>JAHRHZ010000249.1:11244455-11331778 GCA_024137785.1 Ginglymostoma cirratum
CGGAAGAGGGAGGCTTATGTGACATTGAGACGAGATGGTTCAGATGAGGCGATGGAGAGTTACAGATTAGCTAGGAAGGATTTAAAGAGAGAGTTAAGAAGAGCAAGGAGGGGACATGAGCAGTCATTAGCAGGTAGAATTAAGGAGAACCCTAAAGCTTTCTATAGGTATGTGGGGAATAAAAGGATGACTAGGGTAAGAACAGGGCCAGTCAAAGACAGAAGTGGGAAGTTGTGTGTGGACCCTGTGGAGATCAGAGAGGTGCTAAACAAATATTTCTCATCTGTTTTCACTCAGGAAAAGGAAAATATTGTAGAGGAGAAGACTGAGATACGAACTATTAGACTTGAAAGGATTGAGGTTAGTAAGGAGGAGGTGTTATCAATCCAAGAAGGTGTGAAGGTAGATAAAACCCCTGGGCCGGATGGGATTTTTCCGAGGGTTCTCTGGGAAGCTAGGGAGGAGATGGCGGAGCCTTTGGCCTTGATCTTTGAGTCGTCATTGTCTACAGGTTTAGTGCCAGAGGACTGGAGGATTGCAAATGTTGTGCCCTTGTTCAAGAAGGGCAGTAGAGATGACCCAGGTAATTATAGACCAGTGAGCCTTACATCTGTTGTAGGAAAAGTTTTGGAAAGGATTATAAGAGATAGGATTTATAATCATCCAGCAAGCAACAATTTGATTGGAGATAGTCAACATGGATTCGTCAAGGGCAGGTCGTGTCTCACAAACCTCATTGAGTTTTTTGAGAAGGTGACCAAGCACTTGGATGAGGGTAGGGCAGTTGACGTGGTGTACATGGACTTCAGTAAAGCCTTGGATAAGGTTCCCCACGGTAGGCTATTGCAGAAAATGCGGAGGCATGGGATTGAGGGAGATTTAGCAGTTTGGACTAGAAACTGGCTTTCTGAAAGAAGGCAGAGAGTGGTGGTTGATGGAAAATATTCAGCCTGGAGTCCGGTTACTAGTGGTGTGCCACAAGGATCTGTTTTGGGACCACTGCTGTTTGTCATTTTTATAAATGACTTGGACGCAGACATAGGTGGATGGGTTAGTAAGTTTGCAGATGACACTAAAGTCGGTGGAGTGGTGGACAGTGTGGAAGAATGTTGCAGGTTGCAGGGAGACTTGGATAAACTGCAGAATTGGGCTGAAAGGTGGCAAACGGAGTTCAATGCAGATAAATGTGAGGTGATGCACTTTGGGAAGAATAATAGGAAGGCAGAATACTGGGTCAATGGAAAGATTCTTGGTAGTGTGGATGTGTAGAGGGATCTTGGTGTCCAGGTACATAGATCCCTGAAAGTTGCCACCCAGGTTGATAGTGCTGTTAAGAAGGCATACGGTGTGTTAGGTTTCATTGGTAGAGGGATTGAGTTCCGGAGCCGTGATGTCATGCTGCAACTGTACAAAACGCTAGTGCGGCCTCACTTGGAATATTGTGTACAGTTCTTGTCGCCCCATTACAGGAAGGATGTGGAAGCGTTGGAAAAGGTGCAGAGGAGATTTACCAGGATGTTGCCTGGTCTGGAGCGAAGGTCTTATGAGGAAAGACTGAGGGACTTGGGTCTGTTTTCATTGGAAAGGAGAAGGCTAAGAGGGGATTTAATATAGACATACAAAATGATCAGAGGATTAGATAGGGCGGACAGTGAAAGTCTTTTTCCTCGGATGATGACGTCGGCTGGTACGAGGGTGCATAGCTGCAAATTGAGGGGTAATAGATTTAAGACAGATGTCAGAGGCAGGTTCTTTACTCAGAGAGTGGTAAGGGCGTGGAATGCCCTGCCTGCCAATGTAATTAACTCAGCCACATTCGGGGCATTTAAACAGTTCTTGGATAAGCATATGGATGATGATGGGATAGTGTAGGGGAATGGGCTTAGATTAGTTCACAGGTCGGCGCAACATCGAGGGCCGAAGGGCCTGTTCTGTGCTGTATTGTTCTATGTTCTATGTTAAGGGACCAGTGTACATGTACACCAAAGCCCCTCTGATCCTCAGAGCTTCCCAGGGTCCTATAATTCTGGTTCCATTCTCCAAGGCTCTGAATTACTTATCCAGTAACACACTCACTATGTCAGTGTGTGCTCAGTGGTGGAAGACATTTTCTGAGGAGTTGAATGAACAGAATATGTGATCAATGAACATTCTGAAGCTCTATCTGATAACCTTGGAGATGAGGCAGTATTTATTTTGAAGCACCAATGTAAAGTATTGAATGACAAAGCAGGCAGACCTGTCTGTATCTGTAAAGGGAAAAGACAGCTTAAATCTTTCATTGGCATCTTGAGATGTTAACTTGCCATTTTCTCTTTTCATGTATTGATAGGTTTGTTCTATAACTCTAGTACGTTTTTGTGTTTGATTTCAGTTTCCAAATATTTTTAGTTTCTCGTGCACAATTTTCATTCATGGGAGCAGATTCTCTGAGAAGGGAGTTTGCACATGGATGGGTTAATTAACCAATTCTTTTCCACGCTTCCTTCTGTGCAGACAGAGTTTCTACTTAAAATTCTCAATTTGAAAAGAATGCAAGGTGATTCTTCAAATTATGGCTGCAAAATCCTGCACAGGACAAGCATTTCCACTTTTCCCATTGCTAAATTGTTTTCTAAGCTTTGTTATGGACCAGATCAAACCCCATCAAAATATATTAAGAAGATAGCCTTGACCCTAACGTTTACTCATTTTAAAAGCAAGTGCCAGATGTTGCATTCCGGATGCAATTCAATTGGTCAAACTGCCAAGTTTGAAGCAACACACACTTTATTCATCCACCATGGTTAAAATACAACAAAAGAAAGAAGAAATTGGAATACCTTAACTCTATTGGAAAACTTAACAGAATAAAAGATTATTTAACTACTCAACCTTAACTGTTCCAATATAGCAACATCACATAAACACACGCTTGGAAAAGGTAAATTCTGTAAACTATTGTCTCACATGCATTTCTTCAGTCCAGTAAGAAAAACATCTCAGAGATAACTCTGACAGAGAGAGTAACAGGGAGAGATGTACTGTAGCTTCCAAAACCAGCTTCAAGACCCCAACAACTGCTACTGAAAAATTAAAGTAAAAATCTTGGCTCTGGGGAGCTTGATCCCACACATTCAGGCTGCTTCTCTTGTTCCAACTTTAAAGAAATACCCAAGGCTTCACAAACTATTTACTCTAGTGGCTCTGAGTATACTGTTCAATATCTCTTTCTTTCAACCTTTCCTCATAAACAAAACCAGGACAAAATACACTCCTCACATATATAGTATTGCCATAGCTTATATTCATTTATAATTCATGCGGCAACAGGCAGATTGCTCCATAGTCTCCAAGCTCTTTGGATATTTATTGCTCACAATGGCAGCCCATGCACTGAAACGATCTCTCAAACAGCACTGTGGGTGCACCTACACCATATGTATCATTGGTTCACCCCACCCTTTTCCAGGGTAATTAGGGATGCGCAATAAATACTGGCTTTGCCAGGGATGCTCACATCACACGTACGTATTGGAAACATAAGTTGAATGTTTGGTCCCGAGCAAATTATTTAACAACTAATCCACTGAGCTTTTCCTGTTTTGGGCATCATTAGTAAAACCTATTGCTGAATAAGTCAAAAGAAAAATGATTCAGGAGCATTTGCATTGGATCTACCATATATGTTTTCCAAGCCGATGACTCCTACCAACCAGAGGACAAACGCAACATTTGCATTGGGACACCCTCACCTTTAAGTTCCCCTCCAATCAATGCACTATTCTGATTTGAAATCATATCACCCAGCTTTCATTGTCACTAGTTGAAAATCCTGCGGCTCCCTCACTAGCAGGGTCATCTCCTGTTCTCTTGGATATCAAACTTGGAGGCAGGAAAGACATGGATTGTTCTGGATCAAAAAATGGCTCATCAACTGCTTCGTCAAGGACAATTAGATATGGGCAATATATACTAGCCTTGCCAGTGTTGCCTGTTACTCCTGAGCATATAAAGAATGAAGGTTTCAGCAATGAACTCTGTTCACTCTCTATACAAGATGGTGGCTCAGTGTTTATAACTGTTACCTCACAACACCAGGTACACAAGTTCAATTCAAGATTCAGCTGTCTGTGTGGGTTTCTGCCAGGTGCTCCAGTTTCCTCTCACAGTCCAAAGATGCGCAGGTTGGGTGGATTGGCCATGCTAAATTGCCCATAGTATCAGGGATATGTAGGTTAAGTGGATTAGCCATGGGAAATGCAGGGTTACAGGGATAGGATAAGGCCGTGAATCTGGGTGAGATGCTCTTTGGAGAGTCAGTGTGGACTTGTAGGACTGAATGGCCTGTTTTCACACTGTAGGGATTAGGTGAGCGGGGACAAACCGAATCAACACCCAACCCTCAACTTTGTTGGGTCTTGCAGTGCCTCAGAACCTGAACCCTGTACCCCAGTGACTTACAAGCAGTAGTCACAGATGTTGCTGTTTCTCAGGGTAGTGACAGTGCACATACATCTTCACAATCCCACCTTCCCCACAACCACAATCCCAGCCCCACTGCAAAAAATCAGCACCTGACCCAGATTCAGACTCCAACCACAATTAGAAATGAACTTCTTGGACACTGTCATTCTCCCAAAATGGGCACCTCTTCACTACTCACAGATGTCAGGGTAATATTCCCATGGAGTAGGTAAGCATGTGAATTTGAGGTTACAATCAGATTATCTCTGATCTCTTTGAATATCAGAAAGGCTGAATGACCTATCTTTGCTTCTTGTTCGTAGGTCTGTCATTTGCATGTACCAGCCTTTCAGCCTTCAATTGCTGGAAGGTCAACTTGCATGCTGCTGTATATTTCAGGTACTTGACTTTCTTTGAGGAAGGCAGAAGTGACACTGTTTTCTATGGGTGGAATCTTGCGTAGCCATTGGGGATCTTGAGGTTGGAAACCTCCATTGCTTGCCAATCCGAGGCCAGCAGACCTTGTTCTCAGTAGGACCAAAGTGGGACCTCTAGCTGTTGCATGAAGGGCAGAGAGTCCAGCACCAAGGACATGGTTACCTGCCAGAGGCGAGTAATATGGGTGAGGGTTTCATTGGGTGGAGTTGTAGGGAGAGGGGTGCAGGGCAGTAGCAGGATGAGCAGGAGGGCAGTTCTCAGTAGCATCTCTTCCTGATTTTGATATTCTTGATAAGGCATTGGGAACCTTGGGTCACCATATCCCTTCCTGGTGGGCAAGAACGTTGTACAGTTTTAGTTGCTGTGCATACCACTCAGCGCCGGACATGGGGCAGGCAAATGCAGAGGCGCTTAACTGGTCATTAATTGGCCACGTAAGGACCTCAGCCGATGATGGGTTGGGGATGTTGGACATGATGTTTTCCAACCAAGTCCTAACTCAGTCCTAGGTGGGAACATGGCAGCTTTTCAGATACAGTATCATCCCACCCAATTAAATGTCTTTCCTGCCTCCATGGTTGATACCCAAGAGAGCAGAAGACTGCACTAGGAATGGTATTTTACCCTCTTGTCTATGGCACAAATAAATGAATGCATTAACAAACCAGTACAGGTACCTGGAGGCTATAGCTGTCCAAATGCTTATTCTGGACAAAATCCAAACGTTATTCCGCAACAAAGTCCTTTCATTGGTCTAATAGCCACCATCTTCCTCAAACCCTCACCCACCTGGATTGGCATTGACAAACCACTAGCTTCACCACATCAATTTGGTGGGCAAATTATTGGAAAGGGCTCTGAGAGACAGGATTTGTGATCACTTGGAAAGGCACAGTTTGATTCATGATAGTCAGAATGGATTTGTGAAGGGTAGATCATGCCTCACAAACCTTATTGAATTCTTTGAAGAGGTGACCAAACACGTGGATGAAGGTAGAGCAGTGGATGTGGTACACATGGATTTAAGTAAGGCGTTTGATAAGGCTCCCCATGGTAGGCTCATGCAGAAGGTAAGGAGGCATGGGATAGGGGGAAATGTGGCAGATTGGGTTCAGAATTGGCTGACCCTTAGAAGACAAAGGGTGGAAGTGGACGGAAAATATTCAACATGGTGCTCAGTTATGAGTGGTGGACCTGTTCTGGGTCCTCTTCTATTTGTGATTTTTGTAAATGATTTGGATGAAGGAGTGGAAGGGTGGATTAGCAAGTTTGCGGATGATACAAATGTGGGTCGCGTTGTGGACAGTGCGGAGGGCTGTTCTAGGTCACAACGGGCCATTGATAGAATGCAGACCTGGGCTGAGAAGTGGCAGACAGAGTTTAACCCTGAAAAGTGTGAGATGATTCATTTTGGAATGACAAACTTGAAAGCAGAATACAGGGTTAACAGAAAGATTCTTGGCAGTGTGGAGGAGCAGAGGGATCTTGGGGTTCATGTCAACAGTTCACTGAGAGCTGCCACCCAGGTGGATAGAGTTGTTAAGAAGGCGTATGGTGTGTTAGCTTTCATTAATAGAGGGATTGAGTTCAAGAGCCATGAAGTTATGCTTTAGCTGTACAAAAGCCTGGTTTGGCCACATCTGGAGTGTTGTGTCCAGTTCTGGTCACCTCATTATAGGAAAGATGTGGAAGCATTAGAAAAGGTGCAGAGGAGATTTACCAGGATGTTGCCTGGAATGGAGAGAAGGTCTTACGAGAGAAGACTGAGAGATCTAGGGCTTTTCTGTTTAGAACGATGAAAGATGAGAGGTGACTTGATAGAGGTGTACAAAATGATCAGAGGTATAGATAGAGAGGACAGCCAGGTACATTTTCCTATGGTGGAGGTAGCTATTACAAGTGGACATAGTTTTAAAGTGAGTGGAGGTAGATACAGGGGAGACGTCAGAGGTAGGTTCTTTACTCAGCGAGTGGTCAGGGTGTGGAATGCCGGAGAGGGTAGTGGAGTCGGCCTCATTAGGGGCATTTAAGTGGCTATTAGATAGGCATATGGATGATAGTATAAGGTAGGGGTGGAGGTTAAATAGACCTGAGGTTTAGGGTAAAAGTTTGGCACAACATCGTGTGCCAAAGGGCCTGTACTGTGCTGTACTGTTCTATGTTCTATGTAACATAGAACATAGAACATAGAACATTACAGTGCAGTACAGGCCCATCAGCCCTTGATGTTGCGCCGACCTGTGAAACCAATCTGAAGCCCATCTAACCTACACTATTCCATTATCATCCATATGTTTATCCAACGACCATTTAAATGCCCTTAAAGTTGGCGAGTCTACAACTGCTGCAGGCAAGGCATTCCATGCCCTGACTACTCTCGGAGTAAAGAATCTACCTCTGACATCTGTCCTATATCTGTCACCCCTCAATTTAAAGCTATGTCCCCTCATGCTAGCTGTCACCATCCGAGGAAAAAGGCTCTCACTGTCCACCCTATCTAATCCTCTGATCATCTTGTAAGTATCTATTAAGTCACCTCTTAACCTTCTTCTCTCTAACGAAAACAGCCTCAAGTCCCTCAGCCTTTCCTCATAAGACCTTCCCTCCATACCAGGCAACATCCTGGTAAATTTCCTCTGCACCCTTTCCAATGCTTCCAAATCCTTCTTATAACGCGGTGACCAGAACTGCACGCAATACTCCAAGTGCGGCCGCACCAGAGTTTTGTACAGCTGCAACATGACCTCACGGCTCCGAAACTCAGTCCCTCTACCAATAAAACCTAACACACCATATGCCTTCTTAACAACACTATCAACCTGGGTGGCAACTTTCAGGGATCTATGCACATGGACACCGAGATCTCTCTGCTCGTCCACACTACCAAGAATCTTACCATTAGCCCTGTACTCTGTATTCCTGTGACTCCTTCCAAAGTGAATCACCTCACACTTTTCCGCATTAAACTCCATTTGACACCTCTCAGCCCAGCTCCTCAGCTTATCTTTGCCCCTCTATAACTTGCAACATCCTTCCGCACTCTCCACAACTCCACCGACTTTAGTGTCATCTGCAAATTTACTAACCCATCCTTCTACACCCTCATCCAGGTCATTTATAAAAATGACAAACAGCAGTGGCCCCAAAACAGATCCTTGCGGTACACCACTAGTAACTGAACTCCAGGATGAACATTTCCCATCAACTACCACCCTCTGTCTTCTTACAGTTAGCCAATTTCTGATCCAAACCACTAAATCACCCTCAATCCCATGCCTCTGTATTTTCTGCAATAGCCTACCATGGGAAACCTTATCAAACGCTTTACTGAAATCCATATACACCACATCAACCGCTTTACCCTCATCCACCAGTTTGGTCACCTTCTCAAAGAACTCAATAAGGTTTGTGAGGCACGACCTACCCTTCACAAAACTGTGTTGACTATCCCTGATCAAATTATTCCTTTCTAGATGATTATAAATCCTATCTCTTTCCAACATCCTTTCCAACACTTTACCCACAACCGAAGTAAGTCTCACTGGTCTATAATTACCAGGGTTGTCTCTACTCCCCTTCTTGAACAAGGGGACAACATTTGCTATCCTCCAGTCTTCTGGCACTATTCCTGTAGACAATGCTGACATAAAGATCAAAGCCAAAGGCTCTGCAATATCCTCCCTAGCTTCCCAGAGAATCCTAGGATAGATCCCATCTGGCCCAGGGGACTTATCTATTCTCAGACTTTCCAGGATTGCTAACACCTCCTCCTTATGAACCTCAATCCCGTCTAGCCTAATAGCCTGTATCTCAGTATTCTCCTCGACAACATTGTCTTTTTCATGTGTGAATATCATCATGTTCTATCACCATGATGCTGTTGGACACCAGTTCAAGCCTTCAGCACTTCACGCTGAAGATCAGGGACACCCAGTACTTGCAAACCTCTGCCAGTCATTTTGCTTATAGAGATATGCACACAAATTCTGCATCTGCATGAATGCTTGCATTTGAATGCTGGTATTTAAACCTTATTTGTTTGTCTGTGTGTAACAAGGAATTTATAAGGGATTAGAGTTTTAATTCACAGTGTTATATTCCAATGGTTTCTAAATGCTTACCCTAGCTGAAGTCTAAATACTTGAAATAAATAACAATTCTTATAAAATGTGGGAACATTGTCTGTGCTTTCCATCAAACTGAAAATCAGATAAATTGGAGAACTTTACATTCTTTTCAAAATCTTTAATGTTTCTTTGGACTTCAGGGCTTTATTCTGTGTACCAGCCGAGTGAATTGTAACATGTGTAATAAAGGGCAAAAGACTCTTTAAATTCTGAACTGCTTTCCTAAGCTACATATTAACTTTCAGTGACTCATGAACAAAGATACCCAGGTTCCACTGAAGTTATGCCATACATGGCAAGCCTGACCGATTTCACATTGTCAGACAGGTTTACAGTGTGGTATACAGACATGTACTGGAAGCTACATATATATTAATAAACAGGGCATTGGTCTATGCAGACATTGCCCATTTAAACTCAACGAAATTGATGATAGCTATTCACTGTTTCATTTCTCAGGGAAATATCCTGACCAATTCGAGTGAACCTGCTTGGTTTAAAGTTGAAGCAAAGACAGCAGCTAATATGAATAATCATGACTGGATGCTTTCTCCATGGCAACACTTCTACTCATCAAAGTCCACTTTCCAACCAATCTGAACTCTCCTTTAACACTGTATAAATGTTGTTTTTCCCTTGAACTTGTAATCTTGTGATTTGTCCCATTGAGTACAAGACAAAATTCTTCAAGCAATCACCACCTCATTAGCCTACTCTTGACTATCAGTAAAACATAGAACCATAAAAGACAGGAGCAGGAGGAGGCTATTCAGTCCTTCGAGCCTGCCCTGCCATTCTGATTGTCCAACTCAATCGTCTAATCCTGCTTTCTCCCCATAACCTTTGATCCCATTTGCCCCAAGTGCTATATCTGGTCACCTCTTGAATACACTCAATATTTTGGCACCAACTACATCCTGTGGTAATGAATTCCACAGGCTCACCACTCTTTGGGTGACAAAATGTCTCCTCATCTCCATCCTAAATGGTCTACCCTGAATCCTCATACCGTGACCCCTGATTCTTGACACACCCACCATCGGGAACATCCTCCCTGCATCTACCCTGCCCAGTCCTGTTAGAATTTTATAAGTCTCTATACGATCCTCCCTCATTCGTCTGAACTCTCGCGAAAACAATCCTAACCCAGTCAATCTCTCTTCATACATCAGACCTGCCATCCCTGGAATCAGCCTGGTAAACCTTCGCTGCACTCCCTCGAGACCAAGAGCATCCTTCTTCAGAAAAGGAGAACAAAACTATTCACCAAGTCTCCGTATAATTGCAACAACATATCCCTGCTCCTGTATTCAAAACCTCTTGCAATGAAGGCCAACATACTGTTTGCCTTCTTTACTGCCTGTTGCAACTGCATGCTTACCTTCAGCGACCGGTGCACAGGTCCTGCTGCATGCTCCCCTCTCTCAAATTACAGCCATTCAGGTAGTAATCGGTTTTCATGGTTTTGCTTCCAATGTGAATAACCTCACATTTATCCAAATTATACTGTATCTGCCATTGATTTGTCCACTCACCCAACCTATCAAGATCATGCTGAAGGATCTCTGCATCCTTGTCACAATTTACTCTCCCACTCAACTTGGCATCATCTGCAAACTTGGAGATATTACATTTTGTTCCCTCATCCAAATCATTACTACATATTGTGAATGGCTGGGGTCCCAGCACCGGTCCCTGTGGCTCCCCACTTGTTACTGCCTGCCAATTTGAAACGATCTATTAATTCCTACTCTTTGCTTCCTCTCTGACAACCAGTTTCCTATTCATCTCAGTACACTCTCCCCAATCCGATGCGCTTTAATCCTGCACATTAATCTCTTATGTGGGATTTTGTCAAATGTTTTCTGATAGTCCAAATATACTAGATTGACTGGCATCCCCTTGTCAACTCTACTAGTTACATCTTCATAGAATTCCAACAGATTTGTCAAGCGTGATTTTCCCTTCATAAATGCATACTGCCACTGTCTGATCCTGCCACTGTTTTCTAAATGCTCTGCTATAAAATCATAGACAATGGATTCAAGGATTTTCCCCACTACTGATGTTAGGCTCACCAGTATATAATTTCCTGTTTTCTCTCTACCTCCCTTTTTGAATATTGGAGGGACATTATCGGCCCCCCAAACTGTATGTTCCAGAGTCTATAGAATCATGGCAGATGACCACCAAAGCATCCATTATTTCTAGAGCTACTTCCTTAAGTACTCTGGGATGCAGATTATCAGGCCCTGGGGATTTATTGGCCTTCAATCCCAACAATTTTCCCAGCAGCATTTCTTTACTAATATTGATCTCTCTCAGTTGTTCCCTCACACTAAATCTTGCATCATCCAACAATTCTCGTATCTGATCTGTGTCCTCCTTTGTGAAGACGGAACAAAGTATATATTCAGTTCCTCAGCCATTTCTTTGTCCCCTATTTTACATTCCCCCGTTTCTGTCTGAAAGGGACCTACATTTGTCTTTACCAATCCCTTTCTCTTCACGAACCTATAGAAAATCATTTTACATGCCTGCACTGTCCAAATGAGGCCACACGTAAACTGGAGGAACAACACCTTATATCTCACCTCAGGATCTTACAGCTCAATAGCCTCAATATAGAGTTCACCGGCTTCATAATTTCCCCAACCCCGACCTCATCTCATGTGAGGCCCTCCCTCTCATCCCCACCTCCTTGACCTGACACAACCTGTCCATATTCCTTCTCACCACCTGCTCCACCTTTTCCACTGACTAATCTCTGCAACCCCTTACCTGCATTCACCTATCACCATCCCACCTACCTTCTCACACCCCACCCCTCCTTCTATTTATTTCTGAGCTCCCCTTCCCTGCTCATCCCTGATGGAGGGTCCAGATCTGAAACATTGACTTTCCTGCTCCTCTGATGCTATTTGACCTGCTGTGCTCCTCCAGCTCCACATTTTATTGACTGTGACTTCCAGAATCTTCAGTCCTTATTATCTCCTAGTCAATTATAATCAGATTGGACTCATACTTGGCATAACTAGAGATGGTTGTTGTTGGAGGTCAGTCAAATCAACTCCAGGACATCACTGCAAGAATTTCTCAGGAGAGTGCCAACACCCAATCATCTTCGGTTGCTTTATCAATGAGGTTCTCTCCATTGTAAAGTCAGAATGGGGATGTTCACCAATGATTGGACAATGTTCATCACCATTGGCAATTCCTCAGACAGTGAAGCAGTCCATGTCCAAATGCGGAAAGACTTGGACAATATCCAGATTTAGGCTGACAAATGGTGAGTGACATCTCATCACACAAATGCTAGATATGACCATCTCCAATAGGAAACAATCTAACCATTGTCATTTGATATTCATTGGCATCACCATCACAGATTCCTACACTACCAACATCCTTGGGTTACTATTGACCAGAAATTGAGTTAGACAAGCTATATAAATACAATGGTTACAAGAGCAGGTCAGAGTCTAGGAATACTGCAATGTGTAACTCACCTCTTGACTCCCCAAAGTATGTCCACCAAGGCATAAGTTAGGATTACGATGGAATATGCCGCAATTACCTGCATGAGTACTGCTCCAGGACAGAACAGCTCTTTTGATTGACACCAGATCCACAAATACCCATGCCCTGTACCACTGAAGCGCAGTAGCAGCAGTGTGTACCATCTGCAATGTGCATTACAAAGAACCTTATACAGCACTTCTAAACCCATGATCACTTCCATCTAGAAAGACAAAAGCACTAGATACATGGAAACACCACCATCTGTAAGTTTCCCTCCAAGCCACTGACCATCCTTACTTGGAAATATATTGCCATTCCTTCTGAGTTGCTGGATCAAAATCCGGGAACTCCCTCCCCAGGGGCATTATGAGCCTATCTAGAGCACATGGACAACAGTGGTTTAAGAAGGCAGCTCACCACCACCTTCTCAAGCACAGCTAGGGATGGGCAAGAAATACTGGCCAAGCCAGCGAAGCCCACATCCTGAGAATGGATAAACAAATCTAAAAACATAAACCTCAGGATGTTCATTGAAATGCACCCAAAATTCCAATTGTCATAAATCTTTTTCAACAGTTCAGATTCAAGAAAATGCTGAAACTGTGACATTATATTTCATCTTTGAATCTTGAAACTTTCAATTTATTTATTTATCATTCAAGCACATCAGACACAGCAGGTTAAAGAATCTTCAATCAGGGAAGCATTTCCATTTCAAATGTACTTTATACTTGGCAATAAAAACACATGAAAAGAAATTGAAAATTCAGAGTAGAAGGCGGTGGGTCTAAAGATTTAAGAATGATCAAACAATTACAACTAATAGGACAGAAGATTGATTTTGTTTTTTTTTGCTTTACTTGAAATCTGGATTTGACCTCACTTGATCCCTGCAACTGGTGGCATCGTGTTCAATAGCGACCAAGATCAGTGAGTGGTGAAAATAGCCTCTTTATTGAGCATCCACAGTAGCACAGATCAAGGTGCTGATGGAGTCCAAACTACAGTGTTACAGTAGCCTCTTTATACACAGTTTTTACGCACATTAATATTTTAGCACTGTGGTGTCACACAATTGTATCTATTGTACACCAGTTTGCTTGACATCTGTCCTGGGGAAGCAGGAGATAGTTTAAGCTTTTGCTAAATGCTGGCTGTTACTCCTGATGGGAATACATTGTCAGTCTGGTCTGAGTTTGCTTAATTAAGAGGTGCTGGTCCTTTTGTTTTTAAAGTTAGTAATGTTAGTAAAAATGCTAGGCCTACATGATCTAAATAAGTGAGAAATTATACGTGTATTAAATAAAACTAAAGAAGACATTAAACTGAACTCCTGCAGCTGGGTCATGAGATCTCGTCTACTATTGCACATTCATTCATGCAGTTTCATGGAAGTGTTGTTTTGATAGTAAGTTTCATAAAGCAGGTAGTGGTCCTATTTAATATGTATCAGAAAAGTATAAATCTGTACAATAGTACAAGATGGTAGTCCTAAATAAAAGTTATAAATAGGTAGTACAGTGTTACAGAAATAGGTAGTGTGTAAGGAAATTTCAGACTGATAAAAAGCAGCAGACTGTGGGGACATGATGGTGGAGGAAACTGTTGTCCTGCAGCCTATTCAGGTCCTGAGAGATGGTTAGTGAGGGCTAATTATTGCTATAATCTTTCCATAGTTTCAAGTGAGTTATGGAGATACAGTTGCGGGGATAGCATTGTTCCGAGTAGGTATTAACACTTATTCAGGTGTAGCCTTTGATACAGAAACAGGTCTAAACACCGCTTGCAGCACAGGGCCAATAAGAAATGAAAGGTGCAAAGAAAAGTAATGGGTTGGTAGCCTAGGAAAGGATATTTAATTGAATTTATCTTGTAAGAGTAAAATGTACTGCAAAAATGTGATTTTGTGGATGAATGAATAGAAACGCGGTATAGTAAACATAGAGCACTTGTAAGTGAGTTAGTAAGGAGAATCTTAAGACAATATCTCACAAACGAGAAGACATCCATTTGAGTGGCAATGCTGTATGAGGACTGAGAGTCATTCTAACAAAGCGTTTGGTTAAAGGCACTGAGAATTGGATATTTGCAGTGACACTCATCAAAAATTGAAATGCTAAGTTCCATGTTCCAAGACCGTGGCAATGGTTTGTAGCTAGATGTCTATTTGGTAAATGATAATGTATAGTACATGTGCATTTGGTATCTACCGCAAGCCTCTATTTTCACTATAACAATTAGAAAATTGAGGGAATAAAAGCCACATCTCTGTGAAAATGAAGCAAACAACAAGCAAACAAACAAAAGAACCAGAAATTACTAGAATTGTTCCTGAGGTCTGGCAGCATCTGTGGAGAGAAATCAGTTAATGTTTCGGGTCTGGTGACCCTTCCTTCGAATGAAACATATTTTAACATATTTAAATCTCCTGAAGTACTTCACAAGAACATGTTTAAATAAAATGATCTCTTTCCGCACAAGGAAATGTTCAGCCAGGTGATCAAATCATTTCTTTTATTTCTTCATGGGATGTGGGCATCACAGGCAAGGCCAGTATATGTTGCCCATCCATCCCTATTTGCCTTCGAGTTGAGGCAACCACATTGCTGTGGGTCTGGAGTCATGTGTAGGCCAGACCAAGTAAGGATGGAAGATTTCCTTCCTTAAGGGGCATTAGCAAATAAAAAATGGACTTGACAACAATTGATTGTCGTTACTAAGGTTTATTTTCGTTTCCAAATTTTTCTATTACTTCATTGAGCTCGAATTCAACGAGCTGCTTTGTGGAACTTGAACATGTATCATCAGAGAAATGGCCCAGACATCTGGAATAAGGCCACCTTAGCAAAAGACGTAGGTATGAGAAGTCATAACATAGAACATAGAATAGTACAGGCCCTTTGGCCCATGATGTTGTGCCAATCTATTATTGTACTAAGATCAATCTACCCCGCATACCCTACATTTTACTGTCCTCCATGTGCCTATCCAAGAGTCGCTTAAAAGTCACTAAAGTATCTGACTCCACTGCCACTGCTGGCAACACATTCCACACGCCCCCCACTCTGTGTCAAGAACCTACCTCTGACATCTCCCCTATACCGTCCTCCAATCACCTTAAAATTATGCCCCCTCGTAATAGTTATTTCTGCCCTGGGAAAAAAATCTCTGATTATCAACTCTATCTATGCCTCTCTTCATCTTGTACACAAGTCTTTTAGAGGAAGTCTTTTAAAGGAAGAAAGTGATTGGAGGGTTAAGGATGTAAGGAAGAAATTCCAGAACTCAGGACGGAGGCAACTGAAGGTGTGGCTAACATCAGTGGAGTAACTATAAACAAATCGCATGGAAATTCTCTTAAATGGCCACCTTTGAAGAGAAGCATCTCGGGCAAACATATCCTGGAGTTTCACCAGCTTTTCCACATAAATATATAACCTGAACCGAATGTTTATCAAGGGCACTGAATAAACCTTTGTCCATCCATCTTGCATCAACATCAAGTAACCATCTGGGTCTTGCCTGCCTGTTTACGCTTAAGAGTGAATGGAAACTAAAGACCAGCCTGTCTCATGTTTAGATAACAAGGTGTGGAGCTGGATGAACACAGCAGGCAAAGCAGCATCAGAGGAGTAGGAAAGCTGACTTTTCAGGCCTAGACCCTTCTTCAGAAATGTCTTCTGAAGAAGGGTCTAAGCCCGAAACATCAGTTTTCCTGCTCCTCTGATGCTGCTTGGCCTGCTGTGTTCATTCAGCTCTACACCTTGTTATCTCAGATTCTCCAGCATCTGTTGTTCCTACTATCTCTGTCTCATGCCTGTATGGATTATGTCAGTAATTATGAACCTCTCATTAGGATCTGCACAAGCTACTGAATGAAAGAATGAATACATTTTTCTTAACTCATTATCAAAGAAGTCAGGCAGGAAAGTCATGAATGAACAAATATTTATTAACCTTACAATGTTAGCAGCCCTGAAACTGGAACATTGAATATGTAAATAATTGGTAGATAAGGTTAATGGCAAAATGTTTAACCAAGGTTCCAAAAGTTCAATTCCGTTCCAGTAATTCTACCGTAACTGCTTCGTGATTATATATTTATAGCTGAGATCATTGTCTGTGATTGATGTAAATTAGTAAGATTAATTTAGAATGAGACTCCTTAGATAATTGACAAGTTTGCAGCATTAGATTGCCGGTTTATTGAATAAAGTCGCTGATTGGAGTTGAAGATTGGGAGAGAGATGCATAATGAGAGGTTGAATTAATATCGTCCATCATGCAACATCCTCCAAATGTCTTTGCTGCTGCTTTTGTTTGTAGAATTTGTGTCATCTGACAATTGGGAAAGGGGAGAAATGCTCAAGTCCATCATAAAACATTTACCAGCAATGCACTGGGAAACAGTAGCAGGACCAGACAGAATCGGATGGGCTTTACGAAAGGGAAATCATGCTTGATAAATTGACAGGATTTTTCAAGGAAGTAAATAGGAGAGTATGGTGTGGATGAGGATAGCTACTTTTCTGGTTTAACTAGAAGAATCATGTTGAATGAACAATAAAAATTTAATTGCATCACTGCAAATGCCCACAGTTTACATGAATATGACCTACTTGCATTCAGAGACCTTTAAGAGCGCTCTGGCCTCACATTTGTCTCCTACCAGCTTCTTCTTGACTCTGACCAAATCCTTGAGACATCATTACAGTGGAGGGTGCTTACTGTACTCCATCAAGTACTAACCTTTTCAGATCCACGTACAACATTAATCACTATCCCACCTCCTAATGTTATTGCAACACAATTGTTTATATGTTTATATTTATCATGCCCTATCTCTCCCTGTGTCCTTGACTTTACCTGATTCAGACAATTAAGAAGTTTCATTATGCTGCCCCTATCATGTTATCTTTGAATTTCAGAGAATGGTAGTTTGTTGGGTAGAGGTTGCTGGACTGTCTTCTTGATGGCCTGAGGTCTGCACTTCTCTCTTGAACTGGAGAATCTTTAACCTCTTGCGTTTGTTTTGTACAGATCTTGAACAATTTACACTCATTCTTACAAAGCATAGAATCATAGAATCCCAACATTGTGAAAGCAGGCCATTTGGTCCATCAAGTCCACACCGACCCTCTGAAGAGCATCTCGCCCAGAGCCACCCCCTATCCTATCCCTGTAACCCTGCATTTCCCATGGCTAATCCATCTACACATCCCTGGACACTATGGACAATTTAGCATGGCCAATCCACCTAGCCTGCACATCTTTGAACTGTGGGATGAAACCAGAGCACCATGCAAAGACGGGCAGAATCCGCAAACTCCACACAAACAGTTGCCCGAGGCTGGAATCAAATGCGGTTCCCTGGTGCTGTGAGGCGGCAGTGTTGACCGCTGAGGAAGCTTTATTCTTATTCCCTGATTTGTGTTGAAATATGTAATGTTATTGCTTTAACTTCTTGAATAAGTTGGGCTTCCTCCTTTTGTCTTAGAGATTGAATTGGTTTAGAAAGGCTTATGTATCAATGCAGGCTTGGTGGGCTAAAAGACCTGTTCCTGTGCTGTACCGTTCTTTGTTCTCTGCATTGCATTGATACAGCACCTTTCCCCTGAAAGTCTGTAAGTGCTTCACTGCAAATGAAGTGCTTTTTAAGAGTGTTCACTGTAGTGATGTAGGAAAAACTGCAGCCAATTTCTGTGCTGCAAGCTTCCACAAACACCAGAGAGAAAGTTGATCAGACAAAACTATTCTAGAGATGTTGATTAAGAGATAATTATTGGCCAGGATGCCAAGAAGGATTTTCTCCCTCTACTTCTATTAATGCCTTTCACATTCAGACAAGAGAACTGATGTGGTCTTGACTCAACACGATACTATGAAAGCCATCATCTCCATCAATGCCTCACTCCCAGGGCACTACAGTGAAGTCAAAACTTTGAGCTAAATTTTCGAGAGTAGCCCTTGATTCCGTAAGATTCAGACTCAGAAGTGAGAATCGAATGCAATTGAGCCAATGCTGACAAGTTGGTTGAATATTACCAAAGAAAAAACCTCAAGAACAAGAAATAATCTCAACAATGTCAACATTTAATGGGAACTTCAGAACCTGATGGCCACACAAGATGTGACAAACACATTAATTATCAACCTGTAAATCCTTTCCACAAGGAAAGTCGTATGATGAGGCAGTATTAGTGAGAATCTTTTCTGATTAGCCAGAAGTACATTGTGATTGGTGGTGGCAGCAAAAAAGCCTGCCCCATAATAAAAGCCTCTGCATAAAGGTTCTTGCTATGAGGAGGAATCAAACTTGATCTGAGGATCTAGCAATCGCATTCTGATTATTTGTGTTAACTGTGTTAGAAAGTGCAGTGATGAATGATTCCATACGTTATCTATTGACGAATTTACACTGAAAAACCACATTCAACTTGACTAAAATTGAGAACATGTGTACTCCTTTTTTTTAACCCTTTTCATCAACTTGAAGATTGAATAGCCTACCAATGGGATTGTAGCAGCTGTGTTATTTCAGTGGCTAGCATCGAAAGCCTGAATTCAAACTATGTATCTCTCAAACAACTTGGACAGCATTCAAGTGAATATATCCAGCGGGTTGAACTGTACAAACCATCATTTGCAAAATCACAAACTGTGTGAACTGGATTATAGCTGAACAATTGATTGCCTAGTGCTGTGTGGAACATTTAACAGATTCACATACGAAACCTTAAAAAATAAAATGCAAACTGATTTGGATTATCAACAGATTCCATGTGAAGCAGTGCACTGCCTTCTAAATTGAAAATGACATTGCACTGCCTAACTAAGAATGCAATGCGTGATATCAGATGGGGAAAAAAAAAAATACATTTTCTTTCCTTAGAAAATCCAATTTGGAACACATGCCACTCGGTGATCTTCTATTCTCAACTGAGAGTGAACTGGAAGATGGAGACTCTGATTACTTCTGAAGGATTCTGCTCAAGTTTGACAGGGGGCCTGCACAGCTCGAACCCAGGAGATCTGAAACCTCATCAATCATCAGCCACTTGTTAGGTCCTAGCAATAGAGGGAAGAAAAAAAAAACTGAATTGATTTTAGAGTGGCTGAAAGATTGGTTTTTATATCAAAAAAATTGCTATTACCTTGTAGCAGTTTGCACCACTCTAGAACTAATGGTAGTAATGAAAGATATATGTTGATTGAAAGTATGGAGTACATTTAGACTAAAGCTTTAAAGTGGCACCACTTTCACATAACAAATAGATAAGGCACAGTATAATGCATTTAGAATGAGTTTTTTTTGAGACAAGAGAATTCAGTTACTAACAGCATGAAGTGTTTTCTAGGTTCAGAATATTAACTTGTGTAGAACCCACTGAAGTTAAGTTGTATGTATGTTATGTAAGACCAGACAGTGCGCCATGGCCATGGGCTTTAGTCAGAGTGAAAGGACTGCCTGTACCCATTTTTTTCTTTTCCTCTTCAAGACCCCCTTTTTCCTCCAAAAGAAACACTGATTCTGGATTTCCCTTCAAGGTCACAGTCACCGATCAGGAATAAAGGACTTAGAAGTGGAAGAGGAGATTTGGCCCATCAAACCTATTCCATCCTGCAATAATATCAAGGTTGATATGGTTGTGATTTCAACTCCACATTCCATTCTGTACCCCATAATCATTGATTCCCTTTTCAATCTTTTCAGAGAATGACTGTAGATCAATTACTTTGGTGATGAAGCACAATCTACCCAATGGGAGAAGCCAAAACTCCAATTTCTCTCTTTGGTGCGCACAAAGGATCCCATTGAATAATTCAGTTGACTTCCCCTTGGTGTCCTGAACAATACTTGTCTTTCTCACAGCATTAACACATCAGGTTGATTGAATATGGGGAGTACTATGACACCAGAGCTGACAGACACAGAAAAAGCTGTTCTCATTTGCAGACTTAACTACAACTACAGACATGCCAACAAAATTCCTAGCCATACTGAAGACCAACAGCATCAATGAAGAAACACAACAAGCCATAAGATAGTGATCCCGACACTGACAAGAAAAAGCGAACTCAACACTCTCAACACATCCGAAAGGAAA
The DNA here is from genome assembly GCA_024137785.1 of Ginglymostoma cirratum. NCBI lineage: Eukaryota > Metazoa > Chordata > Chondrichthyes > Orectolobiformes > Ginglymostomatidae > Ginglymostoma > Ginglymostoma cirratum. The sequence goes on from JAHRHZ010000249.1 coordinate 11,265,097, forward strand.
GCCCTAGAAGGGCTGAAAAAGGACAAGAACATCACAATACTATCAGCAGACAAAGGGCGCATTGACAGTAATACTAAATAAACGGGACTACCTCTCCAAGGCGCATGCACTACTAACCGACGAGAACATATACCGGCAAGTGCAGACAGACCCTACACCACAACTGGGTAACCAGATTCTCAGCACTCCAAAGAGACTCAAACAGACCGGACAAATCAATAAAACAGACTTCTTAGGAACGAAACCCGAAGGAACTAACACCCCCCGATTCTCTGGCCCCCCCGAAAGTACACAAACTGGAAGTACCCCTCAGATCCATAGTCTCCCCGCCAGGCACGCCATCACATAGACTAGCCAAGGAGCTACAAAGGAGACTAAAACACCTCGTCAGCAAGTCACCCCACTCAATCCACTCAGTCCAAGATTTCCCTAATTCCATTAAGGACATAAGAATAGATGACGACGAGACCATGGTGTCATTTGACGTTACTGCCCTAATCACATCGATAGACATAACACTAGCAAGAGAAACACTGACAACACTACTGAAACAAGATCAAGACCCCAGTGACACCATCTCCACAGACAATATGCTGAAGCTACTGGACCTATGCCTCACAACCCACTTCACCTTTAACAGCCAAATATATGAATAGATCAACGGGACACACATGGGATCACCTATCTCTGGACTAATAGCTGAAGCAGTGAAGCAGAGACTTGAAAGTATGGCCCTTCCACTAATCCAACCAAAACTATGGATACGCTACGTAGTCGACACCTTTGTCATTATTAAACGGACCAAACTAGAGGAGACACACAAACTAATAAACTACACTCTCGTCGGAACAAAATTCACCAGAGAAGAGGAAAAGAAGAAACAGCTCCCATTCCTGGATATCATGGTGGAACGCAGGACCAATGGGGAATTCCTAACAAAGGTACACAGGAAAGCCACACATACTGACCAAGTACTGAATCTCAACAGCAGCTACCCTAACACACACAAACGAAGTTGCACAAGAACATTAAGAGGGCAACAAGACACTGCAGCAGCACAGAGCTACACCAAGAAGAAGAGTACCTCTTCCAGGTATTCAAGGACAATGGATATCCAAAAAACTGGGTCAGAAAATGCCTATCGCACGCATGACAACAGGAAGATACCACACATCCCGACACACTCATCACGCTATCTTACATCAGGAACACGTCTGAACTGACCACAAGACTCCTATGACCACTAGGCATCAGAGTGGCACACAAACCCACATCAACCCTATGCCAACTGCTCACCCGAACCAAAGACCCACTACCCACTATGGACAGGACCAATGTCATATACAAGATTCCCTGCAAAGATTGCGATAAACACTACATTGGACAAAAAGGAAGGAAATTAACCACAAGGGTACACAAACATCAACTGGCAACAAAAAGATATGACCAATACTCATTCATCTCCATCCACATGGACAAGGAGAATCACCAATTCGACTGGGACAACAACAGAATCCTGGGACAGGCAAAGCAGAGGAAAGCATGAGAATTCCTAGAAGTCTGGTACTCCACTTAGAAAGCCATCAATAAACACATAGAGCTAGACCCTGTATACACTCCATTACGAAGGAAAACTGGAAGTGAGGCAATCCAGCTCAACGGACACCAGAGTTTAAATAACAGGCGGGAAAACACAACAGCACTTCATTGGAGGCTGCACTGATGATGTTACCCAGCAGGATAATGAAAAGTCTGTGGAACAATGAACCAGCTCGGCGAGACAACCAACCACAACACCCATAACCCGAACTACAGATCTACTCTAAAATCTTACAGAATCTATTGCCTGTTTCTAATTGCCCTGGAGAAGGTGTGGGAGTTGTGTTCTTGATCGACTGCAGTCCATGTGCTTTAGCAGCACCCACACTGTTGTTACAGTGGAATTCCAGGGTTCTGACCTAGTCACATTGAAGGAACTTCAATGTATTTCCAACTCAGGATGGCGTGCAGCTTGGAAGGGACTTGCATGTGGTAGTAATCGTATGTATCTGCTGCCCTTGTCGTTCTAATCCAAGCTTAATTGCAGGTAAAACTTCCAGTGACCTGACTGAAGGGCAGGGATGTCAATGTGTACAAACTGCTTAACTTGTGTATACAGAGCATCAGAAAGATCAAACAGAGAGAATAAAAACCCTGAACTACTCAAACAAAAAGGAATAAAAGATGCTTCATCTTCATTTATCCCTTCTGACCAATGCATGACATGTCTTTGTTCAGTTTCGAGTTTATCTTAGCGCATTTAATCATATCTGTACTGCTGTAATCATTTACACCCGGTACTCAATCATAGTTACAGTTATACCCAGTACCCTGACACTATACATTGTCACACTCAGCCCTCTATCTCTGTACAAAAACAGGAGTTGCTAGAAAAGCTCAGCAGGTCTGACAGCATCTGTGAAGAAAAATCAGAGTTAACATTTTGGGTCTGGTGAGTCTTCCTCAGGACTGATGGTAGTTCGGAAAATGTCATGCTGTGGTTGGTTCGCTCACCAAGCTGGTTCGTTACTTTGCAGACGTTTCATTACCCTGCTGGGTAACATCATCAGTGCAGCGTCCAAAGAAGCGCTGTTGTGTTTACCCACTTGTTATTTAAATTATGGGGTCCGTTGGAGTTGATTACCTCATTTCCATTTTTTCTTTGTAGTAGTGTGTGTATTACGGATCTAATTCTATGTGTTTATTGATGGCCTTTTTGGTGGAGAACCAGGCCTCTAGAAACTCTTGTGCTTGTCTCTGTCTGGTTGTCCTAGGATTGTGATGTTGTCTCAATCAAACTGCTGGTTCTTCTTGTGGGTTAGTGAAGTAGTGTTTTTTGATGAAGGGTCTAGGCCAGAAACGTCAAGCTTTCATGCTCCTATGATGCTGCTTGGCCTGCTGTGTTCATCCAGCTCCACACCTTGTTATCTCAGTGAAGTAGTCTTGTTTGTTAAGTATTACTTTCAAGCACCCTTTGCCTGTGTGTATGGAAATGATTGAGTATTGGTCATGTCTTTTTGTTGCTAGTTGGTGTTCATGTATTCTCGTAGCCAGTTTCCTTCCTGTCTGTCCAATGTAATGTTTGTCACATTCCTTGCATGGAATCTTATATATTACATTGATTCTATCTATAGTGGGTAAGGGGTCTTTGGTACCAAAACAAAGTTGCTGGAAAAGCTCAGCAGGTCTGGCAGCATCTGTGGAGGAGAAAGTAGAGTTAACGTTTCGGGTCCGGTGACCCTTCCTCTCTGGTTCTTGTTAGCAGCTGGTGTAGGGTTTATGTAGTTTTGTGTGCTACTCTGATGCCAGTGGCCATAGGAGGCTTGTGGTCAGTTCAGATACGTTCTTGATATACAGTAATGTGACAAGTGTGTCAGGGCATATTGTATCTTCCTGTTATTTGTGTGACAGGCAGCGTCAGACCCAGCTGTTCGGGAATCCGCTGTCTCTAAATATTTGATGGAGGTATTCGTCTTCATGTTGGCATAGTTCTTGGTTGCTGCAGAGTGTTGTGGCTCAATTGCACAGTTTTTTTAAGCAACTCTGTTTGTGGGTGTTGGGATGGTAAATGTTGAAATGTAGGACTTGACCCATGTGTGTGCGGCCTTTCTGTTTACTTTTGTCAGAAATTCCCCGTTGGCCCTGCGTTCTACCATTGTGTCCAGGAATGGGAGCTGTTTGTTCTTTTCTTCTTCCCTGGTGAATTTGATGCCAGTGAAAATGTTGTTGATAAGTTGGTGCGTTTCTTCTAGCTTAGTCCATTTCATGATGACAAAAGTGTCGTCCATGTATCGGACCCATAGTTTCAGTTGGGGTCTGCGGAAGGGCCGTGCTTTTGAGTCTCTGTATCACTGCTTCAGGTATTAGTCCAGAGACTGTGACTCCATATGTGTCCCATTGATTTGTTTGTTGATCTGGCCATTAAAGGTAAAGTGGCTCATGAGGCATAGGTGCAGTAATTTCAGCAAGTTGTTTGTGGAGATGGAGTTACTCAGATCTAGTTCTTTCAGAGGTGTTGCTAGTGTTTCTCTTGCTAGTGATATGTCGATCGATGTGAATAGAGCCGTAACATCAAAGGACACCATGGTCTCGTCCTTGTCTATTCTTATGCCTTTGAGGGTTTTGAGGAACTCCTGAACCGAGTGGATTGAGTGAGTTGAGTTGTTGATGTGGTGTTTTAGTCTTCGTTGTAACTCCTTGGCTAATCTATGTGTCGGTGTGCCTGGGAGAGAGGCTATGGGTCTGAGGGGTACTTCTGGTTTGTGTACCTTCGGGAGGCCATAGAATCAGGGGGTCGTTTGTCCCTTCAGGTTTCATTTTTAGATTGTCTGATTTGTTGACTTGTCCGGTCTGTTTGAGTCTCTTTAGTATATAAATTATTTTATTTCTCAGTCGCGGTGTCAGGTCTGTTTCCACTTGTTGGTATGTATTTCTGTCTGTGCTTCAGTGAGGTAGTGTCGTTTGTTAAGTATTATTGTCATGTGCCCTTTGTCCGCTTGTAGGGTTATGACATTTTTGTCTTTTTTCAGTCCTTTTAGGGCCTTCCTTTCTGATGTGTTGAGTGTATTAAGTTTGTTGCTTCTGGTCAGTGTCAGGACAACTGTCTGCCCACTCTCACACCCAGTCCTCTGTCTCTGTATACTGTCACACCCAGCCCTCTAACTCTGTACACTCTCACACCCAGCCGGCTATCTCTGTACACTCTCACACCCAGCCGTCTAACTCTGTACACTCTCACACCCAGCCGTCTATCTCTGTGCACTCTCACACCCAGCCGTCTATCTCTGTACACTCTCACACCCAGCCGTCTATCTCTGTGCACTGTCACACCCAGCCCTCTATCTCTGTGCACTGTCACACCCAGCCCTCTAACTCTGTACACTCTCACACCCAGCCCTCTATCTCTGTACACTGTCACAACTAGCCCACTATATATGTACACTGTCATACTCAGCCCTCTATCTCTATAGATTCTCATACCCAGCCCTCTATCTCTGTACACTCTCACACTCTTCCCTCTATCTCTATACATTCTCACTCCCAGCCCTCTATCTCTGTACACTCTCATACCCAGTCCTCTATCTCTGTACACTCTCACACCCAGCTGGCTATCTCTGTACACTCTCATACCCAGCCCTCTATCTCTGTACACTCTTACATCCAGCCCCGTATCACTGTACACTCTCACACCCAGCCCTCTATCTCTATACATTCTCACTCCCAGGCCTGGGTACAGTCATATACATGTCTCCATCATTCTACACTTCCACATACAGCTTTCTAACAATCACACCCAGCCCTTTTATTTTATACATGTTCCTCTGTCGCACTGTTTACTCTTTTACCGATTGATTTGTTTCACTTTATGCTCTTATCTTTCTTGCTCACACTCTTTATTTTTATAGCTATTTCTGTCTCATAGTTCCACCCAGTGTTGTGTGTCACTCAATCATCTGTCTTGTTCTTTAATTCAGTCTGCAAAACCACCAGCTATCTCTCTTTTCCTAATTTGGTACTTTCTTGTTCAGCTATCTCTGTTTCTAACTTGCCTCATGCTGTTACATTTCTCTTCATGTTTTTCTCATCTGGAAGTGATAAAAGTGAGGACCAATTATTAAGTTACAGTCCACAGGGGTTGCATTGACCACTGGCATCAGACTGAGTCAATCTCATCTTAATGTAACAAATGACTGTCTGTCAGGCTCTGTGAGGGAGAACTCCAATGGCTGATTTCCAGCAAATGTAAAAATAACTGTTAGGAATGCACAATGCTGGAAATACTCTGGACCTGGATTGCATTTTTACTTCTTGCTGAGCAGCCAAAATCTAAAAGAACAAAATTTAACACAACAGAACAAGTCAAGGGCTGGGGACTTGACGTTAGATATTAAACTTCAACAGGAAACAAATGAGGGATTATTTTTGGAATAATAACCTACAGTTATTTGCCATGTTCATCTGCAAATATCGAAACCTGCGGTGGACAGGTTTTATGTTACATCAGGATGTATGGAGTTACAGGAGAGACCAGGTTGAGGTCTGTTTCCTTGAAACCTTGAAAGTCGTGGAATGGAAATAAGTACAAGTTGAGAAGCGAGCTGTGATGCTGAGTCATTAAGGCCCTTATACAGTTTAACAAAATCATGATTGACCCCCACTATGGCTTCACCAAGGTCTTGTTCCCAGCTGTAGTTCACATACCTGCTCACAAAGGTACAGTGTCCCATTTACTATTCAGTGCTACGTTTATTTGCGCACACTTCAAAAGGTTCACAGTCAAGTTCCTGTGCCACAGCAAAACTTTTTTTCAAAAAGAAATCATTCACGGCATGTGGGCTTCACAGCTTTTTTTGCTTATTCCTAACTGTCCTTGAGAATGAGCCTCCTCAGTGAACCATCACATTCCACTTGGCACAGGCAGATCCACTGTGTCATGGCCCTTTGAGCCTGCTTGGCCATTCAATATGATCATGGCTGATCATCTAACTCCATGTCCAGTTCCTGCTTTCTCCACAAACCTTTTGATCTCTTCTGTCCTAAGAACTATATCACTCAACTACTTTCTATTGTAGAAAGTTCCACAGGCTCGCCACTCTCTGGTGAAATTTCTCCTCTTCTCAGGCCTAATTGGCTTACTTTGTGACCTTAGACTGTGTTCCAGGTTCTGGACTCCACAGTTATTGGGAACATCCTTTCTGCATTTATGCTGTCCAGTCCTGTTATACCTTTATAAGTTCCATGAGATTCCTCTGAGAGATTTAAAATTTTCCATCACACTGAGGTAGCACAAGCTGCTAGCTCATTTTCACTGCCACTTTTAGCATATAGGTGAATAAATATGAACAGTGAGTCCCGGAAGAGCAGATACCCCTCATCTGAACTATAACCTGTCTGTTTAATAGAAGTAACAGTCAGCACTGATCAATCAAACACACAAAGACCTCTTCTAATCTAGGAAGAAAATGGATTGCAGTGGCCATGCTGGGAGCTTTTTTAACACTCAAGGGCTTTGAGTGATTGTAAATGTACTTGTGAAATCTTCTCTATCCAACATTCCTCGTAATGTTTCAGACATATGTCATAGTTTGTAAAGTGTTTTGGGTTCCTTGAAATTATGGAAAGTGCCGTATTATAGGGCAAGTCTTTCTTGTAAACATATTCTAGCGGAGCTGTATTTGGAGTTTGCAGTACACAGGAAACTTGATCCAGTGCAAACAGTCTCAAATCGTTTAAATAGTCCAGAAAACCAGTAGCATCCTATTTAACAAATTAGTATGCTGACACTGTAAAATATAGGGTATGGACCCTGGTAAACTCTTAGCGAGCAATGTCATCAATAGACTAACTTCAAGCAGCTCATTTATTAAGAGAAATTGAAAAGAACTGCGGATGCTGTAAATCAGGAGCAAAAACAAAGTTGCTGGAAAAGCTCAGCAGGTCTGGCAGCATCTGCGAAGAAAAAATCAGAGTTAACTTTTTGGGTCCGGTGACCCTTCCTCAGGACCCGGTTCTGTTCTGAGGAAGGGTCAACAGACCCAAAACATTAACTCTGATTTTTTTCCTCAAAGATGCTGCCAGGCCTGCTGAGCTTTTCCAGCAACTTCTGTCATTTATTAAGAGGTTGCTTGCAGCATTTACCAGTTAAAATTTATCGTCTGCTGGCTATGTAAACACAGAACAAAATTTTTTTTAACTGGCATCTTAATGAACCAGCCTTCTCGAGTGGCTGGATCTGGGTGGGATGCTCTGAGGGTCAACGTGGACTTGTTGGGCTGAACGGCCTGTTTCCACACAAGAGGGATTCTATGATATCAATGATATGACATGGAATCTGTAATGTTCCTCAGCCAACACAACAGATTGCAGTGAGCACTTTGCATCTATGAACGGGAAAAGAAGAAATGTCAATTTTATTTGCGATTGACTTCAGGAGGCAAACAGGTTAGGGATGCAGGAGATGTGGGGAGAATATCAGGAAAACATTGTCACACAGCAATTGGCATTGATTTGGAGCTTATTATCTATGAGAGTGATGAAAATGCAGATAATTAATGAGCTCAAAAGAAAATTGGATGGGTGCTTGAGGACATGGAACAGGAGAATTGAGACTAATGGGATGTCTTTGAGGAGGGCCAACGGAAACTGGGGCTAGAAATTGTATCAGAGATAAAAGGTACTGCAGATGCTGGAGAATCTGAGATAACAAGGCGTGGGGCTGGATGAACACAGCTGGCCAAGCAGCATCATAGGAGCAGGAAAACTTGACGTTTTGGGCCTAGACCCTTCATCAGAAATGGGGGAGGGGAAGAGGGTTCTGAAATAAATAGGGAGAGAGGGGGAGGCGGATAGAGGATGGATAGAGGAGAGGACTCGTCTGTGCTATAATACATTTATATGCACTCAAATCTTCCGAGCGGAGTCAGAAACCCTACTTCTGGCCCAGATTAGACAATAAATGACCTGAATGGTACATTGTGCTAGGTTGGTAAGGGAGTCAAATGATCGCTAGGTAATTGAGGTAAGGTAGATGAGAGAGTAGGGTGACTGGTGGGAATGGGTGAGACGATAAGGTGGCAGTTTGGGTGAAAGGGCAAGGTTGTAGGTGCGTAAGATAGTACTGTGGCAGGTGGCATAGGAGGAAAAGTGTCAGGTAGTTCAGTTCAATGGGTCAGCCATTGGAGAATTGAGGCATAGCTTGATGGGACTGATGGATGGGGTGTTGTCAGATTACCTTTGGGATGGGATCTTGGGTTGGTCTGGTGAAGAGGTTGTATAGTTGGGGATGTGAGTTACCCAGGTTGTGAAGAAGTTAGAAGTGTTGTGCAGAGTGTCAGGGGAAGAGTTCCATTACTCACTGAGGAGTTGGGGATTGGTCAGAAGTACGTTTACGCTGGAGTTGAAATTTGTTTTAATTCTTCCAACATCACCTGGATAACCATCTGGAACCTGTCAAAGACTACCTTAGAGTTGGAGACTTTCTGTGAGGATGAATGACATAGAAATATTGCTCATCTGAAGTTTAAATGCCCTGGGTAAGACCCTCACAGTCAATGTGTTGGGAATTCTGAAGAGTCCAATTGACTATCTGGTGGGATAATTCAGTCTCCATCTAAAAAGAAATCAGGTTGCCTAGCCTGTTGTTCCACCACACAAATATCAGCAGTTTGTTAGTTTCCATAACCTCTAATGATGGCAGTGACAATAACTATTTTGTGATATCAGAACGACACTTTTGCTATGCTTCCCCAAAAGGTGAATAGTAACAGATACAAGGAAGTTACTGACGTTGGTCTTCATTCGACTTGGTTTGTTTTAGTGAGTCCATGGATAACAAGAGATATTGAAACTTTGACCAGAAAAAAGAAGCAGACATGGCTCAGGTACAGGCAGCTGGGATCAAGGGAATCCCTGGAGGTATATAAGGGATACAGGAGTTTTCTGAAGAAGGAAATCAGGAGGGCGAAAAGCGGGCATGGGGTAGCTTTGGCTGAGAAGATTAAGGTGATTCTTTAAGTATATCAAAGGAAATAAGAAAGAGAGAGAATAGGACCCCTCAAGGACCAAAGTGGACATGTAAGTGTGGAACCACAGGAGATGGACAAGGTCCTCAATGAATATTTGTCCCCTGTGTTTGCCATGGAGAAAGACATGAAGACTTGGGAACTCAGAGAAATTAGTGGCGATATCGTGGGGACAGTCCATGTCACAACGGAGGAGGTGTTGGAAGTATTAGAATGTATGAAGGTGGATAAATCTCCTGGCCCTGACAAGAGATATCCAAGAACCCTGCAAGAGGCAAGAGAAGAAATCGCAGGGGCCCAGGCTGATATATTTGCATCAACTTTAGCTATAGGTGAGGTCCTGGAAGGCTGCAGGGTAGCGAATGTTGTGTCCTTGTTCAAGAAGGGCTGCAAAGAAAAACCTGGGAACTATAGACCATCCTACTTAACATCTGTGGTAGGTAAGTTACTTGAGAAGAATTTTAGGGATAAGATATACATGCATTTAGAAAGATGGGGTTCGGTAGGAGTAGTCAGTGTGCCTTCATGCTTGGGAGATCATGCCTCACGAATTTGTTGGAGTTCTTTGACAAAAAGACCTGGAAGGTTGATTAGGGCAGGGTGGTAGATAGAGTCTACATGGATTTCAGTCAGGCCTTTGATAAAGTTCCACCCCGTAGGCTGCTGTGGAAGGTTAGATCACATGGAATCCAGGCAGAGCTGGCAGATTGGATACACAATTGGCTTGATGGTAGGAAGCAGAGAGTAATAGTGGAAGGATGTTTGTTGGACTGGACGCCTGTGATTAGTGGTGTGCCTCAGGGGTCAATGCTGGGACCATTGCAGTTTGTTATCTAGATCAATGTTTTGGATGAGAGTGGAGAAGGCATGATTAGTAAGTTTGCAGATGATACTAAAATAGGTAGTATCGTGGACAGTGAGGACGGTTATGAGAAATTACAGCAGGACCTTAATCATCTGGGGATGTGGGCCGAGATTTGGCAAGCCGAGTTTAATATAGATAATTGTGAGGTGCTGCATTTTGGAAAGTTAAACCAAAGTAGGAGTTTCATGGTGAGTGGTAGGGCCTTAAGGACTGTGGTGGAACAGGAGGACCTTGGAGTTCAGGTGCACTGTTCTCTGAAAGTGGAGTCACAGGTAGACAGGGCAGTAAAAAAGACTGTTGGCACACTGGCCTTCATCAGTCAGGGCATTGGATATAGAAGTTGGGAAGTTATGTTGCAGTTGTACAGGACATTGGTGAGGCCGCACTTGAAATATTGTGTTCAGTTTTGGTCACCTTGCTATAAGAAGAATGTTATTAAACGGGAAAGAATGCAGGAGAAATTTACAAGGATGTTTCCAGGACTCAAGGGAAGGAGTTACAGGGAGAGGTTGAACAACTAGGACTTTTTTTTTTTAAGAGAGTTGGAGATTGAGGGATTTCTTAAAGATGTGTATAAGATCATGAGAGGCATGGATAGGGTGAATACATTCAGTTTCCCAGATTTAGGGAGTCAAGGACTGGAGGGCATCAGTTTAAGGTAAGAGAGGAAAGAATACATGGGAACCTGAGAGGCAACTTTTTTACACAGAGGGTGGTATGTATATGGAATGAGCTGCCAGCGGAAGTGGTTGAGTCAGGTCATTAACAACATTTAAAAGTCATTTGGATAAATACATGGAAAGGAAAGGTTTAGAACAATAGGGCCAAGTGCAGGGAAAAGGGTTTAACGTGGATGGACATTTTGGTCGGCATGGACCAGCTTGGACCGAAGGGCCTGTCTCCGTGCTGTAGGACTCTATAACTTCATGACTCTATGAGTCATTCACTGGCCCCAAACAGAGTGATACCGAGTTACATGCTTATTCCCTGGTCTCTGTGGAGTTAATAATGTACAGCTATATTCACAGAGAACCTGCTTGCAATCAGCACCTGTAAGGTAGAGAGGGGACCCGGGCTGGAGATATGGCTTTTATACACGATGCAAAATGAAACTTCTGGTTCCATGTTTGCTTCTGATTGCCATCTTGTAACTGTTGTTAAGAAATACACAGATATGGATAATAAATCATGAATAAATAAAACCTAATTGTGAAAACTCTTTTGGTGCAGAGGTAATGTCCCTACCTCTAAGCCAGGAGACCAAAGTTCAAGGTCAATCTGCTGCAGAGGTGTGCAATGACATCACTGAACATGTTAGTTAGAAACAATCCCACATTCTGTGCTGAAAACGTCTACAGTCATCTAGGTTACTAATACTGAATGATGAGATTCGCACATGACAAATTCACATTAGGTGAGGCATAACAGGTCATTTAGAGCATATTATACCAAGCAGGAATCAGAAGAAGGATGGAGGAAAAGTTATATGTACTGCAGATTGGGTCAGTCAGTGAGCAGGTGGCAAAGGGAGGCTACTTTCTTCAGTGCAGATTTATTGTCAGTGAGCAGTGTCTGCACATTAACTGCTGGACTCTGTTGGAGGCAATGGGTGAAGTTGCCTGTAAGCTGGAGACCCCATTGGAGACCTGTGTTTCCTCCAATGAGGAAGGTGTTGCTGAACAACAAGCCATTTGGGCAGTTGAGAGGCCTACAATAGGCCTTTCCCCAGGAGCAGGACCTCAGGGGGCAGAGGCCTAGCCAATCAAGAGCTGCCTACCAACTTGCTGAGCAGTGTCACTGGGAGGTGATCACTGTTGTTGGATTGACAGCCACTGGAGGCCCAGGATTCCAGAGTAACTCAGGGCCATATGTAAGTAATGGCAGGAAGAGTTTCCCAGGTGGAAGGTTCGTGGGGCATGTGGCCATGGGTGTCAGAAGCACGGGCATTGAGGTGGTGCACTCTCCCATCCAATCAGATGCCCATCCCAGGTCCAAACACATCAGTAGAGAGGACAGAGGAAAGAGAGAGAGAAGAAGAGAGAAAGAGAGAAGAAGAATAAAAGAGAGAGAAAGGAGAGAGAAGGAAAGACAGTAAGAAAGAAAGAAAGAGGACCGTCAAGTTAAATGACCACCAGTTTGTCTCTCACTAATCTGACTATGGTGACTTTATATTTTTGACATTTCCTTTATTATCTAATGAACTGATACATCGTATCGAAACTGCTGCTTCTCAATAAACTCTTAATCTTTCAGAACTCCCACAAATACTTCTCACTTTTCTTGAATCTTTTCCTTTTTGTCGCCTTCTCTCATAGAGTTGCATCTGCTCACAAATGCTTTTTGTTCATCTGATATCTTTTCATAGCCTCACTAAGACGACCTTTTAAAATCCTTCGATAGTTTTCTATTAAATAGTTTGCGACTCATTAACTGAAGCTAATTGACCCACTCTGCATTGTCAGCAGTTTTCCTTTCTCTAAGTTTGTTTTGATTCAACCAATTAAATATACAGGGGTCCCGAAAATGAATAGCCATTCTCGTGTGCAGAATAACAGAATAGTGACAGCACAGGAGGAAGTAACTCCAGACGGAGACTGCTTACAAACTAAATATAAACTGCTTTTCACTCAGTATTATTCACCCTTCTGTCAGTGACCTTAAATTAAGAATAAACCCAGGCTGCCACCCAGATTTAACCCAGGAACTAGAAGTAACATCAAACCATCTGTCCACTCAACGCTGCGAAGGTCCTACTAGCTAACATCTGCACTAAAACTGGGACAGCTGTCTCACAGTCTCGTCAAACAACAGCCTGACTTTGTCACACTCACACAATCACACAACAAGAGCCAGTGGTGCGCAGGACTACGGGAGGTCCAACAACTTGTGGATGTCAATGTTGGAAATTGAGACGTCACCCTCTTAAAATTAAATTCTTTTGGTATTCCGTATTTAGTATTTCTTGTGTGCCATGAGACCTCATTTAAGTGTGTCACAACAGTAGCAAGCCTTCTCAGAGAAGGCAAATCTCTAGCACATGTGAACAAAGGAAAACTCAAAGGAATTACTGAGGCCATAGTGTTCCATCGGCTGGACATTAAAGATTTACCAGACCTGCATTTAGAAGGAGGTGGGCAAGGGGACAGCAGTCATCCCTGGCGTCATGAGTTACTGTCCATGGTCCATGGCTGAAAGGGTTAAGATAGTTGATTGGTGCAGGATAGATTGGCAGCACCAAAATAATGTATATTATGAGAGAGAGAGAAAGAAAGAGACAGACATAAATAAATAAATAATTAGATAGATAGATAGATCAACCTCAGCCTTTGCCTAAGGCATGGTGACTCTCAAGTTAAACCATCACCATTTTTCTCTCTCTAATCAGACTATGGTGATTTTATCTTTTTTTAACACTTTCTTTACAGTCCAATGAACTGGTACATCATATCTAAACTGCTGCATCTCAACAAACTATCTGAAACTTTCTTCCAAAGATTGACTGCCTATTTTAGGTAACCATGATCACAAATAGCCCCAAAATGGAACACCAATGACATGCAAACTTTCTTCACAGATGTCCAACCATCTGGGTGGATTCCATGGACAGCCAAGCATTACAAGGTCAGGGAGGCAGTCGGTGCTCATGAGAGTCATAGGGACATCAAAGTCTGCAGCACAGATAAAGACCCTTTGGCCCATTAAGTATGTGCTAGTCAGAACAAACACCTAACTATTCTATTCTCATAAAAAAAGTCTAGCAATAATAATCTGGTAACAAATTTGAATCTGATTGTTCAAATGATTATCCTCTTGTTCATAGTCAGATTTATTCTCCAGCCTCTATACAACACATAATTTGATCATTATCACATTGCTGTGTGAGGGAGCTTGCTGTATGCCAATTGGCACTCATGTTTCCTACCTTACAGCAGTAAATAATTCATTGGCTATAAAGTACTTTTGGATATCACTTGCACTATATCATTGCAACTATTTCTTTCTTTCTTGAGAAATCCAAGTGACTCACTTGTTCTGTTCTAATCTCAAACCCATTGAGATTCCAATTCCACATTGACATGCTTCCCTCATCGCTGCCATTTGAAGTAAGCCAGCAAGTCATTCAGTTGAGGCAACCAGAGATGGACAATGTATTCTGCCCTGGTCAGCAACACCCACATTTTCAGAATGAATCTCCTTATAGTGATACAAAGATGTTGGACCTAATGGCAGGAGAGGTGTGTTCCTAGGATTCATTAAGCTGCGTGTAGCATAGGCTGAAACATCAGTATGGCAAGTGAGTTGGAGTTTCCCAGGCTTCAGATAAACAAAAATGCTCCAATGAACCCTCCCCCGACACCCGATAGTGATCTGGACTATGAAATGATTGATATAAGTCCTTCCAATGGATAATAAAGGGAGTTAATAAAGTGTCTTTTGGTGGAGTGTTCAGCAGACAGGAGAAGCCATTGCTTCCAGTCAATGGAATTGATAGTTATTCACAATGCACACAGAATAATTTGGTACAAATTCGTGCAAATGAGAAGGTTGTCCTACTGGTCCTGTACCAGAGCCTCAGACACTATTGTCCACAAAGGTAATGATTTTATTTTTCTAATCATTTGTGGGATGTGGGCATCGCTGGCTGGCCAACATTACTTGCCCATCCCTAGTTGCCCTTGAGAAGGTGGTGGTGCGCTGCCTTCTTGAACCGCTGCAGTCCACCTGCTGTAGGTTGACCCACAATGCTATTGGGGTGGGAATCCCAGTATTTTGAGACAGTGACAGTGAAGGAATGGCAATATATTTCCAAGTCAGGATGTGGCTTGGAGGGGAACTTGGAGGTGATGGTGTTCCCACGTGTCTGCTGCCCTTGTCCTACTAGATGGAACTGGTCATGGGTTTGGAAGATGCTGTCTGAGGATCTTTGGTGAATTTCTGCAGTGCACCTTGTAGACAGTACACACTGCTGCTACTGAGGGTCGGTGGTGGAAGGAGTGAATGCTTGAAGGGTTTAGGCCCGAAACGTCAAGTTTTCCTGCTCCTATGATGCTGCTTGACCTGCTGTGTTCATCCAGCCCCATGCTTGTTACCCCCAATCAGGCGGGTTGCTTTGTCCTGGATGGTGTCAAGCTTCTTGAGTGTTGTCGGGGCTGCACTCATCCAGGTAAGTGGGGAGTGTTCCATCACACTCCTGACTTGTGCCTTGTAGATGGTGGACAGGCTTTGAGGAGTCAGGAGGTGAGCTACTCACCACAGAATTCCTAGCTTCTGACCTGTTCTTGTAGCCACTGTGTTTATGTAGTGAGGCCAGTTGAGTTTCTGGTCAATGATACGGCATGGATTGAAGCCTGAGAAATCTTGGAGCTTATTTTTTCCGCATGATCATGTCATCAGGTTTGATCTGCCTCGTGGAGCTTGCACTGAACTAAAAGGAAATAAAAGACTATTAGTTGATATGACATTTATAGCTAATGCAGAATTAAGCTTCACATTACATTTCACGCTCTTCCAAGCTAGGCTGGCAGCCTGGAGGGCACTGGTAGGGCAGTGTTGCTCACAAGCTTAACACTATAATGGATTGTATCTTTAGGATGAACAAATAGCAAACTGGAAAGTGTGAATAAAAAGAACACTGAACAATTGGAGCAGGCAACCTTGTTAAGAGAGCTGTGAGGAAGAATACAGCTAAATCTTTAGAATGCAAACCTGACAAATTCAGTGAAAATTATTGAGTAGAACTTTCAATGAGTCACTGAAGGGAAGAACACTGTCTTTCCCAATGGGTTAACAATGATTTTCTTTCTTTTAATCCTGAAAGTAGTCAGAAAAGTCAGAGAAGCTGGAGGACGAAAAGGTAATTTTTAAAGGTAACTTCTCTACCAGCAGGAAGGTTCTGTGTTCAAACAGTATGTATCCTTTAACTGCCGTTTTTACTTTTAAGTCTCTAAGAAGCAGGCTGCTACTTTTTAAATAAACAAGAGGAAGGACCATTGGTTTGAAAGAACTGAAATTTTAGGTAGAAAGAAGATAAGTCTGCCCTGAGTTTTTAATTTGCAGGTACACACTCATAAACCTGATACCTTATTACTCTGAATATTTTGAATTTCAGGGCTGACTAATCTCCCGTGAAGGTTCCAAGTAGCTGCAAATGAGATCTTGGAGTCTTTTATAAACTGTGCAAGTTACTGCAGTTTATCACCAGTTGTGACCATGATCTGATCTGCCCTCATTATCCGTGGAGGCAATGATGAGCTTTTTACTTTCAGCAGGGTATTTGTATGTGAACAGTCAATATTTATGTTAATTTCCATAACATAAGAACTAGAATTGGGTAATGCACTACTGAAAGATTCAATAGACATTTATTACATTACTTGGTATCATTAACTATTACAATCGCAGACAATGTCATTTCTGGGCTAGTACTGATCAATCAATTTCAAATTGTAGCACTCTCCCCTTAGCATGTCATGCTGCAAGTGGCCCCAATAAGATGGAGACTGAGACCTCATTGAAAAATGTCGGATTCTTAAGGGGCTTGACAGGGTAAATGCTGAGAGGGTGTTTCCCCTCATGGGAGAGTCTAAGACCAGAGGGCATAGTCTCAGAATAAAGGGGTGACAATATAAGAGTGAGATGAGGTGGAAATTCTTCTCTCAGAGGGATGAGAGTCTTGGGAACTCCTTGCCACAGAGAGCTGTTGGGTAGTGTCCTTGTGTATATTGCATACAGAGACATTGCATACAGTCTGCCCCTCTTATAAGGGAGTTAGTTGAATCTTAAGATTTTGTCGCTGAACACAGTTGCTGTAATTCTACAGCAGAGGAAATAAAACGCCACGTTCGGGACTCTCAGGTTAATTGCTGCAGCACTGAGAACTCTTATTCATGGTGGTGAACAGAGAGAAGGTGGGAATCCCACAAGTCATTCAAAGGGAATAGAAGAAGGTCACAAATGAGGTCAGTATTTGGAGTCAGGCTCTGAGGACCTGACAGCATTACCACAAGATGCTGACTGATCTCATGCTGAGCAACACTTGGCGATTTAACTTCTTTCATCTTTGGGAAGTTTGAAGAGGCTGCTCATCTCTCAATGCTTCCACTCCTCCTGGACTAAAAAGCATTTGCAGGCCACAGAGGCTGACAGTCTGTTGCTGAGCCATGAAGACTCAGTGAGCTGAGAAAACAACATGAGCCACACAGAGACTGGCAGTCTCTAAGTCAATGCTGAAGCCAGTGAGTATGCTCCGGAAGCAAAGAGAAGCAGACAGAGGCAGGCAGTCTCCAAGTAGGTGCAGAATGAGTGAGCACTAATAAACAAGCCAACAGCCATGAGATGTATCCTGTACAGCTGCATGAGATACAAATAGGTCCCTGCTTGCAAAATGATCTGCCATAAGCATTCACATCATAGGTGTCCCTTAGCTCTAGAGTAAAGTGGGTGGATTGGTGGCTAGCACTGCTGCCTCACAATGTCAGGGACCTGGGTTCAAGCCCAGCCCTGGATGGCTGTCTGTGTGGAGTTAGTATGTTCTCCCTGTGTCTGCGTAGGTTTCCTCCTGGTGCCCCAGTTTCCTCCCTCAATCAAAAGATATCCAGTTTAGATGGGTTAGCATAGTAAATCTGGGGTTACAGGGATAGAATCTTGGGGTGGGATGCTCTTCAGAGGGTCAGTGTGGACTCAGTCTGAATGGCCTCTTTCCACACTGTAGGGATTCTATGATTTTTAAAGTATTGACAACCTGAAGTGATGTCCGAATTGCTCTGAGAGCAAGCATCATCATCATAATGTGGTGAGCCCAGTGGCTTGGTCAATGTGGACTTGTGTGGACAAAAGGTTGAGAAGGATGGTCTCCAGGGAATATATTTTTACACGATTCTCGCCATTCCTTGTGGCACACCAAAAGGAACTCTTTTATTTCAGGTTAAGATGGCTTTCCGTCAGAGTAAATTCTTGTTTTGCTTGTGATTCCTATATCCTAAGAATTAATTTCAAAGGAGCATTTTGAGCTGGTGTCTTTTCACAATCCTGATATCTAGGTAAACAACTCCAAGATGAAAATGTTACCACTGGAAAGTTGACACATATATTAACATAGAATCTATTAAGCAAAATTTAATGCTTATTTTCTGCAACATCATTGCAAGACTGCAGAGTGTCCAGGTGATTCTCAAACTGATTTAAATGGTGTTCTGGGAAAAACTTGAGCATGCTCGATGAATGGCGCTCAGTGCTTGATCCATTGCTGCACAAAGGTTGGACAATATAACAATCAATCACAGAATCAATCCCACCAGGTGAGGACAGATTAGTTTGATCAGGAATGTGGTCACAATAGTTCATCACTCTAACTGAAATAGCATTTGGGACCACATTGATGTCACCTGTGAAGAAGAGTATCGTGAAAGCAGTAATCACTGAATACAACTGTTCAATTCTTCATGAGGTAGACTGTCAGAGACTCTGAACAACAGACACAGTGGAAGCAACAAAGAGCCATGTTTCTAATAGAGAGGGAGGCAAAAATATACCGAAACAGACAAAGGAGTGTAGTCATTAAGGGAGATAATCAGCAGCAATTAGAATATTTTTACCAAATCAAGGGCTATATTTTTTACAACTGAGTAGCAGCACACTGCAAGTGGGAAGAGCAAAAGAAAATGTGGTGGAAATGGGAGACTGTTTAGTGATGGAGATTGACACCTTTCTCTGCAGCAAAGAGTGTAAGGTCAGTGGGTTGTGTTGCTGCCCTGTGTCGTGATTCAGGGCATTCACTCAGAGCTGAAGAGAAAGTAGGAGAACGAGGGTCCAGTTGTCATCCAGATACTAATGTCATAGGCAGAACAAATACAGAGACTCTACACAGTCTATAGGAGGGGCTAGGTACCAAATTTAGAAGCAGAAAGTCAATGGTCGTAACCTCTGGACTAGACCTTGAGCCACGTGCAAATTGCCACAAGTCAATTAACGAGATGCATGCATCATTCAAAAACTGATGTGGGAGAAATAGCTTCTAGTTCACAGAGTTAGGGCTGAGGAAAGTGGGATCTATCCTGATGGGATGGTCTCCACCTGAACTGTGCATAACCTCACATTTTATCCCACCTGACAAGTTTTTGCCCACTTACTCAACTTGCCTATATTCACTCTGTAGATTCATTACTTTAGAACATTCATTTTGTCATCTTGAAACATTAATTCTGCTTCTCTCTTCACAGGTACAGCCAGACCATCTCCTGCACTTTCTGTCCTTACCATGAGTTAAGTGATACAACTTAGACGCTTCCATTGTTCTGGCCAATACCTGATATTCAAGCAGGAGGTAGCTGACATAGATCATAGAATCCCTACAGTGTGGAAACAGGCCCTTTGGCCCAACAAGTCCACACTGACCCTCAAAGCATCCCACCCTGACCCATCTAATCTCCACATCCCTGAACACTACAGGCAATTTAACATGGCCAATCCACCTATCCTGCACATCTTTGGACTGTGGGAGGAAACCATAGCACCCAGAGGAAGCCCACACAGACACGGGGAGAATGTGCAAACTCCACACAGACAGTCACCCGAGGGTAGAATCGAACCTGGGTCCCTGGAGCTATGAGGCAGCAATGCTAACCACCGAGCCACCGTGCTACCCATTTGGAAGCTCCCATGTTAAAACTAATACAAATTCTGGTCATCACATTGCAATATGATTAACTTCAGTGGGATTCAGGCAAGATTGTACTGACTCTTTGTTTAAAAAACACTGGTTCATTGTTTTCTGCATCTGGTTGTCAGCCTGATCACTTTGAATCTACAAACGTATGCATTGTGTCGTACTATTTTAGTTACTAATGATCCTTACAGACTCAAAAATTCTGTATGAGCTTCGCAAATGAGCCTTCAAAACGCCTAATAGGCAGCACTTCCGAGGCCTGAAGCTAATCCTCCAACTGGTGATGTCCACTATGTACAAGTATCTAACCAAAAATGACAGTGATAGTCAAAACAAATTCAACAACATGGAAAACATAAGAAAAGGTAAGAGTTTAAACAGATTGCGCCAACATGTATACCTCATTCCACCACGTATGGTTTCCTTAGATATAATTCCATTATAGAGTCATAGAGTCACACAGCATGGAGACAGACCCTTTGGTCCAATGAATCCATGCTGACCATGTTCCCAAACTAAACTAGTCCCACCTGCCTGCTCTTGACCCATATCCCTCCAAACATTTCTTATTTATGCACTTACCTAAATGTCTTTTAAAGATTGTAACTATACCTGCATCCATCACTTCCTCTGTCAGTTCATTCTACACATGAACTACCTTATGTGTAAAAAAATTAATAAAGTTAAAAATTGAAGAAAAATTCTCGATATCTTTATTATCCTGAGGCATGCAATCCGAATGTTCCTGTGAAGTAGTTATATGTTGAAGGATTGAGTTCTGGAGGGGTAGCTCCAAATATGTTTTTCTGACATTGTGCAAGAGCACTGGTGAAATAACAGAGTTCTACCTTGCATGTTGATTAGATCTTGCCTTGGCTATAAACTTCGGTTACAAGGCCCTTCTTCTGCCTGAATGAATCTGGCCTATAGCCCATCACCGAATTTTGAACTCCTCTAATTTCACTTTTTGGTTCCTTGCCTGTGATTTCCCAACCCTAATTTAGTTTAGCACTGGGATAACTACACAGGCACAATCTGTTCAGGACGACCAATACTTATGAAACAAAATATGAAGCACTTGGAATGAGGTGGTGAGAGGGGTTGAGGTGGACAAACATGAGAGTGGGATAAAGGGGCTGCTGATGATTGGTGAAGGTAAGAGTCTTGGTGGGTTTAGGGCTGAAAAGAAGGCAAGTGGAGCTGAAACTTCCAGAAAGTGTGGTTAGGTTCAAGATTATTATTTAAGGAAAGCCAGCAGATATTTAAATGACTTCCATGGGTATTTCAATATGGTGATAGAGCCGAGTAGAGAGAGCTGGATGCATGTGTGCAGAAATCAGTATGGGCGGAGGTCAGATGAAAGAACTGTTAATAGATGATACAGCTAAAGTTCCAGAGCACAATACTACTGTTCTCTGTTTAGAGGGAGACAACTTTTAGTGAGTTTGACTCAAGGGCCACCATGCCTCAGGCAAGAAGGTGATCCCTTCATGGTAACCTCAAATGGTGCAAAAATTAAACCTGTGCTTTTGGGTTCACTCTGCCAGCCTTCCAAACAAATGCTGAAGGGAAATGATAGCAGTATGTAGAGGTTTCTCAAGTTTGTACATGATGTAAACTTTAGATTCCATTATTCTGGAACAAATTTCTCCCAGTCAATATCCTTTGGCAGTGACTTGATTATTCAATGTTCGTTATATCAGCCGTGAATGAACAGCACACCATAAAGCTTGAAAACTTTCTACACCAGAGACTCTTCTTGTTTTCCAGAGTTTAATCTGTAATGGACACAAGAGACTCAAAAGAGATAGTAAGAACTGCCAATGCTGGAGTCTGAGATAACACTGTGTGGAGCTGGAGGAACACAGCAGGCCGGGAGCATCAGGAGAGCAGAAAAGCTGACATAGAACATAGAACATGGAACATAGAACAGTACAGCACAGTACAGGCCCATCGGTTCATGTGCCGAACTTTTACCCTAAACCTAAGGTCTATCTAACCTCCGCCCCCACCTTATATTATCATCCATATGCCTATCTAATAGTCACTTAAATGCCCCTAATGAGGCCGACTCTACAACCCTCTCCGGCAATGCATTCCACGCCCCTACCACTCTCTTGAGTAAAGAACCTACCTCTGACGTCTCCCCTGTACCTACCTCCACTCACTTTAAAACTATGCCCTCTCGTAATAGTTACCTCCACCCTGGGAAAAAGTGTCTGGCTGCCCACTCTATCCATGCCTCTGATCATTTTGTACACCTCTAACAAGTCACCTCTCATCCTTCGTCCTTCCAAAGAGAAAAGGTCTCTCAACCTTTCCTTGTAAGACCTTCCCCCTATTCCAGGGAACATCTTGGCAAATCTCCTCTGCACCTTTTCCAACGCTTCCACACCTTTCCTGTAATGAGGAAACCAGAACTGGACATAAAACTCCAGATGTGGCTGAACTAGGCTTTTGTACTGCTGGAGCACGTTTCGGGTCGGGACCCTTCTTCAGAAAAAGACTCAAAAGCATGTTCAGAAATTAACTATTTTGACACACGTCCATTGTTGCCAGCAAAGACAGGGCAATCCTTCCTATTTTTTTTACTTGAAATGTCCATTGCAATGCAGACAAAAGGGCACAGTGTTAAGACTCAGAGCCATGCAAATCAGTCTGCCATGTTCAACTTGAAGCTATTCCTCCTCAAACGTACTTTGGATAGAATGCTATGATTCTTAGGAATATGAAATGTCTCAATGACATGGGCTGTAAGGGACATGTGGCAGAATTGTACAAGGAATCCTGCAAGACTTACTGCAGCCTTAGGAACAACTCGCTGCACCTTTTAAACACATCAAGTATGATTCACTCCAGGCAACAGCAAGTAGCCTATCACGGGGTTCACTGCTTGTTAATGAACTTATCAACTGTCCAGCTCACCCCATTAATATGAAGGTTCCCCCATTCTCCCTTCCACCAGGATGTAACTAGGCACTGAGATTCCTGACATGGATGGCAGAGCAGGTACTTAGTGACATCAGCTCACTACCAGCTGAAAGAGCACCCATTTTACTCACCACATGACAGCATCTCAGAGCACCATCTGCAACCACCCTTCATCCATAGGCATTGGCATCTGATATTTGCCAAGCCCTCTGGATCGTCAAGGCACCTCTCTGATCCATTTGCAAAATACTTACAAAGTACAGAGCGGCATTGCAGGCAATTGCTATTCAATTAGCATTCAATAGCTGT
Organism: Ginglymostoma cirratum; assembly: GCA_024137785.1. Lineage (NCBI taxonomy): Eukaryota > Metazoa > Chordata > Chondrichthyes > Orectolobiformes > Ginglymostomatidae > Ginglymostoma > Ginglymostoma cirratum. The sequence continues at coordinate 11,288,426 of JAHRHZ010000249.1, forward strand.
TGCAAAGACTCTTTGGGCAAATGGACAGGCATCAAGTGTACAGAGTGGGGCCGGGCGCATCTCAGGGCTGTCCCCTTGCTCACTTAGCCCTCACCCACTTAGCCCCTACCTGCATGTTCAAAGCCTTTGTAGCTTGCCATACTGTGCTTCACCTGTTAGTAATGCATTGGCACTTCAGCCAGAGCCTAAAGACTATCAGTACTGCTGCATTACTGGGCTCTTTAATGCAGACACACTGCTTGTCAGTAAGGATCGGCCCAGTGTGATGGGTGGGGTGTATATCTTACTATACAGCACATGGGGATATTAATCTTACAGTTACAGCATGTGATAGCTGCCTGTGTAGTAAAAATACTGCGCATCCATTCAATTCACTGACCACGTTGGAAAGTGGGTGAGGGACTCCTCAGTCCAGTTAAGGGGGTGGTTCCTGTTTGTTAGGGGGTTCCCTAACCACACACACAGTCCACATACAGTCCAGGGGTCAGTCCATAGTCAGTCATCCACTCAGACTGGTCATGGTCAGAGGATATGTCTGACAATAGTCTGGAGAGTGGGCAGTGGTCAGTCTGTAGGACAATCACACACTTTCAGGGGAATCACATTTTATCAGTCAGGGAGCTGCAAGGGCATTGGTCAGGGGTTCCGGTCTGTCTGACTAAGCTTTGCCCATCAAAGTCAGCCAAAGTTCTGGGGAATGTATGGACCTCGCTATCCCAACATTGATTATAAAGAAGAAAAAAAAACTCAATTTATATTGGGATGTTTGAGAATGCAGTGATTGCAATGTTTGAGGAAAGCTAGAAGTGTGTTAACACAGCAACCATGATTCAAATTGAAACAATTAGTCGGTACTTTTTGTTCTTCAGAGCCTAACTTGTAGTTGCTGCAAACCAGGTCCGGAATAAAAGTAGCAAACTGAAATGCTTATGTGTACATGGACTACCATTGCCCATCAGGTTTAGATATTAAGATATGCAAATAGAGTAATGATGATGAAGAGCAATCTCAATGGTAGTCAAGCCATAAAGTCGTAGAGATGTACATCAAAGAAACTCACCCTTGGTCCAACTCATCCGTGCCACCAGATATCCTAAACTAATCTACTCTCATTTGCCAACATTTGGCCAATATCCCTGTAAATCCTTCCTATTCACGTACCCATCCAGATGCTTTTTAAATGTCATAATCATACCAGTCTCCACCACTTCCTCTGGCAGCTCATTCTGTACACGTACCACCCTCTGCGTGTGAAAGCTGCCCCTCAGGTCCCTTTTAAATCTTTCCCCTCTCACCTAAATCCATATCCTCTAGTTTTGGACTTCACTACCCTGGAGAAAGGACCTTGGCTATTCACCTTGTCCATGCCCCTCATGATTTAATAAACCTCTATAAGATCCCCCCTCAGCATCTTACACTCCTGGGAAAATAGCCCCGGTCTATTCAGCTTTTCTCTATAGCTCAAACCCTCCAACACTAGCAACATCCTTGCAATTCTTTTCTGAATGTTTTCAAGTTTAACAACATCTTTCCTATGGCAGGGAGACCAGAGTTGCATGCAGTATTCCAAAAATGGCCTAACCAATGTCCTGTACAGCCACAACTTGACCTTCCAACTTCTATACTCAATGCACTGAATAATAACAGTTATGAAGTATTTAGTATAATCTTCCCATCCTTTGATGGAATGATTGCATTGGAGGGGATGCAAAAGAGATTCACCAAGGTATTTGCTGAGATGGAGCTATGAAGACAGGCTGGATAAGTGTGGGTTGTTTTCTTTGGAGTGGAGAAGGTTGAGGGGCAGGTGGTTGAGGTGGAGAATGTTATGGGGGGCATGGATAGGGTGAGTAGAAAGTAGCCATTTGTCTTAGTCAAAGGGTCATCAGCAAGGGGACATACTTTTAAAGTGAAAGGCAGGAAAATTAGAGGGGATCAGAGGAAAATATTTATCATCCTGGAATGCGTCGAGGGTAGTTGAGGTGGGAAACAGCACCACATTTAGAAAGTACTTGGATGAGCTCTTGAAGTGTTACAACATTCAAGGCTTTGACCAGGTGTGAGAAAATGGGGCTAGTGTTGGTGGTACAGACTTGATGGGCCAAACGGCCTCTTCTGTTCTAAATGATTCTATGATTCCATGTGGGCAATGGCAAAAATTTGGGAGAACACAGTGAGAAAGAAAATATTAAATTATTGAAGGCAAAAATAAGCCTGATTTTCCCCTTAAGGTTTCAACTCCAAGATGAATATCTCAGTAGTAAGCAGGGGGCACTGCTGCTTCACGGCGCCAGGGACCCAGGTTCGATTCCATCCTCGGGCGACTGTGTGGAGTTCTGGGACGGTCACCCGAGTTCACAGCAGATGGTTTCCTCTGGGTGCTCCAGTTTCCTCCCACAGTCCAAAGATCTTCAGGCTAGGTGGATTGGCCATACTAACTTGTCCATAGTGTTCAGGGATGTGTAGCTTGGGTGGGTTTATAGGGGGATGGGTCTGGGTGGGATTCTCTGTGGGTTGGTATGGACTTGTTGGGCCGAAGGACCTGTTTCCTCACTGTAGGGATTAAATGATTCAGTGATGACCTTATTGCCTTGTACTTACATCTCACTATTAATTAATATGGCCTCAATAACACGGCATCCACAATTCTCCCAGGCACTGATGCAAAATTAAACAACATTAATACTGACATCAATACCCGACTTGAAAGTCAGTGAAGTGACTTGACCTGGAGGTGCTGAGGGAGTTAGGAAGAAGGGACAAAAACAAAGTTGCTGGAAAAGCTCAGCAGGCCTGGCAGCATCTGTGAAGGAGAAAACAGAGTTAACGTTTCGGGTCCGGTGACCCTTCCTCAGAACTGAGGAAAAAAGGAGTTCAGAAGAAGGGTCACTGGACTTGAAACTTTAACTCTGCTTTTTTCACACAGATGCTACCAGACCTGCAGAGTTTCTCCAGCAATTTCTGCTTTTGTGTAGAAATCATGGGGTGAGTTGACCGTGGCAAGAAATTCACCCCCTTCTCATCACCAAGGCAGTTAAATGCTGGAGCAAAAGACCCAGACAGGACTTCTATGACTCTCTAACAATTAAAGCTCTTAAGTGGTTAATTCATGGCTGCTTCAGGGCTTCAAAACCTCCACCTTACTGCTTGCTGCTGGTAGCTCATTTCGATTGTTTTACCTGCTCTTGTTGCAGTGTTGCTAGGAGGAAATCTTCCAGTTACTGGTCTCCACAACAATCCTTTCACACAGCAATTGGCTTAAAGTTCACTCCCTTACAGTGTCAGACCTGAGCCTTCCTGCTTGTAAATTTAGTACAATTGAATGGTTCAAGGCAGAGTTTACCTCCCACTGTGTTCACACCTTATGCTACTTGCTCAACATTCAGGTTCTTGGCAAAATGTCTCATTAAGTGGCTCATTTAACCACTTCAAATTGGAGACTGCCATTGGCCAGCAGCTTCCTGCTATCACAAGGGAGACAATGGCCTAGTGTTATTATCTCTGGACTGTTAATCCAGAGACCCAGATAACGTTCTGGGATGGGCATCCGAGTTCACAGCAGATGGTGGAATTTGAATTCCATAAGTATCTGGAATTAAGAATCTAATGATGACCATGAATCCATTGTCGATTGTTGAAAAAACACATCTGATTCACTAATGTCCTTTAGGATAGGAAACTGTCATCCTTACCTGGTCTGGCCTACATGTGACCCCAGACCCACAGCAATATGATTGACTCTTAACTGCCCTCTGGGTAATTAGGGAAGGACAATAAATGTTGCCTAGCCAGAGAAACCCCTCATCCCGTGAACGACTAAAGAAAAAAAGCCTTGGTCTAGCACACCTGGGAGATTTACCTGCCAGTGGTAATCTAGTAATCCAGAGGTGGGTTTGTAATCTATGCCCTGGAAGCATAGGTTCAAATGCATCAAGGCAATTGGTGGAATTTAAACTCAATTATTAAAATGAAAACTGGATGGCAGTGCAAAACTTGTGTATCACAGACAGAAAGGACACATTTTGTTGAAACTTTCCATCTGTCTGTACTGTAAATGATTATTTTTACAGCTTTCATAAAAATTCCTGGACTTTAAAAAAATAGTCTCATGGTAACCATGACAACTGTAATTGCTGGTTTAAAAAAAAGACACTAACATTGTCCAGGTAAAGAAATCTTACCTGGTCTGGCCTATATGTGACTTCAAGCTCACACCAATGCCTTAATTGCCCTCTGAAATGGCTGAATAAGCCATGCAGTTTCAGGGAAATCCAGGAATTGGCCTTGCCCTTAATTCCCAAATCTCATGAAAGGATTTCTTTAAAAAACAGATGGCCACATCTACATTATGGTGCCTTTTCTGGGGTCTAAAGTTTTCTTGGATAGATTGTTCTTTTTTTTTTCTTTTGAGAGAGGGATGGTTCGCTACTTTTTCATTTACCAGAATGGTAGTTTATCAATCAGACTTTCTCCATGGCTTTAATTTGTTGGGTACAGTACGACTAGCACACATAACTAGCTGTGCTCGAGTGGGAACCAACTGAGTAGGTGTTAGCTTTTTTGTTTGTGCTTTTAAAATTGTGTGTAGGTGTAAATATCCATCATGCACAGATGCACTTTTCAAGTGTTCTTAAAGGACTGTTGGACAGGAATTAACAATGAGTAGCAAAGTTAGGCCCAAATATTCCAGAATCATAGAATCCCTACTTTATGGAAACAGGCCATTCAGCCCATTGAGTCCACACTGACCATCCAGAGGCCATCTCACCCAGACCTACCCCCTTCTTCCCTACATTTCCCTTGACCAATCCACATGGCCTGAAGATCCCCGGAGACTGTGGGCAATTTAGCACAGCCAATCCATCTAACCCGCACATCTCTGGACTTTGGGAGGAAACCAGAGCCCCCGAAGGAAACCCACACAGACAAGGGGACACTGTGCAAACTCCACGTAGACAGTTGCCCAAGGGTGGAATCGAATCTGTGTCCCTCGCACTGGGAGGCAGCAGTGCTAACCACTAAGCCACCGTGCTGCCCCAATTCTGCTATGGATCTCCGGGCCTTCTGCAGTGATACTGGTAGGAAACTGCTGAAGCCCTATGAAACTGACCAAGGTCCATAGAGATTTGAGGTGTTCCACTTGTCACACTTTAGGAGTTCCAGCAGGCTGTCAGGAAAGGTAGCATGGAATTTCAGGGCTGCAATCCAGACAGTAAAGCACTATGGGCAGCACGGAGACCAAGGTGAAGTGGTTAAAGGAGAATTTTTTTTTTGTTGACCTGTCAGCATGGCAGCATCATCAGGTGCTCTATCCTGTGAAGGGGAAGAGGCTGCAGCATTCGGAGACCATCATGTCTCCTGAGGCTGAACCCCTGAGGTGGGCAGGTTCAGGGATACATGAGGGAAGTGCCAGGTTCTGGAAGGGCATCTAGCACACCCAAGGGTCTGAGGAGGTGGAGTGCGAGAAACTGTGACCCAGACCAGGATCTCTTTCAACCTTGTGAACAACACTACCTCACCTCAGCGAAGAGTCCAATATTCTTGTTGGTTAGTCTGAATGATAATTGTATGTGGTAGGAATGTTCACCTTAGAAGGTAATGCATTTTAAGAAAGCATTCACAACAGCTGTTAGACAGCAATGTTGTGTGCAGCTCAGTCTTTGTGGTAGTGGAATTATGCTGCCTGTGTTTCTTGACATCTGCACTACTTTAGTCATCGCTCTTCAAAGTAACCAATTCATGGGCTTTGAAATGTTTCTAACAGGTTTGTTAAGATCTTAGATAATTCAAAGTCTTTACTTTCCTCTTCTACTCTTGGGGGCGTCTTGCATGCTGCAATTTGACACCCCACCTATCCAAATATGATAATTGTGCACTAATAAAGATTTTCTCAAAGAATCAGTGTTTATGATTCCTTTCTAAGCAAAGGAACAATGACGTTTGATTCCATTGAAGTCTTCACTGCCACTGGCCACTTACTTTCCTGGGTCTGTGTTAGAAATAAATGCTCCCGCATCTGAATGTGCCTCTGAGGGAAGCAGCATCAAACTGAAGTAGCGCAGACTTGCAGTGTCGCCTTGAACTGCTTGTTATTTTGTACAGTTCTGTGAACAAATTGAAAGAGACAGCAGCAGCAGTTTTCCTGGAAGTGATTTCCTCTGTCCCGATATCCCACCTGCAGGGTCCAATTGGCAATAAATCCTGACTTGATACAGGCACCTTTTGTACAGATGATGTTTGTGTCTCAATGCTTCCATTTACAAAGGTAAACAAAACCTTCCACTCCCTGCACGTCAAAGAAATCAGCAGAGGTAATCTGCCATGAGAAGTATAAGACTTACATTCAAAACCTGATGCCATTGATTATGGAAGGTATGTGAACGAGAGAGTGAAAGGAAGAGAAACAGAAAGAAAGAAAGGAAATGAAATGCGGTGCATTTAGATAGCACTGTTTACATCCTTGGGACGCCCCACAGCACTTCAAAAACAATGAAATATGTTTGAACTCCGGCCATTGTTAATGTAGGAAACACAGCAGGAAATTTTCAGACAGCAGCCTCCCATAAATGACAATGTGATAATGACCAATGACTTATCATCTGTCCTCGTTGTATTTGGTTGAGGACTAAATATTGACCAAGAGGACTCTCCTGCTGTTCTTCAAATAAAGTGTTGCACCCAGCTGAGAGATCAGGCAGTGCAATGATACGTGTCATAAACTGCAACTTCACGCAGATGGTCATGGAAATCAAGGAATGTTTCCAATGATGGAGCGTCCAGAATCAGGGGTCACAGTCTAATAGCACAGGGTAAGTCATTTAGGACTGAGAAATGAAGACATTTCTTCACCCAGAAAAGTGGAATTCTACCATGGAAATCAGCCATGGCCAAAACATTGTATAATTTGAAGAGGGAGTTGGATACAGTTTTTTAAGTAGCTTTTTATATACTTTTTTGTGCCAGTACGTGAATAGTCCTACTAGAGATGGGGCAATGCTAACCCTTGGGAATGAAGCCGGTCAACTGGTTGAAGTGTCAGTGGATGAACATTTTGAGGATATTGACCAGAACTCTGTTAGTTTCCAAGTCACTATGGAAAGGGACAAAGTGCAGAAGTTACGCATGTAAATTGGAGGAAGGCCGATTTCAAAATCATTAAACATATCGTTCCGCCCACCACCAATGTCACTCCACCGACCACCTCCACAGCCAGCAGCTCCAGAGGAGACAATAGCACCCAGCCCTGCCTGGTCTTCACCATCCCCCCCCAGACCTCCCCCTTAGTGAGGATGAACGGTCAGTCCTCAGTAAAGGGCTCACCTTTGTCCCCCTCCACCCACACATCATTGAATACTGGTCACGCTTGGACATTGAACAGTTTTTCCGTTGCCTCCACCTCCGCGCTTACTTCTTTAATCGTGAGCCTAACCCTCCCTCTACTGACCCCTTCTCCCGCCTCCAACACACCCCGTCCTCCTGGACACCACCCCAAGGCCTCCTACCCTTCCTCGACCTCTTCATTTCCAACTGCCATCGAGACATCAATCGCCAAAACGTCTCCACCCCTTCACCCACTCCAGTCTCTCTCCCACAGAACTTGCAGTCCTCCGCTTCCTCCGGTCCAATCCCAAACTCACCGTAAAACCCGCGGACAAGGGAGGCGCAGTTGTAGTATGGTGCACTGACCTCTTCATCGCCGAGGCCAGGCGCCAGCTCTCTGACACCTCCTTCTACCACCCCCTTGATCGTGACCCCACCTCCGACAACCAAAACATCATCTCCCAAACCATCCACAACCTCATCACTTCAGGTGACCTCCCTCCCAAAGCCTCCAACCTCATCGCTCCCCAACCCCGCACTGCCCGTTTCTATTTCCTTCCCAACATCTACAAGCCTGAATGCCCTCATCGACCCATTGTCTCTGCCTGCTCCTGCCCCACCGAATTTATCTCCACTTATCTCGACTCCATTTTCACCCCTTTGGTCCAGGAACTCCCCACCTATGTCCATGACACCACCCACACCCTCCACCTCCTCCAGAACTTCCAATTCCCCGGTCCCCAACACCTCATCTTTACCATGGACATCCAGTCCCAATACACTTGCATTCCTCATGCAGATGGCCTAGAGGCCCTCCGCTTCTTCCTGTACCTCAGGCCTAACCAGTCTCCCTCCACTGACACTCTCATCCGCTTAGCCAAACTCATCCTCACCCTCAACAACTTCTCTTTCAATTCCTCCCATTTCCTACAGACAAAGGGTGTTGCCATGGGTATCTGCATGGGCCCAAGCTATGCCTGCCTCTTTGTAGGTTACGAGGAACAATCCCTCTTCTGTAGCTACACTGGCCCTAAACCCCACCTCTTCCTCCGTTACTTTGATGACTGTATTGGCGCCGCCTCTTGCTCCCACGAAGTGCTCGAACAGTTCATCCACTTCACCAACACCTTCCACACCAACCTTAAGTTCATCAGGACCATCTCTGATACCTCTTTCTCCTTCCTGGACCTCTCTGTTTCCATCTCTGGCAACCACCTCGAAACCGATATCCATTTCAAGCCTACCGACTCCCACAGCTACCCAGAATACACCTCCTCCCACCCGACTTCCTGCAAAGATGCCATCCCCTATTCCTAATTCCTTCACCTCTGCCGCATCTGTTCCCAGGATGAGGCATTCCACTCCCGAACATCTTAGATGTCCTTGTTTTTCAAGGACCGCAACATTCCCCCCTCAGTGGTCGAGAATGCCCTCGACTGTGTCTCCCGCATTTCCCGCAACTCATCCCTCACACCCCCTCTCCACGATAATAACCAAAACAGAATCCCCCTCATCCTCACATACCACCCTGGCAACATCCAGATCCAACGCATCATCCTCCGACACTTCCTCCATCTACAATCCGACCCCACTGCCAAAGACATTTTTTCCTCCCCACCCTTATCAGCTTTCCGGAGGGACCACTCTCTCCGTGACTCCCTTGTCCGGTCCACAGTCCCCTCAAGCACCCCCACACCCGGCATTTTTCCCTGCAACCGCAGGAAGTGCTACACCTGCCGCTACACCTCCCCCCTCACCCCCATCCGAGGCCCTGAGAAAACCTTCCACATCAAGCAGATGTTCACCTGCACATCTGCCAATGTGGTATACTGTATCCGCAGTTCCAGATGTGGCCTCCTCTACATGGGGGAAACAAAGAGGAGGCTTGGGGACGGCATTGCGGAACACCTATGCTCGGTTCTCAACAAACAACTGCATCTCCCAGTTGCGAACCATTTCAACTCCCCCTCCCACTCCTTAGACAACATGTCCCTCCTGGGCCTCCTGCAGTGCCACAATGATGCTACCCGAAGGTTGCAGGAACAGCACCTCATATTTTGCTTGGGAACCCTGCAGCCCAATGGTATCAATGTAGACTTCACAAGCTTCAAAATCTCCCCTCCCCCAACTGCATCCCAAAACCAGCCCAGCTTGTTCCCACCTCCCTAACCTGTCCTTCCTCCCACTTTTCCCCTCCTCCCACCTCAAGCCCCACCCCCATCTCCTACCTACCAGCCTCATCCCACCCCCTTGACCTGTTCGCCCTCTCTTGACGGACCTGTCCCCTCCCTAACTCCCCAACTACCCTCACCTTTACTGGCTCCATCCCCGCCTCTTTGACCTGTCTGTCTCCTCTCCACCTATCCTCTCCTTTATCCATCTTCTATCCGCCTCCCCCTCTCTCCCTATTTATTTCAGAATCCCCTTCCCCTCCCCCATTTCTGAAGAAAGGTCTGGGCCCAAAACGTCAGCTTTCCTGCTCCTCTGATGCTGCTTGGCCTGCTGTGTTCATCCAGCTCAGCACCTTGTTATCATTAAACACGATTTGGCAAATGTAGACCGGGAGTAGCTACTTGCAGGTAAGTCTATGTTTGGTAAATGGGAATCTTTTAAAAGTAGTATGGCGAGAATTCAAGGCCAGTGTATTTCTCTAAGGGTGAAGGGCAAGGGTGGCACATTCAGGGAACCCTGGATGTCAAGGTATATCAAGAGTTTGATAAAGAAAATGAAGGAAGCATTGATCAAGTACAGTGCATTAAAAAATAGGGGAGGCACTTCAAACGTGTAGAGAACGTTGGAGGTTAAAAAGGAAATTAGGATGGCAAAGAGGGGCTATGAAATATCTTTGGCAGCTGGGATCAAGGAAAACCTCAAAAGTTTTAATAAACATATCAAGATCAAGAGGGTCCTATTAGACACTGAAGGGATAACCTGTGCATGGAGCCAGTGGATGTCGGTGAAGTTTTAAATGAATATTTCTCATCTGTATTTACAGACGAAAAAGACATTGTATCTGGGGATTTCAGTTGGGATTTAGAGGTCTAGAACACTGTAAGATTAATAAGGAGGAGGTATTAGCTGTTTTAGCTGGCACATAGGCACAAAATTCCCCAGGATCTGATGAAATGTATCTCAGGCTGTTATGGGAGGCAAGGAAGGATATGGCTGGGGCCCTGGTAGAGATATTTAATACTTCACTGTCCAAAGATGAAGTGCCAGATGACTGGAGGATAGTTAATGTGGTTCTTTAGTTCAGGAAGGGCAGCAGAGGTGGACCAGGTAATTACAGACCAATTAGTCTGACATAAGTGGTAGGAAAATATTGGAAAAAATTCTGAGGGATAGGACTAATCTGCCTGTGGAAAGGCAGGGATTGATCAGGGATAGTCAGTATAGATTAGTTAGAGGGATATCCTGACTGACTAATTGAATTGAGTTTTTTGAAAAGATGATAAAATAAATTGTCGAGGGTAGTACAGCTGATGTGGTTTACTTGGACTTCAATAGGACCTTTGACAATGTCCCACATTTGATTGATTATTGTCACGTGTACCTAAGTATAGTGAAAAAAATTGTTTGTGAACTGGACAGGCAGATCATAGTAACCAAGGATGTACAGGTTATAAGCTGTAAAAAAATACTAGACAGAGGCATACAGGTTACATCACACAGGGCATGCGCTAGGCAAGATCAACATTAACATGATCAGCATTATTTGAAGTTGGAGAGTCCATTCATCAGTTGAATAAAGGTAGGATTAAGCTATTCCTGAACATGCTGCTGCATGTGTTCAAGCATGGAAGTCTAGTCCAAAAGAGAAGAGCCCATAGGATCCAAAGCAAGTTGACAAATTGGAACCAAAATTGGCTCATAAATAGGAAGCAAAGGATGATGGTGGAGAATTGGTTTTGTAATTGGAAGCCTGTGACCAGGGTGTACCATAGTGAATGGTGCTGGGATCAGTGCTGTTCATTAACAGCTTGGATGTGAACATAGAACGTATAATTTGTAAGCTGGCAGATGACATGAAAATTGGTGGTGTAGATAATGAATCAGATGGTCTCAGGCTACAGCCTGATATTGAATAGCTGGTAAATTGGGCAGGGCAATGGCAGATGGAATTTAATCCTAATAAATGCAAGGTGATACATTTTGGGATGTCTAAGTAGGGAATAATGTACATAATGAAGAGTAGGTCCCTAGGGTGTACAGAGGAACAACAGAACCTTGGCGTACAAGTCCATAGATCCCTGAATATGCCAGTACAGTTAGAAAGTCTGGTGAAGAAGACATACTGGATGCTTGCCTTCATTAGCCAGGGTGTAGGATATGGGAAGTCTTGTTACAATTTTATAAACCATTTGTTATGCCACCGTTCTGGTCACCACACATTTGGAAAGATGTGATTGCACTGGAGAGGTTGCAGAGGAGATTCACTAGGATATTGCCTGGGATGAACAGTTTCAGTTATGAGGAGAAACTGGATACATTGGATTTTTTTTTCTTTGGAGAGGAGGAAGCTGAGAGGGGATCTGATTTGTGTATACAAAATTATGAGAGACATAGACAGAGTAGACCATGAGAATAAAAGCCAAAAGAACTGCGGATGGTCACCAGATCTGAAACATTAACTCTGTTTTCTCCTTCACAGATGCTGCCAGACCTGCTGAGCTTTTCCAGCAATCTTGTTTTAGTTGTTGTAGACCATGAGAATCATTTCTGCATGCAGACAAGTCTCTTAGACCTGAGGGCAGACATTTAAGGCGGAGCGGCATGCTGCCTCACAGTGCCAGGGACACAGGTTCAATTCCACCCTTGGGTGACTGTCTATGTGAAGTTTGCACATTCTTTTCATGTCTTTATGGGTTTCCTCCAGGTGCTCCGGTTTCCTCCCACAGTCTAAAGATGTTCAGGCTAGGTAGATTGGTCTTGCTAAATTGCCCGTAGTGTTCAGGGATATGTAGATTAGGGGGGATGGGTCTGGGTGGGATGCTCTGATGGTCAGTGTGGATGTGTTGGGCTGAAGGGCCTGAATCCACACTGTCGTGATTCTATAAAAAAAACTGAGAAAGGATGTTTTTCTACCCACTGAACGATAGAAATATGGAACGTGTTGCTTGAGGCGGTGGTGGAGGCAGGTAATCTTGCAATATTTAAGAAGCATATGATGAGTATTTAAAATGCCAGGGCATAGGATGCTATTGACCAAGTGCAAGTAAATGGGATTGGCGTAGTTTGGTGTTTATTGGTCAGCTTAGACATTGTGGGCAGAAGGGCCTGTTTCTATGTTGTAGGACTCTCTGACGCTGTGACTCTATAGCACTTGGGGCTAAAGGGATCAAAGGATATAAGGAAAAATGGGAACTGGCAATTGAGCTGTATGATTAGCTATGATCAGAATGGAAAACAGTGCAGGCTTGAAGGGCTGATTGACATTTTCCATGGCTCTATGTAAGTACTTTGTTCCAAAATGTTAGTGAGGTCCAGGCTTAATTGAATTAAATATCAAAACTAAGACCGAGATTTATGTTAGGCAAAACTATTAAGCCTTACGGAAACAATGCAGATAAATTGAATTCAGGTTGTGATTAACCATACCCCACTCAATTGGGAAAACAGGTTAGAAGGGCTAAAGGGACAACCCCTCCCATGCTTTTCCTGTGGTCAGGTACAGGATCATACGATTGAACTAATCACTATCTGATTTAACCCTGAACCCTATCACGTGCACTCCAGTATGTAGCACTTATAGCCCCTACTGTTGTAGCAGGCTTGGTAATTGTTTGCCAATAACTAGCACACCTCTTGAAAACAAGAAATGGAGCTCCAACTTTTACTGAAAACCTATGATTTCAGTTGTTTGAAGTTAACAGCTACACTAAAGCCACTGGGAAAGTGAAGCTTTTTGAAGGACCAATCACAAGCCAACTCTAGTTTGACCTAAAAGTAATCATTGTTTTATTCAGAAAGAAAAAAATCCCTCAGATCATAAGGCCTTGGGGCAAATGGATATTTGACAGATCGAGATCAGAATAGAAAATGTAATTATGATATGGTGTCAGATGTTTTGCCGCCAGCCATGCTCCGGACGTGTCAGTATTCTGTCTATATAATGAGCAAAGTCTCATCTTCAATTCCTCATATACTGTCAGTTTTGGCCGAGAGTATGTTTTATTGCAGAGAAACCAGGCACCAAATTTATTAGCTGTTCCAAATGATGCTTCTTTCGGAATTAAGTATGTTTGCTTTATTCCCCAAGATGCTTTTGCAACCCCTTCACTTTCCATTTGGTTCCATCTGGGATTCATTCATTGTCCTTAGTGCAGATTGTTGTTCATGTTTTGTCACAAATAGTTGACCTCAGGGCTCATTCGAGAAGGCAATGTAGATCCTGTACAACACTCACACACTTTTTGCAGGTGCTTCTGGATAGACTTCATTGCCTCATTATCCTATGGAGAATACTGAAGAAAACTTTGGCTGGCTGAATATTGAATTAAATGCAAAGTGTTACATTTTGGTAAGACACATGAGGACAGAAATTACACAGTTAATGGTAAGTCCCTGGGAAGTGTTGTTGAACAGAGAGATCTAGGGGTGCAGGTTCATATCTCCTTGAAAATGACATCACAGGTAGACAGGGTGGTGAAGAAGGCATTTGGCACACTTGCCTTCATTGATCTGAGCACTGAGTTGAGACATCATATTATTGCTGTACTAGACACTGGTAAGGCCACATTTGGAGTACTATGTACAATTCTGTCCACTCTACTATAGGAAGGATGTTATTAAACTGGAAAGAGTGCAAAAAAGATTTACAAGGAAGTTACTGAGTCTGGAGGATTTGATTTATAAAGAGGGGCTGGATAAGCTGGGACCTTTTTCCCTGGAGTGTAGGAGGCTGAGGGGTGACCTTATAGAAGTTTATAAAATCATGAGGGGCATAGATAAGGTGAATAACCAAGGTCTTTTTTCCCCTGGAAAGGAGAGTCCAAAACTAGAGGACATAGATTTAAGGTGAGTAGGGAAAGATTTAAAATGGAATTAAGGGGCAACATTTTCACACAGAGGGCAGTGTGTATATGGAACTATTAAGCCTTATGGAAACAATGCAGATAAATCGAGTTAAGGTTGTGATTAACCATACTCCACTCAGTTGGCAAAACAGATCAGAAGGGCTAAAGGGACAACACCGCCCATGCTTTTCCTGTGGTTATGTACAAGATCATATGATTGAATTAATCATTATCTGATTTAATCCTGATCCCTATCACATGGACTCCAGTATGTAGCACTTATAGCCCCTACTGTTGAAGCAGGTGTGGTAATTGTTTGCGAATAGCTAGCACACCTCTTGAAAACAAGAAATGGAGCTCCAACTTTTACTGAAAACCTATGATTTCAGATGTTTGAAGTTGACAGCTACACAAATGCCACTGAGAAAGTGAAGCTTTTTGCAGGACGAATCACAAGCCAACGCCTGTTTGACCTAAAAGTAATAATTGTTTTATTCAGAGAGAAAAAAATCCCTCAGATCATAAGGCCTCGGGGCAAATGGATATTTGACAGATCAGGGTCAAAATAGAAAATGTAATTATAATGATATGGTATCAGATGTTCTGCTACCAGCCATGCTCCGGACGTGTTAGTATTCTGTCTATTCTGCAAGAGAAAGTGATAGAGGTGTGTAGATTTAAAACATTTAAAAGATATTTGGACAGATACATGGGTAGGAATGGTTTAGACGGATATGGTCAAATGATGGCAAATGGGACTATCTCAGTTTTGGATGAATTGACCTGAAGGGTCTGCTTCCATGCTGCATGACTCTATTGTCAATCAAGAAAAGACCAGTGCTAACCAGCCACCCACAGAGAATATTGATTAAAAAACAAACTCACAGAGAGAAAAAGAGAAAACTAGTTTCGAATGGGTGTTTTGCAGGAGGCACAGTGATTTTGGAAGCTTCTAGATTGGCTGCTCTGTTTTGTTCTTTCTACTTTGCGCTCCAGTTATCAAAATGTTGAATGTTCTGAGAAAAGAACCAGTCTGCCAGAAATAAGTCAATATTACTGGAAAGCTGTCAGCATTTACTGATGACTTCCAAATTTGAGAAAAATATATAGTATTATGTGCCTGTGAACAACTCATTGCCCAAGGATTTTGTGAAGATTCGGTTTGGATTGTAGATATTAATTATATTACCTTTTTGTTTATCTCTGTTCTGCTAAGTTGCATAATTCATAATAATTTGCTAATTTTTATTTAATTTATAATCTTGGTATTCAATATCTGTTATTTGGAAAGCCTAGTTAGGAACAATTAAGCATTGACGGTCATTGAATGTTCTAATTCCAGTTTGTTGAGAATCCAGAGATAGTGAGGCTGATTTATTTTGGTTGCTATCGATTTGCTGTACTACGTAAGAGATTAGAAGGCACAATCCCCATAGGAACAAGTGCTAGTGCCCTGACAAATAGTTATTGCTCAACTAATATCATCAAAACAGATTATCTGGTTATATCACATTGCTCTTTGTGGAATCTTGCTGTGCACAAATTGGCTTTAAAATACTTTGCAACATCCAGAGTTTCTGAAAGACACTGTGCAAATACGCATCCATCCACCAACCAATACACCCATCTTTCAGCAGACAAATGCAGACTAAGACATGGCCTGGTCCACAAATTATATTGATCTGCATCGTGATAGTCACCACTTATATCAGACCACAACATTCTCAGAGATCTCCTTCCAGTTACACACTACCATTTCAGATCTCCTGTATCATGAGGAGCTATTTAATGCTCCTTAAGCTGAACTGATATCAGGAGATATGAACACAATACACAATTAAGTATTATATCTAATTATGTTTTGTTCATTGTCGCATAAAGCAATTGAACCAATAGAGCAAAAGGCCACTGCCCTTCAAGTCCTGTGCCAGCCACTTTACAACAATCCAGTCGGTCCCATTTCCCTGTTGTATCCCATATATGTTGATTTCCATCAAGAGTCCATTCAATTTTTTTTGAAATTGTATATCATTTCTGCTTCTAATGCTATTGTAGGCAGAGATGTCTAGATTATTGCAACCCTCTGCTTAGAAAAATGGTCTTTCTCTTGACCCTTTGCCTTAAACTTTAAATTTTTATGACATAGTTCTTGTACTTAATGAATGGAATTTCTTCAGCCAGAGAATGGTGAAGCTGTGGAACTCATTGGTCAAATGGCATAACAGGCTTAATGGGCTGAATGACATAATTCTGCTCCTATATCTTATCGTCTTATAGTCCTTACGGTTAACTCTGCCAGGGTGGCATGGTAGTTCAGTGGTTAACACTGCTGCCTCACAGCACCAGAGACCAGGGTTTGATTCCACCCTTGGGTGACTGTCTGTGTGGAGTTTGCACATTCTCCCCATGTCTGCGTAGGTTTCCTCTGGGTGCGCTGGTTTTCTCCCACAGTCCAAAGATGTGCAGGTTCGGTGGATTGGCCATGCTAAATTTTCCATAGTGTTCAGGCTAGGTGGGTTAGCCATGAGAAATGCAGGTTTACAGGGATTGGGTGAGGGGAGGTAGATCTGGGTGGGATAATCTTTGGATACTTGCTGTGGACTCAATCAGCCAAATGGCCTGCTTCTACACTGTAGAGATTCTATGATTCTCCCTTAACTTCCCCTCCCTGGCCTCTTTAATCATAACTGAAGTCCCTCTTTCCTGGTATTATTCCATCAAAGTTTTTCTGCTCCCTTACCAAATTTTTGATATCCATTCTGAAATGTGGTGCTCAGAATTGGATACAATACTCCAGCTCTGGCCTAATAAGGTCTAAACATTTGAAGCTACCTTGTGAAGAGAAGTACAGTGACGATCGTCACCAGGGGGATAAAAGTTCTTAACATAAATAAAACAAGAAATTCAATAAATACCAAGTTTATTAGAGCTAATTTAGAGTCACAATTGCTGAGGGAATAACAATATATGAATCTTTTAACTTTCTTTCCTGTTTAAATACTGGTTTAATCGTAGTTCTCAGATACATTGAAAAAAGCTGGAAGCAAAAGTCTTGATAATGAAAGCTGGAAAACCTGCAAATAAAGGTAATTCACACTTGACTGCTAATAAATTTTGAAGAACTTAATAAGATAGCTTTGCCTGCAGTCAAAGTGTATCAGATTTCAGCCAGAATCTCAGTTGAAAACTTTAAAGAGAAATGGCCCCCAAACACAATGAAAATGTAATTACATTATCGGTTTGCAATAATTGAACAATTTGCATACTAAAGGCATGTATTTTCTTGGAAAACCAGGGTTTGATCTTCCAAGTGCTCATTTGGAGTTGTCCACATGAGATTGTAAGTGTTCCCGCCAAATGACTCTTCCTCAAAGACAAGGGGAGATGAACAATTTAGGTCATTCTCGTTTGTTATTTGTTATTTACACTTACTGTCCTCTCAGGACGAAAGCCATCAATTATTAAGCTCGTCAATGATTTGAATACATCTTGATTTTTTTCATTTAGGTTTCTCCCAAAGGTGAAACGGGTTCCTGTGCAGACTTGAAATCATCTCAAAGGCAAAGTATTGATTTTCTGATGAAGGGTTTAGGCCCGAAACGTCAAGTTTTCCTGCTCCTATGATGCTGCTTGACCTGCTGTGCTCATCCAGCCCCATGCTTGTTATCTGGCAAAGTATTGAAGTTGTGTTTGTGCGATATTCTCATGTGAAAGCTTAATGAGTTTGCATCATGTTCATTCGTTCCCTATAATAATGGAAATGAACTCCTTCATAATGGTAGCACTTCCCTTAATGTAACTGATTATGGACTGTGATACACTTATCATAGCCAAACTTCTTTTGGTGCAGTCATAATGTCCTTAGCTCTGATCTAGAAGGCTTGAGTTCAAAGTCCTATGCATTTCAATAGGTGTGTCATAACACATCTGAACAGGTTGGTTAACATACCTATCTACAAATGCAGTGGAGATCTGTAAAACATAAAGATAGAAGTCACTTGTTGACCTGATAAGCAATGCTGTAGGTTTTTTAGTTTTCTTTTAAACTGAGAAGTCCGCAGGTGAAGATCTATTATAGTGCCACAGTTTGTGTCAATGGAAATTCATTCAGTTTCTTGGTGATGAAAGCTGTGCTACGTAATTCAGTATGAAGTTGCTTGAAATGAGTGCAGCAAAAAGTATATCCACAGTAACTAATTTAAAGAGACAGGAAATTCATCCACAACTACCTGACACAGAAGGAACTGAGACAGAAAGAAAGGTAGCAGAGGAGGCCGTTGTCTTCAGTGCAAAAGAGCTTGATTTTATTCTTAATGAATTTAAATTAACTCAATGAATTTAAATTAAGCAGATAGATTGAAGAAATTATGGCTGTTCTCCTTGGAGAGGAGTCTGAGATGAGCGTAAACAGAAATTGCTGGAGAAACTCAATGTGTCTAGCAGCATATGTAGAGAGAGAAACAGGGGCAATGTTTCAAGTCCAGTGATCCTTTGTCAGAATGTTCTCCAGAGATACTGTCTTACCTGCTAAGTTTGTCCAGAAATTTCTGTTTTTGCTTCATATTTCCAGCATCCGCAGTTTTTTTTGTTTTATTCTTAGTTTGAGAGGACATTTTATAGAGGTTTCCTCAATCAAGGGCAGACAGGACAGATTAGATAGGGAAATGCTGTTCCTGCTCGTAACAAGAGAGCATAGATTTAAAGTGATGCACAAAAATAGCAAGGGTGATGTGAGGAAAAACTTTTTCACTGAGTTGTTAGGTATGGAATGCATTGCCTGGAAATGTGGCAGAGACAGATTTGATTGAGGCATTCAAGAGAGCATTGGATGATTGCTTTTTCCCTTATTCATTCATGGGATGAGGGCGTCACTGGCTAGGCTGCATTTATTGTTTATTCTTAATTGCCCGGAGGGTAGTTAAGAGTCAACCACACTGCTGTGGATCTGGAGTTACATGCAGGCCAGACCAGGTAAGGAAGGCAGTTTCCTTCCCTAAAGGACATTAGTGAACTGGATGGGTTTTTCCCAATAACTGGCAATGGACTCATGGTCATCATTAGATTCTTTATCCCAGATATTTATTAAATTCAAATTTCACCATCTGCCATGGCAGGAATCAAATCCAGATCTCCAGAACATTATCCGAGTCTCTGGATTAACCGTCCAGCGACAATATCACTAGGCTGTTGCCTCCTCTTTATTTGAATAGAAATAGTACACAAAGGTATGGGGGAAATGGAGAAGATTGGCACTAGATAATAATGCTCATTTGAAGAGGCAGTGCAGGCACAATGTACCAAATGGATTCCTTCTATAATTCACCAATTCTGTGAAATTGCTCCTTTCACCACTTCAGGACATGAAACCATGCTGTTTTTAGTGATATTGGTGGGGGGTAACTATTAGCCAGGACACCATGGAAACCCTGCTTTCTGCTTCTTCCCAATTTACTTTCACTGGAACTTTTATGTCTACCCAAAAGGACAGGTGAACCACATCCAAAAGATGGCACAAGGGGCATTGACCACATGAAGGGTATAATCATTATGGAAGCTGCCCTTGGCTGTGAGTACCACCTCGGGTAGATGCAGGGAGGGTGTTCCTGATGGTGAGCGTGTCCAGAACCAGGACTCATAGTCTGAGGATTCAAGGTAGACCATTTAGGACAGAGGTGAGGAGACATTTCTTTAGCCAAAGAGTGGTGAGCCTGTGGAATTCATTACCACAGGAAGTAGTTGATGCCACAACATTGAATGTATTCAAGGTACAGCTAGAACTAGCACCTGGGGTGAATGGGATCACAGGTTACGGGGACAAAACAGGATTAGGCTATTGAGTTGGACAATCCACCATGATCATGATGAATGGCAGAGCAGGCTCAAAGGGCTGAATGGCCTTCTCCTATCTTCAATGTTTCTCTCCACTGTAAGGCACACCTCCTCCATGTGGATAGGCGGAATGTAATAGTGAATACACAGATTTATTTAAAAGCTGAGGAGAATGAACAAGAGAAAAGCAAGGGAAAACTGTTATGCTGAAAGGATGATGGAAATAGGGAAATTGAAGGAGATAGATTTCCGGCATCGCAGGGTAAGTGTTAAAGAAAAAAGGCAGGACAGTTGGTCTGAAGAGATAGCACTGACAAATATGAGCCTAATGGCCATCTTCTGTGTTGTATGATTCTATAAGCCTGTCAAACATTTGGATTTTAGTTTTGACGACTGCTGTAGGACAGTGGGGAATTTGGAATGAAATGTGTAGTTGCAGAATACAAATATTTCTATCTATTTAACCATCAGAACAAACCTCTCCTTTCATTGCCAGCAATCAGGACAGTTTAGGAAAAGTGTAGTTTTACATAAGTAGACAGCTAGTTAATGAGACTGACAGCAGCAGAGGCTGATACATGACAACTGCGGCAGGTGTAGAGTTTCTGCTTGGCTCTCCTTCGACTTTCAGCATTCCATGTTTACTGCAGGAAACGACTGGAAAATCTACACAGGTGTTGGTGTATAAATAGCAGCTCCGAATGTTTCCTTGAAGAATTAGCGTCCACATGTACCTCCTGAAACTCAGTGTTTCATGTTCACACGAGTAGCCCTCTCAGGACTCCCATCGCACACTTTACTATCATGTCCCTGACAGTCAGTTTAATTCTATAGGAGCAGGGATTCATACTGTGTCAACTCCATGGAGTTACAAACAGGACTACCTGAGTGCCAAGCAATGTATGCAGCAAACGACGCAGTATTCCAGTCTCAGGATCTGTTTGAAGTTGCCCTAGTTAGCATGGCGATAATCATGGAATCATAGAATCCCTATAGTGTGGAATCGGGCCATTTAGCCATAGAGTTATAGACTCATACAGATGTACAACATGGAAACAGACCCTTCGGACCAACTCATCCATGCCGACCAGATATCCTGAATTAATCTAGTCCCATTTGCCAGTATTTGGCCCATATCCCACTAAATCCTTTCTATTCATTTACCCATACAGACGCATTTTAAATGTTGTAAATGTACCAGCCTCCACCACTTCTTCTGGCTGCTAATTCTATACAGCACCACTCTGTGTGAAAAAGTTGTCCCTCAGGTCCCTTTTAAATCTTTCTCCTTAAACCAATGCCCTCTAGCTTTGGATTCTGCTACCCTGGGGAAAAGACCTTGGCTATTCAGCCTATCTCTGCCCCTCATGATTTTTTATAATCCTGTATGAGGTCACCCCAGCCCACACCTACACTTGAAAGAACATCACACCCAGTCCCACCCCATCGCTAATCCACACAGCCTGCGCATCCCTGGACACTATGGGACATGCACGGCCAATCCACCTAACCTGCACATCTTTGGACTGTGGGAGGAAACCAAAGCTCCTGGAGGAAACCCACACAGACACAGGGAGAATATGCAAACTCCACACAGACAGTAGGCCAAGGGTGGAATTGAACCCGGGTCCCTGGCACAGTGAGGCAACAGTGCTAACCACTGAACCACTGTGCCACCCACAAGGTCATGGAGGGTATTCTCACTATGAAGCCAGGAGTTTGTCACCACAAGGAACTTGTTTGGGACTACAACCATAAAGATTCACTTCTTCCACCACCGACACTCAGTAGTAGCAGTGAGTACTATCTACGAGATGCACTGCAGAAATTCACCAAAGATCCTTACATGGCACCTACCAAAGCCACAATCATGTCCATTGAAAAGGACGAGGGCAACAGATTTATAGGAACGCCGCAATCTGTAAGTTCCCCTCCAAGCCACTCACTATCCTGTCTTGGAAATGTATTGTTGTTCCTTCACTGTTGCTGGGTCAAAATCCTGGAAATCCCTCCCTAAGGGCATTGTGGGTCAACCCACAGCATATGGAATGCAGCAGTTCAAGAACGCAGCCTATCATGATCTTCTCAAGGGCAACTAGAGCGGGGTAATAAAAATGCTGGCTCAGCTAACAACACCCACGAACCGTGAATGAATTTAAAAAATACTCAACGTAATGACACTAAGACGATTATGTTATGCAATCGTACTTGCAACTGTCACTTAAAATAATTCTCTGAGATTTTCTTTCTCCTGATCACTTCTAGACTGAGCAAGCTTTTGGTTCAGCTTCCTTCCTGTTCAGTTGATTTCTAATGATTTCTGTTGAACACCATTGAGCGCTTTACAGGGGAATAAACTTTTTGTAATTGATATGGTTGAAGCACTGTGAGATTTAATTTCATTGTTAGTAATTGAATGCTGCAAAGCACAGAAATGTTACAAAGTTTTTCTGTTGGGGGAGGCGAAGGATGGTGAGTGTGTCCAGCTCAGTCCCATGCCTGCACACCCACAGACACAGACAGATGCACGTACTAATGCTGGAAGGGAGGCAGTGTTATAACAATCGTGCCACCAGACTAGTAGTCCAGAATCACAATCTAACATTCTGGGGACATGGGTTCACAATCCCACCATGGCAGGTGGTGAAATTTAAATTTAATAAAAACCTGGAACAACATGCTAGCCTAATCGCAGCCATGTAATACTGTCAATTGTTGTAAACACTCATCTGATTCACAAGCATCCTTTATGGAAGGGAATCTGCTGTCTTTACCTAGTCGTGCCTACACGTGACTCCAGACGTCTTCACTCTTAACTGTCTTCTGAGCAATTAGGAATGGGTGACAGTAATACTCACATCCTGAGAATGGGGACAAAAAGATACTCTTACTGTCATAGGCTCACTCATTTATCATCTTTACAATCCACTCCCTCAGTCCACCATTAACACATAATAGCAATAGTGTGAACTATCTAAATTAAGCACTGCAGAAATTCACCAAGGCAACTTACACAGCACCTTCCAAACCAATGACTTCTTTCAGCTAAAAGGATAAGATATATGGGAACACAATCACTTATAAGCTCCCCTCCAAGCCATTCACCATCCTGACTTGCAAATATATCAGAATTCTTGCCTATTGACAAAGACAACACAGTGTGGAGCTGGAGGAACACAGCAGGCCAGGCAGCATCAGAGGAGCAGGAAAGTTGAAGTTTCGGGTCAGGACCCTTCTTCAGAAATGTGGAGGGGGAAAGGAGCCGGGAAATAAATAGAGAGAGGAGGGGTGGGTCTGGGGAAGGTAGGTGGGATGGTGATAGGTGAGTGCAGGTAGGGAATAGTCAGTGGGATGAGTGGGGCGGATAGGTGGGGAAGAAGATGGACAGGTTGTGTCAGGTCAAGGACACAGGGATGAGAGGGAGGATTAGACATGAGATCAGGCCAGGGGTGGGGAGATTTTAAAACTGGTAAATTCCATGTTTAAGCCGTTGGGCTGTAGGCTCCTGAAGTGGAATATGAGGTGTTGCTCCTCCAGTTTGCAGGTGGTGTCATTCCCATGTCCAACCCTCCTTCTTATCCCTGCCTCCTTGACCTGTCCATTTTCTCTCCCACCTATCAGCCCCACCCATCCCACTGACCATTCCCCTACCTGCACTCACCTATCACCATCCCACTTACCTTCCCCAGCCCACCCCTCCTCTCTTTATTTATTTCTCAGCCCCCTTCCCGTTCCCCATTTCTGAAGAAGGGTCCTGACCTGAAATGTCAGCTTGCCTGCTCCTCTAATGCTGCCTGGCTTGCTGTGTTCCTCCAGCTCCACACTGTGTTGTCTCTGACTCCAGCATCTGCAATTCTTTCTATCTCACTCTTGCCTGTTGCTGGGTCAAAATCCTGGCGGTTCTACACTGCCAGCTCTGTGGTTATCCCTACACCAGTCAGACCGCAACAGCTCAAGGGGGCAGCTCACTATCTTCCCAAGGACAATTTGGGATGGACAACAAAACTTAAACTTGCTGAAGATATCTTGGAGAAGGACAAAAACTTTTTTTAGTGGTTTTTAAACTAGATAATTCTTGTTTGGAGAATGAAGTCGCTTTTAAGAGGGATCTAAAAGGAAGGGAGAAAGGCAGAGTATCAAGTGTGAATAATCCAGGTATGAAGCAGCTTAAAGTGCAACTTCTCCATTCTGGAGTAAATTGAAGATACTCAAGGGGAGGAATAGGTGGGGCAGAGGGATCTGATGGAATTTTAGAACTGACGAAGACTATGAGTTAAACTAGCGCAAGCATGATCATTTTAAATTTGAGGTGTTAATCTCCTTTAACAAACCATAGACTTCCGTTTGACATTAATCAGGTAGCAAACTACCCACAGCCGAAATAGTGGCCCCAATATGGCAAGCTAATATTTCTGTTACGTTGTGGGCAGAAAAATGAGTTCCAAAATTCCCTTTCCATTGTTTTGATAATTTGGCTGACAATCATTCCCAACCTCTAGTCCTCACTCTCACCAAGGGTCCATTTTCAAATATATCTTTAAATCTCTGGTACTAAGAGATAATTGTACCTCATATTAATCTTTTAAAATACGTCATTATAAATTTGTATTGAGGATTTTTTTTAAAAGAGGGGCATGTAAAACTGGTTTGCTGGTAGTTTGAATAATTAATTCAAATTGCTCTGCTGATATCTACCATAATAAGCCTTTTTATTATGCATCAAGATAGATTGCCTTTCTGAAATTAAACATGCGAGTTGTCAACTCAATAATTTAAATATAGATCCACTGGCTCTCGTGTCAATGTTAATGAGTAAAGTTTGTCAGGTCATTAATGATTGTCACAGAGAGGCATTGGCAGTTTCATTGTCCTGAGAGGGCAATGGCTATGTAATAAACAGGTTTATTGAGTGACAATAGTTTAAATGGACTTCAGAGGCAGTAAACTGACCTTCTCAAAGCTAAAATCTTTGCAGAACACTTCCTTAGTCAGCTTTTCCTATCAGCAGTCGATAACACATTCTTATTCATGGGCTGCCTTTTCACTCAGCAGGCATGCCAAGGTGAGTTGGACTTGATTCAGTGACTTTCGTCTGATTATATTGTCTTGCCTGGTTACTGTTTTCAGTCTCCTGTGGTTAAATGCAACTGGTATATTGATAGATCCCACATCCATTACATTCTACTATATCTGTGCGGTCTAGGTGATACAACAGCATATGCCTGAGCACCCCTTGAAACTCCGGTAGGTAAACCATGCTTTGACACTCATTCCAACAAGCCACATGGTCTCAAGCTCTTTAACTCAATCTTTGGCTTGTGTTCTGCAGTCTGATCTCAACTAAGGTGATAAATTAAGAAGCAATAAAGAGCTTCCATCCCATAATAGGAGCTGGGGAATATCAGTCAAAGTATCACACTACAGCTCAATAGGTAGTAGAGATACTGCAATCCCATTAGAGAGAGATGATCAATGGTGGCTTCACCTGTGACAAGGAGAAAGTTTGCAAAAGCAGGACCTTCACGGCAACCTCACCCAGCTTGGTAGTTGGACCCACACTGTCAGTATCACTTTACATTAAAGAACAGCCATCCAGCCAACTGAGCTAATAAGAGTGTAGGCGTGTAGATAGAATTAGGCTTTACTTCCTTGAGATTGATGGTTTGGTTTTATTTGTTAATTCTTCAGATCAGAAATCACAAGAAGCTATTCTAAGCTGGCTATCATGATGTTAAGACACAACAGAAAATTGTTTCCAAACATTTCCAATTGAAAATGGCATAATTCAGGAGAATGGACTTTTCATTCTTTCCTGACATTTTCCCTGAACGGCTGTCTCCTAGAGATCACCACAAAACAACTGCTGCTCTGTCAGCTATTATTGCTACAAAAATGCAGCTTGCTTTTCATTTCCCCTTCCATGTCATGATTATTGTGGTTCACTTTATCTTTAACCTTGCCCTGTGAACGTAAGGCACAGCTTTCTCTCTTCAATCAATAATGAATTTGAATTTAATCAATTTTCTCAGCATGCCTTCTGATTTTGGCCAACTTACCATATCCAAGGCTTCCCTTCAAGTATTGGAAGTCCACTTTGAAATGTCGAACATCATTCAGCGATCAGAGTTTGAAGCAGCCAATAAGACCAGCTGATACCCATCAATCTACCAGGCTCATTCCACTTCCTGCCCAATTATATTTGAACGAAGGAGAAATATTGCAGATGCTGGAAATCTGATACTAACACAGAGGACATTGGAGAGAATCAACAAGTCTGGCAGCATCTGTGGAGAGAGAAACAGAGTTAATGTTTTTCGTCCTGCGTGACTCTTCTTCGCAGAGCTCACTTTACTGAGGAAGAATCATAGAGGATTCAAAACATTAACTTTGTTTTTCCCTCCACAGATGTAGCCAGCTATGTTGAATTTTAGTGTTTGTTACAGGTAAATATTGTTTGCTGCTCCAAAGTAAATTTGAATGGAGAGCTACATGAGGATGCATGGACTTGCAGAATGAGAAGTCATCTCATTGAAACATTTTGGATTCTTAAGGGGCTTGGCAGAGTAAATGCTGAGGGGATGATTCCCCTCATGGGAAAGTCTAGGACCAGAGGGCATAGTCTTAAAGTTAAGGAGCATCAATTGAAGACTGAGATGAAGAGGAATTTTCTTCTTTCAGAGAGTCTTCGAAACTCCTGACCACTGAGAGCTGTAGGGATAGAGTCCTTCTGTACATTTAAGGCTGAAACAGATAGATTCCTGATCAGTAGGGAAATCAAGGGTTATGCTGAAAGGGCAGGAATGTGGATGTGAGGAATGTCAAATCAGCCATGATCCTATTGAATAGTGAATCAGGGTCAAGGGGCTGAATGGCCTGCTCCTGTTTCTATTTCTTATGCTCTTATGGATTCTTTTATTCCCCTTCTGATTCCCTCTGCTGGTACCTGTGTGAATGGTAGCCTTCAGTGCACAAAATGTGTAATGACATTTTCAATACATGCATCCCTCTGCTTCTTAGAAAATTGAGAAATACGACACATTTCAATGGATAAATTAATGGGCCTGAAAATTGATAACACCCTGGGACCTGATAATTTATATCCCAGAGTGTTGAAAGAGATGGTTATAAAGTTAATCGATGCACTGGTGATTATCCTCCAAAATTGTATAGATTCTGAAATGATTCCTGCAGATTGAATGCTTGCAGATGCTACCCGTACGTAAGAAAGAAGCAAGGGAAAACAAACAGGGATCAACAGACTATCAGACATACATCAGTCATAGGGAAAATCTAGGTTGTTATGATAAATAGATACTTAGATAAAAATGATTTGATTGGACTTAGGATTCTGGATTTGTCAATGGAAATAATGATTGACAAACTTATTTGACTTTCTCGGGGATGCTACAAACATTGATAGAGAAGAGTGACTGAATGCAGTCTATTTGGATTTACAGAAGATTTTTGATAAGACCTCACACAGGAGGTTGGTCAGTAGAGTTAAAGCACATGGTATGGGTGGTAATGTACTGAAACGGATTAATAATAGGTTCTCTGACAGGAAGCTGAGCAGAGGAATGAATGGGGGTCAATCTTGTCTTGGTAGATTGCGA
This sequence comes from Ginglymostoma cirratum, assembly GCA_024137785.1. Lineage (NCBI taxonomy): Eukaryota > Metazoa > Chordata > Chondrichthyes > Orectolobiformes > Ginglymostomatidae > Ginglymostoma > Ginglymostoma cirratum. The sequence continues at coordinate 11,316,204 of JAHRHZ010000249.1, forward strand.
CTAGTGGGGTACCCCCACAGTACACAATATAAATTAATGACTTGGATGTTGAGACTAAATGTAAAATTTCCAAATTTGCCAGATTGTATGTTATGTAGAAAATGTAAATTGTTTTCAGGAGGATTTGGACTCAAGCCCAAGGAGAATTTGAGGGTCTGGAAAAATAATGTTTTTTATGGTGCTGATAAAGTTGGGGGAGAAGTGAATGAAACAGATTGGAAAAGTACCCAAGGCAAAAAAGCAACAGGACTGTGACTGGTAGTCAAGAACTGATATAGAAAAGGAATAGGTGTTAATGGTAGGTGATAACAGCAGAAAATGGGTCAACTCTGCAAAGAGCAAATCTTACGTAAACAAAACACTGGGAGCACTCCAGGGGAGAAATGGGGCAGGATTGGGGGGTTGCTGATGTGAATCAGGTCATGAAGAGAGTAAATCAAAATTGAAGGCAGAGTTCAAGTTGTTTAATTCAATGTTGAGATCTGAAGAAGTTGCAAAGTGCCTATACTGAAAGTGAGGTGCACGTCCTCTAGCTTGTGTTGTGTATCACTAGAACGTTGTAACTGACCTAAAACAAAAAATTTAGCATAAGAGCAGGATGGTGCATTGGAATGACAAGTGCCTGGATGTTTGGGGTCATGTGTGGGGTAAAGAAATGGATTCCTTAAAGCAGTTTTCTAGTCTGTGTTTCATCTTGCCACAGAGAAGAGGTCATATACTGAATCATCAATATTAGTAGAATGGATTTACAAACAAGTCACTGTTTCTCCAAGCAGTTGGGCCTTGGACAATGAGGACAGAGGAGCTAAAGGGCAAATATTGCACCTTCTATGATTGCAAGAGAAGGTGGATTTGTAAAGGATAATTGTGAACCTCTCATTCTTAAAAATAGAAATAGAGAATCACAGAAGGGAAGGGAAAAGTCAGAAACGAAAGCAGAAATTGCGAGAAAAACTCAGCAGGTCTGTCAGTATCTTTCAGTCATTTCAGCGGCGGGAGTCCGGAAGGAGGCGTGAGGGCAGCCTGGGAAGGTGAGCTTCAGGAGTATAAAGGTCTTACCTCGTGTGATTGCGGCCTTTCAGTCGTTTCAGCAGCGGGAGTCCGGAAGGAGGCGCGAGGGCAGCCTGGGAAGGTGAGCTTCTCCTTTTAAAAACTTACCTCGTGATGCGGAGTGCGCGTCGAGCAGGAGCAGACACCGGACGGTTGAGTAAGTGAGGTAATATATTTGGGTGGGTGAGGAAAGGCTGAGGGACTTGGGTCTGTTCTCATTGGAGAGAAGAAGGCTAAGAGGGGATTTAATAGAAACATACAAAATGATCGGAGGATTACATAGGGTGGACAGTGAGAGTCTTTTTCCTAGGATGATGACGTCGGCTAGTACAAGGGGGCATAGCTGCAAATTGAGGGGTGATAGATTTAAGACAGATGTCAGAGGCAGGTTCTTTACTCAGAGAGTGGTAAGGGCGTGGAATGCCCTGCCTGCCAATGTAGTTAACTCAGCTACATTCGGGGCATTTAAACAGTCCTTGGATAAGCATATGGATGATGATGGGATAGTGTAGGGGGGATGGGCTTAGATTAGTTCACAGGGCGGTGCAACATCGAGGGCCGAAGGGCCTGTTCTGCGCTGTATTGTTCTATGTTCTATGTTCTATGATAGAAAGCAGGGTTAGCATTTCAGGTTCAGTGACGTTCTACAGAAGAGTCAGAGATGGACCAGGTGAAGGTGAGGGAAGGATGGGAACTAGGATCTAAGGTCGCATCTTCAGGGTGAAGGTATGACCCTTGAAAACTGAGATGAGGAGGAATTTCTTCATACTGAGGGTGGCTAATCTGTGGAACTCATTGCGACTGAAAGCTGTGGAGGCCAAATCACTGAGTGCATTTAAGACAGAGATAAGTAGGTTCTTGAATAGTAAAGGGATCAAGGGTTCTAGGGATAAGGCAGGAGAATACTGTTGAGAAATATATCAGCCATCATCGAATGGCAGACCAGATTCAGTGGTTGAAATGGCTTAATTCTGCTCCTATGTATTACAGTGTTATGGAAATTGGAATGAAAATTGATTAATTTTTTTTCAATTCCAGATGAGAGCAGGAAGCAGTACTAATGATAGCTTCAGTGGACCAGAGAAAATGTTGTGGGAAGTGCTCTGAATAGTACTGGCTGAAGGAATGTTCTACATGTGGGAATTGACATGTGGAGTATTTCAAACAGCAGTTGATAAGAGTTCAGAGAATGAAAGATAGGTATAGCAAGTCACGTCAACCATGGATGACCAGTGAAGCTGTGACCTTGGTCATAAAGGAAAAGGAAGCATATGTAAGGTCTAGGAGGATGGGGACTGATGAAGCCCTTGAAGTATATAAAGAAAGTAGGAAAGAACTTAACAAGGAATTAGAAGGGCTAAAAGGGATCACAAAAAAATCATTAACAAACAGGATTAAGCAGAATCCCAAGACTTTTTATACATACATAAAAAGCAAGAAAGTAGCCAGGGAGTGGGTTGGCCCACTCAAGGACAAAGGAGGGAATCTGTGTGTGGAGCCAGAAGAGGTAGGTGAGGTCTTAAATGAATACTCTGTGTTGGTATTCTCCAAAGAGAAGGAATTGGTGGAGGATGATCTCGGGGAAGGCAGTGTTGAATTTCTAAGCCAAGTTACTATAAAAGGAAGAGGTGTTTTGCAATATAAAAAGTATTAAGATAGATATGTCATTTGGCCCTGATGGGATCTATCCCAGAATATTGAGACAGGAAAGAGACAAATTGCTGAGCATTGACAGATATCCTTCTATCCTTTATGGCCACAGGTGGGTACCAGAAGACTGGAGAATAGCGAATGTTGTTATATTATTTAAAAAGGCTAGCAGGGATAATCCAAGAAATTACAGGCCTGTGAGGGTCATGTCAGTGGTAGGGAAAATTATTGGAAAAGATTCTTGGGTACAAGATCTATGAGCATTTAGAAGCAAATGGACTGATTAGCTATAGACCCCCAGCATGGTTTTATCTGGGGAGGTTGTGCCTCACTAACTTGATTGAGTTCTTTGAGGAGGTGATGAAGATGATTGATAAGGGAAAAATGGTTGATGATGTCTATGTGGACTTCAGTAAAGCCCTTGACAAGGTCCCTCCTGGCAGACTAGTGCAAAAGGTGAAGTCACATGGTATCGGGGTGAGCTGGCAAGATGGATACAGAACTAGCTTAGTCACAGGAGACAGAGGGTAGCGATGGAAGGATACTTTTCGGAATGGAGTGCTGGGACCTCTGCTGTTTGTGATCTACATAAATGATTTGGAGGAAAACATGGCTGGTTTAATTAGTAAGCTCATCAACAATACAAAGATTGGCAGAGTTGTGGATAGTGAGGAGGACTGTCAGAGGACACAGTAGATCAGTTGGAGCAGGGGTAGAAAAATGGCAGATGGAGCTTAATCCGGACAAATGTGAGATGATGCATTTTGGAAGGTCAAGGAAATTATACAATGAATGGCACAACCCTTAGGAGCATTGATATGCAGAAATAGCTGAGTGGGCAGGTCCACAGGTCACTGAAGGTGGCAGCACAGGTAGATAAGGTGGGGGAGGTGATGGCCTAGTGGTATTATCACTGGATTGTTAACCCAGATAGCATTCTAGGGACCTGGGTTCAAACCCCACAGCAGATGGTGAAATTCATAGTCAATAAAAAAAAATCTGGAATTAAGAATCTAACGCTAATTGTCAGGAAAAACCCATCTGGTTCACCAATGTCATTCTAAGGAAGGAAACTGCCATCCTTACCTGGTCTGGCCTATATGTGACTCCAGACCCACAGCAATGTGGTTGACTCTTAACTGCCCTCTGGGCAATTAGAGACAGACAATAAATGCTGCCTGGTTAGCAACACCCTCATCCTGTGAATGAATAAAGAAAAAAATGGCCTATGGTGTGCTCGCCTTCGTTGGAAGGGGCATTGAATATAAAGATAAGCAAGTTATGCTGCAGCTTTATAGAACTTTAGTTAAGCCACACTTGGAATATTGTGTACAGTTCTGATCACCATACTACCAGAAAGATGTGGATGCTTTGGAGAGGGTACCAAAAAGGTTTACCAGGATGTTGCCTGATGTGAAGAATTTTAGCTATGAAGAAAGGTTGGATAGACTGGATTTGTTTTCACTAGAATGCAGGAGGTTGAGGGACGACCTGATAGAAGTTTATAAATTGTGAATGGCATGGATAGAGTGGAAAGTATAAGGCTTTTTCCCAGAGTGGAGGGGTTAATTACTAGGGGACACAGGTTCAAGGTGCGTGGGGGGATGTTTAAAAGAGATGTGTGAGGTATGTTTTGCACACAAAGGCTGGTAAGTGCCTTGAATGTGCTGCCTGAGGAGGTGTTGGAAGCAGAGACAGTAGCTGCATTCAAGAAGCACCTGGGCAAATACATAAATAGGAAGGGAAAAGAGAGATACACATTCTGAAGAAGGATCCTGACCTGAAATGTTAACTTTCCTGCTCCTCTGATGCTGCCTGGCCTACGGTGTTCCACCAGCTCTACACTGTATTATCTCTGACCACAACATCTGCTGTTCTTACTATCTCGTGTAAGTGAAGACAGTTTTAATATGGAAGGGCAAAATGTTTCAGTGTGGGCTTGGAGGGCTGAAGGACCTGTTCCTGTGCTATACTGTTCTTTGTTTATTGTATACCCCACAAAAAGGACAGGCATAACTCACGCAGGTACCCATAGTCAGATTTCTCACGTGGGGAAAGTGAGAAAAATTGAAGGAGAAGTTGTTCAAAGTGAGAACGCGCTCAGGAATATGATTCAGGAGCTTGAATAGGCCATTTGGTCCCTCAACACAACTGTGCCATTTAAAACAATCATATTTGAACTGATTGTAACCCCAAATCCACACTCTCAACTGCCCTTGTTAACGTTTCACCCTTTTACTTAACAAGAATGACATGGTGGCTCAGTGGTTAGCACTGCTGCTTCACAGCACCAGGGCCCTGTGTTCAATTCCATCTGTAGTGACTCTGTGTGGAGTTTGCATGTTCTCCTTGTGTCTGTGTGGGTGTTTTCCAGCTGCTCCACTTTCCTCCCAAAGCTTAGGCAGATTGCCCATAGTGTCCAGGGAATTGCAGGCTAAGTGATTTCACTGTGGTTCATATGAATATTGGGTGGGACCATCTTCAGAGGGTCAGTGCAGACTCAATTGGCCGTTTTCTGCACTATGGGGCTTCTAAGAATTTATCTAGCTCTGCCTTAAAAACATTCAAGGGCTCCATATCCACCAATTCTTCTGGAAGAGAGTTCCGAAGAATCACAACCTTCCATAAGGAAAAAGAAATCATCTACTCTCTGTTTTGAATGGGTGATGTCTGGTTTTTAAACAATGACTCCAGTTCCAGATTCTCTCATAAAAGAAAAATCCTCTCCGCATCTATCCTGTCAAGACCCTTCAGGATGTCAAATATTTCAATGTAGCACTCTTCAAAACTCCAATGGATACAAGCCTCGCCTGTCCAAGAATGTGAATGAATGAGTGTAACAGGAGACTTGACAGTTGCCAACTGAGAAATCACTTGTAACTGCAAAAGAGAAGATATACTCCTACTCCCACAACTTGCTCTCAGCTGTAGCTGTGTATATCACCACTTTCAAAATTTATATAAATCTCGTGGCTGCTCCATTAGATCTTGGCTGTAGGATGTGTTTTTTCAGTGAGTGAAGACTAGATAGTTCACAGGTTTAATGAATTCATCTTTGCTGAATGAGGACCCATTGTCATCTCTACCCATTGAGGCCCTCTGAACAAAGCAAAAAATCTAGTCAAGCTTTGACATAATTGCTCTTATTGAAGTAGACGGAACTATCTCTATAACCAGAAATCTGTTGTACTCAGGGATGCTTGTCAGTGCGAAAATCTGCAAAACTAACATTAACTTCAACCCATGCTCCTGGAGATAGCTCAGAGCCCTTGACAGGATCACAAAAGTTTGACATTATACTTACTTGACACAGCAAACACTGATTTGTGATCTACACTAAACATAAAAGCTAAAGAACTGTGGATATTGGAAATTAGATACACAAATAGAAATTGCTGGAGAATCTCAACAAATCCAACAGCGTCTGTGGGGAGAAAGCAAAGTTAATGTTTCAGGCTCAGTGACCCTTCCTCAGGACTGATGGTATCTAGGAGAGGGCAGGTACATTTCTTCATTCGGTCACAGGATGAGGGCCTTGCTGGCAAGGCAGCATTTATTGCCCATCCCTAATTGCCCAGAGGGCAGTTGAGAGTCTATCACATTGCTGTGGTCTGGAGTTACATGTAGACCAGACCAGGACGGCAGATTCCTTTCCTAAAGGACATTTGTGAATCAGATGGGTTTTTCCGACTTTTGACAATGGATTCATGGTGATCATTAGATTCCTGATTCCAGATATTTATTGAATTCAAATTCCACCATCTGCTGTGACTGGATTCAAACCTGGTTCCCCAGGATGTTATCTGGTTCTCTGGATTAACAGTCCAGCGATAGTGCCACTAGGTCAACATCTCCCCTTAAATATATGCTGAAGGTGAGGTGGTGTGGGGAGGCTAGTAAATGATAAAACCACACTTCTGCTAGTGAATGAGTACCAAGATTTTGCTCCAACAAAAGTGAAAGAACACTGTCTGGGTATCTACAGCCTATGATGACAAACATTATCAGTTTTATTTCCACACTAGAGAGGCCCCATCTACTGTGTATAATTTGGCTCCTGTGCTTCATCCATTGCAACATTGATTACATTTCAAAAGTACTCCATTGCCTGGAAACCATTTTGATATGGCCCGAGATAGCCAATGTTGCACATGTGGTTCTTACTTAGAAGATCCAGCAGAACCATAATGCGCAAAATGGCTTCGTGTGCACTAAGACTTTACACTATCCTATCAGCCATCAGTAACTGCGTGTCTCACTCTTATTGCGTTCTTGGTAATTTTGCAGACACCCACGGAAGCATCCTTTTTGCAATATGACTGGATTGATAGATAGATTAGACTGATAGAGAGACAGACAATCAAAATGACTTTTAAAGGGTAGTTGCGATTGCTGAGCCAGCTCCTGCAACAATAGGCAGATGACTGCCAGATAATTAATTGTTTAGTGATGTTGGTTTAGACAGCAGTATTAACCAGGGCACAGGAGAGAAGTCCTCTCTTCCATCTTTTGAAACTATTACATTTACTCAAGAGGAGTTTGACATTGGTTCTCATTTAAATGAGGCCTTGTGATTTGCCAGAAACCATTAATGACACTCAGAACATAGGAACAAAGGAACACGTGTAGGCCACTTAGCCCCACCAGCTGGTTCCACCATTCAGTCAGACCACAGCTGATCTTCATTCTAACTCCATGTACCTGACTTTGGCCCATTTATCTCAATACAATTGTTTAACAAAAGTTTATCCATCTTAGATTTAAGATTCACACCTGATCCACCATCCACTGCCATTTGTGGAAGAGAGTTCCAAACATCTAACATTTGTATGTAGAAGGGCTTCCTAACATCTCTCCTGAATGATCTGGCCCTAACTCTCAAACTTTGACCCATAGAATTTCCAACCAGTGGAAAATAGTTGATATTTATCTACCCTGTCTTTTCCTGTTACTATCTTGAAGAGATAACCAGAGACAGAATCATTGCTGCCCTCAGAAAGTGCACATTGTTAATTGTTAATTATCTACTTTTATGAGTAACTATAAAGCAAGAGGGAATTTAAAGTTACATTACATACTGAAAGATATTCTGGGCCTAAAGTATTAATAATTCATCCCAGCACCTTGCCGTCTTATTTATCTTGAACATAATTGTATCTCATGATGTTTATTGTTTCTGCCTTGGGGGATTCCTTGAATACAGGAAATCATTGCCACACTCCGCAGATAGAGTTTATAGAGCAGTAACAGAGGGATCACATCACAGCATATTAATCCACAAGATGAGGGTCTACAATGGGAACTACTGGCCCTGAAAATTATGTTTTAAGACGTGCGTAAAAATGCTCAGAAACAAGGTGTACATCACTGGAATTTTTAAAGGCCTCGCCCCTGAAATGCAGAAGCAAAATTTGGAAAGTTTAACTTCTTTACACCAGGCCAGTTTGGATCACCCAGGTCCCTGTTCCTCCCATCATTTTATTTATTCGTTCTTGGGATTTGGGTGTCGCTAGCGAGGTGAAGATTTATCGCCCGTTCTAAATTGTTCTTGAGCAGGTGGTGGTGAGCTACCTTTTTGACCTGCTGATGTAATGCATCTACACCCACAGTGCTGTTAGGGATGGAGTTCCAGGAATTTGATCCAGTGACCAGAAGGTGACAGTGAAATTATTCCCCATAAGGATTTTGTGTGGCTTGCAAACATTCACACGTAGGTAACAGGGTTAAAAGTGGACTATTCATCTCCTCAAGCCGACTCTGTCATTCAATAAGATCATGGCAGGTCTGTCTGCATTTCATATTCCCCATTCCCATGACATAATGTAGTGATTGCAACAAGATCAGTCAGGTGGACCTCATTGAATATGAGGCTGTTAACCTTGTCCAATCAGGAACTCATATTCTATGTAGTCCATCCAGCTTACCTTGTTACAATCACTACAATAGGGACATAGGAACAGGAACAGGCCATTCAGCCCCTTGACCCTGTTCCACCATACTATGAGATCATGACTGATCTGTGGCCTAACTCCATCACCCTGTCCATATCCCTTAATGTTGGACAGTCCACCACCCATTGTGAGTTTTCCTATCCTATTGAGGGCTGTTGTCCCCCTGGACCGAGAGACAGACAAGTAATACAAGAGGTGAAAGTGGCTGGTACAACGCTTCCTGCTGGTGAGGGAGGGAGGTGCCCCAAACAGGTGAGCAGGCAGTGCAGAGGGCATGTAGGATTAATGGTGTCAGGGGTTGGAGTGGAAGACACCCAGTGAGTGAAAATGTTGCAGATAAGAATGAAAGTAATAAAGCATGATGCTTGGTGGAGGTGAGTAGAATAGCAGAGATAGAGTGAGTGTGAATATCAGAGAGAAGATGGTGGAATTATGTTGGCAGATGATGTGGAGGTGCTGGTGTTGGACTGGGATGGACAAGGTCAGAAATCACACTTATAGTCCAACAGGTTTATTTGAAAACACAAGCTTTCGGAGCCTCAGTCCTTTTTCAAGTGTTAGTGAGAGTGAGTGTTTTAGTTTGGAGTCAAACTGGTTTTATTTCTAAAGTAGATATTTATAAGACCCTATGTTGACTGACTGTCTATAAATTGTGTGCTTTTTGAACAGAATAAAGTGTATCCGCAAATACACATTCACCCCCATAGATTCACATGTGTGTATTGGGGGTGGAGGATGGGTGGGGAGACAGAGAGAATGTGTGTGTGTGTGTGTGTGTGTGAGAGAGAGAGAGAGTGTACAATGCGGTGGGTGTCACCTGCAGTGCGACATGAACCCAAGATCCTGGTTGAGGCCATCCTCATGAGTGCGGAACTTGCCTATCAGCCTCTTCTCAGCCAGTCTGCGTTGTTGTGTATCCCAAAGTCCGCCTTAGAGGACATTTATCCAAAGATCCAACGTCGAATGAAAGTGTCATTCTCACCTGGTTTGGCCGACATGTGACCCACAGCAATGTGATTGATGCTTAACTGCCCTCTGAAATGCCCCTAGCAGACATTCAGTGGGGAGGCGATGACCTAGTGGAGTTATCGCTAGACTATTAATTCAGAAAATCAGCTAATGCGCTGGGAACCTGGGTCCAAATCCTGCCATGGCAGACGATGAAATTTGAATTTAATAATGAATGCAGAATTAAGGGTCTACTGACAACCGTTAAGCAATTGTTGGAAAAACCCATGTGGATTTATCAATGTCCTTCAGGGAGGAAAATCTGCTGTCCTTACCTGGCCTGGCCTAGATATGTGTCCAGATCCACAGCAATGTAACCACATTCGTAACTGCCATCTGGGCAATTAGGGATGGGCAATAAAATGTTGGCTTAGCCAAAGGTGCCCACATCCTGTGAGTGAACAAGAAATAAAGTCCATGGTAGTTAGAAATGGGCGACAAATGCTGGCCTTGCCAGCGGCACTAGTATGATGCCATGCAAAGAATAAAATTAAAATTTTGGCACCTTTGAATAGAGTGTGGGAAAGTCAGCAAGGGCTCTTTCTCTTATTCCTGTCAAATGATGTTTGTGCATGTGTATGTTTGTCTGAATTTCCAATGGCTTAATGAGAATAGGATTTGTAACACCCACTGTCAAATTGCTTTCAGCCTCTCAATACTTACTCAGATGTATTGATAGTGGCAAGTAGACACACTGCCATATCTAGAATAATGCCTTGTCATACAGAAGGAGGAGAGAAAATTGTCAGGTGGTTTAAAGAGTCGTTATCAATTTCTGTTTCATTAACTGACGAGTGATCCATCACCACATCCTGATATAGTTCAGAAAATAATTTGCGGTTTGATCTAACCTGAACAAGTTACAGATGATTTTCAACACCAACAACAAAGTTGCTGGAAAAGCTCAGCAGGACTGGCAGCATCTGTGAAGGTAAAAACAGAGTTAATGTTTCGGGTCCGATGACCATTCCTCAGAACTGGGGAAGTGTCGCCAGACCCGAAATGTTAAATCTGTTTTTTTCCTTCACAGATGCTGCCAGACCTGCTGAGCTTTTCCAGCAACTTTGTTTTTGTTCCTGATTTACGGCATCCGCGGTTCTTTCGGGTTTTATTAGAGGTGATTTTTCACTCAGACAACAGTATCATGACCTCGTTGGGGTTTGCTGTTCAATATTCATTGTTTACTTCCAAAGTGGAGCTCATGCCACATGCGCACCTTACAAACTGAATGGCATCATGGGACAGAGGGGTGGGAAGGCTGCCCACAGGTTGTCCCGCCCTGGAACTATTTGGAGCAGAGATGGTTGGGCACTTGGTACCCATCTGTCACCCTCCCACCCAATTAAATGCCCCCTGCCACCAAGATTGTCTTGGAGGAAGAGAACCATACTTGTATTGTGTCATTAAAGATGACACATTGTGTGCTCTCTCACTAACCGCCCTCTGAAATGGCCTTGTAAGTATTCAGTTCCAGGGCAATTAGAAATGGTGAACAAAAGCTAGCCTTGCCAGTGACATCACATGCAAAGAATAAAATCAATAAAGTAACTAGCTCGCTTATTCTCCTGCACCTTTCTCATAGCCCTACAGCTTACTTATCCATTTTTAATTATAAATCCAATTTCCTTTCGAAAGTTGCCTTTAAAGCTGTTTCATCCATCCGTTCAGGTATTCCTGATCATAATAAATTGCTAATTTAAAAAAAAGCTTCCCCTATCTGGTTCTAACAGAAAGCAATCACCACTGTCAGCTGCTTTCTGAATATACCAAGCACCACCAGATGATCTCCTTGTAAACAGACAATTGCACCTCTGTCTCTGAAGAAGAATTAAGCTGCAGAGTGATGGATGAATGTCATTAACATTGAACGGGTAAACAAACAGCATCCACCGCAAACACTATATTTGCAATAACTGCAAGCTTTATAAAACCTTACCTAGAAGTGTTCAAACAACAGTCTCTTCCTAGCTCAGTAACTCTGTGGCTTTAGATAATTATAGACCATCATGTGGAGGGATGGTGCCTGGTGGTATTATCACTGGACTGTTAATATAAAAATCCAGCTACTGTTCTAAGCGCTCAGGCCTGAATCCTGCCACAGCAGATAGCAGGACTTGAATTCAAAAAATAAAATGAAGAATTAAGAGTTTAATGAATCCACTGTTATCGAGTCATACAGTCATAGATTCCCATGGCACAGAGACAGGCCCTTTGGCCCAAACTGGTCCATGCCGACCAAAATGTCCATCCAAGCTAACCCCATTTCCCAGCACTTGGCCCATATCCTTCTAAACCTTTCCTTCCATGTATTGGTCCAAATGACTTTTAATGTTGTTAATGTACCTGCCTCAACCACTCCTGCTGGCAGCTCATTCCATATGTGTACCACCCTCTGTGTAAAAAAGTTGCCCCTCAGGTTCCCATGTATTCTTTCCTCTCTTACCTTAAACTGACGCCCTCCAGTCCTCGATTCCCCAACCCTGGGAGAAAGACTGAGTGCCTTCACCCTATCCACGCTTCTTATGATCTTATACACTTCTATAAGATCTCCCATTAGTCTCCTATGCTCTCAGCAAAAAAGTCCTAGCTTGTCCAACCTCTGCCTATTACTCATTCGCTTGAGTGCTGGCAACATCCTTGCAAATTTCTTCTGCACTCTTTCCAGTTTAATAACATCCTTCCAACAGCAAGCTGGCCAAAACTGAACTCAATGTTGCCTGGTATGGAGGGAAGGTCTTATGAGGAAAGGCTGAGGGACTTGAGGCTGTTTTCATTAGAGAGAAGAAGGTTAAGAGGTGACTTAATAGAGACATACAAGATGATCAGAGGATTAGATAGGGTGGACAGTGAGAGCCTTTTTCCTCGGATGGTGATGGCTAGCACGAGGGGACACAGCTTTAAATTGAGGGGTGATAGATATAGGACAGATGTCAGAGGTAGATTCTTTACTCAGAGAGTAGTCAGGGCATGGAATGCCTTGCCTGCAGCAGTTGTAGACTCGCCAACTTTAAGGGCATTTAAATGGTCGTCAGATAAACATATGGATGATAATGGAATAGTGTAGGTTAGATAGGCTTCAGATTGGTTTCACAGGTCGGCGCAACATCAAGGGCCGAAGGGCCTGTACTGCGCTGTAATGTTCTACTTTCTATGTTCTATGTTCAGTGCTCCAAGTGCAGCCTCACCAACCTCCGGTACAACTGCAACATAACTTCCCAATTTGTACACTCAATGCCCTGACTGATGAAGGCCGGTGTGGCAAAAGCCTTCTTCACTGCCTTGTCTATCTGTGACTCCACTTTCAGAGACCCGTGCACCTGATCTCCAAGGTCCCCCTGTTCCATTACACTCCTTAAGGCCCCACCATTCACCATGAAATTCCTAACTTGATTTGGTTTTCCAAAACACAACACCTCAGACTTATCTATATTAAACTCCATTTGCCATTTCTTGGCCCACATCCCCATGTGATCAAGATCCTGCTGCAATTACTGTGCCATTTCTTACTGTCCACAATACTGCCTACTTTAGTAACATCTGCAAACTTACTAATCATGCCTTGTACATTATCATCTAAATCATTGATATGGATAACAAACAGCAATTAGCCCAGAACATACCCCTGACGCACACCACAAGTCACAGACCTCCAGTCAGTCAAGCATCCTTCTGCTATTACTCTCTTCTTCCCACCATCAAGCCAACTGCGTATCCAATTTGCCAGCTCTGCCTGCATTCCATGTGATCTAACATTCCAGAGTAGCCGACCATGTGGAACCTTATCAAAGGCCTGACTGAAATCCATATAGACTATGTCCACTGCCCTGTCCTCACTAACCTTCCTGGTCACTTTGTCAAAGAACCCAAACAAATTTGTGAGGCATGATCTACCATGCATGAAGCCATGCTAACTATTCCAAATCAAACCCTGTCTTTCCAAGTACATGCATACCTTATTTCTCAGAAACTTCTCAAGTAATTTACCAACCACAGATATTAGGTTTACTGGTGTATAGTTTCCAGGTTTTTCTTTGCAGCCCTTCTTGAACAAGGGCACGACATTTGCTACCTTCCAGTCTTCCAGGTTCTCACCTGTGGCTAACGATGATTCAAATATATCAGCTAGGGCCCCCGCAATTTCTTCTCTTGCAGGGTTCTTGGATATATCTTGTCAGGACCAGGAGATTTATCCTCCTTCATACCTCCTAATACTTTCAACACCTCTAGTGTGATATAGACTGTCCCCAAGATACCACCATCAACTTCCCCAAGTCCCCAGTCTTCATGTCTTTCTCCACAGTAAACACAGAGGAGAAATATTCATTGAGGACCTCTCCCATTTCCTGCGGTTCCACACATACATGTCCACTTTAGTCCTTGAGGGGTCCTATTCTCTGTCTAGTTATTCTTTTTCCTTTAATATACTTAAAGAATCTCTTTTGATTCACCTTAATCTTCTCAGCCAAAGCTATCGCATGCCCCCTTTACATCCTCCTGATTTCCTTCTTCAGTAAACTCCTGTATCCCCTATATACTTTCAGGCATTCCCTTGATCCAAGCTGCCTGTTCCTGAGCAATGCTTCCTTCTCTTTTGTGGTCAAAGTCTCAATATGTTTTGTCCTCCAGGGTTGCCTACTCCTGCCAACCTTGCCCTTCACCATCATAGGAACATATAGACCTTGAACTCTAGCTATCATATTTTTAAAGGCCTCCCACTTGCCAGAGGTCCCTTTGCCCGCAAGTAAATTACAATCAACCCCAGCAATCTCCTGTCTAATTTCATCAAAATTAACCTTGCCCCAACTTAGAACTTGAACCTGTGAATCAGTTTTGTGCTTCTCTATAATCATTTTAAAATTAATAGAAAGATGGTCACTGGACCCAAAGTGCTCCCTCACTGTCACCTCAGTCACCTGTCCTGCCTTATTTCCCAAGAGTAGGTTGAGTTTTGCTCCTTACCAAGTAGGACCCTCTAAATACTGCTTGAGGAAACTTTCCTGAATACATTCCACCACATCTATGCCCTTAGCACTATGGCAGTTCCAGTCTATGTTAGGAAAATTAAAATCCCTCATGTTGACAATCCTATTGCTCCTGCAAGTTTCCCCACTCTCCCTGCATATTTGTTCCTCTAATTCCTGTTGACTATTTGGAGGCCATAGTACAATCCCAATAACGTCACCAGTCCCTTCATATTTCTTAACTCCACTCACAAAGCCTCACTGCTTGTTCCCCCAATTACTTCATCTCTGCCTACTGCTGTGATACTCCCTTAACCAAAAATGCAACTTCCCCTCCCCTCTTTCCTCCATCTCTGTTCCACCAGTGCCCTGGCACATTAAGGTGCCAGTCCTGTCCCTCCCTTAACCACGTTTCAGTAATGACTATAATATCCCAGTTCCACGTACCTATCCACGTCCTGAGTTCATTGGCCTTACCTGCCAACCCTCTTGCATTGAAATACATGCAATTTAATCCAACAGGCATTCCTCATTCCCTATCCTGTTCCAGCCTGACCTGTCTCTTCAACTTGCTGTTTCTGATTACTGTATTTCCTTCCGGCCTCATACTTGCCTCCCTGCTGTTTAGGATTCCACCACCACAACCCCCCAATACCCCCCCACCCCACCCCGCCAATCTAGTTTAAACCTTCTCTTGCAGCACCAGCAAATCTGTCTGCCAGGATATTTGTTTCCCTCCAGATCAGGTGCATTGATAGGGAAAACCCATCTAGTTTGCTAATGTTCTTCACATCCTTCTAAACTGAAGCAAGCTAAAGCTTTTCAATGATAAGAGATAAAAGGTACTGCAGATGCTGGAGAATCCGAGATAACAAGGTGTGGAGCTGGATGAACACAGCAGGCCAAGCAGCATCATAGGAGCAGGAAAGCTTGACGTTTTGGTTCTGATGAAGGG
>JAHRHZ010000249.1:11351778-11377190 GCA_024137785.1 Ginglymostoma cirratum
AGGCTGGACATGTCATCTGAGGAATGGGAGGGGGAGTTGAAATGGTTCGCGACTGGGAGGTGCAGTTGTTTGTTGTGAACTGAGCGCAGGTGTTCTGCAAAGCGGTCCCCAAGCCTGCGCTTGGTTTCCCCGATGTAGAGGAAGCCACAACGGGTACAGCTGTCCGTCCTCCCTGGACTGACCTATCTCCTCCCTACCCCCCCACCTACACTCACCTCTACTGGCTCCATCCCCGCCTCTTCGACTTGTCTGCCTCCTCTCCACCTATCCTCTCCTCTATCCATCCTCTATCCACCTCCCCCTCTCTCCCTATTTATTTCAGAACCCTCTTCCCCTCCCCTATTTCTGATGAAGGGTCTAGGCCCGAAACATCAAGTTTTCCTGCTCCTATGATACTGCTTAACCTGCTGTGTTCATCCAGCCCCATGCTTGTTATCTCGGATTCTCCAGCATCTGCAGTACCTTTTATCTCTGATACAATTCATTGGGCTGATGGCTACTTATTTGCAAACCACGTCAATTTCAAAAAAGCCCTTGACCAGGTCCCACAAGGAGACTTATCAAGAAGGCAAATGCACGTGGGATACAGCGTAATTCAATAAAGCTGATTCAAAATTGGCTCAATTGCAGGAGACAGAGGATGATGACAGAAGGCTACTTTAGTCACTGGAAGCCGGTGTCCAGTGGCATACCAACAGGATCTTGCTGGGTCGTCAATTATATGAATGACGTAAATGACTGTGTGGGTGGTTGGAGTAGTATGTTGGTAGGTGATACAAAGATCGACTGAGTGGTGTTGGTAGGGTGGTGAAAAAAGCATATAGGACAATTACCTTTATCAATTTAGGCAAAGATTGCCAAGGCAGGGAATTCATGTTCGAAATGTATAGAACTGTATGCAGTTCTGGTCACCACATTACAGCAAGGATGTGATTGCACTGGAGGCAGTGCAGAGGAGATCCGCCAGGATGCTGCCTGGGTGGAAAATTTAAGCTATGAGGCAAGTTTGGATAAGCTTGAGTGGCTTTTATTGGAACAGAGAAGATCGAGGGACAATCTGATTGAAGTCTACAAGACTATGAGGATCATGGACAGAGTGGATGAGGAGAAGCTGTTTCCCTTAGTTGAAGGGTCAGTCATGAGAGGACACAGGTTCAAGGTGAGGGGCAGGATGTTTAGGGGGGATATGAGAAAAAACCTTCTTACCCAGAGGGTGGTGACTGCCTGAAATAAGCTGCTTGGGAGGGCGGTAGAGGCGAGTTGCCTCATATCCTTTAAAAAGTACCTGGATGGACACTGGATGACATTCAAGGCTGTGGGCCAAGTGCTGATAAATGGCATTCGGTTGAAGGTCAGGTGTTTCACATGTGTTGGTGCAGACTCAATGGGCCAAAGGGCCTCTCTGCACTGTATGATCCTAAGATTCTATCTATGATTCCAAGTATTACCCTATACTGTCAGCCCAGATCACACTCACGTTTCCGGTTTGTATCCTTGCACCTGTGCCAAGAAGTCTGGGTTCAAGTTCCACCTGTTCCAGAGGAATGTAATAACATCTCTGAACAGGTTGATTAGATAATAGTCTTTTTTTTTGGCACTTAAACCCACAACCTTCTATGATAGAGACAACAGTGCTGTCACAATGTCACAGCTGACTCCCATAGCTCAGCAAAGCAGCCTGTGCATTGAAATAGCTGCTAACAATTAATTGAAAGCTCTTTGGAAGCAGTTATAATGTAAATTGCAATCTTGTCCAATCCAAAGCGCTGTATCTGTGCCAATTCATTGGGCTGATGGCTACTTATTTGCAAACCATGTACTTCACGACTCTGTTGTCTTTATCAGTGAAACCCTTAATTAACAACTTAATTAAAAGTGCTTTATGCTTGCTAAAGGGCAGTCAGTGAGAGACTTAAATACAATTAGACAGACCTGGACGCTATTTCAAAAATGAGTTTTTAACCCCAGGTTAGAACTGATGTTTTCATACAACATTATACCATCAATAGAAATGGATATGAGAGAAGTTCAGCGCTCACTGCATCAGCTATAGTTAGAGTTGCCAGCTCTCCAGCAGTTGAAGTTAATCTTCTGGATATCTACCAGGAAACCCAGGGAGAACTATCGTAGTACCATTAAAAAACAAAAGGTTTTTCAGCGTCTGAGGAGTTGCAAATGGTGTAATTCTCACTTTCAACCCCATGTCTTTTTCTCTATTGTCTTTGAACATTTTGTTGGAAAAATAGTGGAAATTGGAGAATTGGTTTAGTAATTGGCATGGATAGGCAAGACACTGTGAAGATGGATGCATTGTGTGACCAATGGTAGAATCCATTTTGGCTTGAACAGTTGAATGCAAGAGATGATATGTTGAAACCTTAGGGAATGCCTGTGACCAAAGTTGTCAACTCCTTGTCCAGTGGTCAGTCCCAGGGAGTGGAAAGGGCCTACCAGATCTATACATATCTCCAGAGGAGTTCCTTAATCTGAGCATAATGAAGAAAGTGTGCTTAAGGAGGCCCAGGCTCTGACGGCAGACTGTGACTGGTGTGTGCCAACTTGTGTGACATTGGATAGGTTAATGCATTCGTCATGGTTTTGGATTTTGTAATCTTGAAGTTTATGAATTCAAATCCCAGCGTGGAATGTTGTAAAATTCAATGAAACTATTAATTTGCAGGCTGAAAGCAAGAATAAGTTAACAGCGAGAACTGTGGGCTTATCCTAAAAGTCTGAATCATTCACTGAAATTATCATTTCTAGTCTGTCACACACAAGGCTCCGATCCCATCTGTAGTTAACTTTTAGAACACTTGAAGTGTTTGAGCAAAGGAGTTTGAACATCTATAAAGGACAAACCACCACCATGGCCTTTATTTGGGCTGTGAGAAATTTGAAATGTGTGCCTTTTCCAGTATTGCCCAAATGCTGAGGAGCAGTCAAATCACTACGTTATACCTGGAGAAAACATCGCTCCTGTTGATGCTGCAGAGATCCTCCAGGCATTCATAGAACATAGGCATCACTGGTCAGGACAGTATTTACCACCCCATCCTTAATTGCCCAGAGAGCATTTAAGAATCAACCACATCATCGTGAGTCTGGAACCATACGGAGGCCAGATCAGATGAGGGCAGCAAATTTGCTTCCCTGAAGGGCATTAATGAACCAGATAGGTTTTTCCTGACAATCAGCAACAATTGCATGGTCATCATTTGACTCCTAATCACGGATTTTTATTAAGCTCAAATTCCAACATTTGTTAGGGATGGGATTTGAACCTGGTTCTGGACTAAAAGTCTAAGGATAATGCCACTAAGCCATCACCTTGCCATAGATACCTAACATGATTTCGGCATTTTCCTACCCACTATTTCCATATCAAAGTGGGATGCCACAAAGAGAAGACCTTGCAGCCTGGTGAATCTACTGCAAGACCATAAGAAAAAGGAACAGGGGTAGGCCATTTGGCTCTCTAAAGTCTGCTCTGCCATTCAATAGGATCATGATTGAAAGACCACTCCTCACATCTGCTTTCCTGACCTTTTCCCTTGATTTCCTGACTAATCTATCTTTCTCAGCCTTACATATACACAAGGACTTACCCCGCCAACAGGTATCTGTGGCAAGGAGACCCAAAGACTCACAATTCTCTGAAAGAAGAAATTCTTTCTCATCTCAGTCTAAAATTGACACCCCTTTATTGTGATAGACTCTCTCATATCCAGTCAATCCCCTTAAGAATCCCATATCAATGCGATATCCTCTCATTCTTCTAAACTCCAGTGCGTAGAGACTCAACCTGTTTACTTTTTCTCATAAGACAATTCTCCATGCCTGGGATCATTCTCATGAACTTCTCTGAACTGCCTCGAATGAAATAATATCTGTGAACTGCTTCTTTTGAAATACTACCTAAGTGATCAGCCTCACAGTGGGCATTTTTAGGGAATGGCTTCTTAGCTTAAACTCACCAACATTTCAACAGCTACAACAGTAGAAGAGGCAATAAAATCTTTTCTAAATTTCTGGTGTTTTCCAAAGGCCCTATGCATCATTGACTTTATTTCTTTATTCAGCCGTGAACACTCAGGTATATTAAAGGGGAAGAACACAGTCCATCAACACAGAATGTAAGAAATAGAAACAGAGGAGAAAATATGATCCCTTGAGACTGTCCACAATTGATACCATCATACCTTGAGGGAAAGGTGGTAGTATTGCAAGAGCCTCACGCAAGCTCCTGCAGGTCCACACTGACACTCTGGAAAGCAGCCTACCAAGACCCATCCCATTAATCCTGCATTTCCCATGGTTAATCTGCCTAGTCTACACACTATGGACCATTTAGCTTGACCAATCCATCTAACCTGCACACCTTTGAACTGTGGGAAGAAACCTACACAGGCACAGGGAGAAGATGCAAACTCTGCACAGACAGTTGCCCAACACTGGGATTGATCCTTGGTCCCTAGCAATGTTAGGTAGCAGTGGTAAATGCTGTGCCTCCCTATGCTAGTAACCCAATATGTAGAATAGAATCCCTACAGTGTGGAAACAGGCCCTTTTGCCCAACAAGTCCACACCGACCCTTGCAGCATCCCACTCAGACCCATCCCCCCATAACCCACACACCCCTGAACACTATGGGCAATTTACCATGGCCAATCCACCTAGCCTGCACATCTTTGGACTGTGGGAGGAAACCGGAGCACCCGGAGGAAACCCACACAGACACAGGTAGAATGTGCAAACTCCACACACACAGTCACCTGGGGTTGGAATCGAACCTGGGTCCCTGGCGCTGTGAGGCTGCAGTGCTAACCACTGAGCAACCGTGCCGCCCTAATATTTTGAGGATAAGTGTTCAAGTGCCACCATATGGCAGATACTGAGATATACATTCAATAAAAATCTGGAATAAAAAGCTAACCTAATAGTGACCATGTGATCACTGTTAATTGTTGCAAAAAGCTATTTGGTATGTTACATTCTATTAGGGAAAGATCTGGCCTATGTGTGACTCCAAACTAACAGCAGTGTAGTTGAATCTTAACCATTCTCCAAGCAATTAGGAATGGGCAATAAATGCTGGCCCAGCTAATGACACCCATATCCCATGAACGAAAATACATTAAAAAACATCCTGCTTCAATTTTGCTTTCAAGTTACTTCCCTCACCTCATTAAACCTGTGCATTCACTGAATCGAGTGCATAATAAATGCAACAGAACAGCTCAATGGTCTGAATGTTCAGATTGCTACTACTTTAATGGCAATATCCATGTTTAAAATAAATGGTATAAGATAAAATCAGTTGAAACAATCTAGACTAATTATTCCTGTTCAACTCAATCTCTATGAAGAACGTGAAGAAACAAAAAACTGAAAGAACAGCAAATGCTGGAAATCATAAACACAAACAGAAATTGCTGGAAAGACTCAGCAGGTCTGGCTGCCTCTGTGAACAAAGAGCTGAGTTAACACTTTGGATCCAGTTACCCTTTTTCAGAACACAGTTTGGAACCCTTTGAGGGAATCTTTCCAAATGAAAATGGAGCACAGCTTGCAGATGAACTTGTAACCAAGTGAATCTTCTGAAACAAATGTCAACATCATCTCAAGCCATAAGATTACCCTCAGAGAATGATGACTGGTCACCACAAAGGGTAAGGTTGAGAAAGAGAGACCTTCATGGTAAGGTCAGCTACTACAGGAACTGACCCTACACTGTTGGCTTCATTTTGCATCAAAAACCAGCTTTGGAACCAATTGAGCTAACCAAACCCTCTTCTGCAATGCCACTTAAGTGATTAATCTCACCAATGCGTTCAAATATGTCATGGCACATCTTTGGCACTGGACACACTTTCTGGTCCAGAAGCTGTCATTATGGGAGTTGAATCTGTGTCCCGACAACTTTGAGCTTGGTGCTTGGATCACTGACCCAAACGACATTACCACTGTTGTTCTCACATCAACAAGATCATACAATTCCCATGGCTTATGGGCTTCTTGCAGTCCCTTGATTTCTTGAATTCCTCAAAATTGACTGAAAAGAAATTACATGGATTGAAAATGCTATAGCAACCTGCTAGTTTGTATATTTTTGTTGATGGATGAGTACTGGTAATTATAATTCATGAATGTTTCTGCTGTTCTCCATATAATGCCCTGCGGTTTGTCTTAGAAACTTGTGTGAAGGATGGCACCTCTAACAATGCTGAACTTCCCCAACACAACTGCGGTAAACTTGAGTAAATGTTGTGCTTTCTTAAAAAGAAACAAAAAAGGGGTAGTCTTTTACATGAGTCAAACTTTTGAGAGATTCCGAACGTATTGATGATACCAATGGCCGCTGACCGTGGTCCTGAATTCATCTGGGAATGGTTGTCTCGGGTTGTAGCAATCTACCGGTGTCTCTTAATGTTTTAATGATACAAAAGCAATGGTGATGGGGGATCACTAGATTGGTCCTGCCAACGCACCTCCTAAAACTATCACAAGTTAAATGACAACAAGGGAACTGGAGTTCAAAAGTTAGTCGACTTATAATATGTAATATCTGGAGAAGCCAAAAATTTTGGGCTCAAAAGTCAAGAGTTAACTCTGAAGTGATAACACAGTGTGGAGCTGAAGGATCACAGCAGGCCAGGCAGCGTCAGAGGATCAAGAAAGTTGATGTTTCAGGTTGGGAACCTTCTTAATTTTTCTGAAGAAGGGTCTTGAAATGAAAAGTCAGCTTTCCTGTTCCTCTGATGCTGCCTGGCCTACTGTGTTCCTCTAGCTCCACACTGCGTTATCTCTGACTCCAACATCTGCAGTTCTTACTGTCTCTGACTCTGAAGTGAGTTCTTAAGTATTACCTGAGTAAATAGAGTACTTGCTGTACCATCATGTTAAATTCTTGTGCTTTATACACAAGGACAGCATGTGATAATCTGAATGTCTCTCCACACTGCGGGGGCTTCTACTGGGTGCAGCGATTCCTACTCTTCCCTCTCTAATTACAGCCGTGAGGTGTAGGTGCAGTGTTGACCATCATTTGCAACAAGATACATCTTTCTGGTCTGGATGACCTTTACTCTGTGTTACTCCCTTGCCACTTCCAACTGCCAAGGCGTCATTGCTGGATTGAGCTTGAAAGGCTACGTTGTGGCCTTGTTTGTCTTGCAGGGATGGGAATTTTGCCAAATCCTCCACCTTCTTTTTCAAAACCATCTTCCAATTCATTCCCACGCAAAAAAGAAGATGCATATTTGCAGCTTCCTTAACGTTTGAAGGAAAGACAGGATTTATATTTTGAAGGGACATGGAAGCATACACCCTGCAGGTGACTTGTGGAAATAGGCAACAGTCTGGCGAGGATCAATGCGCGCTTTGCTTTTCTTGACTGATGCAAATGCTGCCCTTTGTGGCGCTTACAAGCTGTCAGGAGAATAGAGCAGCATATGGAAATAGGACAGACTGAGCAACATATGGCATGCATCTCCTAATGCGCCTGCTTTATCTCAACGGGGCAGCAGTCTCCTCTCTGATTAGCAAACATTGATTTTGAATGTACGCTGCCTCTTTTATTGATTATGCAAAGCTTTCCTTTCTACTTGAGAAGAGAAAATGTACTATCCCATTTCTGACTGGAATACCAATTTGCATCAGCTGCTAATGTAGTATCTCAGTAATTGTGGAGTTGGATTTTCAGGATCATCGCATTAACCTCAGGTGGATATTTTATCTTCCTCTTCGTGCTGTTTCTGTTACACAAACAATTTCTGATACCATTAACAAGTAGGTTGATGTAGTTGCTTGTGTTTTTAAATGTCAACCAAAATTATGCCAACAGGCAGAATCGGAGCTTCAAATCTCTGAAGAAGGTAAAGAATGGAAGTATAAAGTAACGTGACATTTATATCCAGGCTTGAGTTTACACAAATTTTGAAATGTGGGAATTGAAGGGAAGCAGTCACAGACCAATGGAAAATGTAGAACTTGTAACCCTTCCAGACCTGGTGTTTAAATTAAAAAAAAAGACTTTGTTCAGCCAAATAAGCAACAATTGGTTCAAATGTTGTCCTGGTGCCATTTTTCTATAGCGATAGTAGTCTGGCCTGATTTAATAAACATCAGCTAAGCTCAATGATTGCATTCTCCTCTCTCGAGTAAGAGAGGCCCCAGTGGCACAATTGTAGTGTCCTTACCTCAGAGCCAGGAGGTCTGGGCTCAAGACTTACTCGATCAAGAGGTGTGACATAACATCTTCGAGCAGGTTGGTTAGAAAGTATCTATCTTGATTCCAAATGTCATGGGTTCCAAAGCCTCAGTCTGAGCTGAAATCTAGGCTGTCCCTTCAGAAGTTGTAGTACAAGTAGTTAGGAAAATATGATCAGCAAAACAGAGTGTATATTAGTTTTTTGTAACTTAAGGCAGACTAAATGCAAATATGCAAGTTTCCAGTGAGGCCACGCAAAATTACGTGGCCATTGCATTGTCTAAATTACTTCAATAGTAACAAAGCAGGTGCTAAATGTTTGGAGAGTCTAGAACAAGGATATGCTAGATTCATAGGAATGTACAAATTGTGGCCAGGAATAAGTCACTGGATGCCTCAAACATGGTCTGTCATTCAATAAGATCATGCTAAGGGTCAGAAATTTACAATCTGAGTTGAGGAGAAATTTCACTCAGAGGATTATATGCTTGGAATTCTATATTCCAGAGCTCTGTAGGTGTTTATTTCAAATTATTGATTGATAAATGTTTGGATACCACAGGACTGGACATATGCACAGAAATGGCTGAAGGGCCTGTTCCTGTGCTGTACTGTTCTGTGCTCTATATATACTATCTCCATTTCTTCACCATTAGGGGTGGTGCAGTGGCTCAGTGGTTAGCATTGCTATCTCACAGCACCCAGGACTCAGGTTCAATTCCAGCCTTGGACAACTGTCTGCGTAGAGTTTGCAGTCCCTGTGGATGTGTGGGTTTCCTCCAGGTGATTTGGTTTCCTTTCTCAGTCCCAAGACATGCAGTTTAGTGGATTGGTTATGTTAAATTGCCCATATTGTCCAGTGATGTGTCAGTTAGGTGGATTGGCCAAGGGAATGCAGGGTTATAGGGTAGGGAGTGGGCTTAATGGGATGCTCTTTGGAAATATTGGTGTGAACTTGATGGGCTGAATAGCCTGCTTTCACACTGTAGGTATTCTATAATTTCTAAAATTGAGCTGACTTTTCTTTTCATTCATTCATTCATGGGATGTGGGTGCTGGTGGTTGATTATTTTCCATTCTAATTCCCCTTTGAGAATGTAGTAAGCTGCTTTCTTGAATCATTGTAGTCCTTTTGTGCAAATTCTTTTTTGAGGCTTTCCCGCGGTTAATTGGCTTGGACCATTTCAGAAGGCTATTGAGAATCTACCACATTGTTGTGGCTCTGGAGACACATGAAGGCTAGACTAGGTAGGGATGATAAAAGTATTTCCTTAAAGGACATTAATAAACCAGAGGGATTTTCCCTGGAAATCAAGAATAATTTCATGGTAATCATTAGAATTGTACTTCCAGAATATTTTGTTAAATGCAAATTCATTCGCCCATATTGGGAAATGAACCTGGATTTCTGAATTACTAGTCCAGCAAAAACATCACTACACCATCAAGAGTATGAAGGACCTCAAGGGTAGTAATCCCTGAGTTACCACCAATGCCACATGCTAGTGAGGCTAGGAATAGAAAGATAAGGCAGATGAATGCGTGGCTAAGGAGCCGATGCATGGGGCAGGGTTTCAGGTTCTTGGATCATTGGGACCTCTTCTGGGACAGGGGTAACCTGTACAAGAGAGACAAGTTGCATATAATCTGGAGGAGAAAAAATATCCTTGCAGGAAGGTACGCTAGTGCTACTCGGGATGGTTTAAACTAGAGTGGCAAGGGGCTGGGAACCAGAGCAGAGGGTAAGCAAGTAGAAGGATTGAGGGGAAGGTCGATGTTATGTAAATCAGAAAGAAAGGACAGGCAGAGAAAGGTAAAGGAACACGATGGTACGAACGGAATGAAGTGTGTCTGTTTCAATGCAAAGAGTATTGTAGGTCAGGCAGATGAGCTTAGAACCTGAGTCACTACATGGGACTATGATGTTGTGGCCTTTACAGAGACTTGGATGAGAGGAGGGTAGGACTGGCTGCTCAATGTCCTGGGGTTTTGATGTTTTAGACAAGATAGAAAGCAAAGTAAAAGAGGTTGAGGAGTTGCATTGTTAATCAGGGAGAATGTTACATCTGGAAAAGCTCAGCAGGTCTGACAACATCTTTGAAGGAAATCAGATTTAACATTTCGAGTCTGGTGACCTTTCCTCAGAAGGTTCCGAGGAACAGTCACCGGACCCGAAACATTAACTCTTGAGTTTTCTTCACAGCTGCTGTCAGACCTGCTGAGTTTTTCCAGCAACTTCTGTTTTTGGTCCTTATTTACAGCATCTGTATTTCTTTCGGTTTTTATTTAGAATGTTACACCTGCACGCAGAGAGGATATGCTGGAGGGCTTATCCACTGAGGCAATATGGGTAGAACTCAAAAATAAGATGGTTGCAATCACTCTGATAAGATTATACTATCGGCCCCTCAACAGCCACCCAGACATTGAGGAACAAATATATAGGCAGATTATGGAAAGGTGCAATAAAAACAGAGCTGTCATAGAGTCCCAATATTGACTGGGACTCGTTTAGAGCAAGAGTCTTCGTTGGAGCAGAACTTGTTAAGTGCATCCAAGAGGGTTTCTTGAAATGTTGTATGGATAGTTGAACTAGAGAAGGGGCTGAGAAGGGTTTGATCACTGGGGAGTCTGTATTTAAATGGTAGAGCATTTTTGTAGCGCAGGTTTAAATCTATTTAAACACACTTAAATACATTCGTAGCTGAGCAAGTTACTAATTAGTCCTCTCAGGGAATCTCATCAAGTAATAAAATGCATCTTTGACAGTTAAGGCCCAATTTAAAATTTCTAGAGCAGAGGCATTGATGATAAGAAAAAGACCCTCACAGAGAATTTAGTTTTGGCGAGGAATAATAGAAATGGTGAAAAAAATCTTACTTTACATCAGCAGCAGAACAAAAATATCCTAGGCATAAGGTTAACCACGAAGTAATGAAAGGCACCCTCCATGATCTCAGGGTGGCCTGAAGTGCTTTATTGGTAAACAAAACTTTTTTTGAAGTGTAGTCACTGTTGCAATATTGGAAATGTGGCAGCCAACATATTCACAGCAAGATCCCATGAGCAGAATGATGATTACCAGGTAATCTGTACTTTGATTCTGGCTGAGAGCTAAATATTGACCCTGACAGAGCGCTGGTGTTCTGGATCCACATTAATCTTGACCCAGAAGACCTATTTCCACATTAAATTGAGAGAAAAAACCTCTCCTGTGTTTTTATATGACTGAGGCAAATTTCTACATGCACTTCCTAAGGTTTTCCCAGCCAATTATTGTGAAAGTAGGGTCGCAATAGCTAGGAAAACTCATGCTGACCTGTAAGTTAAAAAGAGGTGCAGTTCACATTCTCTCAGGCACTGACAGAACCCCTGAATGCAGAATCCTTCCTAATTATTTCTCATTGTAGGAAGTAACCCTGATTGAACGTCCTGAGTAGGGAGTTAGAAATTCAAACAGGGAGAGAAGTTAGCAGCTTGATACTGCAATTAAATTCAGTCTTGAATTTGATTGGATGTGAGTAAAGACGGAAGACATAGCCATGAGAAACGATGCTGGAAGTGAATTCTTGCTCCCTCCTCAACTGCTGTAACTTTAGTGAAAAAAAACACAGAAGTACTGGTTACATAATTGTGTCTTTTTCCTCTGAACTAATGATAGACGAGCAAGAGAAGAAACGTCAGTGGCAATTCATTCCCATTATGACATTTTTCAGAAGTATACATCTAATCCCATAGTGCTGTGGGATCTTACTCCTCCATTTTTTGTTAGCATCTCCAACACTAAAACTGTAGGGTATGCAGGGTAGTAAATAAGTCGGCACAACATTGTGGGCTGAAGGGCCTGTACTGTTCTATGTTCTATGTTCAATGTTCTAAAACTCCCTCATACTTATATAACATGCTGTGCTGGATCATGAGATTAAGCCATGGATTCAGACTTGAACCCATGATCTACTGTGTCCAGACACCAATACTGCCTTCTGAGCCTTGTTAATGCAGCATGGCCAAATAATAAACTAGTGCAACAGGAATGACAAATCATCTAACTAAGCCTATGTCCTAGGTCACGAATTTATCCATTTCCTGATAAGGCTGCACCATCTAAAAGATTTCTGAGATCTTTTGCAAGGCACTGTTTTAATTGAGCCACCCACTGGGGAGTAGCCTATATATTCTAGTCCTTCCAGTACACCGGCTAATGGCATTACAGCGCTGGTGCAGTGGGCAACCATAAATGTAAAAATATAGATGCAATACAGAAGTTTGGGGCTAAAATGTAATGTTCTTTGGAATGCCAGAACTCAGATTCATATCAAGAATGTAATTAATGAATTCTTAATCTCAACCAAGCCTCTATAGACTTTTGCAGTGCAAAACGCAGCTCTCCTCAGAGCAGAGAGGTTAAGAAGAGATTTATGAGTGGAGTTCACAATTATGTAGACGTTTGATAGAACAGAGAGGGAGAAATTGTTTCCATTGGCAGGATGATTGATAACTGAAGAATTCCCAATTTAAGATAATTGGCATAAGAATGAAGAGGAGAGCAGTTGGGATGCATTTTTTTAACACAGTGAGTTGTTTTGCTGTGGAGTGTGCTGCCTGTAAAGGCAAAAAAAAAGAGCTATGGGGAAATAGCAGGGCAATTCACAGATTGGATCACTCTTTCAATGAGGTGCAATCAAATAAATTAGGAACGGGAGGAGGTCATTTGGTCGATGGGGCCTGCTGTGCCACTTTCAATAGGATTGAGACTGAATAAAAACTGAAAGAACTGTAGATGCTATAAATCAGGAACAAAAACAGAAGTCGCTGGAAAAAGTTCTGCAGGTCTGGCAGCCTCTGTGAAGAAAAAAAGAAAAAAAAAGTCAGAGTTAATGTTTCAGAATTGTGACTGACCTGATCAAGGCCTCAAATCCACATTCCTACTTCCCCCTGATAGTTATCGGTTTCGCCATTAGTCAACAATAATTATTCAAAGACCTCCCGTATTGCTCTTTGGAGATGAGTTGTCCACAGGCCCACTAAGAAAAGAAAAATTGTCCTCATCTCAGCCTTAAATAGGAATTTCCTCCTTCCTGTTGTGGTGAGAGTAATGGTGAGTGAAATAACTAAATGAAATGAACTGCGGATGCTGTAAAAAAGGAACAAAAACAGAAGTTGCCGGAAAAGCACAGCAAGTCTGGCAGCATCTGTGAAGAAAAAAATCAGAGACTTTTGTTCTGATATTTTCTTCACAGATGCTGCCAGACCTACTGAGCTTTTCCAGAAACTTTTGTTTTTGTGCCTCTTCTGCACATTATGCCAGCATTGTCCAAGGCCACCATCATCCTCGATCCTACGTCCATGTAGCTTGGCATCAGCAAAACAACAGCCTCACTATATCACAATACCTGCTCTCAGATCAACTCAGCCACCACCTCAGGACTGAAGCGCTCTACTTTGGAGCTGACAGACATCTAGGATTTGCATGCTTCTTCTAGATTATTTTGTGCACATGGACAGTCACGCATCTGATACAGCTACACGAAATGCGTTTGCACTGACACATACACATGCATCCTATAGCTCTTACCTTGCTTTATTAGTGCTCACTGACTTATGTGCTTACTTGGAGGCATTCAGCCTCTGTATGGGTGACACTGCTTTATTAATGCACATGGTCTTGAGCAGTTACAAACTGCCAGCCTTTGTTATTTCGCTTTCTGTTCAACAGACAGGGGGAGACTTGTGACAGTGTAGAGTTTTGAACAGATATGTGCTGGACATGTCACATATGACAAACACACTGCATACACTTCAAGCAGATTGCTATGCCTGGAAGCAAAAAGAAAGAGTCCTTAGTTTTTTAAAGGTCCTTTGCAATGTGTGGGCACTACGGCTAATGTCATGGCAGTATCGCTGACTAGGCTAGCATTTACTGGCCATCCCTAATTACCCAGAGGGCAGTTAAGTGACAATCACATTGCTGTGGGTCTGAAGTCACATGTAGGCCAAACCAACCATTTCCTTCAACAACATTGGGTGGCATGGTGGCTCAGTGGTTAGCGCTGCTGCCTCACAGCGTCAGGGAATGGGGTTCAGTTCCAGCCTCAGGTGACTGTCTGTGTGGAGCTTATGTATTCTCCCTGTGTCTACATGGGTTTCTTCCCACAGTCCAAAGATGTGTAGGTTAGATGGATTGGTCATGTGGAATGCAGGGTTACAGAGATGGGTCTGGATGGGATGCTGTTCGGAGGACCGGTGTGGTCCTGATGGGCTGAATGGCATCTTTCTGCACTGTTGAGATTAGTGAAAAACCAGATTTTTTTTTCCTGATAATCCTTTAGGTGAGCTCACTTTAAAGTATCTGCACATAACCTGTGCTAAATGAATGGTAGGGGAGAAAAAAAAAAGCATCAGTGAGACATTGCAGCAGCATCAAATGGCAGTAACATTGTGTAACTCCTAAAGCATCCATTGGGGATATGACATCTGTGTGATGTATAGTGAAGTCTCTCATGAAAGCCAGCAGGTTGAATGAAAACTTGAAGGATCTGTTTTTGATCCATCCGTCCTCAATAATCCTTTAATACCTCAATGTGCAAAGATTGATAAGTTGTCCTGGAACAATCCTGTGGGAAAACATTGAACCTGGAAGAGGCAGAGGGCCAATATGATATGAGGAACAGTGAACATATGAGATGCTCATCTGTATGTCTGTTGTGAAGAAAGGTCTCTGGACCTGAAACGTTTTCTTTCTCTCCACAGATGCTGCTAGACCTTCTGGATTTTTTCCAGAAATTTCTGTTTTTGTTTGTCATTGTACGTCTCCCAGTCTCGAATGTCATTGCGTTCCTTTGAAAAATCCATGGAATGAACATTCTTCATAAGTGATATGGGGAATCCTTACTGATTCCGTAGTCGCACTCATAAGTTGTGTGTAAGTATGGAATGATGTGTGCAGGTTTAGCCTGAGCACATTTCCTGCACATTGTGTGTACCTTAGTTATTGCCCACATTAAATTGTGACTCCTTAGCTGTATTCTCCATGTCATGGCTCGAAATTCCCTGACGTCTGACGCTATCTGCGTTCAAGGACCCAGTACCTTGTAAGAGGAGAACGCTAGAACTTCTTTCATCCTTGGGATGTCTAAAGAGGTTGCTCATTTCTCACATGAGTGTGACTTAACCAGGTCAAACAACAAAGATTACACTAAAACAGGCATTGTCACAGTGCAAGTGAAAATATATTGTCAAAGGTGATAGGTTCCTTACAATGATGATAGGTTCCTTACAATGATGGAGCACCCAGGTAACACCCATGCACTCACCTTATGTTTTCTTCCTCTTTGTTGAGATAATTGCCAGACCCATTCTGGAGGGCGTGGAAGGAGCTTGTGTTATGGTGGGCTCTGTTGACCATGGAAGATGTGGGTGGTCACTCCCTGGTGTCTTTGGGCTGAGAGTGGCCAGGCGTACTGAAATTGTCCTGCCTACCATCCTCATCTTGAACTGGCAGTGTCCTAGCTGCTTTACAGTTCCTGCTTGAGATGTTCCTGGGGGCCCTGTGTTAGGTTTCTCCATCCTGTGGATGTCTAATGGTGTCGCCTTGTCTCCCTGAGAGGAATGGGCACAAGAGGAGTGAGCTCAAGGTCCAATAGCCCCTCTCACCTTGCCATTGATTGCTGAGCACCAATGTCCACAGAGATGGACTGCAAGTCCATGGACATATCCAGCAAAACCTGAACATCTATGTTTAAAACAGGGGCACACCATCTTCTTGGTCTTGAGCAGGGGCCTGGGTTCCAGCAGTCGTCTCAGTGTTAGAGACCTGCTGAGGCATTTCTTTTTCACTTACTGCAGAGATGTAGACCAAACTGCCATAAAATGTGGGAGAAAAATTCGGCCATTTGGCCCATCAAGTCTGCTTTGCCATTCGATCATGGCTGATATGGT
Organism: Ginglymostoma cirratum; assembly: GCA_024137785.1. Lineage (NCBI taxonomy): Eukaryota > Metazoa > Chordata > Chondrichthyes > Orectolobiformes > Ginglymostomatidae > Ginglymostoma > Ginglymostoma cirratum. The sequence goes on from JAHRHZ010000249.1 coordinate 11,367,926, forward strand.
TCTCAACTCCATCTCTCTGTAACCCTGGATCCTCTTACTAATCAAAAACCTATCTATTACTGTCTTAAATACAATCAATGACTTGGCCTCCACAGCCCTCTGCAACAACGAGTTCCACAGATTCATCACCCTCTGGCTGAAGAAATTTCTCCTCATCTCAGTTCTCAATGTCATCCCTTCAGTCTGAGGTTGTGGCCTCGGGTCCTAGTCTCTCCTAATAGTAGAAACATCTTCTCCATGTCCACTCCATGTCCGTTCAATCCAGGCCTCTCAGTATTCTTTAAGTTTCAGTCAGTTCCTCCTCATCCTTCTAAACCCCACCTTGTACAGACTGAGAGTCCCCAAATACTCCTCACCTGACAAGCCTGTGGCAGTGATGTGCTCACTGGATTGTGCTCCTGCGGCTAATGTCGAATGATTATCCACTGAGGTGACATCTTATGAGTTGTTGGAGCATACAAATGACTGTCTTCCTCCAATGCTTCACTGGTTTCCTCTTCAGAGGTGGAGGTGAGGCTGTAGGTCACAGGTCCTGGCTTCTGGCTGGTGAAGGTTTCTGGTTGCCTCTAGTATCTCCATAAGAGAAGAGGGGAAATTAAATGGCAAAGAAAAGTAAAAGCTTGTGCATAATGAAAAGAAAATGAGTTAATGCTGATTCTAATGGAAGACCGGCACAGCACAATGGAAGTTACTGTGTTGGTTGTCCATTAGTGTCCCTCCGTGAGTAGTTCCTCTCTTTGTTGGGCAATCTGACTCTCTTCTCCTGTAGTAACTGAGATAAGTGGTATCCAGCTGTCCTGCACTTGTAGGCAGGAGAATCTCAGTGCGCCTGGCCACTCTCAGCCCAAAGACACCAGGGAGTGACCACCCACATCTTCCATGGTTAACAGACCCCACCATAACACAAGCTCCTTCCACCCCCTCCAGAATGTGTCAGGCAATCATCTCAACAAAGACGAGTCGTGGGGCAGGTTTTGGGACAAATGGAGGAACTGTGAGTGATGGATGGTGATGGGCAAGCTGATAGTGGCAGTGCAGGAGCAAGAGAGGTTGTGAGGTGCTCCTTGTGAGTGATTGAGTGGGAAGCATAGAGGAAAGGAGGAGTTCATGGTTTGTGAGGATCAGTTATACATATGACACTGATGTTTGGAATCCATCCATTGATGAGAAGCATGTGCAGTAGCAGAGCTGGAGTGAGTGATGACGATTTGAGAGTGAAGTAGCAGAGAAAAGGTCATGTGACTTGCTCAGGTGATACACCGAAGATCATTGACCTTCTTCCTGCACTGCTGGATGTTCCCTTCTGACTTGGGATACAGGTCAAAAATGTTCTACAATTTTTGTCTAGGCTGGTTGTGTTTGGGGCATGCCGTCCTGTGGCATTCCGCAGGGAAAAAGATTGATCTTCTGTCCATCAGCCGGTTCATCGGATCTCTGTCCTGGAAGCAGTGAGTGGGCTTTGTTTTTCTGTTAACAATATTTCCTCAGTAATTCAGCTTGAAACACTATAGTGTGAGGAGTGGTTTCTGTCTGTCAACATCTGATGTGGTGAGAAGCTGCACATTAAATATAATACTAGAGGCATGGAAGTAGGAAGGTCCCAGCACTGAAGAGCACTTCCAACCTGGGCTTGTCATGAGATTCCCTGAGAACTATACCCACCATCGCTCTTGAATAATAAATAAAGTGAAAGGTGCAAGATTGTGCAAAAAAATTCACCCTGAGCCAAAGTTGATTGGACAGCTTGTCACCCTAGTTTAACTGCAAGGGAAATCCAGTCATTCATTCTAGTTTTTCCCACAAGGAGAAAGATTCTTTCACCATCCACCCTGTGAAGTCCCATCAGTATCTTAAATCCTTCAATTAAATCACCTCTCATTCTTCTCAACTCGAGTGGAGACAGGTTGAGTTGTGCCACTTACCCCTGTAAGATAACTCATGTCAGGTGTCAGTTAAATGAACTGCTTCAAATGCATTTATACCATTCCTTCATCCTGTACACAGTACTTCAGATGTAGTTAAACTAATAACCTGTACAATTGTGGTAAGCCATCCCTAATTTTGCAAACCATCTTTTCCATAGATGATAACATTCCATTCGACTTCTTAATCACTTTCAGTACCTGCACACTAACCTTTTTGTAATTCATGTACTGGGACGCCCAGGTGCCTCTATCTCTGAGATTTGCTATCTCTCAAGATTGAAATAAACCACTGTTCTCCCATTCTTCCTGCTAAAGTGAACAAAATCGCCTTTGTCCTGCGTTACACTGCAGCTGCTATTCCACACCCCTCTCTACTCAATAAACCTAATTATATCCCTTTGCAGACACCTCTGCCCAAATATTGTATTATGGGGAAACTTCATAATCATGCATTCGGTTCCTTCATTCAAGTCATTGGTATAAATTGTAATTATTTGGGGCCCCAGCATTGATCTGTCATTTGTCATGTTGTCAAACTGAAAAAAAGATCTAATTATGCCTACTCTCAGTTTCCTGTCAGCCAGCCCGATTTCTACCCATCCTAATATGTTACCCCTACATCATGAGGTCTTATTTTGACGGAACCTCTACAGTGTGAAAGCAAGCCATTTGGCCTATCGAGTCCACACTGACCCTCCGAACAGCATCCCACACTGAACCACCTCATCCCTGTGCTGGTGCATTTCCCATGGCTATCCAATTATCCAAACTAACTAACCTGCACAGGTTTGGACTACGGGAGGAAACCGTAGCACCTGGAGGAAACCCATGCAGACATGATGAGAATGTACAAACTCCACACAATTGCCCGAGGCTAGAATCAAACCCGGATTCCTGACTCTGTGAGGCAGCAGTGCTAGCCACTGAGCCACCGTGTCACCCTATTTTGTTCGGTAAACTTTGAACGCTTTTATTGCCTTCTTCTTCCAACCTATATCATTCCAAGGGTTGGATTTTCAAGGCACGGCCAGAAACCCAGAGCCCAGTTAAATTCCAGGTGATGACCGTACACCTCAGTTACATTCTCCAATAGGTCTCAAATGCTCATGGCCCGATTGTGCAAGAAATGAGTTTGGTACCCAATTACTGATGCTGTGTATTTCATAGAGATCTTGCCAGTGAGAGCCAGCAGTCCCTCAAAGGGCCAGCACTATTAACTCAAATACAAGTGGCCTTGCAGTCAGAGTGAAGGCTTTGCACGTGTCCTCCTTTTATTCATTCACAGGATGAGGGCATTGCTGGCTAGGCTGTATTTATTGCCCATCCCTAGGGGGCAGTTAAGAGTCAACCACATTGCTGTCGGTCTGGAGTCACATGTAGACCAGACCAGGTAAGGATGGCAGTTTCCTTCCCTAAAGGACATTCATGAACCAGATGGGTTTACCCCAACAATTGGCAATGGATTCACAGTCATCATTAGACTCTTAATTCCAGATATTTTATTGAATTCAAATTCCACCATCTGCCATGGCAGGATTCGAACCCCGGTCCCCAGAATATTGTCTGGGTCTACTGGATTAATAGTCCAGTGACAATACCACTAGGCCACTGTTTCCCTAAACAACATTATCCATGTATAGACACTTTCTGACCCATAAAAACTACCTATCAGTTCTCCCCACATTGAATCTGACAACTGTACACAAAGATTCTCCTGACTGGAATGTCGCTGAAAATACATTGTCTTTTTCAGCAGCACTGAAATTTGCTACTCCCTTTTCATAAAACTCAACGTCCCACCACTCTCAGGACTGTCAACAAACTATTAAAGAAGTTTAATGGGCCATTGATATAGAGAGAGTAAGTATCACAGTTTTACCCCATACCCAGCCCAATGAAAATTTTGGATTTGAGACAGTGGGATCCAGGGTTGACCTTTGGGACAGAGAATATCAAATTGCGCCCTTATTGGGCCTCCAACCTTCCAGCAATTCAAAATCCAACTGTATGTTAGGGCAGAAGATAAGGTCATCTGTGAAATGCAGATACATTTTTAAATCATGGGCTACAGAACAGAATTGACAGTGGGCTGACAATAGACTTGCTGTTATAGTTACTGGAAGTATATCACACAGGGAGAACCAAAGAAAGGAATATAACCATGAGAAGTCAAACTGACAGACATGAAAGACTACGGCCTTGAAATTATGTGCCGCAAATGAGAAATTACGTTCAATATAAAGGAAATTCCTTCATCCGTTATTTCAACAAAGGCAGTAACCCATTTATTTTCATTTATACGCTAATATTTATAATAATTTCAAGATCTGTAAGTATATGCATCGAAGGAGCCATCCATTTCATGCTACTGTGGAGCTTGTAATTGCCTTTACCACTGGCTGCAACGCAAATTATGTGTAAATAAAATTTAGACCCCGTGACCACAATTTCTCCTCACAACTCACAAGCCGAGGGAACACTTCTGCAAAAACTCTGCTTTGAAATAAAGCTGTGTCCTGGTGTGTCATTGAATATAATCTTTTTTACCAGGCAGATAAAAACTCATTTGAATTGTCACTTCTCTGTCTGAACTCTTTAAAGCCATGGGGAGGTGCAGGAGTTGTGCTGGTCCTTCATATTTATGTTGCAGGAATCTAGTTTGTCATTCAGGTACACTTATAGGAACATAGGAACAGAACTAGGCCATTCAACCCCTCAAGCCTGTTCTATCATTTAATGAGATCATGGTTAAGATGTGGCTGAACTCCATTTAACTTTGGCCCATATCCCTTAATACATTTTGCTTAACAAAGAAAATATCTCAGTTTTAAAATTAACTCATAGATGGACAGGATCAATATGAAGATTGCTTATATTTGATTTTTCAGGGTGGGGGTGTGGGCTGTGGAAGGTGAAGTGGTTGTTGTCACTTTCCCATTGGCTAAATGATAGTCTAGACATATCACTTGTCGCACAAGCCCTACCCTCAAAAAATTTCGCACCTATTTGAAATATGATATTGTCAACTGCGATATTGCTGCCCAGATATTTAGTTAAAAACACATCCCACTGCTATGTTATTTTCTCCAAATTTAGGCAGGGACAACTAATATCCTGTGCCCTGCAGTCCAGTATGAAATTGAACAAAAAGAAAATGCGATGCTAAAATGAAGGCAGAGATTTTGTACACCTTCTACAGTTAAAATGTTTTCACTTGGTTGATTTTGGATATTTGTTAATTCTCTTGATTATAGAGTACAAAACTGTTATTCAGCGTTATTAATTATTCATCATTAAAGCGCACTCACTGTCTGTATCTTTACAAGTGTCTACGATATAATTACAACCGTTATACTGTCAGGAATTTTCTTACCTTCTTTGTTGGTATAACTTTGTCAGAGGTGTTTTAGAAATCTCAGTTGTGTAGTCCCTCCAGTGAAATTGTGACAGATTAGCGGAAGGTGTTCTGAGAAAGTAATTATAAGAATAAATAGATAAGTGCTGTAAGATTCCTGACAAGGGAATGGGTTTGGAGATGTTGCAAGGGCCCTTCCACAGGCCTTTGTTGACAAGTCAGCATGAGAAACCCACGGATTAAGAAATGGGACCATTGTCTTATAAGTCGGACACAATTGCAAAATGAAAATTATTTGTGACCATTTTATTGCTGATAGCCTCGTACAACGTGTATGAATTTCTTCCTCCAGGACTGTGCCATATGCTTTCCACCGTGCTTCTTGCTTTTTCTCTCTCAACGAAGTTCAGCTAAATTATTTGTGTGAATGCGTGAGGGGTGATAAAAGTAATCGGGTGCCTTCACTCAGAGTCAGGTGACTACAAGTTGCTGCAGTTACGACGACATTCACTCTGTTCAACTCCCAGAGTAACTCTCCACACAAGGTATGACAAGAGAGCTGCCTCATGCCCCTACACCAGTAGATAGTGCCATGTATAAAATCGCAAGGGGCTAGATATTATGGGATGTCGCATTGGAGGGCAACCTGGAATTGAGTGGTCCGTCAACTTTCACTGACACCAATCCAACCCAGGCCATCACATTAATAAGCCAATTAACAACCACCGTTGGGGATCCTGACCCACATCAGTGTGATAGGGTCCGCAGTTCACCCAATTGCTTTGGATCTGCATCGAGCATGACTCATTGAAACTAGCAACAGGAAGTAGGTCATTTGGCTGTTTGAGGTTGGTCTGCTATTCAAAATGATTATAACTGATCCTCTGTCTCAATTATTCCACTGTATCTCTATACCCCTTGATGCCTTTAAAAAAAAATTCTTTCTTGTGTACAGTTCTGTTTGCCACACTTAAGGAAGGATGTGGAGGCTTTGGAGAGGGTATGATAAAGGTTTACTGGAATGTTGCCTGGATTGGACAGTATTAACTATAAAGAGAGGTTGGACAAACTTAAATTGACTTCACGGGAGTGTCAGAGGCTGAGCAGTGATCTGATAGAAGTATACAAAATTAAGACAGGCATGGATAGAGTGAATAGTCAGAGGCCTTTTTTCCCAAGGTGGAAAAGCCCAGTACTAAGGGGCATAGGTTTAAAAATGAGAGGAGCAAAGTTTGAAGGAGATGTACAAGGCAAGTTTTTTACACAGAGTGTTGTAGGTGCCTGGAACACACTGCTAGGAGAGGTGGTAGAAGCAGATACATCAGCATGTTTTAGACAGACAGACACATGGACAGGCAGGGAACAGAGGGATATGGACCATGTGCAGATAAATGGGATTAGTTTAGAATAGCATCATGCTCAGCACAGATATGGTGGGCCGAATGGCCTATTCCTGCACTGTGCTGTTTTATGTTCTATTTTCGGTGGGTCTGGAGTCACATGCAAACCAGGTAAGGACAGCAGATTTCTTCCTCTAAAGGGCATTAGCAAACCAGTAGGATTTTTTGTAACAATCAACAGTGGTGACATGGTCAGCATTAGCTTGCTTTTTATTGAACTCAAGTATCTCCAGCTGCCGTGATGAGATTCAAAACTGTGTCCCCATTGCATTAGCCTGAGGTTTTGGATTAATAGTCTTGTAACATTACCATCACACCACCAGCTGCCTCCTAACTTCCCTCTGTATCCCAGCACTCTGCCTCCAATCCCCATACTTAAATACGCTGGTTTACCCCCCGAGAGCAGTGGACCCTGATAACCCCTTTTGATATTTAGGGGACAGAAACCCAGGAGTGACACCCCTCTCCGAAGAGAATTAGTCAGACAGCCTTAAACAATGAATGGCCAAACCCCTGACTCCCCAGCTGTGTTCCCACATCTTTGAGTATAGAAGCTGAGATGTCATGTTATGGTTGTACAGGACACTGGTGAGGCCTCTTTTGGAATATTGTGTCCATGTCTGGTCACCCTGCTGTAGGAAGGACATTATTAAGCTGGAGAGGGTGCAGAAGAGATTTACTAGAATGGTGCTGGGAATGGAGGGTTTGAGTTATAAAGAAAGGCTGGATAGGCTGGGGCATTTTTCAATGCAATGTAGATGGTCGAGAGGTGACCTTGTAGAAATTAATAAAATCATGAGGAGTATAGATAGGGTTAATGGTAGGTGTCTTTTCCCAAGGGTGGGGGATTTCAAGATTTTGCGGCATAGTTTTAATGTGAGAGGAGAGAGATTTAAAAAGACAGGTGGGGGCAAATATTTTGCACAGAGGGTTATTCGCATGTGGAATGAACATATTGGGGGAGTGGTGGATGTGGGCATAGTTACAGCATTTAAATGACACTCATTTAAGCACATGAATAGGAAAGGTGATACGGGCTAAGAGCAGGCAGGTGGGACTAGTTTAGTTTGGGATTATGTTTGGCATGGACTGGTTAGATTGAGGGATCTCTTTCCATGCTGTATGACTGTATGACTGTATGACTCTATGATTATGACTCTAGTGTACCAGTATCCCTTACCTCCCTGGGATTAATGAGGACTACTCCCTGGCTGTGTGTTTGTAGCATACACAGGATCTTTGTTGCACTAAATAAAAACTGAAAGAACTGCAGATGCTGTAAATCAGGAACAAAAACAGAAGTTGCTGGAAAAGCTCAGCAGGTCTGGCAGCATCTGTGAAGGAGAAAACAGAGTTAACGTTTCGGGTCTGGTGACCCTTCCACAGATCTTTGTTGTACACGCTGCTGGCACATGGTTCAGGTGTAACGCTGAGAATGAGCAAGCGAGCAACTCTGAGCTGTAGCCTGGTTCAGTCCATGAGCTGGATGGCTGTCCCTATGCCCTTACAGCAGCTTTTAAATGGAAGGTGCTGGGGTACTCTAAAGTGCAACATTGAAGTGCAGAAACACTCTTCAAACGATTGGAGATGGACCATGATGATGCAGAGAGGCTGGTGTGTGCCAGACACCAATGTCTTTGAATGTGTGGTGCCTGTAGTCACTGGCCAGGATGTGTACCCAGCGAAGTTGGTCCTGACTGTCCAAGGTAGAGTTCCAGAGGAGCAAGGGGCAATCTGGCATTGCCAGATACCAGCTCTGATCTTTCAAGCCAGTAACATCAATGTTCATTGATGAATATTGGCCTAATGGTATTATCACTGGACCATTAATCCAGAGACCCAGATAACATTCTGGGGACCCAGGTTCAAATCCCGCCATGGCAGATGGTGGAATTTGAATTCAACAAATATCGGGAATTAAGAATCTAATGTCAACCACAAATCCATTGTCAATGGTCGGAAAAACCCACCTGGTTCGCTAATGTCCTTTAGGGAAGGAAACTACTGTCCTTACCTGGTCTGGACTACGTGTGACTCCAGACCCACAACAATGTGGTTACCTCCTAACAGCCCTCTGGGTAATTAGGGATGAGCAATAAATGCTGCCTGGCCAGTGACACCCTCATCATGTGAATGAGTAAAAAAAATTTTACCTTTTTTTGGTGGCTTTGATCGAGGAGGGATGTTTCAGGTGGTTGCTGCGGTAGTGATAACGGTTCCTCGTAGCCAGTGAGGCTGCGTTGTGGTGGTGGTCTGCTCCAGCGTTTTTGATGGCACGGTCTGGTATTCCATCAATCCGGGTTGGCGGCAGCTTCTGTGATGAGGTGACTTCGGCCCAGCATTCAATGGCCAAGGATTCCTCTGGGCGGCTTCTGCGACATCTTTTGGCCTGGGATTCGCAATGAAGTGTGTCCATGGGTTGGCTTTGGGATTCTGCAGAGCCTTGCGCCCTAAGATTCCAGCGGCCGATGTTGATGGCCTGCTTTGGAAGCAGGTTCCGGCCTGGTATTCCAGCGGCCGGTGTCGATGCCCTGCTTTGGCAGCAGGTTCCGGCCCGGTATTCCAGCTGCTGGTGTCGATAGCCT
>JAHRHZ010000249.1:11384430-11416927 GCA_024137785.1 Ginglymostoma cirratum
ATGTGGAATGTCTTCTTGGGGCCTGGGATTGGGGTGAGGGAGGAGGTGTGGGGGCAGGTGTAGCACTTCCTGCGGTTACAAGGAAAAGTGCCGGGTGTGGTGGGGCTGGAGGGGAGTGTGGAGCGGACAAGGGAGTCGCGGAGGGAGTGGTCCCTCCGGAAGGCAGATAAGGGTGGGGAGGGAAAGATGTCTTTGGTGGTGGGGTCTGACTGTAGATGGCGGAAGTGTTATGTAGGGATATAGCATCACTTCCTTATTTTTTTACTCAATGCCTCTACTTACAAACCCAAGGATCCTATAAGCACCCTTAACAACTGTTTCAGCTTAGCTGGCCACTTGAAAGAATCATGCACTTGAACCCCGAGGTCCCTCTGCTCCTGTAATCCCCTCAAAGTTGTACCATTGAGCCTGGATTGTCTCTGTGTTTCTTCTGCCAAAATGCCTCACATTTCCCTGCTTTGAAATTCATCTACCAGGTGTCTGCCCATTTGACCAACTTGCCAATGTCTCTCTGAACTCACTCAGCATCATCCTCACAATCACTATTCTCCCTTGCTTAGTATCATCTGTAAGTTTAGAGATTTTTGCCCTCAACACCCATCTCAAAATCATTTACACAAATCAGAATAAGCAAGATCCCAACATCAATCCCTGGGGAATACTACTTTCAATTTGTCTCCAATCTGAGAAATGCCTATCTATACATACCCTCTATTTCCTTTCATTGACTTCTAACCGTGCTGCTAATCTACCTGACGCTCCCATTTCTAATTTGCTAACCAGTGTGCTAACCATGTGGCACTGTATCGAATGCTTTCTGAAAGTCCAAATATACATCATCCACAGTATGACCCTGATCCACTGCCTGTATCCCCTCATCAAAGAACTTAATCAAATTTGTCAACTATCTCCTGCCCTTGACAAAGTCATGTTAGCTGTGTAGGCTTAACTTATTCTTCTCTAAACATATATTTGCCTTATCACATGTATGGCCTCCATCAGTTTCACTACTGTTGACATAAAACTGACAGGTCTATAGTTTTCTGAAGAAGGGTCCCCACCCAAAACCTCAACTTTCCTGCTCCTCTGATGCTCCCTGGCCTGCGGTGTTCCTCCAGCTCCACACTGAGTGATCTTAGGTCTATAGTTTTGACATGTTTGCAATCGTCCAGTGCCATGGGACTAATCCTGTGTTCAGAGGCACCTGGAAAACTTCTGTCAACAGTTCTGCAGCTTGGTCCCTTATCTCTCTCAGCAATCCAGGATGCATCCCATCTGGGCCTGGTGACATGTCTACTTGGAGTGCTGCCAGCCTTTTGAACATCTCTTCTTTATCTTTCACTATACTGTTCAGTTGCCCAGCATTGACACTTTCAATTAGCTATTGTCACCATCTTATATTTTGGTAAAGACAGGAGCAAAGTGTTCATTTCATAGCTCCACCATACCCTTTGCTTCGGTGAGCAGCTTATCCTGTTTGCTCCTTATGGGCCCCACTTCATTTTCACTAATCTTTTACGACTAACATGACTGAAAAACATTTTATTATTTGTTTTAGCGTAGCTTGCCATTCTTTCCTCATGCTTCCCCTTAGACTTCCTGATTCCAGCCTTAGCCTCTCTTCTGCATTTGAGATACCCTTCCTGATTTGTATTATTGTTATTTCAGTATCCATAATATCCTCTTTTTCCTCTTATTTTGTCATCAATATCCTTAATCATCCAGGGTTCTGATAACTCCGTACTTATTTCTCATAGATATGAGATTGCACCCTATTCATCTCCCCTTTGAAATTCTCCCATTTTTCATTCACTGTTATATCCCCAAGATGTGGTTCCAATCAACCTGTTCCCCTAACTTTTGCACCCCTAAAATCTCTCTTTTGCCAGTGTGGCATTTTAATCATGATTTTTATCCTTTTACAACTTAACTATTATGATCACTATTTCCCAAATGCTCCCCCACCTTCCACTTGGTCTGCATCATTTCCCAGGACAAGATGTAGAGCAGCTCCCCCCCTCGTAGGACTGGAAAGGTACTGTTCCAGAAAGTTCTCTAATATACATTGTAGGAATTGCTCCCCTTCTGCGCCCTAAAGTCTACCTTTTTTGCAATTGACCCTTGTGTAATTGAAATCATCAAGTACCACAACCCTACTTGTCCTGCATATTCCTATACTCTGCCTACAAATGTTCTCTTCTACTTCCTCCCCATTACTTGGAGGTCTGTGCAAAGAAAACATTCCTCATTTCCCTACCCATCTCTACCATGTACCTTGCCGCTCACTTTGAACATGTCATTGTAATATCAGCTTTCAAGGTGGACAGTTTTTCCTCAGCTACATTATCGAAACCTGTCACAGCTTTGCACAACTGTATCAAATATTCCCTCATTGTCATTGGCTCTGAGGGGACGAACCTGACTTCTACAACTGAAAAACCAGCTAAAATGTCCAGTCCCCGCAGCCATTCTGTGAAATCTCTTCTTTGTTCTCTAAAGGAGATTCACATCCTTCCTAAATAGTGGAGACCAGAACTTAAACTAATAGTTTAATTGTGGCCAAAACAGATCCTCATAAATGTTCAGCAAAACCTTTCAGATTTTTTTAAACAATATGTCTATTGATGAAGTCTTAATCTCCCATACAATTTGCTACCTATTCTCTCAATATGTCTTGGCCCCTTCAAAGATCTATGCACACGCAACTCCAGGTCCCTCTATTCCTGTGCACTCTTTAGAACTATGCCACTAAGTCTAAATTGTCTCTCCCTATTCCTTCTGCCAGAATGCATTAACTCAGCCTCCTGTATATTAAATGCCATCTGCCACTGACGAGTAGCTGATTAAGGATAGAATTCTAAATTAAAAGGATGAGTACTGAGGGGGAAAAAATACAGATGGCTTCTGAGCTGATGAAACCATTATGATGGCAGCAAAGAGATTTCTAGAGCACCAGCTGTACTTAGAACCCAGTGTGGCAGGAGGTCTCCAAGATGACAAAGGAAATTCATTAAAAGGCTGAGTTCAAAACAGACCAACTAATGAGGAGGAGTTTCATTCAGGAAGACACCAACAATATTAAGACACTGAGATGTACACTTAGAATCAGAGAGCCATAGAGTCATACAGCATGGAAACAGACCTTTCAGTCCAACTTGTCCATGCTTACCAGGTTTCCCGACTAAACTAATCCCACTTGCCTGCGTTTGGCTCTTATCTCTCTAAATTACAGAAGCGAAACAGAGATATCAATGTCACAATCTCCATATCGCTCACTTCCCCAACACTCCGAGCACCGCTGGGGCATGAGGTAGATTTCCCACATCATGAATGGCACTCAGAGCCTTCTGTTCCAACTCAGAATCCATCATACGGGAGTGGATGGATGATATCCTCAATCCTGAGGGACTGCCTGAGGACTAAGAAAAAGAGCAGAGGGAGACCACTGCTTTAGGTAGTTGTAAAACTGGGCTTGAGGAATAATTGACAACTTGCTGTGGACTGTTGTGTGTGGGTCTGTAATGCTGAGGTGTGCCATAACCATCACCTACAATGACCATGTCTCTTGGACTTGGGGGAAGAACAGCTTAGGATTTTGAAGCAGTGAGACCTAATATCCAGTCCATCTCAAAATCTCTGTTACAACATCTACCATATCATTATAACCTAAGCTGCTAACGTGCAATAAGCCACATTTTATTAACAACAAGAACTTTTCCCAGTTAGATCAGGAAGTGGTTCTCCTCACCCGTACTAGACCAAGCTTGGTCTTGTAGATTTCTCCATTGAGGAGGATGGTGGCAGCACCCTTCATCATGAACAACAATGTGGTGATAATGGCCTATCCATAAAACACAGCCCTTCATCACTAACACTCCTGATAGGAGCCAAATGCAGCAAACAGGTAAGTTTTCCTTTGAAGGGGATGCAATGCCGATTGACCAGAAAGACACGGGGCTTAGCAAGTTATGGGAATGAGCTTCAGAATACAGTTTCAAATCCCTTTGTGTACAGAGGATTGAGGGGTGATATTGAAATGAAAATGATAACATGATTTGATTGGTGACAAACCCATGAGATCACATAGAAATTCAATAATATCATAGGGAAGTAAACTCCGGCAGGTTCAAAGACCACCATTATAACTGATCACATCAGTCTCCCAGCGAGCACGTTAGGTTCCCAAACTTGGCTGCAAACTGGATCTATGGAACAGCCAAAAACTACATTTTATGCACGAGTTACAAATATACTGATCCATAACATAAATTGTTGTTTATTTGCATGTCAGACTACAAATATATATTTGCTTTACCACATGCTGGTGCAGAGAACAAATCGTTTGCACATAATGCAAACATGACAGCTTGACAAAGAACCTTATCTGTCAAAGTTAAAATTGTACACGTATCTGTTACACCACTCAGCACACAGCCACAGTTGCTGATTTTATTTTCACAGCAGCAACAAGGGAATCATTTTTATCAGTATTATTGCTCCATATTTCTTTGTGACACTTTGGCTCAGTTGATCGCACTCTTAGAATCGGCAAAAGGATGAGCATTGAAGTCCAAATCAGAGACTTGAACCCCTGGTCCGTACCGCAATTATGGTACAACACATACATTTGGCCACGTCGACAGAAGTGGCGTCCTGAGGGTAAGATGCTTAATCCAGCAGCTGACTGCCCTTTCTGGTGAAGGTTAAATTTATTTAAACTTTTTTTGTCATATGCACTCAAGTACAGGAATAACAGGAGTAGGGTGCAAAGTGTAAAAAGTTACCATTTTCTGGTGCTATCTTAGCAACAAAAGACAGGATTAAAAGCAGAAGCAGAATTAAAAGAAACAGCCAAAAGGAAAGGAAATGACTGGATCACTTGCCAGCCTCTACCATGAGGCCTTGTAGCCAAAAAAACACACAAAGCCACAAAGTCCATCCCTTAGGCTGCGAACACTCAGGCACCCCATGTCCCTGCAAGCCACTGCAGGGGGTACACCACAGCCTCCGCCATCAGGTACCCGGGCCTAGCCATGGCCTGGTGCCGCGTCACCACTGCTGGATCTGTGTCGCCATTCTTTGGTGCCATCTTACCTCTGCTGATGTAGTCATTGCCATCAGTCTGCGCTGGGCCGATCTCAGCAGCGCAGCTGCCACTGAAGCTGCCGGATATTGGACTGGGCTCAAACATGACACTGGGCCCACCACACCGACGAGGCTGGTACCTTGTTCTGCCGCTACCACCTCCGGGGAATGACAACAAAAGATCCGGGAAGGAACAGCTCCCGCTACTGCTGACTCCAAATAGGTATATAATCAGAGATCAGGATGAGCTGCCAAGCGTTCAAAGTGTCATATTGAAATTTCAAAAGTTAGCCTTGTAAAAGTCTTTGTACCCATTCACATGATTACTGCATTTGCGAACCCCTATAGGGATTATGTCAGTATGCCTTTAATAGGTCATTACGGCTGTAAGACATGCTCTTCATACTATCTCTGCATCATAGCATATCATCTGAGAGTACAACGATCTCATGCACTATGTTCCTTCGGAACACTTGAAGCATGACTTCCAACTGGAATCTTGCTGCTCTGTCTTGTTAGAAACCTCACTTTTTTAAAAAAGAAAATTGCTATTTTAACAAATAAAAACTGAAATAACTGCAGATGCTGTAAATCAGAAACAAAAACAGAAGTTGCTGGAAAAGCTCAGCAGGTCTGACAGCATCTGTGAAGAAAAAAATCAGAGTTAATGTTTTGGGTCTGGTGAACCTTCCTGAGAACTGAAAGGGTCACTGGACTCAAAACATTAATTCTGATTTATATTATTTGAACAATTTTGGTTTGGAGCCGCCAACTGGCTGGAAAGATTTGTAGACTTTAGAGCAGCTTGTGGTAAAAAAAAGCACAGACTGAATAAGTTTTGTTTGTTTGTGAGGCCAGGCCAGGAGGCTAATTGCAGGCTGATTCTTGTTAAAATGTTCTAAGTGGCCCCAAGAAGAGAATCATGTTTAAACAGATGGCAGAAGATGGCTATTAACGAGGTCGGTACCTGAGAATTGGTTCTGGCGAGTCTGGAAGAGACCCTAATTCATGCCGATGGCCATTGTTAAATTGTCATTGAGAGCTCATGAAGTGCATGGCCAGCCTATCTGGACAGAACCAAGATTGGTGTTTTCTTTTTAATTTTTAAATATATTTTCTGCAAAGACAAGCTTGGTTCCTGACAAGGCAGCATGAAGATTTGAAAGTTCCCTGCCTAATCTGCTACACCAGCTTTCAGAAGCCCAAACGGTAGAAAGCTTACTTGTAAGTATTATTACCTTTGCCTGAGTGAACTGAGATGGTAACCTTTCCAGAAAAGCAACCAACAAGTTCCCATCTATGCCTGTGAAACAATGCATCATGAAAGCTGGTAATCATATTCAGCCTGGGAACCCTGCAGCCCAATGGCATCAATGTGGATTTCACAAGCTTCAAAATCTCCCCTCCCCCAACCGCATCCCAAAACCAGCCCAGCTCATCTCCACCTCCCTAACCTGTTTTTCCTCTCACCTCAAGCCACACCCCCATCTCCTATCTACTAACATCATCCCGCCCCCTTGACCTGTCCGTCCTCCCTGGACTGACCTATCTCCTCCCTACCCCCCTACCTACACTCACCTTTACTGGCTCCATCCCCGCCTCTTCGACTCGTCTGCCTCCTCTCCACCTATCCTCTCCTCTATCCATCCTCTATCCGCCTCCCCCTCTCTCCCTATTTATTTCAGAACCCTCTTCCCCTCCCCCATTTCTGATGAAGGGTTTAGGCCCGAAACGTCAAGTTTTCCTGCTCCTATGATGCTGCTTGACCTGCTGTGTTCATCCAGCCCCATGCTTGTTACCTCGGATTCTCCAGCATCTGCAGTACCTTTTATCTCTGAAGTATTCTGGCCCGTTTGGCTATTTTCTTTTATTTATCCTTTAATTGTGTTTGTTTGTCTGCCTGTCTTTTGTGTGAATGGGGATTGAAATTAAATGTTTCAGATTTAAAGCGTAAACATTAATCAGCTTATCTTATTTTCTTCCTCTGCTAAAGTTATTGTATATTTAATAAGTAGCTAAATATTTTGTTGAAATACAAACCTGGAGTCTGGAATTAATTATTCACAAAATCTGAAATTGGTTATTCGAAATTATGGTTAGGAAACATTGGAGTAATTATGGTGGGTCTTTGTTGGTTTAATTTTGCTGTTTTGCAAATACAGATGTAGAAAGGATGATTTGGTTCAGTTGTTTGAGCTCATGGCATAACAGTGTATTGTCCTTGTGCGATACAAACTCAGACACTAAGTGGCAGAGGAATGTAATGGTGATATATAAACGTTAACTGTAATATACATCTGCTGGATTCTTCAACAACACAATATCTACAGCTAGAATTGCAATTAGAATTAGCTTTATTTTCACATGTACTCACATGAGTGCGGTAAAAATGTTGCAAGTTGCCATGTACATTGCCATCTTAGGTACGAAAGTACCTAGTACAGATTCTTAAGTACAAATTCTTAAGGAAATAAATTAGAAAAATAAAGAAATAAAAAGCCTAGCAATAAATTAGAAAAATAGAGAATTCAGAGTTCAGAATAACAGTCCATCCAACACACACTGCATGGGCTTCACCTCAAGGACAGGAGTGCTGGGAGTCAGAGTCTACGTTGAGACCTGGAGGTCTAGTTCATGCTGAGGCCGGGAATCTGAGTCCACACTGAGGCCGGGAGTCTGAGTCTGCACTGAGGCCGGGAATCCGAGTGCACGCTGAGGCCGGGAGTCTGAGTCCACACTGAGGCCGGGAATCTGAGTCCAAGCTGAGGCCGGGAGTTCAAGTCCACACTTTGAGTTTCTTATCTTACTTATGTTTCTCTCAACTGCTCTATCATTTTCATGCCAATGAAATTTATCTTTGATGGAGGATTGATTGAGAAAGGAGGGCACATAATTCAACCTGTGGCCCTTAAAAGGTACAATTTCTCCCTGATTTCCTGTTCACTTGGAGGTGAAATTTGGCATTCAGCAACAAAGTGAGAAGTGACACTGGTAAGGAGACCATAAGGCATTTTTTTTTTTAATGTTGGGAACACTTTCTGAACAGAGGCTTTTTTCCTGAAATACTATAGGCAATACATGATGGGGGGAGGCGGTGGTGGTGTGTTGTTGTGACAATCTGAACAATCCGTCTCCCACACCGAATGTTCAAAGTTCTTCTTTGCCAACTGACAGTGTCCACAAATGGTAGGTAAGTGTATGAAGTCAGCATGTGTTGTCATGTCAGCACAGTAATATTAATTGTAGCTTCATTACTCATGGTGTGCCATCTGCTCGCATCACAGGTGAAAGGAGCAAGACTCCGGAAAAAACAACAGGTGAGGAAGAGCCTCCCATTTATCATCCTGAATGGACCTACTTACCACCTGTTTTAGGCCTAGGTCAAAGGATCAAGCAAGACTCACATGAAAAAGGTGTGAACATTAGCTGTGGCAGAATATAATGATGGAGTATTCAGCAGAAACATTTTGCATTTGTGAAGTCCTTCAAAATCCTTACGATAGTCCGGGCTGCTTTTCAGCCAGCAATGTAACGTTATGATGGGGTTATGCTGTAGGCAAACACAGAAACCCAACTTCAGTGGAATATATCACAAACAATCACCAGTCGATCTATTTAAATAACGTCATTAGCAGGATACTGCAGTCAGGCCAATAAAAAAAACAGATATTCTTCCTATTACATAAACCAGTAATGTACATTTCCGTGCTGGTCTGATGCCAACTAGTAGGGCACACGTCCTCAAAGTCTGGTGGATTTTGATGAACACAATGCCCTTTGTATGTTGGCAACAAACAAGGTACCGACTGTCTCCAATTCGCTAACACTTGCCAAACGCACAGCACAATGTCTAACTAACTTTTGATATGATTCTGCAGTTGAGCAACATTTTGCAGGGTAATCCTGAATGTACAAGGAAGAACTCAATTTAGGATTGTCAGTCAGGATCACACACTTGGATGTACTGGAAGCTGAACATATTGATACAAAGGGCCTTGTTCTTTGCCGACAGAAAGAACATGTACGTGCACTGGGACCGTTTGACACCGGGGGTCAAAATTAGAGGAGCAGGGAAGTCTTTTTGCAACTTTATAGGTTAAGTCATTGATGGAATTCTGTGTGCTTTTTTGGTCGCCACACTTTCAGAAGGACATGATTGCACTGGAGAGGGCGCAGAGGAGATTCACCAGGACGTTGCCCGGGATGGAAAATCTGAGTTATGAGTAGAGACTGGGTAGGCTGGGTTTATTTTCCTTGGAACAGAGGAGTCTGAGATAGGACCTGATTGAGATATACATAATTATGAGAGGCATAGATAGGTAGACTGTCAGAATCTTTTCCCCATGATATATGTGTCGAAGACCAAAGGGTACAATTTTAAGGTGAAAAGTAAATCGTTTAGGGGCGACCCGAGGAAAATTTATTTTCATTCAGAGAGTGGTAAAATATGGAATGTGCTGTCTGAGAGGGTAGTGGAGGTGGATATTTTCTCAATATTTAAGAAACATCGAATGAACACTTGAAACGCTGCAGCATATTAGGCAATGGACCATGTGCAAGTAAGTAGGATAACTGTAGTTTTGTGTTTGTTGGTTGGCACAGAAATGGTGGGCCAAACGGCCTGTTTCTACACGGCATGATTCCAAGATCCTTTGGCCAACAAAATGGTGGCAGCCATAAACTGATTAATTTCTCAGGGAAATGCTCTGGCCAGTCATAGTCAAACTGCTTGGTTTAAATTTTAAGAAAGCCTGACAGTTAACTTTCAATCATCATTAATGAATGCATTCTCCATGTCAATGACTCTACCAATCAGAGTCCACTTGCCAAATAATAGCATTCTCCTATTATGTAGTGTAAATGTGATTTTCCCCTTGAATTTCTATTTTTGTGAAATGCCCTGATGAATGCAAGATGTAAAACCTCGTCAAAATGTATCTTTATTCAGCACTGCTCAAATTTTGTACTATCAAATGATTATTTGTATTCTGGTACCATTTGTTAACAGATAAACGTGCAGTCACTACCATTTACAGCTTCCCTGTTTTAAAATGGGTCAACACACGCATTGGCCAAGACCTGGTAAGAATCAAACATCTGCACAAACACCATTTCAAACATCGCTGGTCAGAGCCTCTTAAGTACTAGGTATATTTTGAGCAGGTAACAGTTATTTCTAGATTGAGGGACAGCCAAAAGAATTTTGCATCTCCTGGTGTTCAGCAGAAATTTGAAAGCTCATCTGTGCATCCTCTAATAGATTTTAATCTGACAGGTGAAATGACACAGGATATTTGCCCCAATCCAGCTCCTGTTTGAAATTCTGGATCTGGTTAGAATCTTGTAACTATACCGTACAGAAGAGGTTCCCACACCTATCAAGTCTGTACCACCAAAAATATTCGATTATCTACAGCAGTCCTATTTTCCACATTAGGCCCTTGACTTGAATATTGCGACACTTTGAGTGCTCATCCAAGTGCTTTTTAAAGATTCTGACTTTTCCTGCTTTAACTACCCTCCAAAGCAGCGCTTTCTAGATGTCCACCACCCTCTGGGTGAACTGATTTTTCCTCAAATCCCCTCTAATCCTGTATCAGAGATAAAAGATACTGCAGATGCTGGAGAATCCGAGATAACAAACATGGGGCTGGATGAACACAGCAGGTCAAGCAGCATCATAGGAGCAGGAAAACTTGACGTTTCGGGCCTAAACCCTTCATCAGAAATGGGGGAGGGGAAGAGGGTTCTGAAATAAATAGGGAGAGAGGGGGAGGTGGATAGAGGATGGATACAGGAGAGGATAGGTGGAGAGGAGGCAGACAAGTCGAAGAGGCGGGGATGGAGCCAGTAAAGGTGAGTGTAGGTAGAATGGCATCAATGTGGATTTCACAAGCTTCAAAATCTCCCCTCCCCCAACCGCATCCCAAAACCAGCCCAGCTCATCTCCAGAGATAAAAGGTACTGCAGATGCTGGAGAATCCGAGACATCTCCACCTCCCTAACCTGTTTTTCCTCTCACCTCAAGCCACACCCCCATCTCCTATCTACTAACATCATCCTGCCCCCTTGACCTGTCCGTCCTCCCTGGACTGACCTATCTCCTCCCTACCCCACTACCTACACTCACCTTTACTGGCTCCATCCCCGCCTCTTCGACTTGTCTGCCTCCTCTCCACCTATCCTCTCCTGTATCCAACCTCTATCCACCTCCCCCTCTCTCCCTATTTATTTCAGAACCCTCTTCCCCTCCCCCATTTCTGATGAATGGTTTAGGCCCGAAACGTCAAGTTTTCCTGCTCCTATGATGCTGCTTGACCTGCTGTGTTCATCCAGCTCCATGCTTGTTATCCCCTCTAATCCTTCTGCCTTCCACTTTGAAATCATGTCTCCTTGTCATTGACCCATTCAACATAAATATTCTCCTTCCTTAATTTTACTGTTTCCATTTGAAACCTTCCCTCTATACCATCACTTATAAACTGGTTTCCACTTAAAACGTTTTCTTCCCCACCTTTTCCTAAACTTGCTCAACAAACTTCTTTGTTCAACTAAAAGCATAATGCAGCAGGAGCTGGAAATCTGGAACAAACATAAAGAACGATGGTGAAACTCAGCAGGTCTGGCAGCATCTGGGGAGAGAGAAACAGAGTTAATGGTTTGATTCTGAAATGGTTCTTCTTGAAGAAGCTTTCGAAGAGCAGAGCATGGTGGCTCAGTGGTTTACAGTGCTGCCTCACAGCACTGGGGACCCGGGTTTAATTCAAGCCTTGGGCAAGAGTCCCAGATAGATAGGATAGTGAAGGAGACGTTTGGTACGCTTGCCTTTATTAGCCAGTGCGTTGAGTATTGGAATTGGGAGGTCATGTTGTGGCTGTACAGGACATTGCTTAGGACATTTTTGGAATACTTTGTACAATTCTGGTCTCCCTGCTGAGGGAAAATGTCATGAAACTTGAAAGGGCTCAGAAAATATTTACAAGGATGTTGCCAGGGTTGGAAGGTTTGAACAATAGGGAGTGGCTGAATAGGCTGGGGTTATTTTCCCTGGAGCATCGGAGGATGAGGGGTACCTTATAGAGGTTTATAAAATCATGAGGGGTGTGGATAGGGTAAATAGACAGGTCTTTTCCCTGGGGTGGGGGAGTCCAAAACTAGAGGGCATAGGTTTACGGTGTGAGGGGAAAGATTTAAAGGGACCTAAGGGGCAACATTTTCATTCAGAGGGTGGTATGTGTATGGAATGAGTTGCCAGAGGAAGTGGTGGAGGCTGGTACAATTACAACATTTAAAAGGCATCTGGATGGGTATATGAAAAGAAAGAGTTTAGAGGGATATGGAGAAAATGCTGGCAAATGGGACTAGATTCATTTAGGATATCTGGTCGGCATGGATGAATTGGACCACGGGATCTGTTTCCGTGCTGTACGCCTCTATGAGTCTATGAATCTATGTGTATCCTTCTTAGACTGATCGTGGTTCCCCCTTTCTCATATCAACAGGATTTATTTCAGCAAAATCCAGACGAACAAAAGTGTCATATTCTCACCACTATCTGAGCAGTAAAAGGTACGTCATTGAGTCACAGAGTTATGCAGCACAGGACAAACATTTCGGTCCAACTCATCTGCACCAACCAGACATTCCAATCTGACCTAATCCCTTTGCCAGCATTTGGTCCATATCCCTCTAAACATTCCTATTCATATACCCATCCAGAAGCCTTTTAAATACTGTAATTGTACTCGCCTTCACCACTTCCTCTGGCAGCTTATTCCATACACGCACCACCCTCTGCAAGAGAAAGTTACCCCTCAGGTCCTTTTTAAATCTTTCCCCTCTCACGTTAAACAATGCCCTCTAATTTTGGTCACCCTTACCCTAGGAAAAAGACCTTGGTTATTTACCCTATCCAGGCTCTTCATGATTTTATAAATCTCTATAAAGTCACCCCTCAGCATCTGACGATCCTGGGAAAATAGCTGCCGGCGATTCGGCCTCTCCCTGTTGCTCAAACACTCCAGCCCTGGCAACACCCTTGTAAATCTTATCCGAACCTTCTTCTCTTCTTCAAGGTATTAATGACTATCTCTGATTTGTGTCCTCTTCCTTTGGACTTGCCACAAATGGAAGCAGCTTCCCTATAGATGTCGAGATATTGAGCGATGATTATAAAGACCTTCACTGATTCTCCATCTTATCCTTTCCGGACCATGCTGCCTAGAGACGAGTTTCCTGATGAAGCTACAGGTGGGATTTTACCACTGACAGCAACAAGTATTTGAGTGATGTAGAAAAAGACACACAGAGACTGCTCACTCTCTTCTTATAGGGACCCTCAGGCTTTAGAATCCTCATTGATAGTTTTACGGAGTGGTGGAAAATACAGCCACCAAAAAAGTTGGCAGTCAGCATTATCGCACCTTCAAATCACTAGAGATGTTAGCAGCCAGCAGAAACTAGTACCTGAGCTTGCAAGTACAATATTTCCTTTTATGCAAATATGCTGCCACATGCAAGAGAGACAGCAGCTGTTTGTATATTGAGCCAAAATCGGATTCTGACTGTGAAATAGGACACAGCAGTGGAACAGCTGACATTGCAGTTAGACATCTATGTAAAGTGTGATTGCACTGTGCATCAGTTTGAGAGGGTGTTAGAGGCTGATTCAATAATGGCTTCCAAAAGGGAATTGGATAAGGGCCAAGAATGGAAAATATTTTTGTCACAGCACTTTTCAAGGTCTTAGAATGGATCAATTGGACTTGCTGCAAAAGGTTGCTGGTTTGAAAGTGATTCCCTGTTAGACTGTGCAATTCTTCAAATGACGTGCTCTCCTCTCACGGCTATGACCTTGAAATAGGACAATTATCTGGCCAATATTCATCCTGCAGATGGACTACAGCAATTTGCCATCAGACCTAACTATCTATAGTTGCCTCATCAATGACTTTCCCTCCATCATATGGTCAGAAGTGGGCATGTACGTTAATGTTTGCATAATATTCAGCACCATTTGTAACCCCTCAGATACTGAAGCAATCCATGTTCAAATCCAGCAAGTCTGGACAAGCTTTGGGTTTACAAAAGGTAAGTCACATTCAGACCACATAAACACCAGGTAATGACTGTCTTCAACAAGAGAAAATCTAGCCATCATTCCTTTACATTCAGTAACATTACTGAAGCTGAGTTTCTCACGATCGTATCCTTGTGGTTACCATTAAGCAAGTGCTGAACAGGACTAACTGTATAAATACTGTATTTAAAACAGCAGGCAGAGGCTAGGAACCCTGCAGTTAGTAACTCACTTCCTGTTTCTCCAAAACCTCTCCACCATTTACAAGCCACAAGTCAGAAGTGTGATGGAATACTGCCCACTTGCCTGGATGAGTGCAGCTCCAACAATACTCAAGAAACTTGACACCATCCAGGAGAAACATAGGAGCAGCTGTGTTCATCCAGCCCCATGCTTGTTATCTCGGATTCTCCAGCATCTGCAGTACCTTTTATCTCTGACACCATCCAGGAGAAAGCAGCCTACTTTATTGGCACCACATGCACACAGATTCATTCTCTCCACCAGTGATGCTCAGTTGCAGTAGTGTGTACGATCAATAAGATGCAGTGCAGAAATCCACCAAAATCCTTCGACAGCACCTTCCACAACCATGACCACTTCCATCTAAAAGGAAAAGGATAGAAATTACATGTGAATACCATCACTTGTTCAAACATTTCCTCCCAAACCACTTGCCATCCAGACTTTTAAATAAATTACTGTACTTTCAGTGTCACTGGGTCAAAATTCCTAGAGCTCACTTCCTAACAGCAATGTGGGTCTCCCTCCACCAAATGCACTGTAGAGGTTCAAGAAGGCAGCTCATCACCATTTACTTGGGCAGTTCAGTGGTTAGCACTGCTGCCTCATATCTCCAGGGACCCGGGTTTAATTCCACATTTGAGTGGCTGTCTGTGTGGAGTTTGTACATTCTCTCCGTGTCTGCGTGGGTTTCCTCTGGGTGCTCCAGTTTCCTCCCACAGTCCAAAGGTATGCAGGCTAGATGGATTAGCCACAGGAAATGCACGGATGGAGTTGGGGGCAGGGTCTGGGTGGGATGTTCTTTGGAGGGTCGGTGTGGACCTGATGAGCCAAATGGTCTTACTCTACACTGTAGAGATTTTATGATTCTCAAGGGCAACAAGGTTTAGGCAATAAATGATGACTGCATCACATGAATAAATAAAAAAAAACTTGCCTGATCAATTTCAGTGGAAGTATCTGTTGTATGTGTAACTTTCCCTTTAGGAACTTGGCTTTAAGATGGCCATGTGCTGTGTATGTATACAATATTGTGACTCTGCTAGCCAATTTAGTCTGCTATGGGTTTGCCGGCTGCACACACAGAATCAGTTGGTTAGCTGTTTTGTTGGCTTCATAGTTTAAAATGAGTTCTAGGCAAACTAATCCACCTGATATGTGACTGATTATTAGATTGTTATCATTATTATTTGCATATGGCAATATGGAAAGCCTTTAAAGCAAGAAAAATAAATAATCACATTTTAATCAGAAATAATGTTTGCTGGGGAGATATAATTTTAGAGATGGACTAAATGAAGCACAAAGGGAGACATATGAGAGAAAATAATTCTAAAGATATAGAATAGCATCATAGTGCACATAGGTGTCATCAACATAGATGGGATGAAAAATGAGAATTTGCATAGGCAGTGTGAGGACCTGGATGCCAAAATAAAAAAATTATGACCTCTGGATTATTATGCAAATTAGCACAGGTCTAATCTGATTAGAGCGATGAATGCAGAGACTAATGTGGGAAAAGTGGGTTCTCTGGTTCCTGGGCACTGGCACCAATACTGTGGAAAAGTGGGATCTATACCAATACCAAAGTATGAAGAAGGTGTTCTAACCAACTGCATAACCAGGGAAATACAGAGGATTTTAACTGAATAGTGGTGTAAGGAATCGAATTTGGGAAGATGTGATCTTGAAGTCTGGAATTTATAATGAGGGTAAGAGGATGAAATGAGAGGCTTTGTATCTGAATACACGTAGCATTCAAAACAAAATAGATGAAACAGAAACTAGGAGCAGGAGTAGGTCATTCAGCCCTTTTAGTCTGCTCTGCCATTCAATATGAACATGACTGATCCTTTACTTGAACGTCCTGGTCCAGCTTTCTCTCATTCATTCTTCTATTCATTTTTCACAATGATTTTTACTGTATTACCATTGACTAATTTCCATGAGAATAGAAGAGGTAAAGCTTTTTTTTTACCATCACTAAGAATATGGTTTCCAATGTTGCATGAACAATTTGTACTGCATGGTATCCCTGATGTGGTTGTGCCAGATAGCAGGCTATAGTTTGTAAATGAATGTTTCAGACAGTTTGCAGCCAGGCCTGGATTTAAACATGTCACAAGCTTGTCGATTTATCAACAACTGAATGGAGAAGCTGAGTATAGAGTCAAAAATACGTCAAGTTCTTTTTGAAGAAACACACGGACTTTTATACAGTATTGCTAAATTACTGATCTCTGCCCCCTCCACTTTAGCATGGTGTATTAGCAGCAGAGTTACTGGTGGGCAGAAAGTAGATGATTTCAGTTACCTTTTCTGCCAAAGAGCATAACTCCACTCTTACATACACATGACCATGAAGGTAAATGTCAGAACAAAATGTAAGATCAGGCAAAACAGGCCACACATGACAATTGTTCAACACGGTTGATACATTTGAGGCAAGGCAGTGGATGTGGCTGCTGGTCTATAACAGGAAAGGTGCAGCCATTCAAGATGATGCTGACCAGCAGTAACCATAACCATTGATCTCACAGCTGACAGACTTATATGAAGGAACTGCAGGACATTCATTCATTGTAGATCAATCACCCAGCACTGTTTGAACCTAATGAGGAAGATCATAATGAAAATGGCTTACTGACCTCAATTCACCAGGAACATAGTCAAAGTCAACAGTCTTCAAACCACAGACCTGCAAAACGTCCGATTTCAAAGAGAATATACTCTGCATGCGTATGTGAAACCTGCAGATGCCTGAATTTTTAAAGTCAGAGGCTTTTGTAGGGGTTGGAATGGAGATGAGTAGTAGTTATGGGTATAATTATTCAAAATGGGAAGGAAAGAGCTTGGTGGGAGATGTCATCTGGATATTATCAAACTAAAAATAAACTTCAGCAACATTAAAACTGAAGCCACTGTTATAGTACCAAAAATCAATTATTTAAAAAAAAATGATTATTCTCATCAATCTAATGTAACAGTATAATATAACAGCTGAAAAGGTTAGATTAATTTTTTCTAAGTTTCCTTTTCTGTTGCATTTAACAATTTCTATTTAAGTAGTGAATACTAACGACATTATCAGGAAAAGTGGCTGTGTGAAGCTACTAAGCCCACTAGTGTGATAGAGCTAAATTAACACACACAAAGCAAATGACAAGATAGCTTAAGCTCCATGTGCTCTTTATTATCTCTGCTAATGTTAATGGCCCTTCGTGTACTCTGAGACTCAGTCATCTCCGTTACAGATTCTCTAAATCTAATATTGCTGCGAAATCCAACACCATTGAAACGAGGTGTCAGTGCCATCTCTCCACTCCCTTAGTCGTTGCTATAATATCAAAGTTGTCTTTCATAATTTGTCGATTCTTCTCTCCCTTTTGCTCCTACCTGACAATGTGCAAACTGCCCAGGTGTGTCCTGTACGCAGAAAGCAGGATAATCCAATTACCACCCCATCAATCTACTCTTGTTCATCAGTAAAGTGATGGAAGGTGTCATCAACAGTGCTATCAAGCAGCACCTGCTCAGCAATAGCTTGGTCAGTGATGCTCAGCTTGGGTTCCACCAGGACCAGTCGACTTCTGACCTCATTACAGCCTTGGTTCAAACATGGACAAAGGAGCTGAATTCCAGAGGCGAGGTGACAGTGACAGCCCTTGGCATCAAGACCACATTTGACTGAAGGTATCATTAAGGATCCCTAGCAAAACTGGAGTCAGTGGGAATTGGGGGCAAACTCTGGTCAGGGCATTCCTCTCCCGAACATCCCAGATGTCCTCTTATTTCAAGGACCGCAACATCCCCCCACAGTGGTCAAAAATCCTCTCGACCGCATCTCTTGCATTTCCTGCACCACTGCCCTCACATCCCCCTCCCCGCAACAAAAACAAAGTCAGAATCGCCCTTGTCCTCACGTATCACTCCACTAACCTCTGGATACAAATCATCATTCTCCACCACTTCTGCCACCTGCAATCCAACTCCACTACAAAGGATCTATTTCCCTCCCCACCCCTATTTGCCTTTCGTAGGGACCGCTCTCTCCACGAATCCCTCGTCCAGTCCACACTCCCCACTAGCCCCACCATCCCTGGCACCTTTCTCAGTAACCGCACAAAATGCTACACCTGCCCCTACACCTACCCCCTCACCTCCATCCAAGGAACCAAAAAAGACCTTCCACATGAGACAGTTCACCTGCACATCCACTAATATGGTACATTGTATCTGCTGCTCCCAATGTGGCCTCCTCTACATCGGGAAGACCAAGAGGAGGCTTGGAGACCGCTTTGTGGAGCACCTGCACTCTGTTCGCGACAAACAACACCTTCCAGTCGCGAACCACTTCAACTCCCCCACCCACTCGCTGGGCGACATGTCCATCCTGGGCCTCCTCCCGTGTCACAATGACACCACCCAGAAACTGAAGGAGCAGCACCTCATATTCCGCTTTGGGAGTCTACAACCCAATGGTCTCCATGTGGACTTTACTAGTTTCAAAATTTCTCCACCCCCGGCCTCATCCCATGATCAACCCTCCCTCTCATCCCCGCATCCTTGACCTGACACAATCTGTCCTTCTTCTCTCCCACCTATCTGCTCCTCCCACCTCACTGACCAATCCCCGTCACTGCCTACCTGCACTCATTTATCGCCATACTACCTACTGTCCCCAGCCCCATCTCCCCATCTCTATTTATTTCAGAGCTTCCTTCCCCCTTCGCAATTTCTGAAGAAGGGTCCAGACCCGAAATGTCAGCTTTCCTGCTCCTCTGATGCTGCCTGGCCTGCTGTGTTCCTCCAGCTCCACTCTGTGTTATATCTGGTTGGTGTCATGCCTGGCATATAGGAAGTTGGTTGTGGTCATGTCAGCTCCAGGTCATCTCTGCAGGAGCTCCTCAGGGTAGTGCCCTTGGCCCAACAACCTTCAGCTGCTTCATCAATGACCTTCCCTCTGTCTTAAGGAGTATAAAAGTAAGGACATCTTGCTAAATATTACAAGGCACTTGTCATACCACACCTAGAATACTGTCTACTGTTTTGGTCCATTATCTAGGGACAGACACTGGCATTGGGAGCAATCCAGAGAAGGTTCATTAGGTTGATCCGAGGCATAGCAGGACTTTCTTAAAGGGAAAGGTTGAGTAGTTTGGTCTTGTACTCATTGGAGTTTAGAAAAAGGAGGTAACCTGACTAAAAAATATAAGATCCTTAGGGACTTGACAGATAGATGTTTGTGATGTTGTTTCCATTAACGTAAGAGTTTAAGACCACACAACCACAGGTGTTTTAAACACAGAATCAAGTTATTTGGCATATCGTGCCTACATCTGTTCTTCAGATGAGCACCATTCCCTAGTGCTGACCTATTGCTTTTTGTCCAAACCCTCACACATTGCTTTTTATGCAAATAGTTGTCCCGTGTCCCCTTGAATGGAACTCTTTGAGTGAGATACAGATGAAAAAGAATTTTATCCCTTCAGAGGACGTTAAATCTGTGGAATTCACCAGAAAAAAAGACAGTAATGATATGCATTTATCAAAGACTTGTTAGTCTCAAACTTTGAACTTATGTAGTTGAACTGTAAATGATGTTTACAAACTAGCAGGCTGTGGATACCAATATGCCTGCTTTGACACTCACATTTATTGGAAATGTTAATTGTAAAAATATTTCATTCAAGTTAAACTCAGTCACTAATCTGAAGATGCTGATAAACCATAACTGTCCGTTTCAAATGTTAGTGAGCTATTCATGAGCCAGGATGTCACAATGTTGCAAGATTAAAAAAAGGTACTATCAAAAGTGGAAGGAGTTTGCAGTTGTCATTATCACAGATATGATATTCACGCTTTAAGAAATCTATATCAGAGAACAGGGCAGTGAAATACAAGAGCCAAACAACTTTTGAAATAATTGGGAAAAATATAGTCACGGAAGATTGAGCCAGATTTCCCTGAGTTCAGAATAATGGTCACCAGACTTGAAATGTTAACTCTATTTTTTTCTTTTCACAGATGTTGCCAGACTTGCTGAATTTCTCCAGCATTCTCTGTTTCTGCTTGTCTTCTTTGGCCGTCCTTGACACTCATTTATATCTGTGGCTGCGTCTAAACTTTTTCCAGAGTCAGTCTCCCAGATCAAAAACAATATCATGAGACATCCTTCCTATCTCGTGTCTGTCTGCTTTTGAATTTATGCTTTGAGGGGTGGGCTGCACTATCTGCTGGGCACTGATTGGGCACACTGCCTGCATTTTAATGGCATGATCCTTAGCCAGCATTCCAAATGGGAGGCTAAAAGATCAAAGCTATTAAACAAGAATAATAATGAAGTGTCTAATCATTTATAGTGGTATTGGATGTGACAGGATTAGAAATTAGTGAATCCAATATCGGTATGCATCAAAAGTGAACTAAGGCTTAATTAATGAACAAATTGAGCGTGGACTGACTGTATTGCTGAAAAAGAAACTACATTGATGAAATTGTTTTCCTGCATTAACATTGAGTGGACTTGTGCAGCCCAGTCAGTTGCTACTGTTACAGTTTCCAAATTCAAGCTCTCAATTTGAAGCCAATCATTTCTGAATAAAGAATTTCTTTGTACAATAAAGCCAGAAGTTGTCTCCAATACGTATCCTCTAAATTAGTACCAGCATTGCCTGGAGGTTTGTGGGAACCCTGCATGAATGATGAGCCCCTCTGTGCTCTAGAATACGTGCTGCTATCTCCAATTAGATTAAATGTTCACTTGCCAAAAACGTCTTATTTGAATTCTGGCCAGGTAGATTTCAACTTATAAAAGAAAGAACCGAAACGTCACACTGGGAGAAAGTTAAGGACAGTGAATGGAACGCACTCAGGACAGAGGCTTATGTTAACCTGTAAGTATTCCATCTAGGTGGGAAGTCCAATTTGTTAGTTATCATCAGTCCGCTCTTCGTTCTCTCAAACTCAGTTCTGTTGATGTAGATGGGGGCTTTTGTACCTTCTGCCTGATGGAAGAGGTCGTAGGAGATCACTACCAGGGCGCGATGGGATTTTGACGATGTTGGCTGCCTTTTCGCGGCAGCAAGCCATGTAAATAGAATCCATGGATGCCTTCAACATTCACTCATCCACCACAGAAGCAGCAGTGTGTACCATCTAAGAGTTTAACCACGGCAAATCAGCAAGAACCCTTCACCAGCACCTTCCAAAGTCATGGCCCTAGTCACCTGGAGGGGCACGAGATGCAGTTACATTGGAATGTCACCTCCTGCAAGTTATCTTGTAATCTATGCAGCATTCTGGCTTGGAACTATACAGTTACTTTTTCACCATCAATGGGTCAAAATCCTGATCTCCCTCCCTAACACTGTTGTTTACTGACATAAGATGAACCGCGCATTCAAAAAAACAGCTCACCATGACCTTCTCCATGGCAATTTGGGATGCACAATAAATGTTGGCCTAGTCAAAGACATCTACACCAAATACAAGAATTTCTAAAAAAAAATCCCATATGAATACATTCTCACCAATTCCTTTTGTGCAGTTATTCTATTCAAAGCCCAAGATTCTTTAGAATAATTAGCAAAACAAAAGGGGCATTCAGAAAATAGACAAT
This sequence comes from Ginglymostoma cirratum, assembly GCA_024137785.1. NCBI lineage: Eukaryota > Metazoa > Chordata > Chondrichthyes > Orectolobiformes > Ginglymostomatidae > Ginglymostoma > Ginglymostoma cirratum. Next base: position 11,406,462 of record JAHRHZ010000249.1, read on the forward strand.
CAGATGCAACAGGAAAACAGAGAATGAAATCATCCGGGAGTTCAAAAGAATGAAAATAGCTTGAGTAAATTTGTATTTTCAGTCATCAGAGCTGGAGGATAGAACATTGAACATAGAACAATAAAACACAGTACAGGCCCTTCGGTCCATGATGTTGTGCCGACCTACTATCCTACTCTAAGATCAAAACTAACCTGCATTCCCTGGATATGCAGGATACCCAGGATAACTAGACCGTTTTCAGAAAGCAAAATTACAGGGGTCTCACTATATGATAGTCACTAATAAATCCAAAGTGTAATTCAGGAGGTATTTCTTCACCATGAGTGTGAAAAGAATGTGGAACTTGTAAAGAGCATCAACGTATTTAAAAGGATTCTAGACAAGCACATTAGGGAGAATGTAATGGAAGATAAACCTAAGTGAAGAGATTTGGAATGCGGTCTATGTTTTAGATTTAGATTTAGATTTTTATTGTCACGTGTATTCAAGTACAAAAATACAGGAGCATGGTGAAAAGTGTACTATGTCGCCACACAAGGTGCCATCTTAGGTACAAGTGCCTACCAAGAATCATAAGAACAAAGTGGAGAGAAAGAATAGATTTAAAAGATAAATGTTTCAGTAATTCTTAGTAATAAGTAAAAAAATTAAGAAATAAAGTTAAAAGTCATACATTACAGTCTTTTCAAAGATCTTGACCACACTGGGACCACATGTCTGACAGGGGCTCGATCTTCTCCTCTTCGCCATGCTTTCCCAGCACCGTCCATTCTAGGATCCCCCACACCAGACCTACAACGTCACCACTAAAGCAGCCACCGCTCCTGTCAATCCACTCGGAATATCGATTTGGGCCCACCACATGGCCACAGTTGACTGACCCCGCCTGCAAATGCCACCTTCGAGATGAAAAGATCGTTACAACAGTCACTGCTATGACTTGGGAATGAACTGAAGTTACTGTGGCCACAACACAGAGTACTGACCACCATACAATCGCAGTGCAACACTTGTGGAATGTAAATGTCAGCATGAACCAATTGGGCCAAATGGTCTGTTTCTGTCTAGTAAATTCCATGTCTTATACACTGATCTTAAAGTTAATTCAGTGTCTGTTTTTATTTTCTGTTATGTTTGAGCATTTGATTGACTCACATCAGGAGCAATGCTTACACTGTCTCTTTGCTTCAGACAATTAAGTTTGCAGACAATACCAAGATAGGTGGAGGGGCAGCTAGTATTGAGGAGGTGGCGAGGCTGCAGAAGGACTTGGACAGGTTAGGAGAGTGGGCAAAGAATTGGCAGATGGAGTACAATGTGGGAAAGTGTGAGGTCATGCACTTTGGTAAGAAGAATAAAAGCATGGACTATTTTCTAAATGCGGAGAAAATTCAGAAGTCTGAAGTGCAAAGACACTTGGGAGCTCTAGTCCAGGATTCTCTCAAGGTAAGGTTGCAGGTCGAGTCAGTAGTCAAGAAGGCAAATGCAATGTTGGCATTTATTTTGAGAGGACTTGAATATAAAAGCTGGGATGTACTGCTGAGGCTTTATAAGGCTCTGGTCAGGCCACATTTGGACTATTGTGTGCAGTTTTGGGCCCATATCTCAGGAAGGATGCACTGGCCCTGGAGTGGGTTCAGAGGAGCTTCACGAGAATGGTCCTAGGAATGGAAAGCTTAACTTATGAGGAACATTTGAGGACTCTGGGACTATACTCATTGGAGTTTAGAAGGATGAGGGGGGATCTATTTGAAACTTTCAGAAAACTGAATTGCCTGGACAAAGTGGATGTTGGGAAGATGTTTCCATTGGTAGGAGAGTCTAGGACCCGAGGGCACAGCCTTAGAGTAAAGGGAAGACCTTTTAGGACTGAGATAAGGAGAAACTTCGTCAGCCAGAGAGTGGTGAATATATGGAATTTACTGCCACAGAAAGCTGTGGAGGTCAGGTCATTGAGTATATTTAAGACTGAGATAGATATGTTCTTGATTATCAAGGGGATCAAAGGTTACGGGGAGAAAGTGGGAGAATGGGGTTGAGGACCTTATCAGCCATGATTTAATGGCGGAGCAGACTCAATGGGCCGAATGGCCTAATTGCTGCTCCTATGTCTTATGATCTTAAAACAGATCAACTTTCGAGTGATGATCCTCCTCAGGAAAGTAGGAAGAGTACTCCAAGTGGTGGCTACTTTAGTTGAAAATAACTTTCCCATAATCACTGTTGAGATAAAGGTTTTTAATTCCTCCTGCCTGAACTGACGATGTCCACCTTCCCAGAGTAGCACAGTAACTCCTTAAGCTCCTGTTCTGCAGAGTCAATGTGTCAGAAAGTCCTGCCTGAAAGACTGTGCTTGAATGATATCTGCCTCAAGAAATATACTTATTTCTCATTGTATTAAGTTGTCTCTCACAAGCGTTCCAGCTTGCCAATACATTTGGAAAAAAACTGACGGCACTTGCCAAGACCCGTGACTTGGCTTTCTACTTACATTGCCTTGCCAGGTTCAACATGCAGGCCCAGGAAGGATGCCAACCTCAAATTGACATAAGGACCACCATCTGGTGACAGCTTCAGCACATTGCTCTGTTAAACACAGTTCCATTGTGAAACCATCGCAAGACAACCCCGTCACATTCCCAGCCAAAGACAGCCCCCAACGCACATACAGTGGAACAACGTCCCTGACATATGCAGTCAAATATGGACATAGTTAACACAGTCTACCTATACGCCTTGCTGAGTAATCTCATCAAACTACCTTGTGTCACCTTGGCCCAGTGATCGTGCTGTCACCCCTGAGTCAGAGGATTCAAGGATTACTCGAGAGATGCAATATGAGTTGATTCTCCATGTCTGTTCAGGAGGATACAAAGAACTTTATCCCAAAGAGTCCTCCTCTACTAGAGTGTTCTTGTGCTAGTCTTAATCAAGTCCTTAATTCTGAGCTAGGGGGTCTGATTTCAGGTTCCACTCCAGGACCTGGGAATTTTGAGCATCAACTTGGAAATCCTTCCAACACATAGTACCAGGCAGTAACAGCAGGAAAGATTCTTAATCAGGCATGTGATGGAAGGAAAGTTGGAGTCTCTCCCATGAATATCAATATCTCAGGACTACACGTGCCTGTAAAAGTCCAGGTTACCATAGCATTGGTGGAACAGTAACACACCACTACTACTCCATTCCCTCACAAAACTGTATCCCATTTGCTGTTCACTCAACCTCGTTGTGTGCAAAATGTTTACTTATAGAACAAAGAGTGCTCATCAAAAGCAATTAATCAGCACTTGTTCTGGATCAGACCAAACCCCCTCAAAATATATTACAAAGATAGCCTAGACCCTAACTTTTTCGGTATTATACGTAAGTGTAAGGTGTTGCTTTCTGATGCAATTCGATTGGTCAAACTACTTGAAGGAGACCATACTTTATTTTTATACTGCAGTTAAAATACAGATAAAATAAAAATAAAAGAATTGACTTAACTCTAACTCTATTGAAATGCTTAACAAAGTAATATATATATTAACTGCCACTAATTAACTGTTCCAATATAATAACATCCTATAAACACATCCTTGGCAAAGGCAAATTCAGTAAAATGGATTGTCTGACATGTGACTCCAGCAGCAGGAAAAGAACCTCAGCTTTTAGCTATAACCAAGAGAGGAATAAGAGCTTCCACATCCAGCTTCAAGACCCCAGCAAATGCTACTGAAGGCTAAAACTTAAAATCCTGGTTTTGTGGGGGCTTGACTCCACCCATTTTGGCTGCTTCTATTGTTCGAACTTTTAAAAAAACGCAAGGCCTCACAAGCTGTTTATTTCATTAGTTTTGCAGCAGAGTGTTTGGTACCTCTGTCCCAACCTTTCTTCATTAAAAAAGGACAAAATACACCTTGTAAAGTCATAGTATCATCACAAACTGAAGAGCTTTAGGTTGGTATCAAAGATGTGAAAGGTGCTATGAAAATGCAAGTTCTTCTTTTCGATTCAGGACATGGTGTGATGAAGACAGCATCACCACATCGTTTAAACCACCTTATTAATGTTCACTGACAGGCTCACTATCATACTCAGACAAAGTGTGTCTTCCTTCATCAATTACTTTCTCTATTTTAAGGACCGAACATTGATGGCTTACAGTATTTAAAATTGGAATTACTCATGTCAGGCAGTAGGTATTGTGAAAACATTCATCTTCACCGTCTATAGGGGGATAATTTGCATTGCAGATTCATCCCTTCTGGAATATTTCGTCCTTTTTTTTTACTGATTCCAGCATTTCTTTTCATAATGGTGAAATGTGCTTAAGATGCAGATTTCAACTGCGCAGAACATACTTTCCACACAAAGTGTATCTTGTCTCTCAGTTTATTTCAACAAAATATCAGCAAAAATATTAACTGCAAAAGTTAACACAAAACCTTGATCAGAATTTACAGACGAGTGGTAGAAAAATACAGTAATAACCCAGAAATAAAAGAAATCAAATTATGTGAAGGCACTAAATTGAATCATGCACATTCAGCTGAATACTTCTGCTTTTATTCCTCCCTGACCCCACTCTGTGCCCATTCAACTAGACAGCTGGTGAACAGGCTGAGGTTGGGTTTCTAAACTCATCTTAGAAATACCCTGCTAATGTGAAGTGATATTTGAGCATTTGTTTGCATTCGTGGACCTGGAATACAATGAACATATACAGAGTGTGTAAATTTGAGTTAATGAGTGTGTGTGTGTGAGAGAGATGGGTCTGCATCATGCCCACAGATTTGACTCATGCTTCCTGGGATACTGACTCTAAAATGCGGATTGGCAGTAAATCATAGAATTCCTACAGTGTAGAAGCAGGCCATTTGGCCCATTGAGTCCACCAACCTTTTGAAGAGCATCCCACTGAGACTCAACACCCTCCCCCCAACTTTCTCTGTAACTATAACCTTGCATTTTCCAGTGTCTAATCCACCTAGCTTGCACATCCCTAAACACTATGGGAAATTAAGCATGGCTAATCCACTTAACCTGTACATTTTTGGACTGTGGAGGGAACCAGAGCACCCAGAGGAAACCTACACAGACATGGGGAGAATGTGCAAATTCCATTCAGACAGTTGCCTGAGGTTGGAATCGAATGCGGGTTTCTGACACTGTGAGGCATCAGTGCTAACCACTGAACCACTGTGCTGCCATAAAGGTGTGAATCTATCCTTGGAGATCAGTCACTCAACACAAATTAGGTGGATTAATGTCTGACAAGGTAGTGAAATGGTGTTGGGGTACGCAGGAATGTTGATTTGAGGTTACAGTCGGATTGCCATGATTTGAGTAAATGGTAGTGCAGGCTTAAACAGCCTACTCCTGCACCTAATTATATACATGTGCAGCCTCTGCCCTTCATTGTTTGACATCCCTTTCTCAATCAAGTCCTACATTCTTTGTTTCAAACGATTCCTTATCCACATCCAGGTTTTGCTTCTAATTCAGTTTCATTGCAAGCCCTTTCAGAAGAATTCAATGGCATATTGATTTGGAAATGATTGATTAGCTCTAAGTGTTTTGGCCAAACGCAAATGATATTTGAATATCTAAAGAGTTCATTTAGATTCTCCCTTAGCAATTGTATCTCCTAAAAGCTTTTAGGGTTCATTTCAATTGAACTAATATTAATTGTAACTGGAGCCTAAGCAGTCATTACTCATTATATTCTCAAAGTTCACTAGTCAAACTGGGTCGATTTGAATCTTTGGGATGATGATTAATGATGTATCATATATTTATATTAGCAAAGCAATTTCAAAGGATGAAGTCAGTAGACAATGAAATATATTTTTAATATCTTTATTACATGGATCACAAGTTTTTGAATAACTTTTGAATGTCTTAAGACAAACTGTCCAATAACATAGTTATAGACCATTAATCCTTTCTGGCATGGTCACTTTTTTAACAATAAAATTCTTGCAAACAAGCTAGATAATTGGTGCATTTTCTTGACCATTTATTTTACTTCTAAACTCACAGGTCTAAAATTTGGTTAGCTCAGTTACCAGGTCTGCAATCCATGACCTCCCCATCCCTGTTCAGACTGAGTTGGACAATAAGTAAACTTTGAGTACCAGCCTCACCCAAATTAGTGTATGTTGGCTTCATTGGTTTTGCTGCTACTTTATGCTCATGCACCTTGCCTGTGGCCAGTAGGCACAGAAACACTCTCAGTTTCATGAAGGGCCAGAGGCTAGAACCTGGAGGATCACCCTCAGAAGGGAAATGCGAGCTGTTGACGGAATGGTTAGCTTTCAGAGGATGGACATGAAGACTCGGGAACAGTGCCATGAGAATACTGAGTTAGCTTTACAGTCACCACATTACAGCACCGTGTTAGGCTCCATGAGGGAGGCAATTGCCCAGTGGTATTATTACTGGGCTGTTAATCCAGAGAAAACCAAAAGAACTGTCGATGTTGTAAATCAGGACCAAAAACAGAAGTTGCTGGAAAAGCTCAGCAGGTTTGGAAGCATCTGTGAAGAAAAAATCAGAGTTAACGTTTCGGGTCCGGTGACCCTTCCTCAGAACTGTTAATCCAGAGACCCAGATAACGTTCTGGGGACCTGGGTTCGAATCCCACCGTGGCAGATGGTGGAATTTGAATTCAATAGAGAAAAATCTGGAATTAAGAATCTAATGATGACCATGAATCCATTGTCAACTGTCAGGAAAAATCCATCTGGTTTGCTAACGTCCTTTAGGGAAGAAAACTGCCATCTTTACCTGGTCTGGCCTACATGTGACTCCAGACTCACCTGGGCATTTAGGGATGGGCAATAAATGCTGCCTAGCCAACGACACCCTCATGCTGTTAATGAATTTAAAAAAAACAACAAAGGTATCGAGGTACAGGGCCTTAAGGTAAAATTCTTGGTAAACAAAAAAATTTGGAAATGTAAAGACGTAGATAGTCCAGATTTTAGGTCATACAATGAATTAGAAGAACAAAGAAGCAAAAACTATAAAATATCGGTCCTTCCAACCCAGTCCGTGCTGGCACCTAGTCTCAAGGGAGACTTCCACCACCTTGCTGTCGCCTATGCCAAGTCCCCCAGTGTAGGAGTCGCCCCACTTTAGGCATCATCTCTTCACCAGCAGGCCCACTATGCTGACACACACTCAATCCGGAACCAAGAGTCTCTGGTCCCGCTGCCAGGCCAGACCGCTGATGGGCCACATCTCGCTTCAGCTACAGATGTCACCTTGCTGGCGCTGCCATCCAATTACCTTAATTAATATACCTCTGTTTATTCTTACATAGGACAAAGGTACCAGTTTTTTATACAAGAGTTTCCTGGTCATCCCTAATTGCCTTTGTGAAAGTGTTGGTGATCCACTTTCTTGCCCCAGTGCAGTCCACTTGATGTAGATATACCCACACTGCTTACAGGAAAGGAGCCGTAGTATTTTGTCCCAGGGCCACTGAAGGAAGGGCATATGTTTCCACATCAGGATGGTGTGTGCTTTAGGGAAGAATTTGTTGATTGTGATTTTCCCCAGGAATCTGCTGCCCTTATCCTTCTTACTGGCAGAGGTCACAAGTTTGGAAGATGCTGTTAAAAGTGACTTGGGAAATTGTTGTAGAGAATCATAAAGATGGTACACACTGAGCTGCTGTACATTGATAGTGGAGAGAGATAATGTTTGTGGATGCAGTGCCAGTTAAGTGACCTGCATTACCCTGGATGGTGTCGAGCTTCTTGAGTGTTGTTAGAGCTGCACCCATCCAGACAAGTGGGGAGTACTCCATCACAGATAACAAGGTGTAGAGCTGGATGAACACAGCAGGCCAAGCAGCATCAGAGGAGCAGGAAAGCTGACGTTTTGTGCCTAGACCCTTCTTCAGAAAAAACTCCATCACAGCTGACTTGTGCCTTGTAGATGGTGAACAGGCTTTGGAAAATCAGGAGATGCATTTTTCACTCAGGCCTGCTTTTGTATCCACAGTATTTGTATGGCTCGTCCAGTTCCATTGGTAGTGAGTGATAACCCTAAATGATGCTAATGGGGGTACAGCAATAGTAATCCCATTGAATATAGAGGTCAACTGTAGGGAATTGGTCAAGCTTCTCTCTTGTTGGAGGTGATTGTTGCCTGACACTCAACACTTCAATGGAGAGACCATTATTTGCCATTTATCTGCCCAAGACCTCCTTAGACTCTCACAATGGTGACTGTACGACAACCTCATCACTCACGCAGTAATATTCACTGCTGCTCAGCACTCATGTCTAACATCCAGATAATCCATCTTATTCACTTACTAATGTGGCCAACTGAACATCTACCTCTCACTGCCTCCAGCTATTTAGCAATGGTGTAGGCACTAAAGGCTGGATGTGCTGTAAAAATCTATAAGTCTTTCAGTCTATGAGCAAACCACCCAAATACAGTGCCCCATTATCACTATGAGTCTACCCTCTCTCTTGCATGACTAGAAGGGAGCAGAGCAGAACAACTGGATAATGAGTAGACCTGCAACCCCTGGTGAATTTTTTCACATTGAGAGGATGCTAGAACAAACATCAGTGACAGAAATATTGACAGGTACATCAGCAAGACAGGAGAGCACACATCTGATGAAGTTCAATGTGATGCATCAGTTGGACATCCAGTGATAACCAAAGAGAAACAATTGGATCCTTAAAAGGGCTTTGGAAAGTTGAATTTATGAAGAGTAATTGGATAGAATGGGAAATAAACAGAAAGAGCTGCAAAAACTCAACAGGTCTTGTAGCATCGGTGGAGAGAAAAACAGAATTAAGGTTTTGAGCCCAGAAATTCCAATGAATATTTGCTAGACGCAAAATATTAACTCTGTTTATCTCTCCACACATGCTGCCAGATCTGCTGAGTTTCTCCAGCATTTTCTGTTTTTGGCTCAGATCTTCAGGATCTGCAGTTCTTTGTTTTATTGTGGACAGACTGGGGTTGTTTTCCTTGGAGAGGAGGAGACTGAAGGTCAACATGATTGTGAAGCATTAAGTTGTGATGGGCAAAGACAGGGTAAATGGGAAGAAACTTTCCCCTTTGATGAAGGGATTAATGATCGGGGGGTAAGTTTAAGGTAAGAGGAAGGAGGTTTGGAGGGGTGTGCTGAAACAATTTTCACACAGAGGATAGTGAGAATCTGGAATTCACTGCCTGCAAGGATGGTAGAGGCAGTAAACCTCATAACACTTAAGAAATATTTAGATGTGCACTTGTGATGTCAAGGCTCTGGGCTAATGAAAAATGGAATAGTTCAGTGATAGTAAGAACTGCAGATGCTGGAGTCAGAGACAACACAGTGTGGAGCTGGAGGAACAGAATTGGCCAGGCAGCATCAGAGGAACAAGGAAGTTTCTTCAGAAATGGAGGCGGGGAAGGGAGCTCAGAAATAAATAGAGATCCACTGTGGTCTTTCCAGAGGGAGGAGAAAAACTTCTTCAAGGTGGGCTTCCTTAGAAGAGGCTTCATAGTGGGGTTATAACTCAATCAGAGATAGTAAGAACTGCAGATGCCGGTGTCTAAGATTTGTTGTTGATTGGCGCAAGCTTGATGGGTTGAAGACTCTTTATCTGTGGCTGTAGATCTCGTTGACTCTGTGATTCTATGAAGTGAGGACATTCAAGTCCCAGATCTGGTTACCAACAATGCTCCAATAGAATTGGTCGATTCAGGATTGATTTAGTTCAAAGACTGCAGGTATGCATGGATGGGAAAAGTCATTTGACACATTTACGTTATTCATCCAGAAAAAAAAACTCTCCAATGAACTGAATGGTTTCCTTCTGAGCTATGTCATTCTCTCATAAAGGAATAAAAAATTTGCAGTTTATATGAACACTTTGATACAAAAATTAGTGGGCAGTTGATAGTGAAGAGGATGGCTGTCAACTGTAGGATGATATCAATTATTTGGTTGCGTGGGTGGAAAAGTAGCAAATGGAATGCCATCTGGGGAATTATACTTCTGGGAGTGGCAAAACAAAACAATAAACAGGACGGTTTTGAGAGAGGTAGAAGAAGTGAGGGACATTGGATAGGGGGCATAGTCTCAGAATTAAGGGGTGCTAATTTAAGATTGAGTTGAGGAGGAATTTCTTCTCACAGAGGGTTGAGAGTCTTTGGACTCCTTGCCACACAAAGCCACGGGGGCAAAATCCTTGTGTATATTTAAGGCTGAGATAAACAGATTCTTGATCAGTAAGAGTATCACGGGTTACAGGGAAAGGGCTGGAAAGTGGATGCAAGGAGCGTTGGATCACCCATAATCCTAGTGACTGATTGAGCCGGCCCAAGTTCCCAGATGGCCTACTCCTTTTCCTCATCTTTGTGGTCTTATAGAGTGCATACCCAAAAGTCCCTGAGGGTGGCAGGGTAGGTAGATAAGGCGGTAAAGAAGGATTATGGGATGCTTGCCTTCATTG
>JAHRHZ010000249.1:11417327-11471692 GCA_024137785.1 Ginglymostoma cirratum
CACAGCAGGTCAAGCAGCATCATATCCTGCTCCTATGATGCTGCTTGACCTGCTGTGTTCATCCAGCCCCATGCTTGTTATCTCGGATTCTCCAGCATCTGCAGTACCTTTTATCCCTGATACAAGAAGGATGTAATTGATCTAGAGAGAGAATAGAGGATATTTTCAAGAATAAAAGCAAAATACTATGGATGCTAGAGATTTGAAACAAAACAGAGAGGGTTAGTGAAACTCAACAGGTCTGACACCAGTTGTGGAGACAGAAAGAGTTAGTATGTTGAATCCAATTCATAACTCTCCAGATTTACAAGAATGTTGCCAGGGATTGACAACTGCAGGTTTGAGAAAAGCTTGGATCTATGAGGGTCATATTCCTCAGAACAGAGGAGTCTGAGGGGTGACTCATATAAAAGTATGGGAGGTGTGTCAGAATGGACAGGAAAGACCCATTTCCCCTATGTCAATCACCACAGGGAACAGATTTAAAGGGAGTGGTAGAAGGATTAGACAGGACATGAGGAAAATCATTTTAACCCAAAAAGTGCCTGGAATTCACTGGCCCAGTTTGGTGGTTGAGACAGAAACCCATACCTCATTTAAAAGGAATTGGGTCTGAATCTGAAGTGCTGTCACCTGCAGAAGTACAAACCAGGTGCTGTCAAGTGGGATCAGAATGCGCAGCTAGTTTATTCAGCTGACATAGACATGACAGGCTGAATGGTCTCTTTCTGCATTGTAACTTTCCTATGGTTGATATAATGATTGCTTTGATAAAATGATAGGTTCATCCTTGAGCAGTGACCTGAAATGAGAACTGAAGTAAATGAGTCGTCATTTCCTCAACTAAACGCAAGAATCCTTTTGAGTATGTCCCTGAAATCCTCGCTAGTTGCAATTGTCACAACGTGCCCTGCATATAATTTCACTGGAGGTGATATATCCACATTGATTAGTAAAATAGGTCATAGCTGCACCTATTATCAGAGCTATATGGAGCACCTATATGCTTATTAGGCCAAAGTGATTCAAATTTTAATATCTCTTACATCTTATTGAACATCAAAGCAAGGACACTTTCACCTTCTTTTACTTAATATTTTTCTTGTACTTCTGCTTCATTGCATTAGAGAATTCAATTTTAGCACTTAAATAAATTCACTTTGGTTATTAATTCTAATTTATATTCCTTGTTAGCGGGCTGCTGTTCCTGGGAGATAGATTTTAAAAACCTGAAGGCTGGGTCCCTGGAGGAAGTCAGTCGCTGACAATGGAGGAAAGCTCACTCATCCCTTAATCTCAGACTACCACACCCAACAGTCACAGAGTCATACAACATGGAAACAGGCCCTTCGGCCCAACCCGTCCGTGCTGATCAGGTTTCTTAAACTGAACTAATCCCATTTGCCTGCATTTGGTATCTGTCTAAACCTTTCCTCTCCATGTACCTGTCCAAATGTTTTTTAAATGTTTTAACTGTACCTGCATCAACCACTTTCTCCAGGAGCTTGTTCCAAGTACGCACCACCCTCTGTGAGGAAAAGGTTGCCCCTCTCACCTTAAGTCTATACCATCTAAGTTTTGGACAAATTGTCTCCATTGTGGTGGGTGAGCTGATGGAAAGCAGAATTTGCACTCATTACAATGAATTCCACATACAGTGGGTAGAGGTGCCAGTTTGTCAGGTAGCCACTTGGCAACCGATCTGCTATCAAGATGCGTGAGACACATTTCAATGAAAGCTTGCGGCATTGACCCTGACGCCTGTCCTTTTGGCCGTGGAGGTCACAGGTTTTGGAGCTACTGCCACTCATCAGCAATACATCTTCGAGGGGCTACTCTCTCTTCTTTACTTTGCAATCTTCAACAGGTTTCCAGAGGAAGAAAGGGAAGCAGTAGAGGTCATGAGTTAGTGCAATGCTTCCCTTGGGTGCCTTGGTGTCTGTGCATCTGAGTTTGAATCTTTGAAGATTTTGCAGAATGACTGCAGCACAGCAAGAAGGCCATTTAGCCTCATGTATGGCTCTCTAAATGATCAATTCACCATTCTCCCTGTAACCATACGCAAAAGAGAGGGTCCAACAGCAGTAGCAAAGGGGGCACTGGTTGTGGAGAGTCAGGGTTTGGTTGTCAAATCCACAGACAGTGCTGAGGAGCCGGCTAGGGGGCAGGGGTGTCAGGTCCCAGGAAATTGTCGGGTCCGTGTGTGTTGGGTGTGAGGGGTCTGGGAGGTGGAGTTGAGTGCGTGTGAGGCATGTGTAGAGTCTGTAAAGTAGTCAGGAATTAGACGATGGATGGTTTCACAGCAAAGGTGGAAATTGATCTGCCAAGCAGCCATTGGCCAGGTCTCAACAGTGACGGCTCAGGCTTAGTAAGTATGCAGTTTGGTGTTTTCAGTCTCTTAGACATAACATCTGTACAATCTGCAACACACATCTTGATTTCAGCATCAAGTGACCAATTGTTTCTTAGGCAACTGTCGGTATATCTCCCAAAATTTCTGAAGGTGCATTTTAGAGGGGGTGGAGGGACTCATGATTGATGTGAATGATCTTATTGTCACATGTATCAAAATACAGTGAAAAGCTTTGTTTACGAGTGGTACAGAGAGATCACAGCAAGCAAAAGTTGTACAGATCAAAAAGACTAAGAGACACACAGGTTGCGTTGCAAGTTATATTATTTGAGGCTGGAGTCCCTTCAACAGTCTGATAATGGCTGGAAAGAAGCTGTTCCTGAACCTGTTGGTGCTTGTGTTCCCGGCTTCTGTACCTTGCCTGACGGAAGAGGTTGTAGGAGATCATTACCAGGGTGCAATGGGTCTTTGATGATGTTGGCTCCCTTTCCACGGCAGCAAGCCGTGTAAGTGGAGTCCATGGATTGAAGAACATACAACATAGAACATAGAATAGTACAGCACATTACAGGCCCTTCGGCCCACAATGTTGTGCCGACCTATTATCCTACTAAGATCAATCTACCATGGATACCCTACATTTTACTATCCTCCATGTGCCTAACCAAGAGTCATTTAAAAGTCTCTAAAGTATCTGACTGCACTACCACTGACGGCAGCGCATTCCACACACCCACCACTCTCTGTGTGAAGAACCTACCTCTGACATCTCCCCTATACCTTCCTCCAAACACCTTAAAATTATGCCCCCTCGTAACAGTCATTTCCACCCTGGGAAAAAGCCTCTGACTATCCACTCCATCTATGCCTCTCATCATCTTGTAAACCTGTATCAAGTCACCTCTCATCCTTCTTCGCTCCAATGAAAAAAGCCCTAGCTCTGTCAACATTTCCTCATAAGACCTGCCCTCCAGTCCAGGCAGCATCCTGGTAAATCTCCTTCTGCACCCTCTCTAAAGCTTCCACATCTTTTCTGTAATGAGGTGACCAGAACTGAACACAATATTCCAAGTGTGGTCTAACCACAGTTTTATAGAGCTGCAGCATAACCGCGCGGCTTTTAAACTCAATTCCCCTGCCAATGAAAGTCAATACACCATACACTTTCTTTACAACCCTACCAAATGTTGGCTTCTGTGATGGTCTGGGCCGTGCACACCACCTTCTGTAGGTTGTTATGGTCCTGGGCACAGCCATCTTGTACCCGGATTGTATGCTTTCAATGGTGCATCTATAGAAATTGGTGAGGGACTTTATGGCCATGCCAAAACTTCCTGAGCCACCTGAGGAAGAAGAGGCATTGTTGTGCCTTCTTAACTGCTGCATCTGCATGGGAAGTCCAGGACAGGCCTTTGGTTATCATCACTCCAAGGAATTTGATGCTATTTGCTGTCTCAACCTCAGTTTTGTTGATGTAGATGGGGGCATGTTCTCCTTTCTTTCTGAAGTCGATGATCAGTTTTTTAGTTTTGCCAACATTGAGACAGATGGTTTCACTGCACTACGTCACCAAGCCCTCTATCCCCCTTCTGTATTTTGACTTGCCGTTGTTAGATATCCGTTGTACTACAGTGGTGTCATCAGCAAACTTATAGCTGGCATTCATTCTGAATTTGGTTACACAGTGGTAGGTGTCCAGGGAGTACAATAGGGGGCTGAGGACGCATCCTTGGGTGGACCCCAGTGTTGAATGTTATTGTGGAGGGGGTGCAGTTACCTGTCCTCACTGATTGTGGTCTGTGGGTCAGAAAGCTGAGGATCTGGTTGCAGAGGGTGGAGCTGAGACCAAGGTCACAGAATTTTGACATCAGTCTGGAGGCGATAATGGTGATGAAGGTGAAGCTGTAGTCAACGAGCAGGAGTCTGATGTAGGTGTCTTTGTTGTCCTGATGTTTCAGAGATGAGTGCAGGGCTAGGGATACGGCATCCTCTGTGGACCTGTTACATCGGTAGGCAAACTGTAGGAGATTGAGGCAATTTGGGAGATTGGAATTGATGTGGGCCATGACCAGCCTCTCGAAGCACGTCATGATTATTGAAGTTAGAGCTATTGGTTGGTTGTCATTAAGGCACACTGCATGTGTTTTCTTAGGTAGGGGGCTGCTGGTGGTCTTCTTGAAGCAGGTGGGGCTCTAGCCTGCAGGAGGGAAAAGTTGAAGATGCCAGTGAATACCTCTGCCAGTTGGTCCAGACAGGAACTGAATGCTTGTCCGGGGGCAGCATTCGGGCCCATTGCTTTCCTTGGGTTGATTCCCAGGAAGGCTGATCTGACGTCTTTAGCAGTGATTGAGGGAACAGGTGTGTTTGGGGCTGTCAGGGCAGGCATAACAGTGCCACTGGAATTCTGCTCAAACTGAGCACTGAGCACGTCAGGAAGGGATGTGTCTTTGTCAGCTATCTTACGCTGTTTCATTTTGTATCCCGTAATGTTGTTTAAGCCTTGCCATAGGCAGTGGGAGTCTGTTTGGTAGGTCTGGGCCTGTAACTTACTCCGGTACTGCCTCTTGGCCTCCCTGATGGCTTTGTGAAGGTCATATCTGGATTTCCTGTACTGGTCCGGGTCACCTGACATGAATGCTGCACATCTGGTCTTCAGTAGGGAGTAGAATTCCTGGTTTATGGTTGGGAAACACTTGGATTGACTTCTTTGGTGCACAGTTCTCCACATGTTTGTCAATGAAGTCAGTGACATTGGGGACTTACCCATCTAGGTTTTCCGTCGAACACGGTCCAGTCCACTGGGTCCAAGCTGTTCTAGAGATGGTCTTCCAGTGCCTCGGACCAGCACTGTCCTTCTTTTCATGGAGGATTCCCCCATTTCATCTTCTGCTTGTGATCAGGGAGGAGGAACACAGCGCTGTGGTCAGAATTTCTGAAGTGTGGGAGGGGGGATTGAGCAGTAGGTGTCTTTGATGGTTGTGTAGCAGTGGTCCAGAATGTTCAGTCTCGAGGTGGGGCAGGAGATGTGCTGGTGGTACTTTGGCATCACCTGCTTGAGGTTGGCTTGGCTGAAGATGCCGGCCACAGTGAGTAGGGCCTCAGGGAATATTGTCTCGAGCGTGTCTGTGGCGTTATAAATGACACGTAGGGGCATACTTCACATCCCCGTGGGGTGATGTGTAGACTGCTGTCAGGATGGTGGAGGTAAATCCCCATGGTAGGTAGAAGGTACTGTAGAAGGTACATCATACTGTAAGCTATTCTAGGTCCGGGGAGCAGCGACTTGCCAGGGTCGCTAGCCCGAGCACCAGGAAGTGTTGACCAGGAAGCATACCTCACCACCCTTCACCTTGCCCGAGGACGCCATGCTGTCCATGCGGTGTACGGAGAACCCGTCAACTTCTGGGGCATAGTTGGGGATGGCAGGGGTGAGCCAAGTCTCCATGAAGCAGAGCACACGACAGTCTCTCAGTTCCCTCTGGTGGGTAAGTCTAGAGCTGAGTTCATCCATTTTACTTTTGATACTTTGGACATTTGCAAGCAGTATGCTGGGGAGGGGAATGTTGAAGGTGAGGAATGGGGGAACATATTCAAAGTGGAGAGATCATTGAGCCCACTGACTTTGACTAAGGTTTCCCCCACAGTATAAAGTACTGGGGGTTACCTTAACAACTACAGTGACCCCATCCTCGGTTTTCTAACTGGTGAACTGCTCAGCCACTTCAGCAGTCATTAGAATATAGGTAAGGCCATTACTGGGATTTGTTTTATTCATTCATGGGATGAGAGCATCGCTGGCTGGGCAGCATTTATTGCCCATCCCTAATTGCCCAGAGGTCAGTTAAGAGTCAACCACATTGCTGTGGGTCTAGAGTCAAATGTAGGCCCGACCAGGTAAGGATGGCAGGTTCCTTCCCTAAAGGACATTAGTGAATCAGATAGATTTTTCCTAAAATCGACAAGTGGTCACCATTAGACTCTTAATTCCAGATTTTTTTATCGAATTCAAATTCCACCATCTGCCATGGTGGGATTCAAATCCAGACCACCATTCAGAATATTGCTGTCTCTCTGGATTCTCAGTCAGACAACAGTACCATGAGACCATCACCTCCCCATCTTTCTGAGAGGAAGAGGGGGTGGACGCCATGTTGAAAGGGAAGTCCAGGGTTTTGGTCAGGGATGGATCAGAGACTCACACAAGGTGGAACACAGATTGGTGGCGGTGGGGGGCATCAGGTTTGAGGGATGGTGGGGAGTAGGAGTAGCTAGGCACAGAAAACAAAAGGGCACATTTTGAGTGGTGCCTCAGAAGAGCAAAGGCGATCCCAGAAAGGAGAAATTATGGAGGCAAGGATGGAAATGGGCCCTTGGCCTTTTATTATCAACTTAAGAGCCTGAATATGTCCGAAAAGAGAGAAATAGCAAGTTAGCTAGTTCTTTCACTGACCAGTTCAGCTGAGTATTTGGAAAAAGTTGACGGAAGAGTTTCAGCCACAGCAAGAACTGTCTATATTTAAATAATAAAAATAAAGTCAGAAGTCACATAACAGCAGGTTATAGTCCAAAAGCGAAATCACAAGCGTTCGGAACCTAGTCCCTTCCACAGGTGAGGTGAGAGAGAAGCACACAAATACAGAATTTATGGGCAGAGAGATCAAGGGCAGAGAGATAAAGAGACCAGACAAATGGTGTAAGTGGAGTGTCAAAAAATAAATCCCTGCAGGTGATCTGAAGTGTCAGACGGTGTGAGTAAAGTGTCAACAGCTAAATAAAAGCAAAGGGATGACCTATAATCCTTTTAAATGAGGCAGAGAGATAATTACAAAAAGAATAAAAATAAGGTGGTGCTTCAGACAGAGCAAATGACTGGAATAACATGATAGGTTTAAGAGTCACATGCCGAGGGTCAAACTAAAGTAATAAGTAATCCCAAACTGTAGAAACTAATTAAGGTACAGTGATCATAACAATTTATCAAGGTGATGGTGACAAAACAGATCTAGGCCTGAAACGTCAAGTTTTCCTGCTCCTGTGATGCTGCTTGACCTGCTGTGTTCATCCAGCCCCATGCTTGTCATCTCAGTAAGGAAGATTTTACAGATACAGAACAGTGTGGTGGGGTCATATGTAGTGTAACATGAGCCCAAGGTCACAGTTGAGGCTGTCTTCATGGGTATGGAACTTGGCTATCAGTTTCTGCTCAGGGATTCTGTGTTATCGTGTATCTTGAAGGCCCAGTTGGGGACCACTTCAACGGTCAAGGAAATTCAGCCTCTGATCTTCAGGTAAGCGTTCTCCAAGGCGGATTTTGTCAGGTAAAACTTGATAACTCACACTTAGTCATTGCAACGCGTGACCAAACGTGTGGTCAAAGAAGTAGGTTTTAAAGAACATCTTAAAAGAGGAAGGTAGAGCATAGAGGGGTGTAGGAAGGGAAATCCAGAGCTTTGTACACTACAGAAAAGAAAAAGCACTTGGATTATTTCTCTGAACTCTGAAACTAGTTTAGGAGTACACATGGACCTATGGGGTATCTTTTCCACAATATTTGATAAGCAAGTTATTTTAAGATTTGAATATTTAAAACAGTTGCTTGATTGCAAGTGCTCCACTACAATCAGTTCAACTCAGTCACCTGTTGATTTTGCATGGAAACAGGGAGGGAGTGATTATGGGACCAACTCCAACAGTGCTGACAGTCATGAACTAGCAGTTAATGCAGGCACAAAGTACCTACTCATTAGGAGAGCAACAGCTCATTTGAGCGCCTCACATAGTTGCAGCCTTGTGAAGTATTCATGAGAGCAATCATTTTCTTCTTGCATCCCTGCTGGTTGGCGCTGCTCTTAATTTAATTAGAAAACCCAGGCTCATACTGACACTCTTAGGTTCATGTCTCAGCGACTTTGCTAATTAGAACAGCTAAGAATACAAGAATTGTCTTTGCTTATATAGGGGTTAATTCCAGATCTTGCCTTAGACTGAGACACTCTGTACTGGAATAGTGCAGAAACCTGCTGATAAAACCTGATCCCAAGGGGTCTTAGTATATACGTACATAAATTATTGAAGTCAATTTGAGAAGTCGGTTAATAAAATGCACAATGTCCTGGAATTAATTAACAGTGGCTTAGAGAAGTTATTTTAAACATATATAAAGCACTGGTTCAACCTTGACTGGAGGGGGCAGTGGTGTAAAGGATCAAGGATTGTAGAGAGAAAGCGGGAGAATGGGGTTGAGAAATTTATCAGCCATGATTGAATGGCGGAGCAGACTCGATGGTCTGAATGGCCTAATTTCTGCTCCAATGTCTTATGGTTTTATGGAGTGTTACATCCAGTTCTGGGTGTTACAGTTTAGAAAGGGTGAGAAGGCATTAGAGAAGGTGCAGAAAAGATGCATGAGAATAGTTCCAGAGATTGAGGACTTCAATTATAAAGACAGATTGGAGAAGTTGGGATTACATTCCTTGAAGAAGATAAGGATGAGAGGAGAATGGATAGAGATATTCAAAATCATGTGTGACAGAGAGAGCAGATGATAACAAGACTTAATAGTGTCTCAGTGATAAGCACTTCTGCTTCACAATGCCAAGAACCTGGGTTTAATTCCAACCTCAGGGACTGTGCTGTGTTCACAACTCTCCGCAGTTTCTTACGGTCCTGGGCAGAGCAGTTGCCATACTAAGCTTTCTATGGTGCATCTAGAAAAATTGGTAGGATTCTTTAGAGACATGCTGAATTTCCTTAGCCAGCTGAGGAAGTATAGGCGTAGTTTTGCTTTCTTGACAATCGCATCAATGTGGTTGGACCAGATAGAAGTTTGGCGATCATCAATTCTCAGAAGTTAAGTTGTAAAAGCTGAGGTCATTCTTTTATGCACAAAAGTAATTGAGGTGAGTTTTGATAGATGTATACAAAATGATGACAGATTTAGATAAGGTCGACAAAGAGAAATTGGTACTGGAGGTATGCGATAAAGAACTTTTTACACAGTGACTGTGAATGTCAAGAGGCTGAGGGGCGACCTTATCGAAGTTTATAAAATCATGAGGCACATGGATAGGGGGAATAGCTAAGGTCTTTTCCCAGGGCAGAGGACTCGAAAACTAGACGGCATTGGTTTAAGGTGAGAGGGGAAAGATTTAAAAGGGAGCTAAGGGGCAACTTTTTCACAGAGGGTGGTGCGTGCATGGAATGAGCTGCCAGAGGAAATGGTGGAAGCTGGTACAATTACAACATTTAACAAGTATCTGGATGGGCACATAAATAGGAAGAGTTAAGAGGGATATGGACCAAATGCTGGCAAATGGGTCTAGGTTAATTTAGGATATCTGGTCAGCATGGACAAATTGGGCAAACGGATTTATTTTTGTGCTGTACCTCCATATGATTATGACTCTGTGAGCTGTGGCAAAAATGGTAACTCACAGTAATTTCAATAGGAAACTGAAACGGGACCTGAACTCGCAAGGCTACATGGATAAAGCAAGAGAATGGGATAGACTGGAATCCTCTACAGGGAACTCAGTGGGCTGAATGGCCTCCTTCTGTGTCATAAATGATTCCATCACTGTATGACAAATACTGGATAAAATCACATGGGCTTTTAAAATGGTTTTTATTTTAATTTTCTTAGAACTCTTCTGTTTTTTATTCCCAAACATTTCCAAAGTAGAGATGGGGGAATTGAATAGTGAATCTTTCCACCTTTCAATAGCCTCTGCGGGGACTGTCCTATGAGTGTAGATATACAGGGTGGACATTGGTAACAGCAGGGGGAGAGGTCAGGTTATGAAACCTCCAGAGATACATACAACTAAAGCTGGCAAGTCCGCCAGCTGCTGTCTACAGACAGGATCAGTGCTATTGACATCATCACACAAAAAAGCATTAGACCCGGTAGTCAAAAGCCAAGATGAAGTGTTAGGATTGAGAAGTATTTTAATGAATGAAAGTAGGTCAGGAGAGGGGTGGATGATCAAGAGACAGAAATGTTTAGGGAGTGAATTCCAGAATTGAGGGTCCAGACAGTTGAATGTATGTCCATCAATGGCAGACAGTAAAGGCAGTTGTGGAGATGCATGAGACCAAAGTTGAAGAAATGCATGGATTTCTGGACGTATATGGCCAGATGAGGTTGTAGATGCAGAGAGAGTAAGAGGGGCCCTGGATTGATTGGCTGCAAGGGTGAGAATTTTGCTATCGAAACAGGCACCAAAGTGTAAAAATAACAATCTTGGAAGCTGAAGGCCAAGTCTTCTTGAAATTCACATTACGGAAGGTGCTGTGAGCTGCAGCTGATGGCCTCATACTCCATTGCTTCAAACACCAATCTGGCAAGGTTGGTCCATCACTGGGACTGCACCTGACCTGGAGCAGCAGAGTGAACATTGGCCCTGGTACCAAGAGGTTGACCTTCACATAAGGTAACTATCAGGTGGGTTCTCTCCATCTAGCCTGCAAGGGAGCTGCCAACTCTTGCCTGACACTAATGCCAATTTGCCCTTAATTTCACCGGGATGTGATGACAAAGTGGCCATGTCACAGGACCAGTAATCCCCCTAATGTTCTGGGGACATGAGTTTGAATCCTATCATAGCAGATGGTGAAATTAGAATTCAATAAAAATCTAACCCAACAATGACTATGTAACCACTATTTACTGTTTAGAAGCTGACCTTGTTCACTAATGTCCTTTATTGAGGGAAATCTGTGTCCTTAACTGGTCTCGTCTACATGTGACTCCAGATCCACTGCAATGTGGTTGACTGTTGACTGTTAACTGTCCTGTGGAAAATAAATATTGACTGAGCCAGTGACATGCATATCCCATGAATGAAAGAAAAGGTACCTAAGGGCCACAAACAGCTTTTGAGTGGGAGAATCATTCCCACCTCTGGGGAGGTACTAACAACCGATGGTAAGTGATTGGAACAGAGCCTCTTCCACCCCACATCCAACTTGTCATCTTTGTGCAACCATTTCACTCCTTAGTGCCCAGTAAAATCTAGCCAATAGTATTGGCAAGTTGCTGACAGTAAGGACCCTGTATCTCAACAAGACTGTACGGTGACAGAAACAGAAGCAGGATGAGGCCTAGAAGCAACGTGGTGCTAAAGCTGCCTTGTAGTAATCTGAATGCTATAATGTTATTATAGCCCAAAGGGAAGGTGTTATAATGCACACCAATCAGACAGTGTGTTCTTCTACTTAACATTTTTACGAGCTGAAAAAATGCACCTTTTAAATTGAAATGTGACAAAACATGCCTTTTGTTAGTATATTTATTGATGAACAGATTGAGATTACAATTATTTTCTACTTTATTGTTAGACCTTGATTTCTTAGCTTGTATAGTGTCATATCATTATGCTAACAATGGCAGATCTATGACCAGCGGTGTTGCACACCAAATGATTTGGAAAGATGCAAACAAAATTAAATGATTTCTCGGGTAAATTTGTCTTCAGCCTCCTGTCAGCGAACATCTGCAATCACACTAAAGGCATTAGAAGAACTGTCATAATGATGAATGTATTATGAATCTCAGCTTCAGTGCATACCCACTGAACCACTAAGGGTATAAGAATATTGCCACTTCTCTTAGCTATTCATTTTAAAATAGCTATGGAGAAAGACAAAACTGACCCACAGGTTTAAGTTCTAAATTGGAGCAAGGCGAATTTTGATAGATTTTGACAGCAGCTTGCAGGGGTTAAAAAAAAACAGAAGTTTCTGGAAATGCTCAGCAACTCTGGTAGCATTTGTGAAGAAAACATCAGAGTTAACATTTTGGATCCGGTGACCTCAGTTCTGAGGAAGGGTCACCGGGCCCGAAAACGTTAACTCTGTTTTTTTCCTTCACAGATGCTGTCAGACCTGCTGAGCTTTTCCAGCAACTTCTATTTTTGTTCCTGATTTACAGCATCCGCAGTTCTTTTGGTTATTATTTAGCTTGCGGGTGTTGATCGGAGTAGTTTGCAGGCAAAGGGAGTTCCAGCAAGTGGGAGGCCTTGAAGAGAGTGATAGCTCAAGTTCAAGGTCTATATATTCTTGTGAGGATAAAGGGCATGGTTGGCAGGAAT
This sequence comes from Ginglymostoma cirratum, assembly GCA_024137785.1. Lineage (NCBI taxonomy): Eukaryota > Metazoa > Chordata > Chondrichthyes > Orectolobiformes > Ginglymostomatidae > Ginglymostoma > Ginglymostoma cirratum. The sequence goes on from JAHRHZ010000249.1 coordinate 11,429,772, forward strand.
AGGGATAACAAGAGATTTTGAGGCTTTGACCAGAAAAAAGAAGGAGGCATGGCTGAAACATCAACTTTCCTGTTCCTTTGATGCTGCTTGGCTTGCTGTGCTCCTCCAGCTCCATACTGTTTTAGCTATGGTTCAGGAATAGGCAGGTGGGATCAAGGGAATCTCTGCAGGTATATAGGGGATACAGGAGTTTACTGAAGAAGGAAATCAGGAGGGTGAAAAGGGGACACGGGATAGCTTTGGCTAAGAAAATTAAGGTAAATCTAAAGAGATTCTTTAAGTATATTAAAGGAAAAATGATAACTGGAGAGCGAATAGGACCTCTCAAGGACCAAAGTGGACATGTATGTGCGGAACCACAGGAGATGGACAAAGTCTTCAATGGATATTTCTCCTCTGTGTTTACTGTGGAGAAAGAAGTGAAGACTTGGGAACCTGGGGAAGTTAGTGGTGATATCTTGGGGACAGTCTATATCATGGCAGAGGAGGCGTTGGAAATATTACTCATATCTCCCAGTCCTGATAAGATATCAAATGGCAAATGGATAAGTGTGAGGTGTTGCATTTTGGAAAGTTAAATCAAGGTGGGAGTTTCATGGAGAATGGTAGGGCCTTAAGGCGTGTACTGGAACAGAGGGACCTTGGAGTTCAGGTGCATGGTTCCCTGAAAGTGGAGTCACAGGTAGACAGGCTTTTGGCTCACTGGCCTTCATCAGTCAGGGCATTGAGTATACCAGTTGGGAAGTTATGTTGTGGTTGTACAGGACGTTGGTGAGGCTGCACTTGGAGTATTGTGTTAAGTTTTGGTCACTTTGGTATAGGAAGGATATTATTAAACTGGAAAGCGTGCAGAAGAAATTTACAAGGATGTTGCCAGGACATAAGGAACTGAGTTATAGGGAGAGGTTGGACAAGCTAGTTTTTCTTTAGAGCATGGGTGACTGACGGGGTATCTTATAGAAGTGTATAAGATCATGAGAAGCATGGAGAGGGTGAATGCACTCAGCCTTTTTCCTATGGTTAGGGAATCGAGGACTAGGGGGCATCAGTTTAAGATATGAGAGGAAAGAATACATGGGAACCTGAGGGGCAACTTTTTTACACAGAGGGTGGTACACATATGGAATGTGCTGCCAGTGGAAGTGGCTGAGGCAGATACATTAACAATATTTAAAAGGCATTTGGACGAATACATGGATAGAAAAGGTTTAGACGAACACGAGGCAAGTGCAGAGAAATGGGCCTTGGGTGGATGGACATTTTGGTCAGCATGGACCTGTTTGGGCTGAAGGGCCTGTCTCCACACTGTAGGACTCTATGAATCTATGTCTCCATGATTCCATTGCTGTATTGCAAAGTCACTTCAGCCTAACGTAAAATTGACTTCCTAACTTTGGGGGAGGGTTGGTTGGGAGAGGTTTAGGGGTTGGTTCAGTCCTGAAGCAGTAAATACCCTTCTGACCTACCACCCTTCCCTCACAAACTACCTGAAGGTGTTTGGATGTGAGCATTTGTAGAAGATTCTTCACTTCAATAATTGTCAAAGGCTTATATTGACTGTGAGATTTGGAGACATTCCCTTAGAAATTAGTAGCTGGTCATAAATCAGTGAGCTGAGTGGCTCCAGGCAGACTGTTCCAGTCAGAGCACTGAAGGCAGCGCTGTGTTAGTAACAGCTGAGCTCTTGCATTTATTGTCATTTTTAAAGCTTAATAAAGTGATTCTTTATTTTTCGTTCAATGTCATTAAAAGGAATCGCCAAGCAAGCTTAAAATAAATTTAAATAAATAGATTTAAAGTTGGTGGTCGTTAAACTCCACCCCAAAATGGAAACATAGAAATTTAGAAGTTAGGAGTAGGAGGAGGCCATTCAACCCCTCAAGCCTGCTCCGTCATTCAATATGATCATGGCTGACCATCAAGCTCAATATCCTAATCCCTCCCTCCTCCCATATCCCTTGATCCTTTTAACAACAAGAATTATATTTGCCTCATGAAAACAATAAAAAAAATCACAGCAGGTTAGGAAGCATTCATGAAGAGAGAGCAGGCTAGTTTGCTAAATAGTATTGCAATTACAAAGTTTCACAAGATTCCAGCATCTGCAGTAATTTGCTCCTACCTAATATCTGCCTCCTCCTGAAAACACAATGTTTTGACCTCAATCACTTTCTCTTGTGGTAAATTCCACAGACTCACCACTCACTTGTTGAAGAAACTTTTCATCATCTCAGCTCTAAAAGGTTTACCCCTTATCAGTAAACTATGACCCCAGTTCTGGATTCCCCCACAATTAGGAACGTTCTTCCTGCATCTAAGCTGCCTAGTTTTGTTAGAATTTTACAGGTTTCTATGAAATCCCCCCTCATTCTTCAAACTCCAGTGAATACAATCCTAACTGGCTCAATCACACCTCATATGCTAGTCTTACCAACCAGGAACCAATGTGGTAAACCTTTGCTGCATTCCCTCGACAGCAAGAACGTCCTTCCTCGGATAAGAAGACAAAAACTGCACACAATACTCCAGATGTGGCCTCACCAATTCCCTGTATAATTGCAGTAAGGCATCCTTGTTCCTGTAATTGAATCCTTTTGCTATGAAGGCCAACCTGCCTTCTTTACTACCTGCTGCACTTGCAAGCTTCAGTGACTGGCACATGAGGACAACGGATCTGATTGAACAATCAGGGAAGACAAGATCAAAAAGTTACATTATTGGCTTTTAACATTCCACAGTCATTCCGCTCCTAGAGGCTGTTCTACTATTCTGGATTGCGGTAGATCATTTATTATCCCTATGTCCCATTGTATCATTAGTGACTAGAAATCTATCAATATCTATCTTGAACTTTGGCAAGACTCCCACAGCTCTCTGGAGTAGAGAATTCCAAATGTTCAGCACCTTTTGAGTGAATAATTTGTTTCTTATCTCAGTGCTAAATTGTTTGCCTTTTATTCTGAAACTGTCCCCCTGGCTCTAGTCTCTGCAGCAAGAGGTAACATTCTTTCTGCAACTGTCTATCCCTCTGGGTTTCTATGAGATCACCTCTCATTCTCCTAAGCTTTAGGGAATAAAGCCCAATTTCCCCAACCTCTATTTATGGGACAATCCCACCACCCATGAATCAGTCTGCTGAAACACTGCTACACTCCTCCTAAGGCAAATATATCCTTCCTTACACAAAGAGACCGGAACTGCGCACAATACTCTAAATGCAACCTCAGTGGCGTTCTATACAACTGACAGGGATGGCACTGTTCTCTATCCATGCAACAAAAATATTTACAAGTTTTAAATATCTCTGCAATTACAAAATTTCACTGATACTTACAGATCTGTTTTCAGTAGCTTCTGCATTTATTTTAGTTCAGAGTCAACAGTCAAGCTTAACCAATCATATGCACTGAGCATAGATTCTAGCTTCACATAATCAAATACAGAACAATTAAACTACAACCAAGGCATAGAATTAGAAGTCTTCATGTCTTCTTGGTGTAAGGCAAGATGAGACAATGAAAATGGGGAAGGAAAAGATAAAAGGATACATAAAATAAATTTGCTGCATATCTGCACCATTTTCAGTATTTGTTAACCAAGTTCATTGTTTAATCTTACAATGAGTTAGTTTGTAATGATACTTACTCAGTAAGAGTATGGGGTGTTTTCAAGGTCTGAGAAATTGTGGTTTTAAGCCTTACAGCATAGTGTGATGGTTACTATTGAAGAACTATTCCCTAGTTACCCCTGTGCTGCAGATAAAAATCCTCTCACATTCTGAGTGCTGTAAATCAGACAAAAGAAAACAGGACAACAAAATGAATCTCCCTCGTACCCTGAAAATTTGAATTGAATTGTGCTTGAAAGGAATCAGAACTACAGAATCTCAACCAATCTTCAAAATTAAGCGTCATGAATCTAATTCTTCAACTACCAAAATCAACTGTAACGGCCACCATCCACTTTTTGTGAACAATTCAGACACTGATCTGTATATCTGTGACTTTTAAAAAAACTTTTATCCTTTGAACTGACCTCATACTTCTAATCTGTGTGTATGTGCATGTGATTCTTCTCATGTTTAGTAATTATTAAACTCACCTCTTGTAATCTCAAGAAAACCTGGTTACATTGGCTCCTTTTAAAGCGTAATTCTGAGCCTTGGAGAAATGTATCCACAAGGAAAGGATTCTCGTTAAATTAATCTTGTTGCAACCAGTCGTGGAGATGGGTAAATAAAGAAGATTCGGATCATCCCTCTCACCTGGAGGTTAAAAGGTTGTTTAACCATCTGGAGCCATAATGATTTGGGAACATTTTCCATTGTCTGGTCATAACAGATTCAAAATATATTTATTACGTCTCCTGGTATATGCTTATGTATGCAGGCACTTCAATATTTGAGCTAACGTGAAGCTGTTCAGTCATATTTCAGGCTGTTTTTCATTCATGAGATGTGGGCTGGCTAAACCAGCATTTATTGCCCATCTCTTATCGCTCTCGGGGAAGTTAAGAATTAATCACATTGCTGTGGGTCTGGAGTCACATATAAGGACCAGGAAAGGACAGCAGCTTCTTCTCTAAAGGACGTTAGTGAACCAGGTGAGCTTTCCCTAACAATTGTCAATTGTTTCATGGCTGTCAGTAGAACCTTAGTTCCAGACATTTTTTTATTCATTTGTGGGATGTTACTGGCCAGCATTTATTGCCCATCCCTAGGTGCCCTTGAGAAGGTGGTGGTGAGCCGCTTTCTTGAACTGCTGCAGTTCACCTGCTGTAGGTTGACCCACGATACCTTTCAGGAGGGAATTCCAGGATTTTGACCGAGCGACAGTGAAGGATCGGCGATATATTTCCAAGTCAGGATGGTGAGTGGCTTGGAGGGGAACTTGCAGGTGGTGGTGTTCCTATTAATCTGCTGCCCTTGTCCTTTTAGATGGAAATGATCCTCGCTTTGGAAGGTGTTATGTAAGGATCTTTGGTGAATTTCTGCAGTGCATCTTGTAGACAAGTATACACTGCTGCTACTGAGCATCAGTGGTGGAGGGAACTGATGCTTGTGGGTGGAATGTTAATCAAGGGAGTTGCTTTGTCCTGGACAGTGTTAAGCTTCTTGAGTGTTGTTGGGGCTGCATTCATCCAGGCAAGTGGGGAGTATTCCATCACAGTCTTGACTTGTGCCTTGTAGATGATGGACAGGCTTTCGGGAGTCAGGAGATGAGTTACTCATCGCAGTATTCCTAGTCTCTAACCTCCTTTCATAGCCACTGTGTTAATGTGGTGATTCCAATTGAGTTTCTGGTCAATGGTAACCCACCAGAATGTTGATAGTGGGGGATTCAGTGATGGTAACACCGTTAAATGTCAAGGGGTGGTTAGATTGTCCTTCATTGGTCTCGGTCTTGGCCTGGCATTTGTGTGGCACGAATGTTACTTGCCGCTTGTCAGCCCAAGCCTGGATATTGTTAGATCTTGTTGCATTTGAACACAGACTGCTTCAGTATCTGAGGAGTCATGAATGGCGCTGAACATTGTGCAATCATCAGCGAACATTCCCACTTCTGACCTTATAATGGAGGGAAGGTCATTGAAGCAGCTGAAGATGGTTTGACTTAGGACATCACCCTGCGGAGCTCCTGCAGAGATGCCACGGGGCTGAGATGATTGATCTCCAAAAACCACAAACATCTTCATTTTTGCCAGCAACAGCTTCAAATAGCAGAGAGTTTGGCCCACAATATCCACTGATTCCAGTTTCAGGGATCCTTAATGCCACATTCGAGCGACTGCAGCCTTGATTTCAAGGCCTGTAACTTTTACCTCACCTCTAGAATGCAGCTCTTTTGTCTATTTTTGAACCAAGTTGATAATGAGATCAGGAGCTGAGTGGCCCTGGCAGAACCCAAACTGGGCGTCACTGAGCTGGTTATTGCTGAGCAGGTGCTGCTTGATAGCACTGTCAATGACACCCTCTATCACTTTACTGATGATTGACAGTAGACTGATGGGTCAGTAATTGGATTTGTTATGATTTTTATGTACAAGACATACCTGGGCAATTTTTCACATTGTCGGGTAGATGCTAGTGTTGTAACTGTACTGGAACAGCTTGGCTAGGGGAGTGGCAAGTTCTCAAGGACAGTGCCCATTGCCTTTGCATTATACTATGTCCCCAAGCATTTCTTGATTTCACATGGGGTGAATCGAATTGGTTGCAAACTGGTATCCTTAATGCTGAGTACCACAGGAGGCGGCCAAGATAGTTCATCCATTCAGCACTTTTAACTGAATGTTCCTGTATATGATTCAGGCATATCTTTTACATGATGTGTTGGGGTCTTCAATCATTGAATATGGGGATATTTGTTGAGCCTTCTCCTCCAGTGAGCTGTTTAATTATCCACCAACAGTCACGACTGTATGTGGCAGGACTGCATAGCTTAGACCTGATCTGCTGGTTGTGGGATCACTTAACTCAATCTATCACTTGATGCTTTCACTGCTTGGCATGCAAGTAGGTAGCTTGATTAGGTTGACAACTCATTTTCACATATGCCTGGTGCTGATCCTGGCATGCCCTCCTGCACTCTTCATTGAACCAGTGTTGATCCCCTGGCTTGATGGTAATGGTTGAGTGGGAGATATGTCGGGCCAAGAGGTTACAGATTGTGCTGGAGTACGATTCTGCTGCTGTTGATGGTCCACAGCGCCTTATGGATGTCCAGTCTTGAGTTGCTAGATCTGTGTGAAGTCTGTCCCATTCAGCATGGTGATAGTGCCACACAACACAATGGATGTTGTTCTCAATGTGAAGGTGGGACTTCGTCTCCACAAGGACTGTGCGATGGTCACTCTTACAGATACTGTCATGGACAGATGCAACGGCAGCTGGCAGATTGGTAAGGATGAGGTCAGGTATGTTTTTCCTTCTTGAAAGTTCCTTCACCACCTGCTGTTGATCCAGTCTAGCAGCTATGTGCTTTAGAACCTGACCATTGTTTCATTGAATTCAAATTCCACCATTTGCCATGGTAAAATTCAAATCCTGGTCCCCAGAACCTTACCTGGGTGTCTGGATTAATAGTCTAACAGTAATACTGCTAGGCCATTGCCTCCCTGAACATCACCCTGGTTAAAATGGCACTTGAGACCTTTGTACTCTCAGGTCACATGCTATGATGATAAATATCATGAGCATGCCTCTTAAAGGCATACCACATACTAACTGTGAGGCAATACATAACCTTGTTGTCTTAACATTTCTGAAAGAACGTTTGTTTTAATTTCCTCCTCCAAATCAAATATAGAGAATAAAATCCATGCTGACATGACTTTTAAAGCTGATTTATCAAATTGATCTTGAAACCACATCCGTCTAACACTGAGGATCAATCTAATCTTCCTCTGCACTGTCTCGAACTTTGATTGATCTGTCTTATGTCACAGGACTGAACACATGACTATAGCTGCAACCTGACTAAGGTGCTAGACAGCTTCAGCGTGAATTCTGCGATTTGAACTCAACAAAATTGGAAGTGTGACCTGTTATCCGGTTCCTTTCATTGATTATCAGCTCATGCTGTGATCAGTGTTGCACAATGACTCATCTAATATCCCCAGCTCTTTCTCAATGTAGCTTGCGGCTAGCTCTATTCCTCCCACTGAGTATGCATCCTTTTCTTTTCAGTAGCAATTTGCAATACTTTCAGCATGATGTTGCAGAACAGAAAATGGCTGAGATGAATGGGACAGATACATTGCAGAGGAAGCTAGATAAACAAATTACAAAATTGCAAACTTGTTACAGCACAGAAGGGCGCATTCAGCCCACTGTGCCTGCACCAGGTCTTCAAACGAGCATCATTACCTTGTGCCAATCTCAATACTCTTACACACTACACATTCTCACTCACCACTTCTGAGAAAACAGAAATCTAATGCCCTCTTGAATGTTTCTGTTAAATCCGCCTCTACCACATGTCCAGGCAGTGCTTTCTGTGCTCTAGTGGTTCACTGTATTATCACGTCACCCTTGCATTTTTTGCATGACACCTTATATCTGTGCCTCTCTTATTCTTGTTCCTTTTATGAGCAGGAATAACTATTTTTCTATTTACCCTATCCAGCCTGGTCATTATTTTGAAAACCTGCATTAAATCCTCCCTCAGCCTTCTTCTCTCTAAGGAGAACATTTCCAACTTCCTCAATCTATCATCATAACTAAAGTTTCTGATTCTTTGAACCACTTCTGCACTTTATCCAACGCATTCTCATCTTTCCTATAATATAGTTCAGGTCTGACAAGTGTTCTGTACAAGTTCAACATCACCTCCTTAATCTTGTGCTTTATGTCCCTATTAGTAAAGCTAAGTACACATTATGCATTATTAACTGTTCTCTCTACCTGTCATACCACCTTCAATGATCTGTGCACATTTCCACACAGGTCCCTCTACTCCAGCCATCTCCCCTCTTTAGAATTTTATCTTCCATTTTGTATTGTTGTTGTTGTTTTTTCTACCAAAGCACAGATGTGGAAAAAGGAATAGAATTTAATGAAAAATAAATTTAAATGAGAGAGACTGACTCAGAGGTTGAGTGGATGCCTGCGTGGATTGGTTGGAGTGAATGTCCAGTTTTGGTATGGTAAACTCGATCCAGTTCAACTTAATTCTTGGTATTGGCAGTAAAATACCAAGTGCAAACTGTAAAGTTCCATTTTGAAGACCTTGGCTGCCTCTTCTGTTTTGGTGTTAGCTAGAGAGTAGCTGGAGATTTGGAACTGAAATTCTCTCCAATTGTAACTGTGATAGGAAACCATAACATTCCAGAGACATGATCATTGAAATCTCAGTTTATTTGAGCCTTCATGCCAATCTATCATGAGATGCCAATGACTGACCAAAGGCGTCAACTCTTCCATTGTGCAACCTCATTGTAATCCTCAACTCCCTGGCATTTCGAAACTTATGTAACTCCTCTTTAAATATTTTCAGTCATCTAGCCACCACAACTCTCTGGAGCTGAGACGTTCATTACTCTCTGAGAGAAGAAATTCCCTTGCATCTCAGTTTTAAATGGGCCTTACCTTGTTCCTGTAAGTGTGTCCCCTAGTTCCAAGATTCCCCCACTAGAGGAAACATAATCTGAACAAGGCCCCTCAGAATTTCATGTTCCAATAAATTCATTCCTCATTCTCCTCAACCCTGATGAAGAAAGGCCTAATCTATTTAGCTGTTCTTGATAGGTTAACCTCGTCATTCCAGGAGTCAGCTGAGTGAATCACATCAGAACTACATCAATACCAATTTCTTAAAAGCTGGGATCAAAACCACACACAGTACTCCAAGTGTGGCCTCAACAATGCCCTGAACGGTTAAATTCCCTATCTTAAATTTCAATCCCCTTAGCAATGAATGCCTAAATTTCATTTGCCTTCTTAATTACTCCTTGCACCTGCATGACATCTTTTTTGTGTTTCGTGTGCAAGAACATACGGATCTCTCTTTGCTGTACTTTATTGGAGTTTCTCTCTATTTAAATAATAGTCTGTCTTTTGATTCTTCTTACTAAAGTCCATAACCCGCAAACTTCCCTACATCAAATTCCATCTTCCAAGTTTTTGGCCACTCGCAACCTATTTGAATTCCTTTGTAGTTTCTTTATAACCTCATCATATCATGCCTTCCCACCTACTTTTGTATCATCAGCAAATTTGGATACAATACACTCTGTCCCCTCTTCCAAGCCATTAAATAGGTAGTAAATAAATGAGGTGCTAGGATTGATCCCTGTGGCACTTCGAAAATTATAACCTAAAAAACGATTCATTTACCATGAATTTTCTGAAGAAGGGTCCAGACCCGAAACAACAGCTTTCCTGCTCCTCTGATGCTGCTTGGCCTGCTGTGTTCATCCAGCTCTACACCTTGTTATCTCATTTCCCATGAGTCTTTTTAACCTGTCTGCTGTAGATGACTTTTTGTTCGTACTCCTGCAATTACCTCATTCAGGTTAAAGATGCTGGTTTGAGACCCGAGTTGCTTGACCTCAAATTGAATTGGAAATTCTACCACGCTCTTATCACTACCCGCTATGGGATCCTTAAGTACAAACATTCTTATCAATCCTACCTCATTGAGCATTTCAAGATCTAAATAGCCTGATTCTGGGTAGATTTTCCAAAACACAAAAACAGAAATGACTGGAGAAACTCAGCAGCATCTATGAAGTGGAAATAAAGTTAACATTTTGAATCCAGTGACCCTTCTCAGAACTAGTTCTCTTTCTGTGTTTGTACCAGATCTTCATTAAATTAAGAGTATGATGGGATCTTGATCACATGGGCCAATGGGCTGAGGGGTGGCAGATGGAGTTTAATTTAGATAAATGTGAGGTGCTGCATTTTGGTAAGGCAAATCATGGCAGACCTTACACAGTTAATGGAAGGGCCCTGGAAGTTGTTGTCAAATAGACACCAAGGGGCGCAGGTTCATAGCCCCTTGAAAGTGAAGTCGCAGGTAGACATTGTAGTGAAGAAGGTGTTTGGCATGCTTGCCTTCATTGGTAAGAACATTGAGCACAGCAGTTGCGAGGTCCTGTTATGGCTGCATGTGGTAAGGCCACTTTTGGAGTACTGTTTACTGTTCTGGTCAACAACTACAAAAACTTGCTGGGAAACCTCCGCAGGTCTGGTAGCATCTGTGAAGAAAAGAATCGGTGTTAACGTTTTGGGTCCGGTGACCCTTCTTTAGAACTGTCCTGGTCACCTGCTACAGGAAGAATGTTATTAAACTGGAAAGGGTGCAAAAAAGGATTACAAGGTTTTACTGCGACTGGAAGGTTTGAGTTGTAAGGAAAGGTTGGATAAGCTGGAACTTCTTTCCCTGGAGCATAGGAGTGGTGAAGAGAGGTTTATAAAATCATGAGGGGCACAGATAAGGTGAAGACTAAAGTTCCTTCACCCAGGTAGGGGATACAGGGGTTCTGGCTGTTATTAGTAAAACTGTTGCTGTTTTAGGTGGTTCGGATCACTCCCAGATCCTTGGTTCTGACACTGGACTTCATTTAGGAATGCGAAGTGAAGAAGGCAGTAGACAGGTGTTTTAGGGCAAACAAAGTTTATTAAATACTAAGATGAGTATATCGCAAGAAATAAAAGGCAATTGTAATAAACAGGGAAATAATACAAATGTGAATAATTTACAAGAGATAAAAGGCAAATACAAAACAGGGAAACTGACACTATCAGTTATTAACTTAACACAGGCTGATTACAACTAGAAATTTAACAATACTTTTAAACACAGACACTTTAATCAGATTTTCTGACTTTGGGGTACCCTGAGCTGACACCAACCCACCTTGCCCTCCCTGCTAGCTAGGTTGGATACTTTGGGTCTCGAGGAAATAGGCTCATCACTGGGGATAAACGGGTTTTGACTTACAGCTGGTCATTCCCGCTTGCCGTAGCTGGTGCTTCTCTGAGGACTTCAGACGGTGCAGACTCTCAGTCTGGGTTGAGTCTGCTGGTGCAGTAAGAAATATTGTGGATATATCGAATGATTACTTTGGTTGTCTTACTTTTTGGTGGGTTTTGCGAGTGAGTTTTCAACTCAGGATGTGCCTGAGGCCTTGTGGTGTTGTTCGTGTCTGTGGTGCTGAACATTGTGCAATCATTGGTGAACATCCCCACTTCTGATCTTACGATGGAGGGAAGTTCATTGATGAAGCAGCTGAAGTTGGTTGAACTGAGGACACTCCCCTGAGGAACTCCTGCAGAGATATCCTGGAGCTGAGATGGCTGACCTCCAACAACCACGACCAACTTCCTATGTGCCAGGTATGACGCCAAGCAGTAGAGAGATTTCAGAAGAAGTGTAATACTGGAGTCAAGCATTAACTCTGTTTCTCTCTCCACTGGCACTGCCAGAACTGCCAGAAAGCTGTCTGCCTGATTCACATTATCCCCAAAATAAAAACCGAAAGAACTGCGGATGCTGTAAATCAGGAACACAAACAGAAATTGCTGGAAAAGCTCAGCAGGTCTGGCAGCATCTGTGAAGAAAAAAATCAGAGTTAGTGTTTCAGATCCGGTGACCCTTCCTCAGAACCGTAGAGTCACCGGATACGAAAGGTTGATTCTGATCTTTCCTTCACAGATGCTGTCAGACCTGCCGAGCTTTTCCAGCAACTTCTGTTTTTGTCACATTGTCCCCTGTTTTGCTGGGACTCCTTGATGCCACACTAGGCCAAGCGTTGCCTTGATGTCACTTTTACCTCCTCACCTCTAAATTCAGCTCCTTAACTCTTGTTTAGCCAAAGGCTGTAAGGCGGTCAGGAGCTGAGTGGCCCTGACAAAAACAAATCTCGGTGTAAGTGAGGAGGTTTTACCTTTGCAGGTGCTGCTTGATAGCACCATCACAATCAGATCATAATGATCCCTTTCCACCTCTTTGCTGATGGTCAGGAATAATCTGATAGAGTGGTAAATGTTTGGATTGGACATGTCCTGCTTTTGGTACACAGAACATTTCTGCATAATTCTCCATATTGTCAGTCGCCTGCTCGTTCCATAGATGCACAAGCCTCTGTGTAAAAACAGTTGCCCTCAAGACCCTTTTAAATCTTTCCTCTTTCTCCTTAAACCTATGCCCTCTAGTTTTGGACTCCCTGTAGGATTGAGAAAAAATCCCTACGATTTAAAATACTGTACCATAAACCCTGGACTTTGAACAGAGCTTTTCAAATTAAAAAAAAAAGCAGCTGCGATATGCTGTGGGGATACCCACAGTCATGGGGATGGCTGCCTGGAAGCATTGTTCAGTTAGAAAATCCAATTCACACCTCAACTCTGAAAGAACTATGAACCAGACCTAAGACGATGACTTAAAGTAGATATCACGGAGACATTACAGATACCAAGGCACAGTGGCTCAGTGGTTAGTGCTAGTGCCTCCCAGTGCCGGGGACCTGGGTTCAATTCCAACCTTGGGTAACTGTCTGTGTGGAGTTTGCCCAGTGTTCCTGCGTCTGTGTGGGTTTCCTCCCAAAAATATGTCAGGTATATGGATTGGCCATGCTCAATTGCCCATAGTGTTCAGGGATGTGTAGGCTAGCTGGGTTAGACATGGGAAATGCAGGGGTACAGGAATGGGTCTGGGTGGGATGCTCTTCAGAGGGGCAGTGTGGACTTGTTCAGCTTTCCACACTGTAGGGATCCTATGAACTTCTTCAGGTACTGAAGCAGTGCATATTTGCATGCAACAAGACCCAGTCAAAATTTTGGCCTGGGTTTACAAATGCCAAGCACTTAGCATTAAGAATCACTTTGAAATAAAAATTAATGGCGAAACACTATGCAAAATGGAAGGAACTGAAAAGAAATTTCTGAAAGTACTCACACGTCAGGTCGCGTTTGTATAAATAAAAACAGAATTAACAGTTCTTGGGTGACCTTTGGCAGAATGTTTGCCCACTTCTGATGAAATGTCATCAAATTGAAATGTTAACTGTTTCTAGCTCCACAGATTCTCCATAAGCTGAATATTGTGTCTTGAAATAAAGGTCACTTGGGTGAGCACAGGAATTTAACAGATGCCAGTAAATAGCTGATTTTTAAAAATAATACTCATGCTGGAAGTAACAAATGGAACATTTTGCTTCATACAATCCAATTGTGAGGGCTCACTGGTGTCGGGCACTGGAAATAAAGCCCAATATTGCCTGAGACACAATTTTACAAGAGTACAGCAATGGGATTGAGACCCTGCAGTCTCTATAGACAGGTTGGTGCCTGTTTTGGAGAGCCAAGTGGAGCAGTCGCAGAGTCTGCTGGATGTGTGCACAGACTGCAGTCCATTGCTCTGCCACTGGTGCTCAGCACCAACCAGGGGTGAAAGGTTTAGAGATCACTCCAGATCCCCTTCTTCACAGGACGTCAAGCCGATGTCAGGCATCCAGCTAGAGGAAGATCCTCAGAGAGTCATCAAATCCCTACCGCTTCACCCATGCCAAACTACAAAGGTTTCCTCTGAAAAAACCCCAAAATTGGCCAGATCTTCTATTCAGCCAGAGGCATTCAAACAAAGGAGAGTGCACTTCTGTCTGGGCAGGAGACATGAGATGTCTGGGCCCTCAAGACACAAGCAGCCCTGAGGTCTCTTGAACAAACCTTCACCTCATCTGTGGAATCAGGCATGGTATCATGGTTCACTAGAACCAGAAATAGAATGCGAGGTAAACGGAGGATAAACTAGAACTGGAAATACTTTATTGTGTGTCATCTCAGCCCCACAGTCAGTTTTAGACTGCCCCTCTAGCTCTCGCTCCAGGTCACTTGGCCCATTCTCCTCAAGAGGCAACACACACCCAATGACCTATGTTACATCGGGTACCACTCGAAATGTGGTGGGAGGAAAAGAAAGAAGATCTTTCTGAGGGCATGTTGGTAGTACGTATCACTGTAAATGCGCTCTCACATTTGTAAATAAATGTTCGCTTTCCTCGTCAGTTTTGTAGGTGAATATCTATCTATCTGCAACTACAACAGAGCTTAGCCGTCTTGAAGACACAATATTTGATTGTCCAAGATGCAGTGAGTAGCTTCGGCACCACATGCACACTACAGGGAATTCGCAGCTGATTGTTAGTTTTGTAGCTAGGGTCAATATTTCAAGGTAACAAAACATTGCAAGTGCATCGCAGCCATTTGTGGGATTGACTTTTATCAGTGAATGAAGGTTGTTTTTGGACTAGAGGCCTGTGACCAATGGTGTGCCGCAAGGATCGGTGCTGGGTTCACTGCTTTTTATCACTTATAGAAATGATCTGATAGTGAATACAAGAGGTATAACTAGTAAGTTTGCAAATGACATCAAATTGAGAGGGTATTGACAGCGAAGAAGGTTACCTCAGAGTATAATGGGAACTTGATCAGATGGGCCGATGGGCTGAGGAGTGGCAGATGGACTTTAATTTAGATATATGTTAGGTACTGTACTTTGGTAAGGTAAATAAAGGCAGGACTTATACACTTAATGGTAGAGTTCTGGGGACTGTTGCCAAACAAAGAGACCTTGGAGCGTAGGTTCATAATTCCTTGAATGTGGAGACACAGGTACACAGGATAGTGAAGAAGGCATTTAGTATATTTACCTTATTTGGTCAGTGCATTGAGTATAGGAGCTGGGATGCCATGTTACAGCTATAAAGGACATTGATTAGGCCACTTTTAGAATATTGTGTTCAGTTCTGGTCTCCCAGCTATAAGAAAGATGCTATTAAACTTGAAAATGTTCAGGAAAGATTGCAATGGTGTTGCTGGTTTGGAGGGTTTAAGCTATAGGGAGAGGCTGAATAGGCTGGGTTATTTTTCCCCTGGAGTGTCGGAGGCTAAGGTTTATAAAACCTCACAGAGGTTTATTAAATCATAAGGGGCAGGATAGGGTGAATAGTCAAGGTCTTTTCCTCTTTGTAGGGGAGACCAAAACTAGAGGGCATATGTTTAAGGCAAGAGGAGAAAGATTTAAGATGGGCAACATTTTCACGTAGAGGGTGGTGTATATATGAAATGAATTGCCAGAGGATGTGGTGGAAGCTGGTATAATGACAACATTTAAAATACATATGGATGGGTATATGAATTAGAAGGGTTCAGAGAGAATTTTTTTTTTCCTTTATTCATTCACAGGATGAAGGTGTCACTGGCTTGTCAGCATTTATTCGCCATCCCTAATTGGTCAGAGACCAGTTCATAGTCAACCACATTGCTGTGGGTCTGGAGTCACATGTGGGCCAGACCACATAAAGATGGTAGTTTCCTTCCCTAAAGGACATTAGTGAACCAGGTGGGTTTTTTCCTGACAATCAACAATAGATTCACAGTCATCATTAGTGTCTTAATTCCAGATATTTGTTGAGTTCAAATTCCACCATCTGCTGTGGCAGGATTTGAACCCAGGTCCCCAGAATATTATCTGGGCCTTTGGATAAACAGTCCAGCAATAATACCACTAGACCATTGCCTCACCCTTAAATCAGCCAAATGCTGGCAAATGAGGCGAGTTTAATTTAGCATATCTTGTCAGCATGGACGAGTTGAACCGAAGGCTCTGTTTCTGTGCTGTACAGGTCTATGACTCTAATGGAATGGTCAAGAATGCTTGGGATAATGATTTGGATGGTGTACTGGAGATAAATGCCTAAGGTTTGCACATCATGTTGTACCTGCAGGAATGTTTCAGCTTTAATGGGTGGCACGGTGGCTTAGTGGTTAGCACTCACAGCACCAGGGACCTGGGTATGATTTCACCTTCAGGTTCTTACTATTGGCGAACTCCCCAAAAGATTGTCATCTTGGCAGCACCCCAGGGCCTGATGGGACTTAATTGAGGATACTGAGGGAGGCAAGAGAAGAGAATGCTGCGACCTTGACAGATATCTTTGTATTCTCTTTCATCACACGCACGATCCCAGAAGACTGGAGAATAACCAGTGTTGTTCTTTTGTTTAAAAAGGGCAACAGGGATAATTCAGAAAATTACAGGCCAGTGGGCCTTACAACCGTGGTAAAGAAATTATTGGGTAAAATTCTTAGGGACAGGATTTACTCACGTTTGAAAAAGAATGAACTTATTAGGGATAGTCATCATGGCTTTGTGCGAGGAAGTTCAAGTCTCACAAATTTGATTGACATTTGGGGAAATGATAGAAATGATTGGTGAGGGAAGGGTTATGAATGTTACATACATGGACTTTGCTAAAGCATTTTACAAGGTCCGTCATGGTAAGTTGGCCCAGAAGGATATGTCACATGGGATCCGTAGTGAGTTGGTATATTGGATACAAAATTGGCTAGGTGATAGAAGACAGAGTGTATTTTTGGAGGATTATTTTTCTCACTGGTGGTCTGCGACTAATGGTGTTCTATAAGGATCAGTGCTGGAACCTCTGTTCTTCGTAATATATATACATGATTTGGATGAAAATGTCGGTGCTCTGATCAGTGAGTTTTCAGATGACACAAACATTGTTGGAGTTGTAGATAGTAAGAAAGGTTGTCAAAGGATACAGCAGTGTATAGATCAGTTGGAAAGTTGAGCAGAGAAATAGCAGATGGAGTTTAAACTGGACAAGTGTGAGGTGATGCATTTTGGAAAGTCAAGTAGTGAAAGAACGTGTACAGTAAATAGCAGAACCCTTAGGAGCATTGATGTACAGATGGATCTTGGGGTACAAGTCCATAGCTCCCTGGAAGTGGCAATAAAAATGAATAAGGTAGTAAAAAAGACATTCAGCATGCTTGCCTCCATCAGTCATGGTACTGACTATCACAGTTGGCAAGTCATATTGCAGCGTACAAACCTTTTGTTAGGCAACATTTGGAGCATTGTGTGCATTCCTGGTCACCACACTATAGGAAGAATGTGGAGTCATTGGAGAGGGTGCCAAAGAGGTTTACCAGGATGTTGCCTGGATTGGAGTGTATTAACTATAAAGAGAGGTTGGACAAACTTGCAATGTTTTCGCTAGATTGCTGGAGGCTGAGAAGCGTCTTGATAGAGTGTATAAAATTGTGACATATGTGGATAGGGTGGATAGTCAGAGTCTTTTTCAGATGATGAAAATGCCTAGT
Organism: Ginglymostoma cirratum; assembly: GCA_024137785.1. Classification (NCBI taxonomy): domain Eukaryota; kingdom Metazoa; phylum Chordata; class Chondrichthyes; order Orectolobiformes; family Ginglymostomatidae; genus Ginglymostoma; species Ginglymostoma cirratum. The sequence continues at coordinate 11,447,407 of JAHRHZ010000249.1, forward strand.
ATCAGTTTAAAAGTGAAAGGGGCAAAGTTTAAGGAAAATGTGTGAAGAAAGTTTTTACACAGAGGGTGGTAAGTATCTGGATTGCTCTGTGAACGGAAGTGGTAGAAGCAGATATGATAACAATGTTTAAGAGGCAGTTATACAGACACATGAACAAGCAGGGAACTGAGGAATATGGACCATGTGCAGGCAAATGGGATTAGTTTAGAATAGCATCATAGTTGGCATAGATATAGTGGGCTGAATGGCCCTTTCCTATGTTGGACTCTTCTATGTTGTAGGAGTCACATATAAACCAGGTAAGGGCAGCAGATATTTTTCCCCTAAAGGCCATTAACAAATCAGATAGATTTTTATAATAATCAACAGTAGCTGCATGGTTGTCATTAGTTTGCTTTTTATTGGACTCAAATATCTCCATCTGCCGTGATGATATTCAGAACTGTGTCCCCATTGCATTAGCTTAGGATTCTGGATTAATAGTCTTGTAACATTATCATCACCCCACCAGCTTCCTCCTAAATCCCCTCTGTATCCCAGCACTCTGCCTCCAATTCCCATACTTAAATACTCTGATTTACCCCCATGAGCAGTGGACCCTGATAATCTATTTTGATTTTTGGTTGACAGAAACTCAGGACTGACCTCCCTTGAGGGAGTTAGTCAGAAAAACTTAAACAATGAATGACCAGACCCCTGGCTGATATCTGCATGGCTCCCCATCTGTGTTCTCACGTCTCTGTGGACTGGTTACACAGACCAGTGATGAGTAAGGCTACTCTCTGGACAGCAGAGGTACAGACTCCCTGAAACTGAACCACTGAGTGGCTGCACTCTGTGGCAAAAAGGGGGACTTTGGGATTATTATCAGCTTTTCAACACTTTATACTCAATATCTGGCTCGATAGTAAAGAAACATTCCTATACATAGAGCATTCCTCACAAATATGTTTTGCGAAACGTAAAACCCAAAATGTGAGATTGTTCAGATGAAGTTTATTGATTCAGCTCAGGTTAATCAGTCTTCCTGGCTGCTAGATTTCTTGTCTATGCTTCTAGAGAGACTCACAGACATTACTACTTGTTTCTCTGAGCTCAATCAATTCTCTGGGCTCTGCTTCTTCAGATGCTGCGACAAAAGCAGAAATTGCTGGAAAAACTCAGCAGGTGTGGAGAAAAAAATAGAGTTGACATTTTGGGTCCAGTGACCCTTCTTCAGAACAGCTAACTCGTGAAACGTTAACTCTGTTTTTCCCCTCTTCACAGATGCTGCCACGCCTACTGAATTTCTCCAGCAATTTCTGTTTTTAGTGCTGATTTCCAGCTTCTGTAGTTCGTTGGTTTTTCAGAACCCGTGTTGGCTTCTGCATGTTGATAGAGTCAAGAATTGTTGACTAATGCAATTACTTTTTTTTCCTCCTTTGTAGCCAAGATTTATACCTAGGTACTTGTACCTAAGATGGCACTATAAGAGGCAGACATTGTGAAAATTTTTCGTTGCACTTCTCCAATGAGGTACAAGTGACAATAAAGGATATTTTAATTCTAATTCCCTGTCGTGGGCTAGCCAGGCATCTGGACTGTCGATTTGCCCTGATGGCCATATGATATGGAAAGTCTCTTTTTCATCCAATTTTGGAGAAGTGGCAGTGAAGACCACACCAGCACTTTCTTCTTTCTCTGAACCAGCTAGCAGATCTACCAAGGTGTGAGGCTCTGAGCTGGTAGGTGGTGGGTGCTGATGACAGCCTTGCTGGTGCTACCTCTGAGCCAACCATGGTCTAATCCTCAGATGGAGAAGGTGGCGTCTTGTGGGATCATGCTCTTGATCACCAAGTCATGGCAATTCCACTGGTACCTGCAGGAGACAAAAGAGAGAATGTGTCGTGACCAAAGGGCAGACTCTGTGACTCCCATTCATGGTGGATGTAACTGGGAGAGTTGTTCAACAATGAACAATGCTTCTTCCTTGGTTACCGGGACGTGGATGTTTTAGCATCTCCACAAGATCAGTCCTGGTCCTGAGAAGCAGAGAAACAACATTATCTTACCTCGTACCACAGTCTCCACCATGCAGGGCAGCTCCAGACTGCACATATTTGAAAGGTGCACTATGGCCTTTTGACTAATGTGCCTGTGCCAGGACTCCTGGAATATCCCAGCTGTGGTGAGTACTTGCACCTATGGAGTGTGGGAAAATCGGGCTTGTATCTGTCGAGGTAACTAATAGATAAGGCAAATTTGGAATGATCGCATGAGAAAACTCACCATTTCTCAGGGAGAGAAACCGTCCTCTGAGCTCACTGCCAGGGACTCCATCCAGGCCAGTCGCTTTCAGTGGGTTCACTCCCATGAAGGTTGATCTGGTGTCTGTAGCGGTGACTGTAGGTTCAGGTGCACGCGAGGCTGTTGGGACAGGTGATGTCATTTCACTGACCTTCTGCACAAAACAAGCATAAAATGCATTGTGCTCATCAGGGAGGGATGCATTGTTGTCAGTGATTCGACTCGACTTTGTTTTGGAGGCTGTTATTATCATTAAACCCTGCTACAGACGACGTGTGTTTGTGTGGTTAGTCTGGGACCCTAGTTTAGTCTGCTATTGTCTCTTGGTACCCCTGATGGGTTGCTGCAAAGGCCAGGGCCATCTGACTTGAACACCTCAGACCTGGGCTCAGTAGGGAGTGGATTTCCAGGCTCGTCCGTGGTTTCCGGTTGGGGAATGCACAGATTAAATTCTTTGGCGCGCAGTCCTCTACAACCTTACTGATGAAGCCTGTGACGGTGGTGGCAAGTTGATTTAGGTTGGCCACTGAGTTCTTCAACATGGAACAGCCCACCAACTCCAAGCAGCCACGTAGGAGCTCGTCTGTTACCTTAGACCAGCAATACACAACACTCTGTACCAGATCCTCACACTTCAGTTTCTGCTTGTGAGCCAGGAGAAGGAGCCAATATCAAAACTCAGGTAAGGAAGGGAGTGCTAGGTGTCTTTGGTTGTGTAGCAATGGTCCATGATATTTGAGGACCAGTCCTGACTTTGGAGCATTCCCAATTTAACCATATTCTTTGGATCCTGTTTAATCATCAGATGCTGGGTCTGAAGTATTTTTTTGTTATCCTACCCGTTACCCTGTTTTATTTTATGCTTTAATCCAACACTTCTACCTGTATATTGAGAGACCAGCCTGAAGTATGTCAGGGCATGGGTGTTTGCACATACTCTTCCCTGATGCTACTTGCTCCTCATCAAGGCTTATGTGCTGTGATGCTCCTTGACTTATATCTATATAAGTTCTTAAATGCAGATCTCTAGTGCTGTATTCAAGATCTCTCCCTTGACATTCTCATTCGAAACTGGTGCCTTCTCTCTCTTCAGAGTCATGGACAGCTGTGGTTTAATCAGTCAGCTCACCACACCTTCTCAAGGGCAAGCAGAGATGGAAAGCAAATGCCATGCCAGCCAGCGAAAACCACATCCTGGGAATGAATTTGTAAAATATCATGTGATCATGTACATCATCATGACTTGCATGCATCTCATCTTACCACTGACGACCCCAAAGCCCTCCCATCTTGCCCACTCTTTTAAATTGTGCCCTTGTTTTATAATGCTGCCAGGATTGAGAGTTATGATTTCTCAGGACTGATGAACTGACGTAGACTAAGTGGCCTTCCTGATTTGTGAAATCATGCATGACTGAGAACTAATCCACAGGGGATTTTCTCACAGTGCAAAACAAGATGCCTTAATAATCTGTAGAGCTAGATGAACACAGCAGGCCAAGCAGCATCAGAGGAGCAGGAAGGCTGACGTTTCGGTCCTCGACCCTTCTTCAGAAATGAGGGAGGTGAAGGGGGTTCTGAAATAAATAAGGAGTGAGGGGGGTGGATAGAAGATGCATAGAGGAGAAGATAGGTGGAGAAGTGACAGACAGGTCAAAGAGGAGGGGATGGAGCCAGTAAAGGTGAGTGTAGGTGGGGCGTTAGGGAGGAGAAAGGTCAGTCCAGGGAGGACAGACAGGTCAAGGGGGCGGGATAAGGTCAGTAGGTAGGAGATGGGAGTGGGGCTTGAGGTGAGAGGAGGGGATAGGTGGGAGGAAGGACTGGTTAGGGAGGCGGGGACGTGCTGGGCTGGTTTTGGGATGCGGTAGGGGGAGGGGAGATTTTGAAGCTTGTGAAGTCCACATTGATACCCTTGGGCTGCAGGGTTCCCAAGTGGAATATGAGGTGCCGTTCCTGCAACCTTTGGGTGGCATCGTTGTGGCACTGCAGGAGGCCCAGGATGGACATGTTGTCTGAGGAATGGGAGGGGGAGTTGAAATGGTTCACGGCTGGGAGGTGCAGTTGTTTAGTGTGAACCAAGCGTAGGTGTTCTGGAAAGCTGTCCCCAAGCCTCCGCTTGGTTCCCCGATGTAGAGGAAGCCACAACGGGTACAGCGGATGCAGTACAACACATTGGCAGATGTACAGGTGAACATCTGCTTGATGTGAAAAGTCTTCTTGGGGCCTGGGATTGGGGTGAGGGAGGAAGTGTGGGGGCAGGTGTAGCACTTCCTGTGGTTGCAAGGAAAAGTGCCGGGTGTGGTGGGGCTGGAGGGGAGTGTGGAGCGGACAAGGGAGTCACGGAGGGAGTGGTCCCTCCGGAAAGCAGACAAGGGTGGGGAGGGAAAAATGTCTTTGGTGGTGGGGTCTGATTGCAGATGGTGGAAGTGTCAGAGGATGATGCGTTGGATGCGGAAGTTGGTGGGGTGGTACGTGAGGACAAGGGGGATTCTGTTTTGGTTATTATTGCGAGGACGGGGTGTGAGGGATGAGTTGTGAGGGAATAGGGGATGGCATTTTTACGGGAAGGTGGGTGGGAGGAGATGTATTCCAGGTAGCTGTGGGAGTCAGTGGGCTTGAAATGGACATCGGTTTCTAGGTGGTTACCCGAGATGGAGACAGAGAGGTCCAGGAAGGAGAGGGAAGTGTTGGAGATGGTCCAGGTGAACTTCAGGTTGGGGTGGAAGGTGTTGGTGAAGTAGATGAACTGTTCGATCTCCTTGTGGGAGCATGAGGCGGCGCCGATACAGTCATCAATGTAACGGAGGAAGAGGTGGGGTTTAGGGCCAGTGTAGGTACGGAAGAGGGATTGTTCCACATAACCTACAAAGAGGCAGGCATAGCTTGGGCCCATGCGGGTACCCATGGCCACCCCCTTTGTCTGTAGGAAGTGGGAGGAATTGAAAGAGAAGTTGTTGAGGGTGAGGACGCGTTCGGCTAAGTGGGTATATTTTCCCAGCGAAATTCAAATTTGAAATGAGGTCTGAAAAAAATGCTTCCTAAGTAGCATTGTGTCTCAGCAATTTTCGCATTTAATGTTGACACCTTTGTATGTTCAATTTTTTAAAATTCATTTATAGTCTCACAGTTTAGGCCCCATATTAATGACTCACTCTTCTTAATTGCTCAAAGGGCAGTTAAGAGTCAAAGAAACCGATCCTTTGATCTAACTAGCCCATGCTGGACATAATCCCAAACTAAATTAGTCCCACTTGCCTGTTCCTGGCCTATGTCCCTCTGAATCTTTCCTACTCATGTACTTATCCAAATGTCATTTGAGCTTTGTAATTGTCCCCACATCTACCACTTCCTCAGGAAGTTCATTCCACACGTGAACCACCCTCTGTGTATGAAAAAATGCTCCTCATGTCTTTTTTTAAAATCTCTCTCCTCTCACCTTGAAAATGTGCCCCCTCATCTTGAAATCCCCCACCCTAGGGGAAAGACAACTACCATTAAACTTATCTATACTCCTCATTATGTTATAAACTTCTATAAGGTCATCTCGCAACCTCCTATGCTCCAGTGAAAAAAATCTCATGCCTATCCAGCCTTTCTTTATAATTCAAACCTTCCATATCCAGTAACATCCTGGTCAATCTCTTCTGAACCCTCTTCAGCTTAGGAATATCATTCCAGAAGTGGACATAGTACTTCAGAAGAGGCCTCACCAATGTCCTGTACAACCTCAACATAACATCCCTACTCCTACACTCAAAGGACTGAGCAGCGAAGGCAAACGTGCCAAATATCTTTTTAAACAACCTTGTCTATATGTGACACAAACTTCAAAAAATTGTGTACCTGCACTATAGGTCTGTCTGTTCTACACTAATACTCAAGGCCCTACCAATAATTGTATAAGGTCTACCCCTGTCTGTTGTACCAAACTACAATACCTCACTTTATCCAAATTGAATTCCATCTGTCATTTTTCAGCCCATTGACCCTAATGATCAGGATCAACTGCATTTGATCACATTTAGGCCAGGCCAGGTAAAGACAGGAGTCTCACTCCCTAAAGGATGTCTGTGAATCAGATATGGATTTTTCCCAATTGGCAACAGTTTCCTGGTCATCATTTGACTCTTAATTCTAGATTTTTGTGGAATTCAAGTTGCGCCATTTGCCGTGGTGGGATTCAAACCGGGGTCCCCAGAAAACTATATGAGAGATAGATAATAGGTACTGCAGATGCTGGAGAACCCGAGATAACAAGGTATGGAGCTGGATGAACACAGCAGGCCAAGCAGCACCATAGGAGCAGGAAAGCTTGACGTTTCGGGCCTAGACACTTCATCAGAAATGGTGGAGGGGAAGAGGGTTCTGAAATAAATAGGGAGAGGGGGGAGGTGGATAGAAGATGGATAGAGGAGAGGATAGGTGGAGAGGAGGCAGACAAGTCAAAGAGGTGGGGATGGAGCCAGTAGAGGTGAGTGTACAAGGGGCATTGAATACATTAGTAGGGAGGTTACAATTCAATAATATATGGCAGTGTTGAGACTGCATTGGGAATACTGTGCGTAGTATTGGTCACTTTATTCAAGGAACAATGTAAATGTGTTAGGGGCATTTCACAAGAGGATCACAAAACTAATACCTGAAAGGGGCCGGCTGTGTCATGAGGAAAGGTTGAACAGGCTAGGCTGGTGATGTTCAGAAAAGCAACAAAAACAGAAGTTGCTGGAAAATGTCAGCAGGTTTGGCAGTATCTGTGAAGAAAAAAATCAGAGTTAACATTTCAGGTCCAGTGACCCTTCCTCAGAACTGACGGTAGCTAGGAAAATGTTGGTTTACATGCTGAAGATAGGGTGGGGTAGGGGCTATGGAGTAAATGATAGGTGAGGATAGAGCCCAAAGAAAGAGACAAACAGTTGGACAGACAAACGAGTGGATAACGATCTGGCTAGGAGAGTTAAAAGCTGTTAATGGAGACTGTTAGTAGCTAACAATGGGTAGTGCAGATTATGTGATAGTAAGGCCTGGTACGTGGGGATGGGGGCTAGAACATAGGAGAGTTCAAACCCTAAAGCTATTCAACTCGATACTGCTTACACTGAGCTTCGCTGAAGCACTAGAACAAACCTGAGACAGAGATATTGGACAGGGAGCAAGGTGGTGTGTTGAAGTGGCAGGAACCTGGAAGTTCAGGGTCTTTTTTGCGGGCAGAATGTAGATGTTCTGCGAAACGGTCATCTAGTCTATGCTTCATTTCTCCAATGTAGAGGAGACCACACTTTTTTTATTCATTCACGGGATGAGGGTGTCACTGGCCAGGCCAGCATTTATTGCCCATCCCTAATTGCCCAGAGAGCAGTTCAGAGTCAACCACATTGCTGTGGGTCTGGAGTCACATGTAGGCCAGACCAGGTAAGGATGGCAGTTTCCTTCCCCAAAGGATATTAGTGAACCAGATGGGTTTTTACAACAATCGGCAATGGTTTCATAGTCATCATTAGATTCCAGATTCCAGGTATTTCTATTAAATTCAAATTCCACCATCTGCCATGGCAGGATTCGAACCCGGGTCCCCAGAACATTGTCTGGGTCTCTGGATTAACAGTCCAGCAATAACACCACTAGGCATTGCCTCCCCATAACAGTGAATGCAATAGACTAGATTGTGTGAAGTGCAGGTAAAGTGTTGCTTCACATGGAAGGTATATTTAGGCCGTTGGATACTGAGGAGGGAGGAGGTAAATGCGCAGGTGTTACACCTTCAGTGATTGTAGAGGAAGTTGCCGTGGAGGTGTCGGGGTCTGTTGAGAGTGAAGGAAGCGTGGACCAAGGTGTCCCAGAGGGAATGCTCCCTGCAGAAGGCAGATAACGGGTTCGGGGCAGCATGCGTCTGGTGGTGGCAACTCGCAGAGGTAGTGGAAATGATGTCTGATGGTCTTCTGGATGTGGATGCTGTTGGGATGGTGGGTAAGGACAAGGGGAACCCTATCGCTATTGCAGAAGGAAACAGAGGGGGTGAGGACCGAAGTACAGGAGATAGGTTATAACACCACAAGACCAAAAGACATAGGAGCAGAAATTAGGTCATTCGGCCCATCGAGTCTGCTCCGCCATTCAATCATGGCTGATAAGTTCCTCAACCCCATTCTCCCACTTTCTCCCCAAAACCATTCATCCCCTTGATAATCAAGAATCTATCTATCTCAGTCTTAAATGTACTCAATTAGGTTGTATCTGGTTGAGGGCCCTGTTGACAACAGAGCTAGGGAATCCTTGGTCGTGGAAAAAGCTGGATCTTTTGGAGGCTCCTTTGTTGAAGTTAGCATCATCGGAACATATGTGACGAAGATGGAGGAACTGGGAGAATGGAATACAGTCTTTACAGGAAACAGAATGTGAGGATGTATAGTCTAGGTAGCAGTGGGAGTTGGTGGGTTTATATTGGATATTAGTGGCCCATCCTTCCCAGAAATAGAAACAGAGAAGGGAGGAGTCAGAGATGGGTAAGACTTGATTGAAACACACAAACTCCTGATGCAAACTGTGGAGGCGATGATTCCTATCTTGGGCAACTCTAGAGTGCAGGGTCACTGTTTGAAATCCAGGGTTGCCATTTATAACAGATTAAGTGATTTTTTTTTCTCTCTCACAGAGGGTTGAGAGGTTTTGGACCTTTGGTCCAAAGTTCAGCATGGCCAGAGACTCCCTCCAGGCCAGTCACTTTCCATAAGGTCACCTTTAAGAAGGCTGACCTACCATCTGCGGTGGTGACCATGGATATATGCGCATCTGAGGATGATAGGATAGGTGACATCGTTTCACTGCTCTTCTGTTCAAGGTGAGCACAGAATGCATTGAGCTCATCGGGTAGGGATATACTGTTGCCTGTGATTCTGTTCAATTTTGCATAGTAGCCTATAATGTCGTATAAGCCTTGCCACGAACGACAGGGGTTCATGTGGTTGGCCTGGATCTCAAACGTAGTCTGGTACCGTCTCTTGGCATCTCTGATGGCCTTGTGAATGGTCGAACCTGGATTTCCCATATAGGTCAGGGTTGCCCAACTTGAACACCTCAGACCTGGAATTCAGTAGGGAATGGATCTCCCACTTCATCCATGATTTCTGGTTGGATTAACTTCTTCGACACACAGTCTTCTACTCCCTTACATATGAAGTCTGTAACGGCAGTGGTATATTTGTTTAGGTTGGCCGCTGAGTTCTAGAATATGGACCAGTCCACTGACTCTAAGCAGTGCCATAGAAACCCCTCCATTGCTTCAGACCAACCCTGCACTGCTTTCTGGAATGAGTCCTCATGTTTCAATTTCTGCTTCTAAACAGGTAGGAGAAGCACAATGTTGTGGTCGGATTTTCTAAATGCACATGGGGGATGGAGGAGTAGGCATCTTTGAGGGTTGTATAGAAATGATCAAGAATGTTTGGACCTCTAGTGGGGCAAAAGATTTATTGATGGTATTTGGATTGCACACCCTTGAGTTTGGCCTGGTTGAAGTCAACGGCTATGATGAACAAGACCTCAATGTGTTCCGTTTCAAGACTGTTTGTAATGTTGTGTAAATTCATCAGGGGCCCTCTTCACTTCTGCATGGGGTGGAATGTAGACTATCTTCAGGATAGCGGAGGTGTACTCCTGCAGCAGGTAGTAGGCACGGCACTTCACTGTAAAATATTCTAGCTCCGGGGAGCGATTACTCTTAGGGTCACCGTGATTGAGCACGAGGAGGTGTTGGTTAGGAGGCAGACCCCACTGCCTCTTGCCTTACCCAAAGACACTGTGTGGTTCATGTGATGTGTAGAGAAACCTTACATCAGGGTGTAAGGCACAGTCAGGTGGTGCAGGAGTTAGCCATGTCTCCATAAAACAGAGCGCACAACAGTCTCTCAATTCCCTTTGGAAGGTAAGTCTAGCTTTAAGTTCATTCATTCTGGTTTCAATGGCTTCGATGTTTGCCAGGATACATAGGGAGTGGGATCTTGAAACCCTAAAGTTTAAGTCTCATCTGAAGTCCAGCGCATCTCCCACATTTTCTGGGCAGTTGACTGCTCCTAGTCAACCGCGGACATCGAAGAGGGAAGTCAGCTGCCCCAAGAGGTAAGTGATTGCATCTGATGGGGTCCTGGGCACCAATCATGGCCTTGAGCATTCTAGAGAGTCTTGCAGTCGGTTTGGATGAGCCTCCTCAATGTTCAGTCACCAGAGACGTGGGTCTCGTCCCCACGCCAGTCAGACCTTGATTCCAGTTTTCCACAAAGTCAGGCCTGTAAGAGGCCAAAAGCCTTCGATCTCTCTGGGCTTTTAGTTCCAACATCGGCATGGTAAGTGGATACTCCTGATGGAGCCCTGTGTACCAGTCTCAACCCTGACCAATTGGAGGGGTCCCTTACAATTAGTCTGGTTGGATCTCCTCAATGTCGGGTCACTCTGGGATCAGGTCTCAGTCACATGCTGGATGGGCCATGATTCCTGCATCGGTAATCGGGCTTTGTCGATCCGAGGAATCCCAGGCTAGCAAGTAGATTTAAGAGAAAGTTGCTAGTAATGTTAATAGATTTAGAACTGAGTTTTAAAAGAGCAGAATGATTATATGATATGTAAGAACAAGATCTGCTGTAGACAGCTCACAAGGTGTGGCCACATTCCAGTGCTAAGACCTGTCATTTTGAAGACCCTGCCTGTCCTTTTTAGGCCATTGACATCATATAATGCTAGGTCACATGTGAAGCAGACACCAATGCCTATTTCTCAGGCCTATGTTTGAATTGCTTTGATTGCTACATTTACCATCCAAACTATTCCCAACTCTGGGAATCATGAAGTCTTTCTGCCACCACAGAAGGTCCCATCTGTTCTATGAAAATTTCTCTTACCCGGGGGATTTTTAAAAATAAAATTAGACATCTGATTCAACATGGGTTCATCCCTCTTTGAATTTAGAACCCTGGTTATTACTGCGTGTTCAGTTATATGAGATGCTTTAGCACAATCCAGGAATTTAAATACTCACATGATCCTTGAACTGAAAAGATTGCATAAATATTTTATACAATGCGTTCACGTCGATGATATACTCTTCCAAAGAATAATCATCAGTTTTCCAAAATCTGTCAAATCCTGATGTGCCTCAAAGGTAGTAATGGCTCATCTTTCCTGTAGAATTAATCAAGAACTTTAATAAAATGTCCAAACCTTCGCCACTATGCAACTCATGGCCATCAATCTCATGATACACTTTAACTCTAATGTTTTGTCTTGCGTGAAGAAAAACGACAATGTGAAGGCAATAGCTTGTTTTCCCCTTGGTGAGATAGTAACTCATGTTCACAAACCTGTTTCATCCTTCCTTAGGCCAAATGGCTTAGACATCAAGAATGGCTGGTAAAAGTGAACTGGCAATTTCGAAAATACGGTAGGTCAAAAGAGATACAGTGCAAATATTTAAGGGGATAATCCAGAAAGCACAGAGTAGATACATTTCAACAAATGAGAAAAATTTTAAGGGATGGTCTCACCATCCATGGTTAGCTAAAAAGGTCAAAGATAATATCAAACTCAAAGAAAAGACTAATAATTCCGCAACGACGGGGGACAGATTGGAAAATTAGCCATAAAGCTGTACAGCATGGAAACAGACTCTTCAGACCAACTCATCCATGCCAACCAAATATCCTAAATTAATCTCGTCCCACTTGCGGCCCATATCCGCCTAAACCCTCCCTATTCATATCCACATCCAACTACCTTTTAAGTGTAATTATACCAGCCTCCACCACTTCATCTGGCAGCTCATTCCATACACACACCACCCTCTATGTGAAAAAGTTGCCCCTTAGATCCCTTTTAAATCATTCTCCCCTCATCCTATACTATGCCGTCGAGAATCATAGAATCCCATCAGTGTGGAAACAGGCCATTTGGCCCAACAAGTCTACACCTCCCCTCAGAAAAGCATCCCATCCAGACCCATCCCCCTATCATTTCCCTGTAACTCTGCATTTCCCATGGCTAATCTACCTAATTTACACACTGTTGGACACTATGGCCAATTCACCTAACTTGCACATCTTTGGACTGTGGGAGGCAATTGGAGCACCCGGCAGAAACCCGCATGGACACGGGGAGAATGTGCAAACCCCACACAGGCAGTTGCCCAAGGGTGGAATCGAATCCCTGGCACTGTGAAGCGACAGTGCTAACCACTGAGCCAAGTGCCGCGGTCTATTTTTGGACTCTTCCATCCTATGGAAAAAACTTTATCTATTTATCCTATCCATGCCCCTCATGATTTTATAAACCTCTCTAAAGTCACTCCTCAGCTTCCGACGCTCTGGGGAAAATAGCCCCAGCTTATTCCTATAGCTCAAACCCTCCAACCCTGGCAACATTCTTATAAGTCTTTTCTGAACCCTTTCATGTTTCACCATATCCTTCCTATAGCAAGGAGACCAGAATTGTATGCAGTATTCCAAAAGTGGCCTAACCAATGTCCTGCACAGTCATAACTTGACCTCCCAACTCCTATACTCAACGCACTGACCAATAAAGGCAAGCGTACCAATCATCCTCACAATCTGGGTAATGCACCAGGATCCTGAGTAATCCAAGATGGAGGGTGGGAAAAACTTGTGGCTGTGAGAGCTGCTCGTTTTTTGAGGTATTTTCAGTGTTGGATCTGATTTCCTTGAATTCTGGGAGCAGTAATTACTGTTTTGTAAGCTGTAACATTGTTTTGGAACTTTGAAAATTGAACAGTATATTTAAAAAAAAATTACTAAGGAGAGAAAAAAATTACAGTATGAGAGAAAGTTAGCCTAAAATACAAAAGTAGACAGGAAGAGCTTTATCAGATATTTTTTAAATAGTCAATAAAGCAATTGGAAAAGCTCAGCAGTTCTAGGAGCATCTGTAAGGAGAAATCAGAGTTAATGGTTTGGGTCCGGTAACCCTTCCTCAGAACTGAAGAAAGGCCATCGGATCTGAAACGTTACCTCTGACTTTTCTTCGCAGGTGCTGCCAAACCTGCTGAGCTTTTCCAGTAACTTCTGTTTTTGTTTCTGAATTACAGCATCTGCAGTTCTTTTGTTTTTAATCAATAAAGTAAGTGTTGGTCCTATTGAATACAAGTCTACAGCAGGATGCGGCAGGTTCGCTCAGTTGGCTGGATGTCTGTTTTGCAATGCAAGGTGATGTCAACAGCATGGTTTCAATTCCCACATACAAATGCCAAAGAACTGTGGATGCTGGAAATCAGAAACAATATCAGAAATTATCAGAAAAAACTCAACAGGTCTGGCTGTACCTGGGGAGACAAAGCAGAATCAATGTTTCAGGACCTGAAATGGTAACTTTGCTTTCTCTCCACAGATGCTGCCAGACCTGCTGAGTTTTTCCAGTAATTTCTGTTATTGTTTCAATTCATACACGGATGAGGTTACCACGGAGGACTCTCTTTTGTAATCTCTCCGTTGCCTGTAGCATGATAACCCTAGAGGTAAATCACCACCAGTTGTCTCTTTTGCTCTCTAATGAGGGAGCAGCCTTGTGGTCTGCTAAAACTATGGTTACTTTACCTTTTATGTAGCATCATGGAAATAGCTGTAAATCAGGAATTGAAAGTGAGGAGATCAAGAAAATTGCAATTAAATGGGAAATATTGCTGAGTAATCTGTTGGAACTGTGAGATTTTTTCATTCGTTTCGTGTGATGTGGGTGTCACTGGCTGGCCAACATTTCTTGCCCATCCCTATTTACCCTTGAGAAGGTGGTGGGGAGCTGCCTTCTTGAACCACTACAGTCCTCCTGCTGTGGGTTGACACATAATGCTATTAGGGAGGGAGTTCCAGGATTTTGACCCAGCGACAGTGAAAGAACAGCGATATAGTTCTAAATCAGGATGGTGAGTGACTTGGAGGGGATCTTAAAGATAGTGGTATTCCTATGTATCTGCTGCCCTTGGCTTTCTAGATGAAAGTGGTCGTGGGTTTGGAAGGTGCTGTCTGAGGATCTTTGGTGAATTTCTGCAGTGCATCTTGTAGATAGTGCACACTGCTGCTACTGAATGTTGGTGCTGGAGGGTATGGATGCTTGGACATGTGATGCCAATCAAGCGGGCTGCTTCGTCCTGGATGGTGCCAAGCTTCTTGAGTGTTGTTGGGGCTGCACTCATGCAGGCAAGTGGGGAGTATTCCATCACACTCCTGGCTTGTGCCTTGTAGAGTTGACAAATTAACAAGTCCCTGGCAAATTTTATTTTAGGCTTTTAAAATAAGTAGCCAGTGAAATAGTTAATGCTTTGCTTTTAATGTTCGAAAACTCATTGCATTCAGAGAAGGTTCCTCTGGATTGGAAAGTAGCTAATGTAACTCATTTATTCTATAAGAGGGGGAGGCAGAAAGCTGGAAACTTCAGGCCATTTCACTTAAAATCCGTCATAGGGAAAATGTTTGAATGTCACAGATTCATACAGCATGGAAACAGACCCTTCGGTCCAACCAGTCCCAGAAGGTATCATTAAGGACATAATAACAGGATATTTGGATAAGTTCAAGGTAATCAGGCAGAGCTAAAATGGTTTTGTAAAAGCAAAATTATTTTGAATTAATTAATTGCAATTCTTTGAAGAATTAAATAATGAGAGGTAGAGATGGGGGGTATTTAAAAAAGACATGAGGGGCAAATTTTTCACAGAGAGGATGGTTTGAGTGTGGAATGAACTTCCCAAGGAAGTGATAGATGTGGGTACAATTACAACATTTAAAAGACATTTAGATAAGTGCATGAATAGGAAAGGTTTGGAGGGATATGGACCAGGAGCAGGCGAGTGGAACTATTTTAATTGGAATTATGTTCAGCATGGATTGGTTGGACCAAAGGGTCTGTTTCCATGCTGTATGACTATATAAATAATTTGTGCTGTATATAAGTGGGAGCAAATGGATATAAAGTGTTTAGATTTCCAGAAGGTATTTGATAAGTTGCCACTTTTTTTTATTCATTCACAGGATGAGTGTGTCGCTGGCTAGGCAGCATTATTGCTCAGAGGGCAGTTAAGAGCCAACCACATTGCTGTGGGTCTGGAGTCACATGTAGGCCAGACCAGGTAAGGATGGCAGTTTCCTTCCCTACTGTCATGAGTGGTGTGCCACTGGATCAAAGCTGGGGCCTCACTCTATGCAATTTATATTAATGTCTTGGGTGACAGAATCAAAGGCATAGCAGGTAAATTTGCTGATGACACAACGACAGGTAGGAAATGCATTGTAAAGATGACATAGGAGACCACAAGGGACATATACAGGTTAAGTGACAAAGGTCTGAAAAATGGACTACAATGTGGAAAAATGTAAAATTGTCCATTTTGGCAGGAAGAACAAAAGAGAAGCGTATTATTTGAATGTTGAGAAGCTGCAGAGCTCTGAAATGCAAAAATCCTATGTTCAAAAGGTTAATGGCCTGGACACTTCCATTCTTGTCTGGAGGACCTCAGCAGACGGACAGCAGAGTCAAAGTTTTGGGTCCAGTGACCCTTCTTTAGAACACTGAAAAATACGTTGGCTCTGTTTTCTTTGCACCGATGCTGCCAGACCGGCTGAGCTTCTCCAGCATTTTGTTTGTCTTTGTTCCAGATTTCCAGGATCTGCATTTTTTTGTTCCATTCTTGTCTGTGCAGCTGTTGCATAGCAATAGGAACACAATGGGGATGCCAACTCTTCCTTCCTTCCTCTGCAATTTTACTACGCTTTCCAGCTCCTGGAGCTGGTAATTGCCAGCCGACATCTCCTTTTGGGGCTTGGTGTGAGATCTGGCCTGGTAACATTCCTGTGAACTGCCTTGGGATGTTTAAAATCACATCAAAGACGCTATATAAATCCAAGTTATTGCGGTTGTAACAGCAATCACAAACCTGCCACAGTGAACATTATCAAAATTTGAAGGTTAGATATCTAAGCAGAGTAAAATGTTTGTTATCTCAACTGTTGAGGAATTCCATTTTGGTGTCTTAACAATTATCACCAACTATGAAAAGCTGGGATGCTGTAATTGGAGCTTTGCAATATCTTCACACAATGTCTACCTCTACAAAATTGCGTTAGTATACGTCATATTGAAGCGGGCTGGCACTGATAAAAAAGAATTCTTTCATTGTTTTATGTGAAAATATTAGCACGGTCTATCAAAGTACAAATAAATAATTCAAGAAAAGCCCCAGGGTTGAAGAACTAAGCTGATTATCTGCTGAAATTCTCTAACAAAACAGTGCAAGCAGAAGGATGTGACTTCTTTAATGTTATGACTGAAAAAGATTAATTTAAGGAAATGGAAAGTGAGCAATGAGTGTAAGAGTTAGGATCAAGCAATAACAACAGCAACTTTCATTTATACAGCACCCTTAACATTATAAAGCAGTCCCAGGCACTGACGAGGAGCATTATCAAACAAAGTAGCAGAGTGAGCCACATACAGAAAACAAAAGACAAATGATAAATCTCTTGGTCAAAGAAGAAGGCTTTAAGGTACATCTCGAAAGAGATAGAAAGGCAGGGAGGTTTAGGGATTGGACTCCAGAGCCTTTTTATTCACTTGTGGGTTGTAGGCATTGCTGGCTGGACCAGCATTTATTGCCCATCCCTGGTTGCCCTTGAAAAGGTGATGGTGAGCTGCCTTCTTGAACCACTGCCCTCGTGCTGTAGGTTGATCCATAATATCCTTAAGGAGGGAATTCCAGGATTTTGCCAGGGCAAAGGTAACTCTAGTTATGGCTGCCAGTGCTTAGATAAAAATTGGAAGTGTTGAAGAGAGATTTGAAGGAGATCGGAAATCTTTGACAGAGATAGTAAGAACTGCTGATGCTGGAGACAGAGATAACACAGTGTGGAGCTGGAGGAACACAGCAGGCCAGGCAGGATCAGAGGAGCAGGAAACTGTCATTTTGGGTTGGGACCCTTCTTCAAAAAAAAAACAGCCCCAGGCTGTTCTTCTGAAGAAGGGTCCCGACCCGAAACGTCAAGTTTCCTGCTCCTCTGATGTTTCCTGGCATGCTGTGTTCCTCCAGCTCCACACTGTGTTATCTAGAAATCTTTGATAGTTATGGCACTGGAGGACATTTCAGGTGTAGAGAGTACTCAATGAATGGCAGGACACTAAGAATATCTGAAGAGCAGACAGATCTTTGGATGCTTATGCATAGATCCCTGACTGTGGCGAGGCAGGTTAATAGGATAATTAAGAATGCATATGGGACACGCCTTTTTCAGTCATGGCATAGATTATACCAGCAGTCAGGTTATCTTGGAACTGTACAGCACTTTAGTTAGGCCACAGCAGGAGTATTGTGTGCTGATCTGGTCACCACACTATAGGAAGTATGTAATTGTACTGGAGAGGTGAGATAAGATTCGCCAGGATGTTGCCTGGGCTTGAGCTATGATGAGAGGCTGGATCAGCTCAATTTTCTCTCTTTAGAGCAAAGGAGGGTGAGAGGAAACCTGATAGATAAGTATAAGATTATGACGGGCATGGAAAGGGTGGATAGGAAGCCTTAGTTGAAGGCCAATAACAAGGGGACACAACTTTAAGCTGCAAGGCAGGAGTTTTACGGGGGATTTGAAGAAAAGTTTTTTTTTTCATCCAGAGAGTGGTGGGAATCTGGAATACACTGCAGGGGGGGGGGGGTGGGGATTTGAGGCGGGAAATCTCACAACCTTTAAAAAGTATTTGGTTGAGCACTTGAAATGTCATGACATTTGTGCTAGGAAGTGGGACAAGTGTAGATTTAGGAACAAAAACAGAAGTTGCTGGAAAATCTGAGCAGGTCTGGCAGCATCTGTGAAGAGAAAATCCGAGTTAACGTTCTGGGTCTGGTGACCCTTCCTCAGATGCTGCCAGGCCTGCTGAGCTTTTCCAGCAACTTCTGTTTTTGTTCCCAATTTTCAGTATCCACAGTTCTTTCAGTTTTTGTTAAGTGTATATTTCAAGCAGCCTTTGTTGGTGCAGATTTGATGGGCCGAAGAACCTTTTCTGTGCTGCATGACTCCATGAGGATCAAGGTTATGAATGGTTTTGAAAATAAGAGTAATTCAGTGAATGTGGGTTAATAGATGAATGGGAACTTGGCACAAGTCAGGACACAAGCGGCAGAGCTTTGGATGACATTCAGTTTATGGATAGTCGAACATAGGAGGAAAGCTGGGAGCGCATTGGAATCATCAAATCTGGAGATAACAAAGGCAAGGATGAAGGATTTAGACATAACTGAGCAAAGACAGGGGTGGAAGAAATAGGCACTCTTTGATGATGTGGATAAATAGCAGTTACTCATTAAGGGATCAATTAAGACACCAAAACACAAACCATGTAGTTCAGCCTTAGCCACAGGAGAATGGGATCACAGGTCTATTTCTCTGGTAGTGTTTTCCTGCAACTTTGTAGAGCACCTGTGCTCCATTCGTGACAAAAGACAACACTTTCCATTTCAACTCCCCCTCCAACTCCCTGGGTGACGTGTCCATCCTGGGCCTTCTCCAGTGTCACAATGATGCCACCCAGAAACTGGAGGAGCAGCACCTCTTATTTCGCCTCAGGAGCCTACAACCCAATGGCCTAAATGTGGATATTATCAGTTTCAAAATATTCCCCCCTGCCCACCTCAATCCCATGACCAACCCTCCCTCTCATCCCCGCCTCCTTGACCTGACACAACCTGTCAGTCTTATCTCCCAAAAATCTGCCCCCCCACCTCACTGACTAATCTCCACCACTGCCTACCTGCACTCACCTATCACCATTCACCTACCTTCCCCAGACCCATCCCTCCTCTCTCTATTCATTTCAGAGCTCCCTTCCCCCTCCCCCATTTCTGAAGAAGGGTCCCAACCCAAAGCATCAACTTTCCTGCTCCTCTGATGGTGCCTGGCCTGCTGTGTTCGTCCAGCTCCACACTGTGTTATCTCTGACTCCAGCATCTGCAGTTCTTAGTATCTCATGGATATGTACTTTGATTTTCTGAAATTGTCACTTGGGATCTTTTCACCATGTTTGCAGCTTGTAGCCACCACTCATTCTCCATGTTGGTGAACTGTACCAAGCTATTCTCACACACCTTCGCATAACTGATTTAAATCTCCTTACAACGTCTGGGCCAATGTTACACACACATGCTCTCAATAAGCTGTGCTAGGAATACCACAAGGCTAATCAAAGCTATGTCTCCAGCTGCAAAAACAAAAGATAATTTAACCTGCATTTTGCATACGATATAGATTCACCCGCCAACCTGCTTGGCAAAAGAATCAGGGGTGGCATGAGAGAAGAAAGATGCACCTTGTAGATTTTATCATTTGGGATATGCTGCTGAAAGGGCAGTAGGAAACAGATTTGATTTTCATTTTCAAAAGGCCAATTGGATGAACATTTGAAAAGGAGAAATGTGCAAGAGTCTGGAGAAGGAGCAGTAGGGTGGCACTAAATAGATAGCTTTTTCAAAAATTGGGCACAGGCATGGCAAGCTAAATAGCATCAATTTGTGCTTTATCATACAATCAACCTATGATTACACACAACTAGGACTGAGTAGTACATGTTATGGGTACAAGGCACCTTTGTCTCCTTCTTCTGTTCAAGAGTGGACTAAAGGAGAGTGAATAAATAAAATGATATTACTTAGAGCCATCCTGCTTATAAATGGGAATTGTGAACAGCTTCAAAGGAGTTCCAGGCCATTTGTTAAATCTAAATGTGCTTTATTTTTCATCGATTCTTCGAACAGTCTGCAGCTTTGAAAAGTCACTCCTTTTATTCAAAAGTCCTGTCAGAGTGGTGAAATTGCATTTTGAGCTAACAGCTCTCCATGGTGCTGAAAATGAAGTCCTTCTGAATCCTGATTCTTAGCAACTTGCTGTAAAGGTGACATGCAAGCAAGCTTGGCTGGTACATCTATCAACTCTCTTGGGCAAGAAATGACAGTTAGAGGTATTCTTGTGACTCAGTTACATGGTGTGTAATTGAGCCGCATCAAGCGGAAGGTCCCAACTCCTTCCAAACAATAGGGCAATGTACAGATTTCCCTGGAGCAGGAATTATTTGGCCCCCGGTCCCCATTGTAAAACTCCAACTGGAATATGTTCATTTGTGAGTCCCAGGTGTTAGACTTGGATATGATGTCTACAGCTTGAAAACTGTCTCAATCACTCAGATATTAACAATGACACCAAGAGCCAGAACAACATACTGGAAATCAGGACCAAAAGCAGAAAAATGCTGGAAACACTGAGCTGGTTTGGCAGCATCCATGCAGGGAGGAAGAGAGTCAATGTTTCATGTCTGTGACCTTTTATCAGATTCCAGTAAAGAGATTCTGTGAAATAGCAGCCTGGCGGAAGTCAACAACAACAAGTTATGGACATATATATATAGCACCTTTAACATAGATCCAAAGCATTTCACAAGGATGGTATCACAAAATTTGGCACTGTGTCATGGAAGGAGATATTCAAGTCAACAATCAAAAGTGAGTTCAGAGAGTTTAACTTCAAGAAGTAAGGAGAGGTGAGTTGAGGGGTGCAGGGGAGAAGTTTATGGAAGGAACTTCAGATCGCAGTGTCTGCACAGTTAAAAGTGGCAATGGTAGTGTGGTTAAAAGGGAGATGGTCAAGGAGACAGAATTAGAGGAATACATAGATCTTGTAGGGTTGTCGGGCTGAAGGAGATCTGAGGCATAGGGATTGGCTTCAGGAAAAAAATACAGAGAAGAGAAAGGGGCCAATATTTGGCAAATTAGAGTTTAAAAAGGGGAATAAAGAACAAAAAATAAAACTAACACTAAGGAACAAAAAAGTAGAAGCAAGTACATGCAAACTTTTTCCAAATGAAACCAACTGTTAAAAGATTCATGTGGAGTTTCCCTCACAAAACTGAAACATCTTCATTACCATAAACATCAAACACCACTGAAATCAAAGCATGCATCAGGCAGAAAGGAGAAAAGAGATTCCATCGAATATGAATAGGACATTTCTCTCTGTACAAAATAGGAGTCAAAATTACAGCAAAATCTTAAATTGGACAAGAAATTGAATAGACACCTGCTGTTTAATGGTTTCATGAAGGTGTTGAGGTACACAGAGATATGAATCAATTAAGGTGCTCTCTCAAATGTGACAGCATTCACTTTGAATTTTTATGCCTTTAGTATGAGGAGAGAAGTCTGAATATCTCAAAATAAACCAAACTCTTTCAATCAGCTTTCCAATTTTGAAGTTTGGGTAAAAGTTATCAAATTAAATGGAAAGGAAGATTGATTTCTTTATGTATATATAGATGTAGATATATAGATATAGCACATTCCACAACCTCAGAATTCCCCAATGTCTCTTAAATGAAATAGCCTGCACACTGTGGTGCATCTAGTTCAAGAGTGCATGATATCAGGATTTTAAAAGAACTTGACACTTTGAACAAACTATGGGACATCCCCAAGGCACTTTACAGCTATTTTTAAAATGCAGCACTTGTTGTAATGTAGCAAACATAGCACCCAAGAGTGCATAACAAAAATTTATATGTAGCAATGGGATAAAGATCACTGAATATGATTTTTCTGAAGAAGGGTCCAGACCTGAAACATCAGCTTTCCTGCTCCTCTGATGCTGCCTGGCCTGCTGTGTTCATCCACACCTTGTTGTCTCAGACTCCAGCATCGGCAATTCCTGCTATCTCTCAGTGATTATGTACTGTCCTGTTGATTGATATTGGTCAGAGCAATAGGGAGACCTCCTCTGCTCTTGTTGAAGTAATGTCACCGAATCATTTAAGATCCAGTTCCGAGCACAGACATTGCATTAATGTCTCATCTGAAAAACAACATATCTGACAATGTAGCACTCCCTCAGTACTCCATAAGAGAGGCAGCCATGATTTTTGGGTTCAAGTCCTAGAGAGGAAATTTCTCGCTAATGCTGCCAGACCAGCTCTCCAGTGATTGCAGTTCTTTGTTTTATCTTAAAGAACTTATATTTAAATTGGGCCAATCTCATTATTCAGTATAATTCCCAAATGCTTTGCAATAGATTGACTTACTTTGAAACATGGTTTCGTGTGTAGGTGATTATGAGAGCTTATTTGGATGCAACCAATCCCAACAAACAAGGCTGGCTTAGATGAAAAAGAAGGTTCATAGACATACTTCATATTTTTAGATATTTTTGTACACAATGCATTGCATCAAGTAGGCAGTCAGGACCTATTTTAACATTTCATTTAAAAGGGAGCATCTTTGACAGTGGAGCACTCCCTCAGCATTGCACAGGAGTATCAAATTACATTATATATGGTTAAAAATTCAAAGTTTTAAAAATTTCTATGTTTTGGAACTATTTGTTTAATTTGAGGTAAAATGGAGGAATGAAGAATATTGCATGACTTACTCTGGTCTTTGCTCCACAATTACCCTTTATGTGGGTAGATGGTTAGTCTTCAAGTCTCACAGGAAAGTATCAGGAATGTGAAGTTTTACACTTTAACTTACTTATTTACCTCCAAAAAGTAATGAGTTGGGCATTGAGCGGTTAACCAGTTAGTAGTTATACCTATATGCAAGGCCCACTTGATTCACATTGCTACAGAACTGGGCTTTGCAAGTCCATAGTAAACCATTGGAGTAGTGGCTTATAGGGTTTTCTGATGCATCACTGAACACTACAGACCAATATCGACTAAATACAGAGAGAACAGGATATAGAGGCAGGTGGTCCTGCCCCTGAAACAGAGGAAATGCCGATCCTATTGACCACTATGTAGTTGGAAGAGAATAGATTTGCTGGATTTATCAGATGTTTCAGTGAGATTTGGACAGGCAAAGACAGGGTGCAAATGCAAGGCAGATGAAGAATTAAGTGAATAACTGTGAGGGTACCCACTTTGGTAGCAAAAACAGGGAGGGCACATTATTACCTGAATGGCAATGGATTTGGAAAAGGAAATATGCAATGAGATCTGGATGTCCTTGTATACCAATCACTAAAAGTAAGCATGCAAGAGCTACAAACACTGAAGAAGACAGAAAATATGTTAGCCTTCATAGTGAGACGATTTGAATACATGAGCAGGGATGGCTTGCTGCAATTATACAGGGTCTTGGTGAGACCACACCCAGCATATTTCATGCAGTTTTGGTTTCCTTACCTGAGGAAGAATGTTCAGGCAGAATGCAAAGAAGGTTTACCAGACTGATTATTAGGTTGGCGGGGCTGATGTATGAAAAGTGATATGATCAGTTAGGATTATATTCACTGGAGTTAAGAGTGATGAGATGGATCTCATAAAGATCAATAAAATTGTAATAGGACTAGACACTGTAGATGCAGAAAGGATGTTACCAATGACCAGGGGAGTTCAGAACCTGGAGATGCAGTCAAAGGATATGGGGCAAACAATTTAGGACTGAAATGAGGAGAAATTTCTTCACCAAGAGAGTGGTGAGCCTGTGGAATTCCCTGCCACAAAAAGTGGTTTAGGCTAAAACATGGAATGTTTTCAAGGAGGCATTAGTTAGTTCTTAGATCCAAATGATCAAAGGGTGTGGGAAGGAAGTAGGAACAGGGTACTGAATTGTATGATCAACCGTGATCACTGTGAATGACAGAGCAGGCTCAAAAAGCTGAATGGCCTACCCCTGCAACAATTTTCTGTGCTAAATCACATGCTTGACTCGGCCTAAAGAGAAGGAATATCCTGGGTAAACCTCACAGTAAAAGCTAGTTGAGGAACAGCAGTCACCCTGCTGAGAATGAAGGAAAAGAAACAGGCAAATGGGAGTGGAGAACAGCTTTATACTGGATCCAGGAGAATTAAGTGTCAACTTAAGGGATAGCACGAAGTATAACCATGACAAATGTTTCATGCAGAAACATTTCTACAGTCTAAAGTATAAACTAACCACACAATGAATATTTAGCCGATATAAAAGGTACTGCAGATGCTGGAGAAT
>JAHRHZ010000249.1:11473082-11484980 GCA_024137785.1 Ginglymostoma cirratum
CCCGCCTCTTTGACTTGTCTGCCTCCTCTCCACCTATCCTCTCCTCTATCCATCCTCTATCCGCCTCCCCCTCTCTCCCTATTTATTTCAGAACCCTCTTCCCCTCCCCCATTTCTGATGAAGGGTTTAGGCCCGAAACGTCAAGTTTTCCTGCTCCTATGATGCTGCTTGACCTGCTGTGTTCATCCAGCCCCATGCTTGTTATCTCGAATATTTAGCCGATGTTGCTTTAGGTCAGTATGTTACAATTAAGGTCTTAAAACACAAAATCATTTCAGGAAATTCAAGTACTCTTTTAAAAGTTAATGGGCTGCCATAATCAAGCAACAATTCTCACATGGTTTTGAATGCCCAGGTATCTGCATCGAATTTGAAAGCAGCAGGAAGATTGGATGAAGAATGTAAGCTGTTGTTTCACAGAATCACAGAACAGTTAGAGTGTATTAGGGGTCAATCAGCCCAGTCAGTCTATACCAGTTCTCCAAATGAGACTCCTACTTAGTATCATTCTCCTGCCTTCCCCCTGTAACTCTGCACATTCTCCCTCTTCAGAGAGCAGTCAAATTACCTTCTGAACGCTTCAACTGAACCCATCAGCACCATGCGCTCAGGCAGTGCATTCCAAACCCCGTGCACTCATTGCATGAAATAGTTTCTCCTCATGTTGTCTTTGCTTCTTTTGCCAGTTATTTTAAATCTCTTGTTTATCTTTAAATATGTCGCACATGTTCTCAAACCTTTCATGTGTGGGACCAGATTTTCCTAATCTATCCTGTTCAGAAATCATCTCATCATTTTGAATACCTCAAATCAAATCTTTTCTCAGCCCTCTATTCTCCAAGTAGAATAACACTATCTTTTCCAATCTCGCTCCATAATTGAAGTTTTGTGTTGCTGGAATAGTCCTTATGAACCTTTTCTGCACTCTCTTGAATATCCTTTCGAAAGTGTGGTGCCCAGAACTGGTCACGTACATCAGCTAAGGCTGAACTAGCATCCTATACAAGTTCAGAATTAGCTCCTATTCTCCTGTTGATGTAGCCTAAGTAAAATGCATAATTTATTAACTGCTTTCTCAACCTGTCCCACAAATCTCAATGGCTTATGCACATGTCATTTTTGGATTTTGAAATAGTGACATGTGAGATGTGCTATGCTGTCTGCAGGAGTTAATATCTAACTTGAGTGTTTCTCTTGCTCTGATGGTTAAAGAAAATGTCTGTGAAGACTAGCTTTCAGAATTAATTGGTTTTTATTTACATTAGGAGGATTTTCAACCTAAAATGATAAGCAATGCTGCTTCAAGACTTCTGATCAAAATTTCTGGACTTGTTTTATTTTAGCTTAGGGAAACACCCATAGCCCAAGAGATAGAGAACTTTTCAGTTTTACATTGAAACATGTAAAATAGGAACATAAGTAGGCCCCTGTGGGCCCTTGAGTCTGCTCTGCGGTCCAATATGATCTTGGCAGATCATCCTACTCAGTACCCTGTTCGCATTTTCACCCCAAATTCTTTAAAATCTTTAGCCCTCAGAACTCAATCTATCTCTGCTTGAAAACATATAATATTTTGGCCTCAGTCCCAAGTGTGTCTCCTTGTTCTGGGCTCTCTGGTCATTGGGAACATCCCCCTGCATTTATCCCATACAGCCCTATTAGAATTTCATAGGTTTTCATGAGATTATTTCTCATTCTTTGAAACTCCAGTGAATATAATCCTAACCAATCCACTCTCTCATCATATGTGAATCCTGTCATCTGAGGAAAGTCTGGTTAACCTTCATTGCATTCCCTCAATAGCCAAACATGCTGAAAAATTTAAATGTGTGAAGTTGCTCTTGAGAAAGAGAGAAGATAGTTACAGTTGTTAACTCGAGATTACACTAGATAATCTAAGGCATGGTAGATAATCTGAGGACTATCAACCATGATCATATTGAATGGTGGAGCAGGCTGAAGAGGTCAAATGGCCTACTCCTGTTCCTATTTATCATGGTCATATGGTCTAATACAGAGTTAGTGATAGTCCCAGACTGGAAGCATTAGATAAAACCCTGAAGAGATTATTTAATACTGAGAACATTTAAATTCAGTTTGTAATAGCTTCAGGAAGAAGCTATCAGATGTTATAGACTGGGAGTTGATGTCCAATTAAACCCATTGAGATGTTAGAAAAAGGGTTTTGCTGATATGAATACATATTAGCTGTGAATTTGGGCACGCTACAGGAGTGTTTGGTGATTGCAAGAGGCTTGTTTATTTGGATTAAAGGGAATATATTTCACCTTTCATTTCAAAATATTTAAGTTTGCATTATATGAAAATTATTTGGTTTGTTCTGTTCTATTTTCATTCCTTTTGCTTAATAAACTCCCATCTTATTGTTACAAAAGAATCTGCATCTTTGAGTGCTTATGTTTTAGTAAGACATCATCTTCTTAAAGCCAAAACAAAACAAAATATGATCTCTCAAGCCAGATATCCATCTTGGATCTGACTTGTCCCATCATAATTTTACAATTTTACAATTTATTTACAATTCAGAACAATGGGAATGGATGTTAGGGCAGTTGCATCCTCCTCCTGTAGGATGTGGGAGGTAAGGGTCACCACTAGTGTCCCTGTTGACTTCATCTGTGAGAAGTGCACCCAACTCCAGCTCCTTGGAAACCGTGTTAGGGAACTGGAGCTGGAGCTGGATGAACTTCGGATCATTCGGGAGGCGGAGGGGGTGATTGAGAGGAGTTACAGGGAGGTAGTCACACCTCAGGTACAGGAAAAAAGTAGATGGGTTACAGTCTGGGGACGGAAAGGGAACAGGCAGACAGTGCGGGGATCCCCTGCGGCCGTTCCCCTCAATAACAGGTATACCGTTTTGGATTCTGTTGAGGGGGACGACTGACCAGGGGTAAGCCATGGGGTACAGGTCTCTGGTGCAGAGTCTGTCCCAGTTGCTCAGAAGGGAAGGGGGAAGAGGAGGAGAGCATTAGTCATTGTGGACTCCATAGTTAGGGGGACAGATAGGAGATTCTGTGGGAACGAGAGAGACTCACGGTTGGTGTGTTGCCTCTCAGGTGGCAGGGTCCATGATGTCTCAGATCGTGTCTTTGGGGTCCTGAAGGGACAGGGTGACCAGCCCCAAGTCGTGGTCCACACAGGTACCAATGATATAGGTAGAAAGAGGGATAGGGATATAAGGCAGGATTTCAGGGAGCTAGGGTGGCAGCTGAGAGTTAGAACAAACAGAGTTGTTATCTCTGGTTTGTTAACCGTACCACGTGATAACGAGGCAAAGAACAGGGAGAGATATCAGCTGAACACGTGGCTGCAGGGATGGTGCAGGAGGGAGAGTTTCAGGTATATGGATAACTGGGGCTCATTCTGGGAAAGGTGGGATCTCTACAAACAGGACGGTCTTCACTTGAACCAGAGGGGTACTAATATCCTGGGTGGGAAATTTGCTAGTGCTATTCAGGTGGATTTAAACTAGCTCAGCAGGGGCATGGGAACCTGTGGTGTAGTTCCAGTACACAGGAGGATGAGAGTAGGGAGGACATGGACAGGATTTCACCATCACAGGAGTGTGCTGGCAGACAGCAAGCTGGTTTGAAGTGTGTCTACTTCAACGCCAGAAGTATCCGGAATAAGGTAGGTGAGCTTGCAGCATGGATAGGTACCTGGGACTTCGATGTTGTGGCCAAATCAAACACCAGGCCAGGTGTTTGATTTGGTGGTAAGTGAGCCCTTTGGAGAGAGTGACCATAATTCGGTTACGTTTAGTTTAGTGATGGAAAGGGATAGGAACATGCCACTGGGCAAGAGTTAGAGATGGGGGAAAGACAATTATAATGCAATTAGGAAAGACTTAGGAGGGATAGAATGGGGTAGCAAAATGCAGGGGATGGAGACAATCGAAATGTGGAGCTGGTTTAGGGAACAGATATTGCATGTCCTTGATAGGTATGTCCCTGTCAGGCAGGGAGGAAGTGATAAGGTAAGGGAACCTTGATTTACAAAAGAAATTGTATCTTTTGTTAAGCGGAAGAGGGAGGCTTATGTGACATTGAGACGAGATGGTTCAGATGAGGCGATGGAGAGTTACAGGTTAGCTAGGAAGGATTTAAAGAGAGAGTTAAGAAGAGCAAGGAGGGGACATGAGCAGTCAATAGCAGGTAGAATTAAGGAGAACCCTAAAGCTTTCTATAGGTATGTAGGGAATAAAGGGATGACTAGGGTAAGAATAGGGGCAGTCAAAGACAGAAGTGGGAAGTTGTGTGTGGACCCTGTGGAGATCGGAGAGGTGCTAAACAAATATTTCTCATCTGTTTTCACTCAGGAAAAGGAGAATATTGTCGAGGAGAAGACTGAGATACGGGCTATTAGACTTGAAAGGATTGAGGTTAGTAAGGAGGAGGTGTTATCAATCCAAGAAGGTGTGAAGGTAGATAAAACCCCTGGGCCGGATGGGATTTTTCCGAGGATTCTCTGGGAAGCTAGGGAGGAGATGGCGCAGCCTTTGGCCTTGATCTTTGAGTCGTCAATGTCTACAGGTTTAGTACCAGAGGACTGGAGGATTGCAAATGTTGCGCCCTTGATCAAGAAGGGTAGTAGAGATGACCCAGGTAATTATAGACCAGTGAGCCTTACATCTGTTGTAGGAAAAGTTTTGGAAAGGATTATAAGAGATAGGATTTATAATCATCCAGCAAGCAACAATTTGATTGGAGATAGTCAACATGGATTCGTCAAGGGCAGGTCGTGTCTCACAAACCTCATTGAGTTTTTTGAGAAGGTGACCAAGCATGTGGATGAGGGTAGGGCAGTTGACGTGGTGTACATGGACTTCAGTAAAGCCTTTGATAAGGTTCCACATGGTAGGCTATTGGAGAAAATGCGGAGGCATGGGATTGAGGGAGATTTAGCAGTTTGGATTAGAAACTGGCTTTCTGAAAGAAGCCAAAGAGTGGTGGTTGATGGAAAATATTCAGCCTGGAGTCTGGTTACTAGTGGTGTGCCACAAGGATCTGTTTTGGGACCACTGCTGTTTGTCATTTTTATAAATGACTTGGATGCAGACATAGGTGGATGGGTTAGTAAGTTTGCAGATGACACTAAAGTTGGTGGAGTGGTGGACAGTGTGGAAGAATGTTGCAGGTTGCAGGGAGACTTGGATAAACTGCAGAATTGGGCTGAAAGGTGGCAAATGGATTTCAATGCAGATAAATGTGAGGTGATGCACTTTGGGAAGAATAATAGGAAGGCAGAATACTGGGTCAATGGAAAGATTCTTGGTAGTGTGGATGTGCAGAGGGATCTTGGTGTCCAGGTACATAGATCCCTGAAAGTTGCCACCCAGGTTGATAGTGCTGTTAAGAAAGCATACGGTGTGTTAGGTTTCATTGGTAGAGGGATTGAGTTCCAGAGCCGTGATGTCATGCTGCAACTGTACAAAACGCTAGTGCGGTCTCACTTGGAATATTGCATACAGTTCTGGTCGCCCCATTGCAGGAAGGATGTGGAAGCATTGGAAAAGGTGCAGAGGAGATTTACCAGGATGTTGCCTGGTCTGGAGCGAAGGTCTTATGAGGAAAGACTTGGGACTTGGGTCTGTTCTCATTGGAGAGAAGAAGGCTAAGAGGGGATTTAATAGAGACATACAAAATGATCAGAGGATTAGATAGGGTGGACAGTGAGAGTCTTTTTCCTAGGATGATGACGTTGGCTAGTACGAAGGGACATAGCTGCAAATTGAGGGGTGATAGATTTAAGACAGATGTCAGAGGCAGGTTCTTTACTCAGAGAGTGGTAAGGGCATGGAATGCCCAGCCTGCCAATGTAGTTAACTCAGCCACATTAGGGGCATTTAAACAGTCCTTGGATAAGCATATGGATGATGATGGGATAGTGTAGGGGGCTGGGCTTAGATTAGTTCACAGGGCGGCGCAACATCGAGTGCCGAAGGGCCTGTTCTGCGCTGTATTGTTCTATGTTCTATGTTCTATAACATCAGCCAGGATCATAATTGCACTCAGTACCCCTGCTCCTTCCCCTCTTTCAGAATTATGTCCATTATTTAACACTATCAATGTTTTTTTCCTGCTAAAACAAATCATTCCACATTAATTCTCATTGACCCTCAGCTGCCACTAGTATGCCTATTCCACCAAGGTTTCAATGATTTTTCAAAGTTATACACCATCCTCACTGGATATTCACACCACTCTAGTTGTACCTGCATGTGGGAGTAGACTGCAGCAATTCAAAGGCAACAGCTCACCATTATCTTCTCAGGAGGAAGGTGGGTAGATAGGTAGGAAGACAGAAAGTGGGAATGGGTGACAAATAATAGCCTTGCCAAGGACATACAGACCATCAAAGAACATAGAAATGTTGAGAAGTAGATTTGCAGAAAGTTAGTGATAAAATTCAAGGTATGGTTGTCAGAGGAAATAAGGAAAAAAATTAGAGGGTAGTTCAGTTTGAACATTGGAAGGTGATTCTTTTTCTCTATAGAATATCACCAGTAATAACCTAAGGAGATGACTGTTAAATCTTTCCTTCCAGTTGCTGAATCAACAACGGAAGAGCTGGTGCTGGTACTGGTGCTCAGTAAGAATACTAATTTGAAACAAAATTCCAATCAAATGGCTGCAAATGAATCTAACGCCAAACGTTTCTCAGATCTTGAGGTCAGGTATTCCCAATCGCAAAGAATCAACTATCTTGGAGGGCAGGGAAGCAGTTTTCATTTGTAACTTAATTTGTACAACTTTAATCAACAATTGTGACACCAGTCAACAAAATATAAGTGTGAAACGGCAATTTTGTCATGACATGTGCTTTCTTCAATAGAAGCTGTCAATGTAACACATCACATTCAAGAGATTTATTGTGGCAAATGACAGTATTTGGCATCTCAAGAGCATCAGAGAAAACAGAATCGAAAGAAAATCTCTGTGGCTAGGAACTGACCAGCATTATCCTTACAAATCCTACTTTGCTGCTGTTTTCCTGGGTCCTGTTGCATCTTTGCTCCTCAAGTCTATCAATTGGTCCTTGAAGGCAGTAACCCACTATTTACAAGTGATTTTTGACTGAAGTTACTGCAAAAGCTGGCAAACATATGTATTCTGGTCACTTTAACTAGTTTTGAAAGGTCACATGCAGAATTGGATTTCAGCCGGTTGGCAAACTGGATATATTGAGATATTGCTAAATGGCGACATATATTTTAGATGCATATGAGGCACCCAGGGAATTTAAATGATGGAAGCAAATTGTCTGCATTTGCTTGAGGCTAGTAACAATGGAATTTAGAAAAGGGATTTAGGCCAGAAAGCCCCTTGAGACTGTTCCAACCTTGAATCCAATAATAGTTCCGCAATACCATTTGGATGGATTGTAGTTTCATTATCAGGAAGCTGTAACAAGAAAGTACAAAATAAAAATTAAACCACTTGTTGGCTTTTTCTCATTTTTTAAAATCTTATTATATCGATCACATCATTTTAAGTTTATTTGGTTTCCAGGTTTCCTATCCAACTTTGGAATAGCCAACACAGCATTGATTGAGGCTCTGTATTAGACTCAGCCAAACCTATCAATCTTAAGAAGCGTGCATGTTATGAAGCGTTTTTAGAGAGGAAAACAGGGTAAAAGAATACAAACAAAGTGAATTGTTCTTCAAATTTTCTCACCACCATTTCCTAAATATACGGATTGTGTGATTTGTTTAATTAATTATATTATGGGATGTGGGCTTTGCTGACTGGACCAACATTTATTTTTCAACCTTAATTGCCCTTGAGAAGATGGTGGCAAGTTGCCTTCTTGAACCGTTGCTGTACTTGGAGAGGTAAGAGGATTCACTGTGTTGTTGGGGAAGGAATTTTAGAATTTTGATCTTCTGATATTGAAGGAATGCCAATGTAGTTTTAAGTCAGGATGGTTTGTGTCTTGGAGCATGGGTTTAGAGGGTGCTGCCTCAGGATTCTGGGTTAATGTCTGCAGCGCATCCTGTAGACAGTACGCAAAGTGTGTTGGGTTAATCTCTACATTAAAGAGGCTTTATAAGTGCACGCTGTTGCCACTGGCAGAGTTTCAGAGTCGTACCTCTTGGGTGTAACGATTCATAGTGTTTAAAAAGCAAATGCCAGTCTGATATTCAATTTTTTCAGTTCATAGAAAGTCTGCAGAGAGATATAGATAGTTTAAATGAGCGGGCAAAGGCCTGGCAGATGGAGTACAATGTTTATAAATGTGAAGTCATCCATTTGGTAGCAATACCAGTAAAGAGGACAATTATTTGAATTGTAAAAATATTTGCAGCATGCTGCTGTGCAGAGGAATCTGGGTGTCCTTGTGCATGGATCACAAAATGTTGGTCTGCAGGTGCAACAGGTAATTAAAAAGGCAAATGGAATTTTGTCCCTCATTGCTAGACGGGTTGAGTTTAAAAGTAGGGAGGTTATGCTGCAGCTGTATAGGGTGCAGTTGAGGCCACACCTGCTGTACTGCATGCAGTTTTGGTCTCCTTACTTGAGAAAGAATGTACTGGCACTGGAGGAGGTGGAGAAGAGATTCACTAGGTTGATTCCAGAATTGAGCAGTTTGGCTTCTGAGTACAGTCTGAGTAGACTGGGATTATATTCATTGGAATTTACAAGAATGAGGGGGGATCTTATAAAAATGTATGAAATTATGAAGGGAATAGATAAGATAGAAGCAGGGAGGATGTTTCCACTGTGGGTGAAACATGAACAAGAGATCATAGTCTCAAAATTAGGGGGAAAAGATTTAGGACTGAATTGAGGAGGAATTTCTTCACCTAGAGGGTTGTGAATCTGTGGAATCCCCTGCACAGTGAAATAGTTGAGGTTTCCTCAAAGGATGTTTTTAAAGCTAAGTTAGATAATTTTCTTAATAGTAAAGGAATTAAGGGTTATGGTGAGAGGGTGGGTAAGTGGACCTGAGTCCAAGAAAAGATCAGCCATGATCTTATTGAATGGTGGAGCAGGCTCGAAGGGCCAGATGGCCTACTCCTGCTCCTGGTTCTTATGTTCTCATCTAATCAGTGCAAATTCTTCTAGAATGACCTTGTGTACTGCCTAGCACCCAAAGTGACACTGTCAGATGTTCTCCTTATTTAGTGCCAATCTCCTAAAAGAAAATGGAATACTTCTATATTCTCAATAAGTTTGAAAAAAAAAATACACTGGAATAAAAATGACCTATCTGCCCCATATTTAAAGGAAAAGAGAATGCCAGACAACAGATTGTGGTAGATTATAACTGCAGACTGGATCGATCAATCGATCCTTCCATTTAACTGTCAGGATGATAAGTGGTTTGCCTCCCTACTTAGATTATCCTCCTTAGTGATTCTAGGCTTGTGCTATGATCTGAGAGCTTGGTCTTTTAGAGGTCATGGCTTCAGGTATTTATGAAAGTAAATTAGAAGCTGAATGACAAATTTAAACCCAATAACAGAAGACACTGGCAACAGCTCCCTTGTCTGCTTCAAAATGTAGAGCCAATCAAATTCTACATCCTACAAGACCTGATTGAATTAAAGTAGCTGCCCTGAGTAACAGATGAATATCCTGCTCTCGTCTATCTGCCCTTATCATTCTTCAGCTAGGGGGCAAGAAAGAGGAAACTGTTGGTGCTCCTACTCTTAATGCCTGCCCCTGAATCCTGATGGAAAATCAGTGCAGAATGATGTGGATGGGTAGGAGAGGAGTGAAGCCTGCAGGGTTCAGGGAAGGTCTATCAGGAAGGCGATCTCACTGATATCCAGAGGTGGAGGCTGGAAGAGTGCTCCGTATTGCCTTCCATCATATAGGAAATCATAATGGGGAAGAAAATGGCAGTGACCACACTTGGAGTGGGTCGGATAAGTCGGGGAGGTGTCTTTAATGCCTTCTGATGTGAGACCTTCTAAAAGAAAACAGTATTAAACACTGACCCATGGACTACAGAGTACCCTGACATGGGTGCCCCAGAACCCTGGTCATCTGGATAATTTGGCTTCCTGGTGTTGTGCTCCTCCATAACAACTGGGGCTGATACCAAGAATCCTGCCAGATCCTGGCAATGGCCATATGTTTGCCCATGGGGAGTGAGAGAATACGGGGCGTGGTGCACAGGTAACAAATGTGAACTTGGGAGGGAGCTCAAAAATTCACTCAGTCCTGCAGAGAAAGACTTTTCATGAAATTCTTCAAAATCGACATTTAGCTGACTTTTATTGAGATTCAGCCCATTCTCACAACAAAGCGTAACTTTTCCAGGGGGTGATTACAGCAAGGCTGATACTGGGAAAAGACAACTTTGCAAAAATTCGGTGATTTCTAATTGATTACCGTCCCCAGGAACTTCAAATGTGCGCACTCTGAATAAACAGAGAACCTCTGGAAGTAATCTGTGAACTCTGTGTTTAACTGCACCTATGTGGTCTCCAGAAGTTGCTATCACCTTCAGAGGAGTGAAGATGTCAGATGTAAAGATTTTTCTGAGGAAGGGTCACTGGACCCGAAACGATATCTCTGCTTTTTCCTTCACAGATGATACCAGACCTGCGGAACTTTTCCAGCAACTTTGTTTTTGTTGTTGTGGGTGAGTAAAGATGTCAAGCAGTTTTTATGCAAAATCTGATCTGTTACTGTCTGAAGCTACACTTACACTGAACAGAAGCAGCATTGAGGTAAATTCAGGTAAACTAATGGTTGCAGTGGATTCACTGAAATATAAACATCAATTGTCATTCATTGCCTGTGTGTCTAAAGGCTGTAGTGAGGTAGCCAAGTGCCCTTCTCTGGTTGCTTATGATATCTATGAAGCTTTAAATTCTGTCATGCATTTATTCACATCATATTTTAATTTTTAGAAGTGCTTTTGAGCAACATTATTTCCAAGCCAGACAAAGACTCTTGATGCTGTGTGAGGACAAACCATGTGGAGCACTGTGGGATGAAGTTGCTATGTTGCTTAATAGTTGCCTGGCAACTAATCAATTCATTGTCTGTTGGTCAGTCATTGCATACATCACAGACAAGAGAGAGTAAAGCTTTCATGTTAAGAAAGAAAACTCTTAATAACTGTAATCATATGAAAAAGAAACACTCAGACACAGCATTTGGAAGCTAAAAAAAATCATGTTTGAATTCCAGACAGCACAGTGTGGAGCTGGAGGAACACAGCAGGCCAGGCAGCATTAGAGGAGCAGGAAAGTTGACATTTCGGGTGGGGACCCTTTTTCAGATTTTAAAGAATTTATAACTCAGAAGTTACAACTCAGGATCAATATCTAGACAATAAGGAGCTTTGAGCTTACAGCATATTATGCTGCAGCAGAGTACTGGTCCTCAGTGTGGCTTGGCTCTTATCAAAAAGGATTAGTATGCACCCCACTGAATTTGCCAAACGGGACCAAAAACAAAAGTTGCTGGAAAAGCTCAGCAGGTCTGTTAGCATCTATGAAGAAAAAAAATCAGTTAACTTTTTGGGTCCGGTGACCCTTCCTCAGAACTTGTCAAATAGGACCATGTGATCTAATCTAGCTCCTAAATCTGTCTAACCATACTTCAGCCAGCCAGTTAATTTAGAATCCCAACAGCATGGAAGTAGACCATCTGATCCAGCAAGTCTACACTGCTCAGAGCATCCCACTCAAACCCACCCCTTACCCTATATCCATAGCCCTGGATTTCCTATGGCTAATTCACCTAGTCTGCACATTCCTGAACTCGATGGGCAATTTACACTGGCCAATCCACTTAGCCTGCATATCTTTGGACTGTGGGAGGGAACCTTTGCAGATATGTGGAGAATGTACAAATTCCCTGGTTGTTTGAGGGTGGAATTGAACCCAGGGCCCTGGTGCTGTGAGGCTGC
>JAHRHZ010000249.1:11485380-11501957 GCA_024137785.1 Ginglymostoma cirratum
AGTCAGCTTTCCTGCTCCTCTGATGCTGCTTGGCCTGCTGTGTTCATCCAGCTCTACACTTTGTTGTCTCTCTCCTATTAATGGTTAAAGTTTGATTTAACTGACTGAGCTTACAGTTTGGCTGAAGCCATCCCATTTGGGTAATTTCTGTAAAGGAACCACAGGAACCTGCAGATGGCGCACTAAGCATTGAAATTCAGCATTACAAGCCTGCAGTCCCTTCAACAGCACTTCATTGGCTCGAAGTACTTTGGTGTCATGTCCTGAGTCATGAAGAGGTGCCGTACAAATTCAAGCCACAAAATTAAGTTTCAAGCATAGCCAGTTCACAGCTGGTGACAGATTTGCCAGTTCAGCCTCCCTGGTTTTAACCTCACTGAGGTATTTCACCAGATTCCAACTCCTGGTAGCGTGTAGTATTTTCAGCTTCTATCAGAAACTGGGGGTGGGTTTTTTTGAGGTAATTTACTGCTAACCACCTCTGTTGCTTTCCTTGTCTTCGTTTTTGTCTTGGGGCTCATTGAATGATAAATGATATAGAATATACCACATTGAGGATCCAAAGAAGAGTCACTGCTGTTAGATAAGAAGGTTTATTGCATTCTTGCAATCAGTACAATGGCATTTGGTCAGGCGTAGGTATGAGGGCCTTCAGGAGCTGGTACAGATACATCTGCTCCAACTGAAAGCTACAGTAGAACTCTTGTCTCCACCTACAGATTCCGTGTGACATCAGCAGAATGGATCAAGCCAATGTAACATGTACAATAACCCCATCAGAAATACTTCTTCTAGGATTTCCTATCTTCTATAGCCAAAATGGAGTGTTCCCATTTTACCCCAGGTAAAATAGACATTTTCCTGGCCTTTCATAGTTTAAGACACCAACAATATTTCTCTACACAAATAAGAATAATAGAATATCGAATTTTACAGTTCAGAAGGAGACCATTCAGCCCACTGAGTTTGTACCAGCTGCTGAAAGAACGACCCAGCTAGTACCACTCTCCAACCCTATCTCTGTAGCCCTCTAAATTCATCACTTCCAAATATACATCCAGCTTTCTCTTGAAACCTGCCCCCTCTCCAAGGCAATGCAGTCTAAGTCCTAATAATTCTGAGTAAAGAGGATTGTCCTCATCTTACTCTTACTTCTCTTGCTGTCAGTCTTGAAGTTGTGATCCCTAGTTACTGACATACCAACTGGTGGAAACAGAATATCTTAATCTCTGCTCCGAGGATAATAAACCCAATCTCTCTTATCTTTCCTTCTATCTAAAATCCCTCATTCCTGGTATCATTCCAGTACATCTGTGCTCTCTCCAGTGCTTTAACATCCTTCCTTAAATAAGGTACCCAGAACTGAACACAATACTCCAAATGTGGTCTGACCAATGATTTGTAGAGACGTAGCATAACTTACTGGCTTTTATATTCCATGCCTCTGCTCATGAACCAGGATCCTAAAAGCCTCTTAACAACTATTTCAACTTAGTGTAGCATCACGTTCTTACTTTTTTTACCCTATACTTCTATTTATAAATCCAAGGATCCTGTAAACCTTCCTAACAGCTGTTGAAATTTGCCTGGCCACCTTCAGAGAATCATGCACATGAACCCTGAAGTCCCTCTGCTTCTGTACTTCCCTCAGAGCTATACCATTGAACCTGTACTGTCTCCCTGTGCTTCTTTTACCAAAATGCATTATCTCACATTTCTCTGCATTGAATTTCATCTTCCAGGTGTCTGCCCATTAAATTAAATAAACTTTGAAATATCTTAATTATAGAGTACCGATCCTTTTCAAGCTTCAATTTTTCCTGTCATTTCGTATTTTGCTGGATTTTGTTGCTAAGGTTTCTTTAATTTTGTTCATTTTAAGCTTGAATAAATTCTATGGCTTTTCTGATTCTGTAATCCTGGTCTAAATTTCTATCTTGATCAGATCACCTCACAATCTCATTTTCAAGAGCATACCAGCTAAGTTTTGTAAAATAATGAGTTATGGGAAGAGATAATAGAATGGAGTAGAATTTATGAAATTTGAACTCAGTGAAAAACCTGGAATTAAGAATCTAAAGATGACCATGAATCCATTGTCAATTGTCAGGAAAAAGCTCATCTGGTTCACTAACGTCCTTTAGGAAGGAAATCTGCCATCCTTACCTGGTCCGGCCTACATTTGACTCCAGATCCACAGCAATGTGGTTGACTCTTCAATGCCCTATGGACAGTGAGGGGAAGGCAATAAATACTGGCCTAGCCAGTTACGTCCACATCCTGTGAATGAATTAAATGAAATATCACATGCATCTCTAACCAACATTAATCTATTAAGCCTGGTCCAGAGAAAAGCCTTTTTTGACCTCATCGCAACTTGGCAAGGAGCTATTGCAGTTGTAACTTCGCTGAACAGAGAAGCCACAGACTCCTGTGGAACACCTTCTGCTTTTTCTCATTCACTCATGGGCTCTGGGTATCTCTGGTTTCAACAACATTTATTCCCCATCTCAAACTGACCTGGAAAAAATGGTATGGAGCCACTTTCTTGAACTGCTGCAGTTGTTGAGTGATAAGTTGTGTTGAACGTCGTGTTTTGGAGGGAATTTCAGGCTTTGACCTGGCGATGGTACACTGGTGATATGTGGCTTAGGGAGAAACTTGCAGATGGTGGGTGTTTTCATGCATCTGCTGCCCTTGACATTCTAGGTGGTAGATGCTGTGTGATTAGAAGGGGCTATCAGAGGAACCTTGGTAAGTTGGTGCAGTACACCATGTAGATAATACATATTGCTACCTTAATGGTGAAGGAAATGAATGTTGAAGGTTATGGAGTTGTGTTATTTATGAACAACAATAGCTCATTCAGTGCCCGAATCCTGTTCTGTAATTCATGGTTGACCTTTATCTTAATTCTAACCACTTGCTATGATTTCAGATAATTTCTAGGACAAGCTATCCATCTCAAATTTATTGTTAGTAATTGAGCTGGAATACATTCTGTTTTTTGTCAGCGAGAGTTCCACACATATTTATCTCTTGTGTACAGAAGTTGTTCCCAACTTCTGTCCTGAAATAACCTATATTTGATTTTAAAGTTATGTCTCTTTCTTCTAGAATTTCTCATCCGGTAAAAATTGGTTCCATCTATCATATCAGTTCCTTTCAAAATTCTAAATACTGAGAAACTCAATTAAATCATCCCTTACCCGTTATGTGTTCCAGGAGTTATGAACCTTGAAAATATAATTGCTCCTTATTTTCTAACCATTGGAGCCCAGCTACTATCATTCTGCTCAGTCTGAGTTGTCCTTCTTCCAACGTTAGTATACCTTTCCAAGGTGTGGTACCTACAACTGTACAGAATATTCCTTCAGCCTTTTAGTTAAAAAGGCTAACCTTTCCTGAGATTTTTGTCTGTTTTTTTGGGCCTGATTATTGTACATGGCCCCTTCAATCTCTTTAGATCACCATGGTCCTAGATTTTCAATATTTGAGCAATAGTTGCACCTACCTTGTTACTGATTTAAATAGTTGACTTCATGTTCATTGCCATTGAAATCCATCTGCCAAAATCTTACCCTCTCAATCAACCTCTGTCTACAGATGAAGAGAAGGAAAAGGGCTGATTGTAAAGCTTAAACTGTTCAAACTGCAACTGGGAAGGGCCTGTTCTCATATGTTGAAATTGGAGTATTGGGGCAGAAAATTTCAGCTTGAGCACAGCAGAAGACGGACTGTATCAATTAATCTGAAAGTTTATTGGGTTCGACATGGTACCATACATAGGATCATACGGCACAGAAACAGATCCTTTGGTCCAACTCATCCACGCCAAGACATTCCAATCTGACCTAATCCAATTTGCCAACATTTGACCCATATCTCTCCAAACCATTTCTATACACATACCCATCCCGATACCTTTTAAATGTTGTGATTGTAGCCACTTCCTGTAGTTCCTCAGCAGTTCCATACATGCACCACTCTCTCAGAGAAAAAGTTGCCCTCAGGAGCTTTTTAAATCTTTGCCTCTCACCAAAAACCTATGCTGCCTAGTTTTGGACTCCTCTATCCAGGGAAAAAGACCTTAGCTATTCATTGTATCCATGCCCCTCATGACTGTATAAACCTCTGTAAGGTCACTCCTCAGCCTCCAGTGCTCCAGGGAGAAAAACCCCAGTCTATCCAACCTCTCTCTATAGCTCAAACCCTCCAATCCCAGCAATATCCTTGTAAATCTTTTCTGAACCTACTCAAGTTTAACAGAGTATTGTAAATTTGGCTTCACTGATGTCCTGTAGCATGGTTTTGTGCAGGGAAGGTCATGTCTTACCAACTTGATAGAATTCTTTGAGGAAGTGACAAAGTTGACAGATGAGGAAAGGCTGTAGATTTTGTATGCGTGGACTTCAGTAAGGCATTTGATAAGGTTCCCCATGGTAGGCTGATGGAGAAAATGAAGTCGTATGGGGTCCAAGGTGTACTAGCTAGATGGTTAGAGAAGTGGCTGGGCAACAGGAGACAGAGAGTTGTAGTGAAAGGGAGTTTCTCAAAATGGAGAACTGTGACCAGTGGTATTCCACAGAGATCTGTTTTGGGACCACTGTTGTTTGTGATATACATAAATGATCTGGAGGAAGGTATAGATGGCCAGATTAGCAAGTTTGCAGATGACACTAAGATTGGCGGAGTAGCAGATAGTGAAGGGGACTGTTGGAGAATGCAGCAGAATATAGATAGATTGGAGAGTTGGGCAGAGAATGGCAGATGGAGTTCAATCCAGGCAAATGCGAGGTGATGCATTTTGGAAGATCCAATTCAAGAGTGAACTATGTGGTAAATGGAAAAGGCCTGAGGAAAATTGATGCTCAGAGAGATCTGGGTGTTCAGGACCATTGTACTCTGAAGGTGGCAACGCAGGTCGATAGAATGGTCGAGAAGGCATACGGCATGCTTTCGTTCATCGAACTGGGTATTGAGTACAAGAGTTGGCAGGTCATGTTACAGTTGTATAGGACTTTGGTTCACACATTTGGAATACTGCATACAGTTCTGGTCGCCACATTACCCAAAGGATGTGGATGCTTTGGAGAGGGTGCGGAGGAGGATCGCCAGGATGTTGCCTGGTATGGAGGGCACTAGCTATGAAGAGAGGTTGAGTAGATTAGGATTATTTACATTAGAAAGACGGAGGTTGATGGGGGACCTTATTGAGGTCTACAAAATCATGAAAGGTATAGACAGAGTGGATAGCAAGGAACTTTTTCCCAGAGTGGGGGACTCAATTACTAGGGGTCACAATTTCAAGGTGAGAGGAGAAAAGTTTAAGGGAGATATGCGTGGAAAGTTCTTTACACAGAGGGTGGTGGGTGCCTGGAACGTGTTGCCAGATGTGGTGGTAGAGGTGGGCATGATAGCGTCATTTAATATGTATCTAGACAGATACATGAATGCGCAGGGAGCAGAGGGATACAGATCCTTGGAAAATAGGCGACAGGTTTCGATAGAGGATCTGGATTGATGCAGGCTTGGAGGGCCGAAGTGTCTGTTCCTATGCTGTAATTTTCTTTGTTCATTGTTCTTTGTTCTATACAGCTGCAGCATGATGTCTCAACTCCTATACATAATGTTCCGACCAATGAAGACGAGGGTGCCAAATGCTTTATTCACTACTCTGTCCACCTGCGACTCCACCTTCAAGGAACTATGCACCTGTACGCCTGGGTCTCTTTGTTCAGCAATAAGCCTCAGGGCCCTACCATTAACTGTATAAATCCTGCCCTGGTTTGCCTTACGAAAATGCAACACCTCACAGTTATCTAAATTAAACTCCATCTGCCACTCCTCAGCCCATTGGCCCATCTAATCAAGGTCTCGTGGTACTCTGCAATAACCTTCTTCACTGTCTACTACACCGCCAATTCTGGTGTCATCTGCAAACTTACTAACCATGTTCCCCTGTATTCACATCCAAATCATTTACATCAATGATGAAAAGCAGTGGACCATAGGCCTCCGGTCTGAAAAGCGATCCTCCACCACCAGCCTCTGTCTTCTACCTTCAAGCTAATTCTGTATCCAAATAGCTAGCTCCCCCTGGATCCCATGTGATCTAACCTAACTAACCAGTCTATCATGTGGAACCTTGTTGAAAGCTTTGCTGAAGTCCATATAGACAACGTCTACTACTGTGCCTTCATCAATCTTATTTGTCACCTCTTCAAAAAACCCACTCAACATGCTGTACCATGACCTAGAATGGAAATTTGTTCTCATTGGATTCCAAAGGATATTTTTCAAACAAGGAGAGAGAAGCCAATAAAGTGACAAAAGAGGACCTCGAGTACATATCAA
The DNA here is from genome assembly GCA_024137785.1 of Ginglymostoma cirratum. NCBI lineage: Eukaryota > Metazoa > Chordata > Chondrichthyes > Orectolobiformes > Ginglymostomatidae > Ginglymostoma > Ginglymostoma cirratum. The sequence goes on from JAHRHZ010000249.1 coordinate 11,491,738, forward strand.
ACTTTCCTGGAGAAATCATCCAGATTGCAGTTGCTGAATTAATTTGACTGGGTTCTGATAAATGGAGGATTTAAGTGTACTACAGCTCTGAATCCATATTAGTGCATGACATGTGAATATTTAATTCATGCTCAAACTTCTATTCAATCTTCAAGCTTACTATGGCTCGGGTAATAACATGTGTTTGTCAGCTTGAAGTCAGCTGTTGTTCTCTGTGACTTAAATATTTCGTGGGACTGATGGGGAAGTTACAAAACCAAGCTGGGTGGGTGAAATTAAGATATAAATCAACCACTTTGAGGTGTTGCATTTTGGAAAGGCAAATGAGAGCAGACTTATAGACTTAATCGTAAGGTCCTGGGGAATGTTGCCCTACAAAGAGATCTAGGGATACAAGTTCACTGTTCCTTGAAAGAGGAGTCTCAGGCAGACAGGGCAGTGAAGAAGGTATGCTTGACTTTATCCGTCAGTGCATTGAGAATAGGAGTTGGGAGGTCATGTTGCAGCTGTACAGAACATTAGGTACATGAATAGGAAGGGTTTAGAGGGATATGGGCTAAATACTGGCAAATGGGATTAATTTAGGATATCTGGTCGGCATGGATGAGTTGGACTGAAAGGTCTGTTTCCGTGTTGTACATTTCTATGAATCTGTGACACTGAATGGCAGAATTAAAAGACTGGCTGAATGGCTAACTCCAATCCTAATGATCCTGGAATTGTATAATCTTATAACACAGAAGTGAACTATGTTTCTATCATAGAACATTTCTGATGAAGGGTCTAGGCCCGAAACGTCAAGTTTTCCTGCTCCTCTGATGCTGCTTGACCTGCTGTGTTCATCCAGCCCCACGCCTTGTTATCTCGGATTCTCCAGCATCTGCAGTACCTTTTATCTATGTTTCTATCATGTTTGCAACATATATATTAAACTGTCCTGCCTTCCCCTTGAAAGTCCATGTTGGCCTCTCCACTGCTCATACAACTCTTGTTTGCCCTTTATTAATCCTCAATGATAATGACCTACAATGGCTTCAAGATGCCCAATACCTGTAATTTAAAATGCTCCTCCTCTCATATAGAAACTTTGGGCTCTCCAACCCCATCTCTCTAATTTCTTCCGGCAAAAAAAATGCTTGGAGTTTCCATACCTCTGATTCCAGCTTCTTGTGCATCCCTACTCACTTTTCTGATCATGGGTCCAGACATTGAAATCCCAAGCTCATTCCTCCATCTCAACCTGCCTTTTGATGGCGATTTCGATCACCCTTCAGAGTGTCACCTTCACTGGCCAGGCAGATTATTTTTTTCCCACAGCTCACTGAGACATCTAGAAAGATATATCTGGTTTGAAGGTGCCATATACATGGACTCAAGAGTCATTCCACACTTCTCTCTGGAATAAGCCCAAATCTCAGCAGGCTGGATATCCTTTGAGTACAATTCTAGATGTTCTGGGACAGATGGCATTGGGACATGCACACACGCACAATTTCTCTCTCTATCACACACACACACACACACACACACACACACACACAGAAAAATAGAGCTCACTGGAAGACCAGTCAGGAGCTGGACCATCTGATGTTTACTCTTCCACACCCCCTTGCCATTCTGACTAGCCTGAGTTGAGGCAGCACAGACAGCACTCTGCACCCCTAACATCTCAACTATGTATGTTTGTGTAGCACACCATCAGCTGGGTGAGCAGTTGTGTTTTGAGGGAAGCCGGCATTATTTTGCCATCTTACTAAACAAACATGACATTCTGTGTTACATCAGTTACCATGAATCAGAAGATTTACGAGCCCAGTCACATCATGTCGATTAGTGCAATGTATTTAATATGTGGGATCAATGGCCTCTGGAGCTGAGGCGGTTAAGGTGATTGGCAGTAACTAACTGCTGTAACGTATGGCACCGACTGTGAGCAAAAGAAATTCTGACTAAAATTCCACTTCGATTATTACTACTAAATTGAAAGGAACAGGCACTTTCTTCTCCCTCCCCACCAACTCCCTCCACCCAATGCAACGTACCAGATGTCTCTGCTTTACACCAGCATCTGTTCTGTAATTACATTGGATTTTTAACCACTTTTGTCACATTCAATCACATCCAGTTGTGTAAATGATACACATTTCAATGAATGTGTGTTTTTACATGAGCACCCAGGCTTCCTTGAAACCAGGACGCGGTGTTAAAAGAAATGACACACTGCTCATACCTTCTTTTGCGATTTCGTTTTTTTTTGTGGAAGGCATAAGGGATATTGGCAGTGACAACACCAACTCATATTGATATACCACCTGTAAAGTATGCAAAAGTCCTGAAATGCTTTGCCAGTGTTTTATAAAACAAAATGTAAGGTATATCAGGGCATATGGCCAAATGTATGGTCTTAGAGAGGGATTTTAAAGAGCATTTTGAAGGAAGAAAGACAATTGAAGTGTCAGAGAGGTGCAAGAAGGGAGCAAAGGTATGATCACTGATGTTGCGTGATTTAAGGGGAGGCATTGAATGGGTGATATTGTCACAGGACTAGTGACCAAGAGGCCCAGGTTAATGATCTAGTAACATGGGTTCAATACCACAATGGTGAACAGTGAATTTTGAATTAATTATAAATCCGGAATCAGAAAGTTGGCCTAATGGTGACTATGTAACCATGTCAGTTGTTGTATAAACCCACCATCTGGTTCACTAAGATCCTTTAGGGAAGGAAATCTGATGTCCTTACCTGATCTGGCCTACATGAGACTCCAGATCCACAGCAATGTGGTTCACTCTTAACTGCCCACTAGGCCATTAGGGACAGGCTATAAATGCTGGCCTAGCCAGTAACACCCATATCCCCATGAATGAATAAAAACAAGTTGGCAATGTTGCAGAGCCAGAATTAGACGTGTATAACCTGCTTGGAGAATTGTGGGGTTAGAGGTGATGACAGAGATGTGGGGAGTGATGATCACGGAGGAACTTGGAAGGAGTGAAATCAGAATATGGCTTCATTGGGAGCCAATATAGGTCAGCGAACACAGGGCTGATAGGTGAAGAAGATTTTTAAGAATTATTTGTAGGCTTCGTTGACTAGGCCGACATTTATTGTCCTTCCCAGGGTGCAGTCAAAAGCCAACCTCATGAATGTGGGTCTGGAGTCCCATACAGACCAAGTGAGATGAGAATGGGCAATTTCCTGGTGTTGCACAGTGGTTAGTACTGCTATCTCACAGTGCTAGAGAACTGGGTTCGATTCTACCTTCGGGAGACTGTCTGTGTGGAGTTTGCACATTCTCCCCGTGTCTGCGTGGGTTTCCTTCAGGTGCTCTGGTTTCCTCCCACAGTCCTAAGTTGTGCAGGCTAGGTGGATTGGCCATGCTAAACTGCCTGTAGTATTCAAGGATGTGTAAGTTAGGTGGGTTATAGGGTGATGGGTCTGGGTGGGGTGTTCTGAGGGTTGGTGTGGACTTGTTGGGCCGAAGGGCCTGTTTCCACACTGTAGGGATTCTATGACGTTGAATTGTGATACGATTAGGTTGACCAACCTTGTAAGTCTTTGTAACTGATGTAATGCAAAGTGTCATGTTTACTTATGATGTGAAGGTGCTGGTATTGGACCTGGGGTGGAAATCACAAGGTTTCAGAGTGCTGTTCCCTTGTCACGTGACTTCACCTGATGAAGGAGTGGTACTACGAAAGCTTGTGATTTCAAATAGACCAGTTGGACTATGACCTGGTGTCATGTGATTCTGACTTTGTCCACCCCAGTCCAACACTGACATCTCCACATCATTGTTTAAGGTAAGTAGATAGACCTGGAAGCCTTCAGTGTATTTGTGAGAACTATGACTGCGCTCTGAGTTGATGTTACTGGCTGGCAGCAAGTCGAAGGGAAACATAAGGGATCAACAGAGAAAACTTTAGGAGATAACAGAGCTAATGATGTGGGAGTGGGAAAAAAACCATTTCAGGTCACATTCTGTCTGAGGTTGGATGGGTCAAAATTAAATCAGGAGAGTGCAGTCCCACGATAGCGAGAGGTGTTGGAAAAGGATGGTCTACCATGCAGACAGACGAGAAGAAAAAGCAGTGAAAGTTGACATCTTCCACAAGCACATAGAATATCATTGGTGACATTGAGAAGGGCAGTTTCAGAACTGTGACTGGGCAGGAACTTGACTAGAGCAGTTCCAAAATACAAGGTAACAGGAAAGATGGATTTGAGAGATGATAGAACATTCTGGAATGTTGGAGTGTAAAGGAAGGATGGCAGTGGGATAACAATTTTCGAGACCAGTGGAATGAATGAAGGAGATCATGGCTCGTATGAACATGCAAACAGATGAAATAGGAGAAGGAGAAGACCCATTTTGTTCCTTGAGTCTGCTGCACCACTAACGTTTCAAATTCCAAATCCCTGTCTGACCTCGATAGTCCTTGAATCCCTTGCCTAACAAGAATTTATTTACCTCGATCGTAAAAATGTTGAATGACCTCACCATCACTGCCTTCTAAAGCTGGGCATTCCAAAGTCGCATAAACCACTGAGAGAGGAAAAAAAAAATTCTTTATTTGTGTCCTGAAAGGATGACCCCCTAAGAATCTTTTTTATTTACTTGTGAGATGCGAAAAGCACTGGCTGGCCGGAATTTATTGCCCTTGAAAAGGTGCCTTCTTGAACTGCTGCAGTCCATGTGCCATAGGTTGACCCACATTGTCTCCAGCGAGGGAGTCCCAGATTTTGACAGTGAGGGAGTGACAATATAGTTCCAAGTCAGGATGGTGAGAGGCTTGGAGGGGAACTTTATGGTGGTGTTGGAGGAGATGAGATGGGCAATAATTGCTGGCCCAACCCGTGAAATTCACATCTCATGAGTGAATAATATTTAAGGGCTTTAATAAATGGTTATTTGAAAAAGTCCCGAATGAACAATTGTCACTCAAAACCATGTTGATGAGGTAATGAGAAGGGCCAATTATTACACCAGGAGCTCTTGTTGACCAGTGGGCCTTCTGAGACGGAAGGCCTGGGGTTCAGGAATCACTTGATCCACAGGCATTTTTTTGTAACATCACTGAACAAGTTGATTCAAAAACAATTTCTCCATTTGCCCTGATGTTTGCCTATGGCCTGAAAACTCAGTTTTGGACTAGATTTAAGGTATAACCATTCACACTTCCTGCTGAAATAAACTTTTTTTTTCCTGGGAATAAAGTTATAGTGATGAATTTGGGAAGAATCAGGGCACGGATGAAGGTAATGCTTTATGATGTGGAGATCCATAGCCTGAAAAGGTTGGTGATAATAGATACAAAAATAACATTGAGGCATTGAGGTTTTATGTAAGAAGCATTGCATTTGAGAAATCTATTCAAACTTTTTGAGGATGCAACAGGAGGATGAGATAAAGAAAAGCAGGGATGTGAAATATTATGATTTTCAAAAGGCATTTACTAAAATTCCACAAACAAGTTTGTTATATAACGTTCATGGGTTCAGAGACAAGGAAAGGAAAAAGAAGGTCTAGGCCCGAAACGTCAAGCTTTCCTGCTCCTATGATGCTGCTTGGCCTGCTGTGTTCATTCAGCTCCACATCTTGTTATCTCGGATTCTCCAGCATCTGCAGTACCTATTATCTCTGATACTCGTTAACAATTAATGGATCTTTTTCCAGGTTGCCAGACTGTTAATAATAATGGGCAGCAATAAATCGATTTACAGCAATCAGTTATTTACAATCGTTATTAATGATTGCATCTTCAGGTGCAATATTTCCAAATTTGTTGATGATGAAAGTCAATTAATTTGTAATGAGGACATAAGGAGGATTGAATAAAGGTTAGGTCCTAATGGAGCATAGGGCTACCGCACCTTTCGAAAGAGAAAAACAACTGGTGATGTTTTAACCTGAAGGTCACCATGCCTCAGGCAAGGGGAGATTGAGAAGTTGGACCCTTCATGGTATTCTCAGACAGTGCAGACTCATAAAGTGTAATTTTTATTTGGAAACTTATACATATCTCTTCCTGAAAGAGGGAAGCAGAGAAAGTTATAGTGATATCGACCTACCAGTTTTGAAAGAGTGACTGGAGTCCATCACCCGAGTAAGTGGGAACTTGGCCACGCACCAGCTTTGGAAAGATGGAAATTATCATCCATCACTGCTGTTTTCAGGTTGATGGGTTGGTTTTGCAGACCCAAGACATGAGTTATTCACTAGACGATACCTAGCCTCTGACTTTCCCTTGTAGCCATGGCACTGATGTGGCTGGCCTAGGTGAGTCTGATCTAATGCCCTCAACAAAGATGTTAACTGGAGGGAACTCCTAATGCCAATGTAATGTAATGTTAGCAGGTGACGATGAAGCCTCAAATTCATGGAAAATCAGGAAAAAAGTTAAAGGGGAGAACTCAAGAGCTGTTAGTAATGGAGGTAATAGGACCCCAAAAGAAGGTGCAAAAACTGGCATAACTTATGCTCGGAGCATTCGAAACAAGATGGATGAGTTGACGGTGCAGATCATGGAAATGGGTAGGATTTAGTGGCCATTACAGAGACATGGTTACAGGATGGTCATGACTGGTAGTTGAATATCCAGGGGTATCAAACTGTTCAGAAGGACAGACAGGAAGGTAAGGGAGGTGGTGTTGCTCTGATTCTTAAGGATGATCTCAGGGTGGTATGGAGAGATGATATAGGTCCTACTGAACAAAACGTTGAATCCATTTGGGTGGGAATTAGGAATAGCAGGGAGAAGAAGTCACTGATAGGTGTGGTCTATAGGCCACCAAGTAACGACATCGTGGTGGGGCGGGCAATAAACATAGAAATAGCTAATGCATGTAAAAATGGTACAACAATTATCATGGGGGATTTTAATCTACATATCGTTCGGTCAAACCAGGTCGGTCATGGCAGCCTTGAGGACGGGTTCATAGAATGCATCCGCAATAATTTCCTTGAACCTTGGGGGCGGCACGGTGGCTCAGTGGTTAGCATTGCAGCCTCACAGCACCAGGGACCCGGGTTTGATTCCAGCCTCGGATGACTGTCTGTGTGGAATTTGCACATTCTCCCCGTGTCTGCGTGGGTTTCCTTCGGGTGCTCCGGTTTCCTCCCGCAGTCCAAAGATGTGCAGGCGAGGTGGATTGGCCATGCTAAATTGCCCATAGTGTTCAGGGGTGTGTGGGTTATAGGGGGGATGGGTCTGGGTGGGATGCTGCAAGGGTCGGTGTGGACATGTTGGGCCAAAGGGCCTGTTTCCACACTGTAGGGATTCTGATTCTGATTCTGAACAATATGTAATGGAACCTACAAGGGAGCAAGCTATCCTACATCTAGTCCTGTGTAATGAGATGGGAATAATTAATGATCTCGCAGTTAGGGATCCTCTTGGAAGGAGCGATCACAGTATGGTCGAATTTAAAATACAGATGGAACATGAGAAGGTTAAATCCAGTACCTATGTCCTGTGCTTAAACAAAGGAGACTATGAAGGAATGAGGGAGGAGTTAGCTAAGGTAGAATGGGAGCAAAACCTTATGGTGGGTCAATTGAGGAACAGTGGAGGACTTTCAAAACAATTTTTCACTGTGCTCAGCAGAATTTTATTCCAGTGATAAGGAAGAACTGTAGGAAAAGAGAGAGCCAGTCATGGATGTCGAAGGAAATAAAGGAAAGTATCAGATTGAAAAAAAACACAGACAAAAATGCAAAGATTAGTGGGAAACCAGTAGACTGGGAAATCTCTAAAGGCCAACAGAAAGCCACAAAAAACGTTATAAAGAAAAGTAAGATAGATTATGAGAGTAAACTAACTCAGAATATAAAAACAGGCAGCAAAAGTTTCTATAAATATGTAAATCGTAAAAGAGTGGTGAAGGTAAACATTGGTCCTTCAGAGAATGAGAAGGCCAATTTAATAACTGGGAATGAGGAAATAGCCGAGACATTAAACAATTATTTCGTGTCGGTCTTCACTGTGGAAGACACAAATAACATGCCGAAAACTAATGGCAAGAAGGTTATAGCAGGTGAGGACCTAGAAACTATCATTATCACTAAAGAGGCAGTGCTGGGCAAGCTAATGGGGCTAAAGGTAGACAAGTCTCCTGGCCCTGATGAAATGCATCCCAGCGTACTAAAAGGAGTGATGGGGGAAATAGTAAATGCACTAGTAATTATTTACCAAAATTTACTGGACTCTGGCGTGGTTCCTGCAGATTGGAAAACAGCCAATGTGACGCCACTGTTTAAAAATGGAAGTAGACAAAAAGCAGTTAACTATAACTTCAGTAGTGGGGAAAATGCTTGAATCAATCATTAAGGAAGAAATAGCAAGACATCTGGATATAAATTGTCCCATTGGGAACATCCAGCATGGGTTCATGAAGGATAGATCATGTTTAACTAATTTGGTGGAATTCTTTGAGGACATTACTTGCATGGTGGACAATGGGGAACCTGTGGATGTGGTGTATATGGATTTCCAGAAGGCATTTGACAAGGTGCCACACCAAAGGCTGCTACATAAGATAAAGTTGCACAGTATTACAGGTAATGTATTGGCATGGATAGAGGATTGGTTGACCAGTAGAAAGCAAAGAGTAGGGGTAAATGGGTGTTTTTCTGGTTGGCGGTCAGTGGCTAGTGGTGTGCCTCAGGGATCAATGTTGGGACTGCAATTGTTTACAATTTACATCGATGATTTGGAGTTGGGGACTAAGTGTGGTGTGTCAAAATTTGCAGGTGACACTAAGGTGAGTGTTAGAGCAAAGTGTGCAGAAGACGCTGAAAGTCTGCAGAGGGATATAGATAGTCTAAGTGAGTGGGCAAAGGTCTGGCAGATGGAGTACGATATTGTATGTGTGAGGTCATCCATTTTGGTGGGAATACCAGCAAAATGGACTATGTTTTAAATGGTAAAAAATTGCAGCACGCTGCTGTGCAGAGGGACTTGGGTGTCCTTGTGCATGAATCGCTAAAAGTGGGATTGCAGCAGGTGATTAAAAAGGCAAATGGAATTTTGTCTGCCATTGCTAGAGGGATGGAGTTTAAAAACAGGGAGGCTATGCTGCAGCTGTATAGGGTCCTGGTGAGGCCACACCTGGAGTACAGTGTGCAGTTTTGGTCTCCTTACTTGAGAAGAGATATACTAGCACTGGAGGGGGTGCAGAGGAGATTCACTTGGTTGATTCCAGAGTTGAGAAGGTTGGATTATGAGGAGAGACTGAGTAGACTGAGATTATACTCATTGGAATTCAGAAGAAAGAGGGGAGATCTTATAGAAACACATAAGATTATGAAGGGAATAGACAAGGTGGAGGCAGGGAGGTTGTTTCCGCTAGCAGGTAAAACTAGGACTCGGGGGCATAGCCTCAAAATAAAGGGAAGCAGATGTTGGACTGAGGTCAGGAGGAACTTCTTCACCCAAAGGGTTGTGAATCTGTAGAATTCCCTGCCCAGTGAAGCGGTTGAATCTACCTCGCTGAATGTTTTTAAGGCAAGGCTCGATAAATTTTTGAATGGTAAAGGAATTAAGGGTTATGGTGAGTGGGTGGGTAAGTGGAGCTGAGTCTCAAAGATCAGCCATGACCTTATTAAATGGCGGGGCAGGCTTGAGGGGCCGGATGGCCTATTCCTGCTCCTAGATCTCATGTTCTTAATATGAATGGTAGATAATTATAATCTAACTGGCAGAGACCAACAGATCTTGTGGTATTTATCACCACTACAATATGAGGCACCACGTAAGAGTTGTGTGGGGTAGTTAGATGTCTCCAAATCTCTGATATAACAAGGTGTAGAGCTGGATGAACATAACAGGCCAAGCAGCATCATAGGAGAAGGAAAGCTTGATGTTTCGGGCCTAGACCCTTCATCAGAAGTTCTAGGATCCTATTATCTCCAAATCTCTGTTATCTTTACTTTGTCTTGGGTCTAAATAGTGGTTAGGGTTAGAAGACATATCAATATACAACATCTACAGAAGAGGTAAAAGGTACTGCAGATGCTGGAGAATCCGAGATAACAAGCTGTGGGGCTGGATGAACACAGCAGGTCAAGCAGCATCATAGGAGCAGGAAAGCTTGACGTTTCGGGCCTAGACCCTTCATCAGAAATGGGGGAGGGGAAGAGGGTTCTGAAATAAATAGGGAGAGAGGGGGAGGCGGATAGAGGATGGCTAGAGGAGAGGATAGGTGGAGAGGAGGCAGA
>JAHRHZ010000249.1:11506957-11526786 GCA_024137785.1 Ginglymostoma cirratum
AGTGTTCATCCAGCCCCATGCTTGTTATCTCGGATTCTCCAGCATCTGCAGTACCTTTTATCTCTGATACAATTTTAACCCCACTGCGAAGCCTCTTCTAAGGATGCCTACCCTGAAGAAGTTACCCTCCTCCCTCCGGACAAACCTCAGGGAATCTCTCTCCCACTGCAACTCTCTCATCACCTCTTCGGCCTTGAAACTGCTCGACCACGTCCTGAAGCAAACCAGGTACCACAGCCACATCACCTTTCTCAGTACCTGCCTACGGAACCAGATCATCCCCAATGGACTACAATCCATATTCAAGCTTTCCCAATTTGGCCCCAACCGTGACAATATCTACATGGAGAACATTGAGACCCTCCAGAAGCGCTTCTCCCTACGACTCCTGAAACATTTCTGATGAAGGGTTTAGGCCCGAAACGTCAAGTTTTCCTGCTCCTATGATGCTGCTTGACCTGCTGTGTTCATCCAGCCCCATGCTTGTTATCATCTCCTGAGTCTTCTTGGGTTGTGGCAAGGTCTTCTGCTGTGAGTCCCGTTGAGAATCTTTGTTGATGGGGTGGCATACAGGTATGTGTCTTATCCCCCTTGCCCTGGAACATTCTGAACTTTCTGTTGCCTTTGGCCAATGGGGTCATGAGCTGGGTTCAAATCAACCAATGAGCTTGCACTAAATCCCTTCACTGTTGTTGCGCTGGAGAAACATAAAGTTCACATCCTAAGGTACTGGGTGGAAGTCAAGGTGCCAGAAAGTCTGATTAATACTTCTCCAATGCACAACCCTCTGGATGGTTTTAACTGGCCCCACCTGAACCTTTGTAATCGGTTGACCTTAGTTTCCACTGTTCTCCGTTGTTGGTAGCTGCAGGCTGCAGTTTGGCCAATTTTCTCTCAGGCCTGAGTCTACAGCTATTGCTCAATTTAGAATGTCCAGTCATGGGCCCATGGTTGTTTGACCACATGAAATTTGCTAAAACTCTACCCCATTCTAATCCCAGCTGAAGCCTCATGAAGATTTATAGGTTAACTCATGTTATACCCAAATTTCCCCCTAACACAGGCACTTATTCCAACTTTAATCGAGGCAAAGAATCAGAGTTCGAGATCCTTATGCAAATGCGTAGGTTCATTGAAAAGTAATGAGTGGTTGTGTCTAACCCCGGTCGTACAGCATTGTCAGAAATAATTAAAACTACAGTGAAACATAACGAACCATTCACCATATACAATGTTGATTCTGATGCTGAAAGTTTCGTAAAGGTGAACAACCAGACTCCATAATTCATAATGCATATCCATCCACAATGACAGATAGCATGGTGTACAGTGAAGCTGCATAGCTAATCCATGTATAGCTGATTTGTATTCTGTAATGAGTAGATTCGGATGTACTGTGCATCCATCGTAGTGTTACCTTAATGTCCAAGGCTAATATGCCAAGCTAACAAGCATGGGGCTGGATGAACACAGCAGGTCAAGCAGCATCAATCTTCCCCTCCCCCATTTCTGATGAAGGGTTTAGGCCCGAAACGTCAAACCTTTTATCTCTGATACAATATGCCAAGCTGCATCCTTTGATGTATTAACCAGAAAATCTTTCTTAATCTTCAGTCTCTCAAAAAGGCACTATATCTTTAATACAGCCAGTTGGCATGTGGTACTCTAGAATTATTATTCGGTACGTGAGGTCAGCAGTTAAATAAGAAATAAGTTAGTCTGTTAAGCAACCTGTCTCCTATATATGTCATGTGATAATAATCCAAGTAAGCATATAACTTGGACTGTATTTGTCAGTCCGAGGCATCATACTAATGTAGATAGTTTATTGTTAATAAACTTTCAGATATCTGTCTTAATGAGAGCCTGAATCTTTGTAGCTTATGTTCAATAGAAAACAACAAAGAAGAGTCCCAACCCAAAACATCAATTTTCCTGCTCTTCCAATGCCGCCTGGCCTGCTGTGTTCCTCCAGCTCCACACTATGTTATCTCTGACTCCAGAATCTGCAGTTCTTACTGTCTCAAAGCACAGTAGTTTTGCTTCATTCCTAGGCCTCACTTTTTGTCTTGTTCCACCCAACATCTGCTTTTGTGATGCTCTGCTGCAAGACCACTCCTTTGGTGCCGCCCTGTTCTGGAGTGTCAGCTTTCATGTTTGATCTTCTACTGTTTATGTTTCAATGAGCCAGAGTATTTCAAGCCTCCTGGAAATCTGTGTAAATTCATACTATAGTGAAAGCTGCCTTTGGGACATAGGATATCATAAATCCTTGGATTAGACATCTTTGTTGTTCTATTGTGTTAAAAATGTCACCATTGAGCTAAACGTAGTTCCCTAGGAGATAAATTCACAAGACAGGTGTGTATTAAGTGTCAGGAACAGCACTTGAACTAGGTTTCTGAAGGCAATAAAAGTTAATTTGACACTCACACTCACCGTTCCTGTAACAGCCCTACGCATTTGTACTCAGCAGGGGCCATTGCAAATTTCAGCTGATGGATGTCGCTGTTGGGGATGTTTTCAGTTTTGTTTAAAGTCTGAAACTACAGGCAGGCTTTTAAAAGAGCAACAGGGAAAACTATGATACCAGGTAATGAAATGTTATGAGTAGATTGAAAGTACAGGAAAATGCAGCGAGAGATAATGCAGCCCCTTAGGACAAAATATCAATGGCCTATTCTGTTACCACTTTGAGTCTGGAACCCTTTCATATCTCTGCAATCCTTCATTACCAGCCTCTTATTCTCAATGTTCTTTGCCCCAACATTAATGACTGCACATTCGATTGATTACAGCCATCGAGTCATACCGCATGGAAATAGATGCTTTGGTCCAAGTCATCCATGACGACCAAGTTTCCCAAACTAAACTAGTCTCACTTGCCTGCATTTGGCCTGTATCCCTCTAAAGCTTTCCTATTCATGTACTTATCCAAATGTCTTTTCAATGTTATAATTGTACCTGCATCTACCACTTACTCAGGCAGTCCATTCCACATAGAAACCAGTCTCTGTGTGAGAAAGTTGCATCTCAGGTTCCTTTTAAACCTTTCACCTCTCACCTTAAAAACATGTCCCCTAGATTTGAATTCCCCCACCCTAGAGAAAATACATTTGCTATTCACCTTATCTGTGTCCTTCATGATTTTATAAACATTTATAAGGTCACCCCCCCCAACCTCCTACGCTCCAGTTCTTTCCAAACTTCTTTCTTCCTGCCTTTCCTCATTCTTGACACTTTTGAAGCTTACTTGGAGTCATAGAGTAATAGAGTAATACAGCACAGAAACAGACCCTTTGGTCCAATGAGCTCATGCCGCACATAATCTCAAACTAAACTAGGTCCACTTGCCTGCTCCTGGCCCATATCCCTCCAAGCCTTTCCCATTCATGTACTTCATTAATTCTATTCATACTCATCATTGCTTTTTGAAAAAAAAATCATATGTACTCTGTCCACCTTTTCTTGCTGACATTCCTGTGAAGTGCTTTGGATATTATAGGACGTTAAATACACTATATAAATGCAAGTTATCATTAAGTCACTGTTGTGGGGGGTCATAAAATATTCATTACTTATAAACCATTGCCTGAAGCTTTGGTTTTCATGGAAATAAGTAATTCTGATAAAAGTAGTAGTATGAGGATTAATGATAGATAGCTTGATTATTACTGAAAATTGGGACATGCTTTTAATGCTTTTTTATATTGCAATGGTCAGGTTGGTTGAAAGAGTGCTAAATTTCTAAGGGAAGAACAATTTATGAAGCTGGGTCCAAGTTGATTGACAAATGTACTTCGATTGGTCGAGACAATGCTGTCCGATTGTGGAGTCAGATCTAATGTTATGTTCTGAGTTTTAAAAGCATTGGTTGGCTGAGTATGGTCAGGATGTTGCCTACTGCAAACAGCCAAAAGGGGCATGATATTTGATATGATCCACCAGTCTTTGGGCTGTATGGCTGAACAATCCAGACTGTGCTGAGAATTGCACTACCAACAAATTGCAGATTATCAGTTGGTCTCAATTTCAGTTACCCATGCTTTCTAGCATTTATACGCATATATTCATACAAAGGGATCCATACTCTGCAGAAAAATAAACAATCTAGAAATTGCATTTTTATTGAATTAAACAAAAATGTGGAGGGAATAGAGAGGTCTTGCAAAATCGATATGAGGCACTATTCAAACCACAGCTGGAATACTGTGAACAGATTTGGACCCTTTATCTAAGGAAAGATATACTGGCATTGAAGGCAATTCAGAGATTGAACCCAGGTATGGAGGGGCTGTCTTATGAGGAGAAGTTGAGTAAGTTGATCCTGTACTGGCTGGAGTTTTGAAAAATGGGATGTGACCTTATTAAAATGTATATGATTCTTACAAGCCTTAACAGGGTAGTGGCAGACTCATTATTTAGGAGAGTCTACGACCAGAGGGTATAGTCTCAGAATAAATGGTCACCAGAGATGAGGAAGAATGTCTTCCCTCAGAGGGCAGGAAATCTGTGGGATATTTTACCACAGAGGGCTGTACAGACTCAATAATGAGGCTAAGAGAGGCTAAGATTTTCAATCAGTAAGGAAATCAAGGTTTACATGGGGAAGTCAGGAAAGTGGAATTGAAGATTATTAGATTAGCCATGATCTCATTAAGTGGCAAGAGAGACTTCAAATAAATCATAGAATTCCTACAGTGTGGAAACAGGTCCTTCATCCCAACAAGTCCACACCAACCCTCAGGGCATCCCACCCAGACCCATCCCCCTTTAACCCACAAATACATGAACACCATGGCCAACCCACCTAGCCTGCAGATCCTTGGACTGTAAGAGGAAACCAGACCATACCAAGGAAGCCCACACAGAAATGTGGAGAACGTGCAAACTCCACACAGACAGTTTCCTGAGACTGGAATTGAACCCACGTCCCTGGCACTGAGAGGTAGTAGTGCTAACCACTGAGCCACCATGCATTTTAGTACTTGGTGGGCTGAATGACCTACTTCTGCTCCTATGGTTTAGTAGCTACCTGCAGTATTTTTCACTGTAACGTCTCTACAACTTGCTAACCAATCAACACTTTTTTCCCATGCAGTGTACATTTCCCATTGAAATCTCACATTCTTGTACCCTTCTTGATGAGGGCAAGACAAAAAGCTTTGACAGCATGATTGTTGTATTCTCACTTTGCAGAGGAATTTGGACAAACATAAAATTCAAATCAAGGCTCAATTCATCTAGTAATCATTGATCAGTCTCTGGAGCAATTGAACAAATAGATGCATGTGTGAGCCAGATCTGCCATCCTGCAAGTGGATATAAAACCGATTGAATTGTGTAACAAATGAATTTCAACAGAGACGTGCACGATATTGTATTCTGGTAACGAAAACAAGGAGGTCACATATTACTTGGAAAATAAGGAATGTAGAAGAGTAAAGGCATCTGAAAACATGGATATACTGTTATGATCCCACAAGATTGGACTACTGGACAACACCGATTCCAGAATGTATTTTTAAAATTAAAATTTCAGTTAACACATGGTCATTCACTGAAACAAAGCAAAATGAGGCTGTAGCTTTAAAAAAAAACAGAACAGAAGTCAAAAGACATTAACTGGCAAGCTATTTAGGCATAGCACACAGTTTGAAAGATCTTAAAACACCAAGGAAAATAAAGTCTCACTTTCTTTCCAATGCCATCACTTCACAATTATTTAAATCTAGAGAAATTATCTCTCTGTCTCAAATCTTGAAATTCAATGTAGCTGATTCTCTTCAGTTCTTTTCTATGATTTATGAAGCCTACTGACATGAATGCTCACAAAATTGAGATTTTAGACTTTCACAGCTTTTTAATGACCTTCAAATTTCTCACCAAATACTTCAGGTCTGGAAGTTGCATAAATGAAACTTTTCAACTGAGGTAACCAAACTATCTCTGAACTGTTTTAGTCTCCTTTTTAGACAAGAAGCTATATTTTCTCTGATCCCAGTCAGTTCTCCACTGAATTGTTAAAGAACCTTTAATCTCTGGATTTTTCTGAGTTAGAATCAATGCCTGGTTATCCTGAAGCAAAAACAAACTGTTGGCCTTCAATGTTTACATTCCTTGTATAAATGTATACAATAGGATCGACTCATGGGTGGTATAGTGTCTCAGTGGTTAGCATTGCTGCTTCACAGCACCAAATACCTGGGTTTGATTCCAACCTCAGGTGACTGTCTGTGCAGACTACCTGTACTAGTGTGGGTTTCCTCCCAAAGTCCAAAGATGTGCAGGTTAGGTCGATTGACTATGCTAACTTGCCCTGTAGTGTTAGGGATGTGCAGGCTAAACAGGTTACACATGGAAAATGTGGAGTTTCAGGGTTGGGGTTGGTCTGAGGAGGATGGTCACAAGACTCTTGGTGTGGACTTGATGGGCTGAATGGGCTGCTTCCACACTGCAGAGATTCTGTGAGCTTTCCATTAACACTCCAGGGGCCCAATGCTCTCTGAAAAGTACTGGATTGTATCACTTTCCCGAAAGTATGTCTGACTTGCTTTCCTTTCAAGCCTGCAGTCCAAATCTAAAAATGATTTTATATAAAAAAATCAAAATTCTAAAAGGCTTTGACAGAATAATAGTCTGAGAGAAAACGTTTCTAATCAAGGGGAAAGAGTGAAGCTAAAGGCAATCAATATGAGATACCACATAACCAAATAGAAGAATCAGAGAGCTCTATAGAACTCACTGTCTCAGGGGGTAGCTGAAAGCCAAATTGATCAAGTCCACTTGCCAAGAACATAGGATGGGCAAAGCTGGACTCTACCAAATAGTCTCTCGTTGTTGAAATGTCTCTTTGCATCATGTATGCTTGTTATTAAAGTGTCCTGTCTTCTGCTTGTGTGGGATTAATTGGCTTTGCACTGTCTTCTGACAGAATATGAGAGCAGATTCACACCACACAACACTATCAAGATACATTGAGCATAATAAAGCTTTACGTTATTGATAGGTTATATTTTTCCAATTGTTTCTAAGATTCTCAGAGTCAACACTAGAATGTTTCAGCACATTATTATGTTAAAAAAGTTCAGATATATTTTTGTAAATAATAATTTATGTGTTGAGTATTTTTTTAATTTCACGTGGGTTTTGAGCGTCACTGGCAAGACCAGTATTTGTTGCCCATCCTTAATTGCCCAGGAATTGAATGGCTTGTTAGTCCAGTTCAGAATCAATCATTTTGTTATGGATGCAGAGTCAGATGAGGCCAGACCAGGTAAGGATGACAAAAAGCAGCTGTTTGCTTCAGTTTAAGAGTTAATATCAAGGGTCATAACTTGAAAATGAAAGGCAAAGATGTTTAGAGGGGGTTCGAAGTCTCATCTTTTTTCCAGATGGTGGTAGGGGTCTGGAATGCATTGCCTGGAAGGGTAGTTGATGCATGAAGCATCACAACCATGAAAAGAACGTGGATGAGCCATTGAAATCTCTTCACATTCAAGGCTAGGCACCAAGTGAGCCTGATGTCAGTGGTGGGTAAGTTGTTGGCGGATATTCTGAGGGACAGGATTTATATGCATTTGGAAAGGCAAGGGCTGATTAGGGAAAGTCAAAATGGCTTTGTGCATGGGAAATCGAGTCTCACTAAATTAAGTGAGTGTTTTGAAGAAGTGATGAAGAAGATTGATGAAAGCAGAGTGGTGGACGTTGACTCTATAGACTTCAGTAATGTGTCCAATCAGATTCCGCATGGTAGACTGGTCAGCGATTTTGTCATGGAACACAAAGAGAACTAGCCATTTGGATACAAAATTAGTTCAAAGATAGAAGACAAAAGGTGGTGGTGGAAGGTTGCTTTTCGGACTGGAGTTGGGAGGTCATGTAGTGGCTATACAGTACATTGGTTTGGATCTAAGTCGGGACTAGATTCATTTAGGATATCTGGTCGGCATGGATGAGTGGGACCGAAGGGTCTGTTTCCGTGCTGTACAGCTCTATGACTCCAAGTGCTGGAAAGTGGGACCACTGTAGATTTAGAGCAATTTTTTGATGGTGCAGACTCAACGGGCCAAAGAATCTCTTCTGTACTGTGTGATTGCATGATTTCCTTCTCTAAAGGATGCACCAAGGGGATCTTCATAATAATTGACGGTTAATTGACAATGATTATCATTGCTGCGTTTAGCTTTCCAATCTAGACATATAAATAAATGGAAGTTGAGTCCCATGTGGGAGGAACAAGAGCAATCCTATAAAGATAAAGATGGGGCTGAGAATCGGGAGGGCTGTCAGTGAGAGAAGGACAGATCAACGGTTCATTGAGCTGATAGGCTAGAGACAAACACTGCCATTCTGTGCTGGCTTCAGAATTTGCTGATTGTTTGTTCACCGAAGTTGCTATCTGGCAGGCAATTTAGTGTAAAGGACATGTTTAAATTATCGATTTGCTATTCTTCACTTTCTGTCTTGCAAGTCAAGTCTTATAGTATCCATGTTAATGTGCAAATTATATCTTCATAACATTTAAGTGGCTGCACGTAACCTGTATTGCATCACTAGGAGTGACAGTACACTTCTATAGCTCAGTGCTAACATGAAGTAGCTCAGAAACCATTCTTGAAGATATGATATTTGAGATATCAGTCATCCACAGACACTCTTGAGCACCACCAAGCTGACACGAATCCTGAGGCAGCTCCTTTTTAAACAGCATCAAGATGGTGGCGCAATAGGACTCCTGAGCTGGGGCTCATCTGCTTGAAATGATCCTCTTATTTTCTTTTTCTTTTTACTCACCTCTTGTCAGGACCTTGAATGGCATCAGTGAGGAACTCCAGTGCAGACTTGAGTGAGCCCAGCACCGACCTTATGGCAGCTGTGAGTGGGTCCAGGGCATCCTCTCCTCAAGTGAGGCCCCTAGTGACTTTTCCCTGGCTTCGGAATTGGCAGCAGAGGTGATGTTGGTGAGCCAGGACCAGTAGCGAAATATAGTGCCTGAGGATTGGCGACTTTCATTTTTGGTTGATTCTGGCGCTGGTGGTGACAGAAGTGCATCACGATGACATCCACAAGGTGGGTCCAGCAGCAAGGGATGCCACTCTGATGTTGGTTGGCTTGGCACAGGCTGCAGAAAGGCAGTGGTGAAGGAGAATCAACCCAATGGCGAAAGATGGTGCCTGAAGAGTGGACACTTCAACGTTGGTTGGATCTGGTGTAGACGGCAGCAAGGTGGTAAGGAAGGGCTGTTAGCACAGGCACTGTTGATGATGGCTCAGGACTGATGGTCTCTGTTTAAGCTATATCTTTCTTTCTTTTCTTATTCTTAAAACTTTTCACGATGGTGGTAGATTCATGGCAATAGGGGAAAAGCTGTTATTCTCGCTGTAAAATGCACAAAACAATAAAATCATTCATTCAAAATAGTCATTCATTCGTCATTCATTTTTATCCTTTCTCCACCTGTATTTCGTCAATGCTCAAAAGGCACAGAGGCTGTAGGATGGCACTGATATGTTAGAACTTCCCTCTAAGAGAGCATTTAGAGGCAATGCTTTGTGCAGCTCTTGCCTCTGAACTGCTACATTGTGACTTAAAGTGAAGATGTGAGTTGTCTATTGACTATTTCTCTCTTGAATAACATCATTAGATCATAAGAAGGAGGAGCAGAAGGAGACCATTCAGCCCATTGAATCTGCTCTGCCATTTAATGAGATCATGGCTGATTTGATCCTCAGCTCCACTTTCTTGCCTTTTCCCTGTTATCACTTGATTCTCTTGCTGATTAAAAATCTGTTTATCTCAGTCTTGAATATACCTATTGACCCAGCCTCAACAGCCCTCTGCAATAAAGAATTTCACAGATTCACAACTGTTGAGAGAAAAAATTCCTCCTCATCTCTGTCTTTATTGGATGGCCCCTTATGCCCTCTGACCCTAGACTCTCATACAAGGGGAAACAACTTTTTTACACTTACCTTACAAAACTTCCGAAGAGTCTTATACATTTCAGTAAGGTCTTCTCTCATTCTCCTAAATGCCAATGAGCACAAGCCCAACCAACGTAACCTCTCTTCAAAAGTCAAATCCTGCATAACTGGAATCAATTTAATGAGCATTTCTTGACTGCCTCCAATGCCAGTATATCTTGCCTTAGATAAGGGGAACAGAACTACTTATAGCATTCTTGATGTGGTCTTACTGGTGTCTAGTATAGTTTTAGCAAGTTATTTTTGTATTCCGTTCCCTTTGAGATAAAGACGAATATTCCACTTTTCTTCCCTTTTACCCACTGAACTTAAATTTGTTGCAATTCACACATGAGGATCTCCCAATACCTCTGAACTGTAACTTTCTCCAGTTTTTCTTCATTGAAATAATATTCACCTCTTCTAGTCTTCCCACCAAGGTGCATAACCTCGCATTTTCCTGCATTATATTAATCTTTCAAGTTTTCTCCCACTCACTTAACCTGCCTATATCCGTCTTTAGCCATTTTTTTGTCATCCTCACCACTTGCTTTCCCAACTACTTTGGTTTATCCACACACTTGACTCTAGTATGATCACTTTGCTCATCCAAGCTACCAATATACGTTGTGAATAATTGTGGCCCCAACACCAATTCCTGTTGTGCTCCTCTAGTTACAAGCTGTCATCTTGAAACTGCCCTCTTTATCTGAACTCTTTGTCTTCTACTAGGTAACCAGTCCTCAATCCATGCTAATATTCTACCTCCAACACTATGGCATAAGTAAGTAGTCTTATTTGTGGTAGATTGTCAAATGCCTTTTGCAAATCCAAATATATCACGTCTACATTAAATATATTATACCTCGCCTTTATCTGTCCTGCTTGTAAACTTCGTAGAATTTTAATGAGATTTTCAGGCATGATTTCTGCTTCATGAAGTCACACTGACGCTGCTTGATTATCTTACGCATTTCTAAATGTTCTGCTTTTATTCCTTTGTGGACCATGGCATTTTCCCAATGACAGATGTTAAGCTAATTTGCCAATAGGTACCTGTTTTGTATCTCCCTCCCCTTTTGGTTAAGGTTGTTACATTGGCAGCTTTCAGAATAGAAGGATTCTTGGAAAA
Organism: Ginglymostoma cirratum; assembly: GCA_024137785.1. NCBI lineage: Eukaryota > Metazoa > Chordata > Chondrichthyes > Orectolobiformes > Ginglymostomatidae > Ginglymostoma > Ginglymostoma cirratum. The sequence goes on from JAHRHZ010000249.1 coordinate 11,518,055, forward strand.
CTATCACCAGTGCATCTACTCTCTCTGGGGTACTTCATACAAAATCCTAGGATGCCTCCCATCAGGTCCATGCCACTTGTCAGTCTTTAACTCCAATAGTTCCCCGAACACCTTTACCCTTGTGTGGGCAGTCGCATTCCCTGGACACTCCCTGCATATTGCCATTAGCCTATGAGTCACCCACATTAATATACAACGCAATCCTCAAAGTTAAGAGTCAAAGATCCCTGATGCGTGATGTTATCTGCAGCCAAAGTCTCAGTTGCTTGTGAGAGATAAGCAATGCCTGGTTATTACAAGATCTTGCAATCAGAAAATGGATGAAAAAATTCCTCATCTCTTTTATTGGTCTGACTTAACCCTAAGGCCATAAGAAATAGAAATAAGAATGGGCCTTTTGGTCCCTTGAGCTTCTTTCACCATTCAATAGGATTGTTGCTGATCCAACATTCCTCACATTTACTTTCTGTCCTTACCCTGTAATCATTGGTTCCTCTACTGATCAGGAATCTATCTCAATCCTAAATATACGCAAGGGCTATGCCCACACAGCTCCCTGTGGCAAGGAGTTCCAAAGATTTAAAACCCTCTGAGAGAAGATGTCTCTCCGCATTTCAGTCTTAAATTGGTGCCCCTTTATTCTGAGTCTATGCCTTCTAGACCTAGATTCTCTTATATGGGGAAACATCCTCTCAGCATTAACCCTGTCAAGCCCCCCTTGGGAATCCAAAATGCTTCAATGACATAACCTCTTGTTCTTCTAAACTCTAGTGAGTAGAGTCCCAAGCTGTTGAATCTTTGCTCATTAGACAATATATCTGTACCAGGGATCATCCTAGTGAACCTTCACTGGACTGAATCCAATGAAATGATATCTTTCCTTAAATAAGGGGATATTGTGATTGGTCACCTCTGGACTATCAGGAGAAAAAAGCTTCTCGGGTTTCTGTGTTGCATTCCACTTTAGTTTAAACACACGTGCCACCAGATTTAAGAACAGCTTCTTCCCTGCTTGTAATTAGACTTCTGAATGGATCTCTCTATTTGTAAATTTAATGCTGATTTCACTCTTTGCGCACCGACTCGTCAGCTGTCGCATTGTATTCCTCGCTCTGTTCCATCACCCTAATGCGCTTTGTATGGTATGATCTGTCTGTACAGCACACAAAACAAAACTTTTCACAGTAACTAGGTGCATGTGGATATTATAAATCAAATCCAATTAAATTCTTGTAGTACCAGCCAGCTTGCCTCAGGGGATGTAATAGCTGGAGTGAGGTCATGATCCTGTGTCTCCCATTTGCCCTGACATTGATGCTGAGCACCCATTGGCTAATGTGAGGGAGTGTATACCCGAAGCTACTGAACATTCAGTTGGACATGGGTCTCCAAGGTAGCTGCTCCCCTTTCCATGGACCCAGGCAGGCATACCCATACTGGAGGGCACTCTTGTGGTGAGAGTGTTGAAGGCTTTGCTCCAACCCATTGGGCACCTTATGTTCCTACGCCTGTGTCTACAGGCTGACCATGTCATTTATGACATAAAACTGGGGCACAACTTTTCTCTGGCAGTCCTTTGAGCATCAGAACCCTCAGGCATTTCTCCCTCCATGGGATGTGGCCATGCGTCAGTGGTGTGCTCTCCAGATTGTATTGCCAAGTCTACTCTAGATTAAGAACCTACCAAGCTGACAGTCACTGGGCTGGCAGAGGGTGCAGGTGAGTGCCTTAGCAGTGTGCCCTGTAAGGGTTCACAGCCTTCCTCCTGAGAAGTGGTGCTTGTAGAGAGACGCTCAGGCTGTAGCCTTGAGTGATGGACCTGGTGCTACGTGGTGCTAGAGCTTGCAGAAGAAAGAGATGCTTTCTTATATCTGAGATGAGGAGAACACAGTATTGTTTACTGCAGCCTTCTCATCCCCAGAGGAACAGTCCGAGTCTCCACCAGCTTGACTGGTACACCCTCTTCTCAAAGGGGATGATGACCTCAATGTCCATTAGTGTCTCCCGCTCCTCCACCATCTTTGGGTTGTGAGAGATAATGAGAAGGTTCAAGTATGGCAGGAATGGGCATACAAGCAGATAGCGATCATACATCAACATGTGGAACCAAATGGAAACTGTTGACCAGGGCCCCTATCTGTCTCAAATGAATGGCAACAGAAATTGCTGCAGAAACTTAACTGGTGTGGCAGTATCTGTGTGAGAGAAAATGGAATTAACATTTGGATCCTGGTGACTGTTCATCAGAACCCCAGCCATCTTCTCAGGTGAATGTAAAAATCATTTCTTGGTGCTATTTCAAAGAAACGGGAGGGAATTATTTCCCATTGCCCAGACAATGCTTTCCCCTCAACCTATTAATAGCAATTATTTACATAGTCACTAGCTCTTCACAATTTATGAGAATTTCCTTTGCGCAACTTCAAAAATCATATGACACCAGGTTATAGTCCAACAAGTTTATTTGAAAACACAAGCTTTTGGAGCCTCACTCCTTCTCCAGGTGTTTGTGCAACTTGACTGCCATTAAGACAATGAGTACACTTTGAAAGTGACCATGAAGTGTTTTCTGAAGTCATGAGATGATGAAAAGTGTTATATAAATACAAGTCATTATTTCATACGTCAAACCTTTACCTACAGATGATAAGATGATGTTTTTTGCAATGCTAGCATTCAATCCACATCATGACCTTCAGCCTTAAAAACGAACAGAATAAGAAGTCTGTAAAAGATTCTATTTTTTTCTACAAAAACGCCGCCTATTTAAAATAAAATCAATTTCGACTGAAGCAGAAAGTAAAAAAAAGTTGCTTCAAGTGAGAATTAATTAATGTTGAGTTTGACATCCAAAGCCTCAAAGGTTCTGAAAGTGTTTGTCAGATGCAGGCACAATAAAAGCTAAGAGTCGTAATTATAAATCATTACAGCACTCCTGTACTATCGAACCTTGGAGACCTTTTACAGAATGACACTCTAGCTGAAGATAGCATACGACCTCAATATCAATGGCTGTGTATTTTTTTTTTTGTTGCTTAATAATCACCAAACTCCATCTCAGTGGCTGTTAGTCCGAAATTGTTTCTTTTTATTTTGTTCTCAGCTGACTGCTGTCACTGATGGTAACAAAGCAATGAAAAGATTGCCACATTAAAATTAAAGGGAGAAAGCCGCATTTGTGCAGAGGAACTTTTAATTTTTGGCACAGCGCATTATTAGAATAATATAACGACTATTGATTGAGCACCTAATCTTAAAAATACATCACACAAACAGAAGGAATGAGATCGTGACGGTTGCTACGATTCATCTCCTGGGCATTTGACTAGACATCAAGTTGAGTGATTGTAATCTCCTGCAGATCATAGCGAGACGGCAGTTAATATAGAGTGTGTCAATTTTAGGCACCCTGTCTTTGAAGTGATATTGAGGGTCAGAGAACAGAAAACAAAGAGAATTGAGAGTTATAAAGTGATTAGACTTACAGGAAAAGTCGAGTGCCATTAAAAAGAACATGGACCAGTATCTTCGCTTTGATGGTTAAAAATATCAACGGGCAAACTTACTATCTATAGTTAACTAAAACCAAAAGGTATCAGACTGAAAGGTAAAAGCTTATAATTGTGCAAAGAATGATGCCAGATCAGGAAATTTGGAAGAATGTGAAGATCAGCAAAGAATCATCAAAATGGAAATAAGGGCAGAAAAAGTAAGGTGTAGAAAACTAGCTGGATAAGTAAAAACTGATATTAAGAGATTCTATAACCATTTTAAAAAATGCAAAAAAAATGTTATAATGCAGAAAGCATTGATCCTCCAGGAGCTAACTGGAAATGGGGCGATGGAACATGAACTAAGTGAGTATTTCATAGAACAGAATTCCTCAAGTCTGTACCAAGCCTCTGAAGAGCATTCCACCCCACTCCATATTTATCATGGCTATTCCACCTAGCCTGCACATTGTATGGTAATTTAGAATACAAACCACCTGGCCTGCACATCTTTGAACTGCGGGAGGAAACTGGAGCCCCCAGAGGAAACCCATGCAGACACGGGGAGAACGGGCAAAATCCACACAGACAACTGCCCAAGACTGGAATCGAACCTGAATCCCTGGCATTGTGAGGCTATAGTGCTAACCACTGCGTCACCCTAAAATAATAAATTCCACTAACTGCTACAGTGGGGTTTGAACCATTAACGTGACCTGCTAGATTGCAAACTCAGTAACATTACTACTACCACCCCACCATCTCCTCTTGTATTCTCATGTGTATCTCGAGTCACCTGAGGCTGGAATCGAACCCAAGTCCCTGGAGCTGCGAGGTAGCAGCGCTAACCATTTGGCATTGCTCTTTATGAAAGAGGGCACAAGTAATATCCAAAAAATAGCTGCAAATTAGGAAATGTAAAGGAGGAGGAACTCAGGAGAAATGCAATCTCCAAGACAGTGGCACTGTCCAAATTGCTGTTGCATTAGACAGCCAATGCAGACCCATCAGGCCAAAATACCTCTCACTACACTGTTACGCTCAGTAAGTTAGGGAGCAGTTCAGAGACGGATTACTGAACTGATACCCAGAAGAAGCTTGTATCATCTGCTGGAGTTTAGATGAATAAGGAGTAACTTGACTGAAGCATGTGTCTTCACAGGGTGAATGTAAGATATATTTCTAAGTCAGGATGGTGAGTAGCTTAGAAGGGAACTTGCAGTTGATGGTGTTCCAATGCATCTGTTGTCCTTGCCCTTCTAGATAAAAGTGGTCTTGAGTTTAAAAGGTGCTGTCTGAGGCTCTCTGATGAATTTCTGTACTGCATCTTGTAGATAGTACACACTACTGCTGCTGAGCTTCGGTGGTGGAGGGAGTGAATGCCTGTGGATGAGGTGCCAATCAAGTGGGCTGTTTTGTCTTGGATGGTTTCAAACTTTTTGAGAGTTGTTGGAGCTGCGCACACCCAGGCTTATGGGGAGTATTCCATCACACTCCTGACTTGTGCCTTGTGGACAGACTTTGGGTGAGTCAGGAGGTGAGTTACTCACCACAGTATTTCCCCACGTCTGACCTGATCTAGTAGCCACGCTGTCTATGTGATGAGTCTAGATGAGTTTCTGCTCACCCTGCAGGTGGTTGATAATGGGGGGGTTTCAATGATGATTCACTGTTGAATGTGATGGGAAGATGGTTAAATTATCTTTCATTGGAGTTGGTCTTTGTCTGCCATAAATGTTTTTTCTATTCATTCACAGGATAAGGGTATTGCTGTCTAACCAACATTTATTGCCAATCTTAGAGGGCAGTTAAGGGTCAACCATAATCATTGTGGGTCTGGAGTCACATGTAGTCTAAAACAGGTAAGGATGGCAGTTTCCTTCCCTAAAGGGAACCAGATGGTTTTTACCCCAGCTATTTTCAATGGTATAATGGTCATCATTAGACTCTTAATTCCAGATTTGTATTGGATTCAGATTCCACCATCTACCATGGGAGGATATGAATGCCAGTCTCCAGAATATTAACTGGGTCTCTGGGTTAACAGCCGAACAATAAGACCATTAGGTCATTGCCTCCCTTGCTCCTTGCTACTTGCCAGCCCAAGGGATATTGTCCAGATCTTTTTGCATTTGAACATGGACTGTGAATGATGCTGAACATTGTGCAATTATTGACGAACATCCACACTTCTGACCTTATGGTGGAGGGAAGGTCATTGATGAAGCAGCTGAACACATTCATAGCCATTTCTATAGCAAATTGTGCTCTGGGAATCCCCGCTAAACCTTTCCATCTCCCTCCCACTTTTAAGGTGCTTCCTCTTTTAAAATCCCTTCCAATAACTTTTGCTTCTCTTTCAATTTTTATCCAAAAGTTCTGTTCTGAAGTGCCTTTGGACAATTCTGCTATCTTAAAAATGTGTATGAGATATAAGACATAAGACCATAAGGAATAGGAATGGGAGTAAGCCAATTGACCCCTCCAGCCTGCTCTGGTTTTCAATAGGATCTTGGCTTATCCAACAGTCCTCACACCCACTCTTTTGCCCTTTCCCTGTTACCCTTGATTCCCCTGCTGATCAAGAATCTGTCTATCTCAGTTTTAAATATACATAAAAAAACTCTGCCCCAGATCTCTGTGGCAAGGATTTCCAAAGACTCACAACCTTCTGAGTGAAGAAATTCCTCATCACAGTCTTAAATTGGCATGCCTTTATTCTGAAACTAAACCCTCTGGCCCTAGACTCTCCCATGAGGAGAAACATCCTCTCAGCATTTACCCTGTCAAGACCCTTAAGAATCCTGTATGTTTCAATGCAATTGCCTCTCATTCTTCTCAACTCCAGATTTGTTTAGTTCACCCAAAACCTTCAAAGACAATTTGAATAAAAGTCAAGGATATTCAAATACAGTGAGGCATATGATAGTTCTGGAGTACTGGGGATGTGAACACATCATACAAAGGAATGAGCTGATTTTTTGACTTGATCTTGGTGGAAGGTGAGGAATGGCAATTACAGACATTGCACCTCATTTGCCTATGCTGTGGTTTATTGTAACCCTCAATGTTATAGACATAGTTATGAGTCTAGTTTGGAAAGATGGGACGAGTGTAGATTGTACCGTAGATTTGGTGGTAAAGACTCAATGGACCAAAGGGCCTCATTTGTACTGTATGGTTCTGTGATTATCTGATGTCCCAATGCAGTCACTTGAGTATGTGATATGGGCTGACATTCCAGCGCAGTACTGAGGGAATGCTGTACCAGTATTAAATGACCTTCCGTTCACCCTCTAAGGTGAATGTCAATGATCCCACCACACGGAAGGAGGTGAGTTCTCCTGACTGTCCTGCGCAACATCTATTTCCCAGTCCATATCACTAAACGTTAACTCTGCTTTCTTTCCTCAGGTGCTGCCAGACTTGCTGACTTTTTCCAGCAATTTCTGATTTTGTCACAAAAGAAAGGCTATTCAAGCGACATTTCAATGCCATTGTTGGATGGTGTTCCCAGCAATTTGTTTGTGAAAATTTCTGTATTGTAACAGAAACCATACATCAACAAAAAAGGACTTAATTGGCTGGTGAGCATTTTGGGATATGCTGTTTTTGTGAAAGCAAGTTCTATTTTCTCAGGCAGCTGGCTGAATAGATTAAACCCCAGGCAAGATGTGGCCTGTAACAGCAAAGGCTTTGATAAGTCAAACTAATTTTCAGCACTCCACAGTTGAGGGAAATTGTATATTAAATAAGCTGGATAGTACCAAGAATTTCATCAGAAACCATTTTCTGATTGTCAGTCAGCCTTGTAATGTGATGAATTTCGGTGTGCTAGACATTATGCATATTAATACTTGCTTAATGTTAGCAAAAGGATTGGAGTCATAGAGTCATAGTGTTCTATAGCACCGAAACAGACCTTTCAGTCCAACTCGTCCAATGCTGACCAGATGTCCTAAATTAATCTAGTCCCATTTGCCAGCATTTTCCCATATCCCTCTAAACCCTTCCTATTCATATACCCATCTGGATACCTCTTACATGTTGTAATTGTACCAGCCTCGACCGTTTCTTCTGGCAGCTCATTCCATACACACACCACCCTCTGCATGAAAAAATTGCCCCTTAAGTTTCTATTGTATCTTTCCCCTCTCACCTTAAAACTACACCCTCTAGTTTTGACCTCCCCTATCCTGGGAAAAAGACTATGGCTATTCACTCTATCCATGCCCCTCATGGTTTTAAACACCTCCATAAAGTTACCCCTCAGCATCTGACGCTCCAGGGAAAATATCCCCAGCTTGTTGAGCCTCTCCCTATTGCTGAAAGTCTCCAACCCCATTTCTGCACCCTTTCAAGTTTGAAAACATCTTCCCTATAGCGGGGAGAAGAGAATTGAGTGCAGCATTCCAAAAGTGGCCTGACCTCTGTCCTGTACAGCTACAACATGACATTTGACTGCTATACTCAATGCACTGATGAATAAAGTGTACAAAATGCCCTCATCATTACCTTATCTACCTGTGACTCCACCTTCAAGGAACAATGAACCTGCACTCCAAGGTCTCTTTGTTTAACAACACTCCCCAGGACCCTACCATTAAGAGTATAAGTCCTGCCCCGATTTGCCTTCCCAAAATGCAATGATGTGGAGGTGTCGGTGTTGGACTGGGGTGTTCAAGGTCAGAAATCACACAACACCAGGTTATAGTCCAACAGGTTTATTTGAAATCACAAGCTTTTGGAGACGCACTCCTTTTCAGGTATTAGTGAGAGAGGTAGAATCAGACACAGAATTTATAAGTAAAAGATCAAAGGGTCACACCACTGATGAGGATGTATTAAACAAACCTAAGATCCTGTTAAATCTTTAACCAGTTAGAAGGTTTTAATTGTTCAATATGTAATTGTAAATCACTAAATTCCTTTCAAGTCACTGTGCTGCGAAAACTATAAGTTTTATCAGTGTAAAGAAGAGGTGACATTTTGGGTCAGACAATGCAGCTTAAGTATGAGGCCTTGTTTAGAATCTGTTTGTGTTTTAGTATGGAGTAGGCTGGTTTTATTTCTAAAGTAGGAATTTGTAAAGTTCCACATTGACTGACTGTCTACAAATTGTGTGCTTTTTGAACAAATTACAATGTATCGGCAAATACATATTTATCCTATAGATTTAAACATGCGTCCGTGTGTGTGTGTGTGTGGGGGGGGAGGGGGCTGTTCGTGTGTGTGTGTGTG
>JAHRHZ010000249.1:11526886-11570327 GCA_024137785.1 Ginglymostoma cirratum
TGTGTGTGTGTGTGTGTGTGTGTGTGTGTGTGTGTGTGTGTACAGTGGGGTGGGGTCACTTATAGTGCGACATGAACCCAAGATCTCGATTAAGACTGTCCTCATGTGTACCGAAATTGGCTATCAGACTCTGCTCGACGACTCTGTGTTGTTGTGAATCCTGAAATTCACCTTGGAGGATGTTTACCCAAAGATCTGAGACCAAACGTCCTTGACTGCTGAAGTGTTCCACACTGGGAGGGAATGTCCCTGTCTGACGATTGTTGCGCAGTGTCCATTCATCTGTTGTTGTAGTGTCTGCATGGTTTCACCAAAATGCCAAGCCTCGGGGCATCCTTGCCTGCAGTGTATGGGATAGACAGTCGAGTCACATGAGTATCTGCCATGCATGTGGTGGGTGGTGTTCCCACTTGTGATGGTAGTGTCCACGTCGATGATCTGACATGTCTTGCAGAGGATGCCATGACAGGATTGTATAGTGTTATGGTCGAAGTTGTCCTGAAGGCTGGGTAGTTTGCTGAATTGTCTTTTTAAAGTTTGGCGGTTGTTCGAATGCAAGAAGTGGAGGCTTGGGGAAGATCTTGATGAGGTGCTCATTATCATCAATAATGTGTTGAAGGCTGCAAAGAACATAACGTAATTTCTCCACTCCTCGGAAGTACCGGACGGCAAAAGGTACCATGTTGGACACATCCTGTGTCTGTCTGTCTTCTGAAGAGGTCATTACGGTTTTTCGCTGTGGGACATTGAGCTGGTGATTGATGAGTTGAGCATCGTATCCTGTTCCTATGAGGGCGGCTTCAACACCTTCAGGAGTGTCTCATTCCTCCTCATCCGATCTTTTACTTATAAATTCTATGTCTGACACTACCTCTCTCACTAACACCTGAAGAAGGAGTAAAGCTGCAAAGACTTGTGTTTTCAAATAAACCTGTTGAACTGCAACGTAGTGTTTTGTGATTTCTGACCTTGCCAAAATGCCACACCTCATATTTACTAAACTTCATCTGCCACACCTTGGCCCATTGGCCTATCTGATCAATGTCCCATTATACACTGAGACAACCATCTTCACTGTCCACTACTCCACCAGTTTTGGTGTTACCTACAAACTTACTAACCATTCCTCCTCTATTCACATTCAAATCATTTATATCAATGACAAGAAGCAGTGGACCTAGCACCGATCCTTGTGGCACACCATATGAATTAATGACATTGCATCTTTTTCATGGAAGAAAGGGGTCATGGAGAGGAGGTCTAGCCTTGTTGTATTATTGCTAGGCTACTAATCTAGAGATCCAGGTAGTGTTCTGACGATCTGGGTTCAAACCCTGCCACATCAGATAGTGGCATTTGAATTCAATTTGAAAGAAAAGTTGGAATTAAAAGTCAAATGATGACCATGAAATAGTCTGTAATTATGGAGGAGAGCCCACCTAGTTCACATTCCCTTAGGGGATGATACCTGCTGTTCTTACCCGGTCTGCACTAGATGTACCCAAGATCCACCACAATTTGGTTATTTTTAACTGCCTTCTGGGCAACTAAGGATGGGCAATCAATACTGGCCCAGCATCCTGGTCCTCATCCCGCGATATATTAAATAAAAAGGAGACTACCAATTTCTGTCGCATTCCCATGGCAACATCCTGATCAATTGGAGACTGCCTGTCTGGTCTGAGAACTCGGGTTTACAGTTTACTGTTCTTGTCGTATCTCCATGCCAACAAGGGCTCAACCAATCAGCACCCTCTGCACATGCTGTGTAAATTAGTGACCCGTCGTTCCCAAATTCATTTCTTGCATCCAATCCTGATGAATACAAAACCAAAACTTCAATTTCGTGGCTTCTTTTCACAGTAAGTAAGTTTTGTGGGAACTTGAAGGGTTCAGTCTAATCAGCAATTTAAAGAGAACAATGCAGGGTAAGATCTTGGCCAACGCAAACACAATGCACCTCTTCTGTGCCACAATTTTCTCTAGCTTTATGGAGTTGCTGTTTATATAAATGTTTACACATCGCAAGATATTTTACATACTGTGAAGTATAATTTAATTGGATTGCAGTATGAATCATACGGGGCAACATCATTTAGGCTAAATAATATCACTGGGCGTACTATTCTCAGCAAACTTTTTTATTCTTTCTTGTGATTTGGTAAGGTTGTTGTTTATGGCAGTCTCTAATTATTCCCGACAAGGTGGTAGTGAATTGTTTCTTGAATTGCTTCTGTACATTGTGTCGGAGCAACTTTAATACTTTTGGAAGAAAGCTTCAGGATTTTGACCTACTGACTGTGCAGGAACAGGGACATAGTTCTAAGTCAGAATGATGAGCAATGCAGCGGGGAGCTGGCAGGTCGTGGTGTTCCTAAGTGCCAGCTGTCCTTTCCCTTCTAATTGGTTGAGGCTGCAGGTTTTGAACAACACTGCTGAAGAAACCTTGGTGAGTTTCCAAATATCTTATAGATGGTGTACACTGACACTTTATTCAATTTATAAAATTCAAGTGAGAAAATGTTGAATGCACTTAAAAATTATTGGAAGATTTTACAAAGCATTCGCCAACTTAAGTTGATGCATTAAACGACATTTTTTTCCTTATATGGTGCATTTCAAGTAAACCAGCAGCCAAGGCTCAGTTGGTGGCACTCTCGCTTCTGAGTTCGAAGATGAGGGTCCAAATACTGCTTCCAAGCATGACATCCATGTTAATGTTAACACGGTATACATGAAGGAGTGCTGCATTGTCAGAGACAGTTATTTGAAAAAGATGTCAAACTATGGACCTTCTGCCCTCAAAGTCAGATACAAAAGATGGCACCATCTTGAAGAATTCTTTTTCATTGCCCTGACCCTCTCTATTTGCCCTCACCAACATTGATAAAGCAGATTACCTGGTCATGATCACACTGCTGCTTGTATGACTTTATTGTGTTCAAATTACCCGCAGCAGGTGCTTCACGATAACTGTGGTGTACTTCAAAAATGCTTCTTAGGTTGTGAAGCATTTTGAGATGCCCTAGATTTGTGAAAGATGAGGCCAGTTTGAGGGTCCCTGATATTAAACAGAATGCCATTGAATGCAGCCCAAAGAGCATTATCAAATTTGAAGTCAGTAGGAACTGGGGGTGGGGATAGTGGCCTCTGGAAGAGGGGAGGGAAGGAGTTACCACTCTACAAAGTTATACCCAGCCTGAAGAAGGGTACAATTAGATGCCAATCATTTCAGCGCCAGAACATCCTTATCAGATGTTCATTGATGATTACACAGCATTCAGAAGCATTCATAATTCCTCAGACAATGGAATGGCTTGTATGCATAAAAGAAGCAATATCTAAACAATATCCAGTAGTGTACTGATGCCATTTGGACATCAAATGCCAGGCAATGGCCCTAGAAAATCAAATGGGACGACACTAAATTGGCATTAGAGCTATAAACTTTCATGGCGTTATTACAATGCATCAGTTGGGATGGAGGTATGAGCGTTTATGGAGATGGGTAGAGAGGCATAGATTGGCATGGAGGATATGAAGAGGCATGAGAATTGCTCCATGAGGGTATTGCTCTGCATGAGTTAACCTGCTCGAGATATTATTGGGTCAATGTGGGGAAGGGGTGACATTGAAGACTGGAGAGCTGTCTTTGTTATGTGTATTCCTTGCTTCAGCAAAGGATTAGTGCACTGAGGCAGGATATCTGCTCATCCTACCTCTAAACCCAACAGTTTCCAGGGCCGCTCATCATGATTCCCATAATACCTCCACCCCTCGGAACAAAAATCCAACTTTCCCGGGGCATGTTTTCTTGGATTAATTTTGAAGAGCTGGGAGTTGTCCCAACTCTTGTGCTTCCAACCCAGAGTGAAAATTCATGCCTAAGGGATAAGAATTGAAATATCTACAGATTCCCTAATGCTGTTGCCCCCAAGTAAATACAGCTGCAATGTAGTCTCAGGCTATAACAGAAAATGTTGGGGCACACAATAAATTCATCTGTATCAAAAGAGGAAAAGCCAGATGAGGAATCTCTGACTGAAGGTTTAAATGCACCTTTTAATTTTTTCAAAGTTGTTCCTTCAGATTTCCGATGTCTAGCTTTTCCTTTAACCTCTTTGGTGTTCATTATTCTGAACATGTTTGTGTATAAAACTAGTAATACTAGAACGTAAGATGTTACTCCAAACTCCCAGCTAATATCACACAATTTCCATTTGCCACAGGTTTCAAAGTGAATCTGTAAAGATATCTGAGGTTTTTTTCATTCAGCAGTTTCATTCAGATTATCTGTACTGATTTGCAACAATAACAGACAAGGAGGGCTCTGCTCTGTTGTCTCTGAATGAGGGACGGGGAGATCCTCTGAGAAGAAACGAAGATTTACAGATAATGGATTTTTAAAAAGATAAAGTTTGATGCTTTCAAAGCAAACCTACGTTAAATTGTGTCTAGGCCCTGGAGTTGGGTAAGTAACAATGGAAGATCTTTACAGCACAGATCGTGCAGAACTTAACTGACAATGGATTAATAATGTATTTCCATCTCCCGCACTTATCGTTTCCAAGATCAATTTATCTCCAGCAGGGCAACAACTCCTAAATAATCTTATAATAACAATAAAGTACAGAAAAAGGCCATTTGGTCCATTGTGCTTGTGCCAGCTCCTTAAATGAGTAATCCAAGTACCATTTCCTCGTCCCTTTCCAAACATTGTGCAAAATTAGCTTGGTTGGAATATAAGGAAATTTAGCATGAGAAAATGAATTCGTTCTCTTTAACTTATTCCATCACTTTTAGAACCTATTGCTTCTTGTGAAGTTTTGCTTCAATGAATAGCCTCAATCATTGTATTAATGAGTTGTTTGTCGTCAGTTCCACTGTACTGAGGCAGTCCTGAAAACAAAATGCCTGTAGGTTACTTTTAAAGAGGTTTCACGTCAATAGAGCATTTTGACAGCAAAAAATAGAAGTGAGCATTGGATTGAAATACAGATATATACATGATTCCGAGCTAATTTTGGCTATGATAAGCATTCACATGTAAAGTCCAAAAATATGCAGTTTAGTTAGATTGGCCATGGTATGATTGCTCCATAGTGTCCAGGAACATGAAGGCTAGGTGAGTTGGCCATGGTAAATGTGGGATTAGGGGGATGGCCTGGGTCTAGGTGGGGTGTTATTCAGAGGGTAAGTGTGGACTCGATGGGTCAAATGGCTTCTTTCTGCACTGTAGGGATTCTCTGAATCAATTATTCTATGTTTCTAAAATGAAAGGAACAGGACCATTTCCAAAACTAACTGTTAATTTATTAATATAACAACGTAGAGTAAGATAAACTATCCACTTCTATTTATACCCACAGACTCTTCAAGAGCTATTTAAGTCCAGTAAAGAGTAAACATCCAAGCAGTTCTTGTCTAATAATTGCAATTTGTTGAACAAGTAATTAACGATATCTATTATGGATATGGATGAAAAAAAACTTTCCAGAAATTACAGAGTTTCTTTTAAAAAAGTAGATGTGAGTGTGTTTCTTCACCCCAAGGGTTTGATCAATTTGAAAAGCCAGCTGTATGTTTCTGTGGATTTAAATAAAGAATGTTCCCATCTCATGCATTCACTTAGAAAGTCTGATTACACGCCAGTCACTCTGCACACATGCGCAAATACTCAGCGGCAAAAAAAAGACACATTGAGAGAATAGTGGACTACAATGAGATATAAACAAGGAATAGTTGTAACTCACATTTTTCCTGATCTAGGAAGAAAGCATGCATTGTATGCCTGAAGAAGAAAGTGCTTTACTCCTGAAGGGGTGTCTAAGTGAATTCAACAGCCAGAACTGAACACAGATGTGCTTCAGGTTTGAGCAGATGGTTTTCCAGCAGGTTGCAAAAATTAGTTCCTCGTGGTTTTATTAATACTAATTTCTGATTTACAGCATCCATACTTCTTTTGGTTTTATTACTAATGGATTTTGTTTTGTTCCATTAAATTTGTTGATAGTAGTGTCGTTGGGAGAGTGTGTTGTTGGAGCTGCAGTCATCCAGACACATGAGGAGTAGTCCACCATGCTCCTGGCTTGTACCTTGTAGATGGCTGACAGACATTGTGGAGTCAGGATTCCTCGTCTCTGATCTGTGCTTGTAGCCACTACTTATATGTGACCAGTTCAGTTCAGTTTCTGATCAATACCAGGACATTGATTGTAGGAGATGCAGTAGTGATAATGCCATTGACTGTTAAGCAGCAGCCGATTGCCTGTTGTTGGAAATGGTCATTACTTGGCATTTGTGTGGCTTGAGTGTTACTTGCCACATATCAGCTGAAGCTTAATAGCTTGGATCTCTAGCTTACATGCTAGCGGGGCCTGCTCAATATGTTTCCTCTCTTCATTAATGCTTCCTGAGGCACAACATTTCTGCCAATATGAGCAGAGTCTACAAGAGTTTGTGCTTCTGACACAAATTCTCCACTGCTGCCCCATATGCTTTTGGCTCACTTCAGACATGTGTGCATCTTTTACGGACTAAACTAATTTAGAATTTGAATATTTGTCAAAAGCGAGGAGAGAAAAGTTATAAACAGATGCAAAAAGCCTTGAGATGTTTTGCTATGACCCGAGGGCCTTGCTATTTATGATGGAGTTCCTACGGTTAGTGTTAGGACCTTTGCTTTTCCCGAGGTATATAAGTGATCTAGAGTTTGGTGTGCAGGGGACAATTTCAAAGTTTGTCGATGTCACAAACCTTGGGGGAATTACAAAATTGAGAACAACAGTGTAGAAATTCAAAACACATTGATGGAGTAGATAGATTGGCACAGATGAAGTGCAGAGTAGGGAATTGTGAGTGAACCTTGGTACAAAGAACATATAGAGGCAGTATAAAATAGATGGTATAATTTGAAAGAGTGTGTGGGAGCAGAGAAACCCTGATATATTTGGATATATCAGTCACTGAAAATGAAAGGACAGGTAGTGAGAAACTGTTCCCACTCATGAATGCGTCAACCAGAGAACACAGTTTTAAAGTATTTTGCAGGAGAAACAGATGTAAGATGAGGAAAAAAGAGTTTTTCACAGAACAAGTGGTTGGTATATGGAGTGCATTGCTTGGAAGAATGGTGGAGGAAGGTTCAATTCAGGCATTCAAGAGAAATTATTTGAAAAGAAACAATGTGAAACAAGAAGGCAGGAGATCAGTGCTAATTTAAAATTCTGTGTGTACCACGCAAACACAATGTGTTGAATGGCCTCCTTCTGCATCATAATAATTCTATTGTTCTGTGTTCCTGTTGCAAGCTGGAAATCATACGTGTAAATACTGATTGGGCCTCAAAATTCTAAAGCAAGATACAAAGTTATTCCCAAACCAAAGAGTGTTCTTTAAATCTGGCATCTAGGAAACCATCAAGGTCAGAGCTTGCCATCACTGACCAAGCAGAAAGTGTGGGTTTTTGATAAGACCTCTTCATAGCTAAGGTAAAATGAAGTCTATAATTCATAGTTTGATTCTCAAACAGCCTTAATATACTATTTGTTTGAATATCCTACGTTTATTTTTAGGTCAACTAGATTGGTCTGCATTCATCTCGAGATGAATTGACTGTTGTAATATTCTGCGCTTTATCATATTGTAACAATTGCAATCCAGGATTAATTCTCAGAATAAAATATTATTATATTAGCATTATAAAAGGCATCAATTCACTCCTTATGCCTTGGGACTGTAAACTTCTCCAGAATTCTTAACTGGGGAATTCTACACATTTGAGTAGTTAGCTCAGATGAGTTGATTCTGCTTTATTTCTGCTTAGCCTAAGTACTTTTGGAATGAAGAATATTTTATCTTAGGGTCAAGTCTTCAGCTGGTAACGCTGAGAGTGCTCTTAAAATGGTTTAAATCATTCTGAGTTGAGTGATGCATTTAGCTGAATAATTTTACTGTGCTAGGAGGGTAAAAGTAAAAGAATTATTACACCTGCAGGTGAAAACCCAACTTTCTGCCCCAGTTAGTTGGAAGTATTCAAGCTAATGCATGGTATTATGAACCTTGTTATGATTCCTTCTCAAAAGGGCTCCGTTTCTCAGAGAATATTTTCCCACCATGTAATTCACCAAACAAGAGCAAAGTACTGTGGATAACGGTGATCTGAGGTCCAATGTAACACAGTTCCGAAGCAGAGTCACAACGGACTTGAAAGGTGAACTGTTTTTCTCTCCACAGATGCTGCCAGACCTGTTGGGTTTCTCCAGCACCTTCTATGTTTATAATGTATGCAATTCAGTCAATTGCCTGCAGGCCTTGGGCATGAAAATAGGAGAAATGGAGTAGGAATAGGCTATTTGTCCCACTGAGCCTCTTCCATGCTTCAATAGAATCATTGTCATTAACTCCATTTCCTGCCCCCTTTCCAAATTCATCAAATTCCCTGGTATCCTAAAGATTCATCAATTTAATGTTGAATACATGCAACAACTGGCCATCCTTGATTTATTGGGAAGGAGAATTTAAAAGGTTTGCCACACTCTGAGAATCTTCTTCTTTCTGTCCAACATGATCAACCCCAGATCCTGAGACTATGACCTTTAGTTTTAGACACGCTGGTAGTGAAACAGTTTTTCAGTGTTTATCCATTCAACTTCACTCAGAATTTTATAATGTTAATGAGATCACCTCTCGTTTTTTCTGAACTCCAGAAAATGTGAACCCGTTCTACTCAATCATTCCAGACAGGGCAGTTCTTACATTCCAAGAATCAATCTTGTGAATTTTATTGAATTCTCCCCAGTTTTTTCCTTCCTCAGGTAATGAGTGGGCAACTACACAATACTCCATTGTATCCTCACCAATGTTCTACATCAGTGTAGCAAAGTTTCCTGTTATATTCCAACCTCCTTAAATAAAGACTAACATATCTCTTACCTTCTGAATTGCTTGTTATGTTAATTTATGTCACGGAGAGGAAAAACTGCAGATGCTGTAAATCAGAAACAAAAACAGAAATTGCTGGAAAAGCTCAGCAGGTCTGGCAACATCTGTGGAGAGAAATCAGAGGGACAGTCACTCAACCGAAGCGTTAACTCTGATTCCTCTCCACGGATGCTGCCAGGCCTGCTGAGCTTTTCCAGCAATTTTTATTCTAGTTCACTCTGAACACCAACATTTACAGCTTTCTTGCAAAATAAAAGTTTGCTTTTCGATTTGTGCTACCAAAAGGGATGATGTCGCGCTTGGTGGTGGGGGTCTGGAATGCACTGCCTGGGAGGGTAGTTGAGGTGGAAATCCTCACAACCTTTAAAAAGTGTTACAGAGAGAGTAGGAACTGCCGATGTGGGAGAATCTGAGATAACAAGGTATACAGCTGGATGAACACAGCAGGCCAAGCAGCATCAGAAGAGCAGGAAAGCTGATGTTTCGGGACTAGACCCTTCTTCAGAAATGGGGGAGGGGAAGGAGGTTCTGAAACAAATAGGGAGCGAGGGGGATGCGGATAGAAGATGGATAAAAGAGAAGATAGGTGGAGAGGAGACAGACAGGTCAAGGAGGCGGGGTTGGAGCCAGTAAAGGTGAGTGTAGGTGGGGAGTTAGGGAGGGGATAGGTCGGTCCAGGGAGGAAGGACAGGTCAAAGATCTGGGATGAGGCTAGTAGGTAGGAAATGGGGGTGGGGCTTGAGGTAGGAGGAGTGGATAGGTTGGAGGACAGGTTAGGGAGGCGGGTACGAGCTGGGCTGGTTTTGGGATGCTGTCAGGGGAGGGGAGATTTTGAAGCTTGTGAAGTCCACATTGATACCAGTGGGCTGCAGGGTTCCCAAGCAAAATATGAGATGCTGTTCCTGCAACCTTCAGGTGGCATCATTGTGGCACTGCAGGAAGCCCAGGATGGACATGTCGTCTGAGGAATGGGAGGGAGAGTTGAAATGGTTCGCGACTGGGAGTTGCAGCTGTTTGTTGCGAACTGAGCGCAGGTGTTCCGCAAAGTGGTCCCCAAGTCTCCACTTGGTTTCCCCGATGTAGATCAGGCCACAATGGGAACAGTGGAATCACTATACCACATTAGCAGATGTACAGGTGAACATCTGCTTGATGTGGAAGGTCTTCTTGGGGCCTGGAATGGGGGTGAGGGTGGAGGTGTAGGGGCAGGTGTAGCACTTCCTGCGGTTGCAGGGAAAAGTGCCGAGTGTGGTGGGGCTGGTGGGGAGTGTGGAGCGGACAAGGGAGTCACAGAGAGAGTGGTCCCTCCGGAAAGCGGATAAGGGTGGGGAGGGAAAAATGTCTTTGGTAGTGGAGTCAGTTTGCAAATGGCGGAAGTGTCGGAGGATGATGCGTTGGATCCGAAGGTTGGTGGAGTGGTATGTGAGGACAAGGGGGATTCTGTTTTGATTGTTATTGCGGGGAGGCGGTGTGAAGGGATGAGTTGCGGGAAATGCGAGAGACACAGTCGAGGGCGTTTTTGACCACTGTGGAGGGGAAGTTGCAGTCCTTGAAAAACGAGGACATCTGGGATGTCCGGGAGTGGATTGCCTCATCTTGAGAGCAGATGCAGAGGAGGCGAAGGAATTGGGAATAGGGAATAGGGGATGGCCTTTTTGCAGGAAGGTGGGTGAGAGGAGATATATTCTAGGTAGCTGTGGGAGTCGGTAGGCTTGAAGTGGAAGTCGGTTTCCAGGTGGTTGCCAGAAATGGAGACAGAGACATCCAGGAAGGAGAGAGAGGTATCGGAGATGGTCCAGGTGAACTTCAGGTTGGGGTAGAAGGTGTTAGTGAAGTGGATGAACTGTTCGAGCTCCTCGTGGGAGCATGAAGCGGTGCTGATACAGTCATCGATGTAATGGAGGAAGATGTGGGGGATAGGGCCAGCGTAGCTTCGGAAGAGGGATTGTTCCACGAATCCTACAAAGAGGCAGGCATAGCTTGGGCCCATGCGGGTACTCATGGCCACCCCCTTTGTCTGTAGGAAGTGGGAGGAATTGAACGAGAAGTTGTTAAGAGTGAGGACAAGTTCAGCTAAGCGGATGAGGGTGTCAGTGGAGGGGGACTGGTCAGGCCTGCGGGACAGGAAGAAGCGGAGGGCCTTTAGGCCATCTGCATGGGGAATGCAAGTGTGTAGGGACTGGATGTCCATGGTAAAGATGAGGTGATGGGGACCAGGGAATTGGAAGTTCTGGAGGAGGTGGAGGGAGTGGGTGGTGTCACGGACGTAGGTGGAGAAATCCTGGATGGAAGGGGAGAAAATGGAGTCCAGATAAGTGGAGATGAGTTCAGTGGGGCAGGAGCAGGCGGAGACAATGGGTCGACGAGGGCAGTCAGGTTTGTGGATTTTGGGAAGGAGATATTTGGATGCACACTTGAAGTGTCATAACATTCAAGGCTCTGGGCCAAGTGCTAGAAAGTGGGACTAGTGTAGATAGCAGTGTATTTTTAGGACAGACTTGATGGGCCAAAGGGCCTCTTCTGTACTGTGTGATTCCATGGTTCCCCACATCATACACTATCTATATCTCCTTACGCACACTCAATTCACTGCCCTCTATCCTTTTACAGACTCTGCATTCTTCTCTCAGCCCACCTTCTCACCTGACTTTGAATTGTTAGCAGATATGTGGAAGATAAAAGATTTGAATTGTTTGTGGCATGATAAGAGTGTTGCAAATTATCATCTTGAAGATGATCATATTTCACATGCATTTGAAAGTACAGCAAGGTGACTGAGCACTGTACAGCTTTTTTATTGCGGTTTGATTTGTGTTCAGTGAACAAAAACAAAAAACTGGAAGGTGAGGAGTTGAGCCATGACTTGGGGTTATGCTGTCTGTTGGTTTAAATTTGGCAGAAATTAGGTTCAGTTTGCTGAGATAACAAGGTGTGGAGCTGGATGAACACAGCAGGCCAAGCAGCATCATAGGAGCAGGAAAGCTTGCTGATTTTTTTTAGGATCTGTAAGCTCTCCAGAATTACATTGATCCTTCAGGTTCTTATTATGTGGAAAGGCTTGACAATTTCAATCAGAGCAAGCCATTTTACATCGTTGGTGATTACAGAAGCAAGTAAACAGATCTCAAGGAAATCATAAGATTGGAAAGAAATAAACACATCTGATTGAACACTGAAGCTGCATCGTGAACTCATGTGGAATGTAATTAATGACACGTATGGACTGCTTTAAAATAGAGCTCTGAACATACACACATACCAAGAAATGGATCAATGATTGTGGAACGTTGCGAACAAGCTTTAGTCTGGAATTTCACTTTCCGTTCATGCGTAGAAAATCTGATCGAGCAGTTTCACTCCTTAAATTGACTCAATGGATATAAATGCTTGTTGGTAATTTATGAGAAATCATAAAGAATATTAATCTGAAAAAGATAAATACAGGTGTGTGAAGCTATCAGGTGCATCATTTCGTAGTACCTCACAGCCTGAGTCAGAAGTTTGTGGCTTCAAGTCCCACTGTTACTTGAGCACAGAATTGTAGGCTGATGTTCCAGTGCTTTACTGAGGGAGTGCTGCACTGTTGGAGGTGCTGGCTTTTATATGAGATGTCAAACTGATGCACTATCTGTCATCTCAGATGGATGTGAACATGGGGGCAGTATGGTGGCTCAATGGTTAGTCGGCGAATGTCCGCGTGGAGTTTGCAAGTTCTCCCCTTGTCTGCATGGGTTTCCTCCCACAGTCCAAAGATGAGCGGGTTAGGTGGATTGGCCATGCTAAATTGTCTGTAGTGTTCAGGAGTGTGTAAATTAGGTGGGTTATAGGGGGATGGGTCTGGGTGGGGCATTCTTCAGATGGGCCCTGTGGACTAGTTGGGCTGAATGGCCTGTTTCCACACTGTAAGGATTCTATGATTCCCAAGCCACTATTTCGAAGAAGAGTGGGGGAGTTGTCCTGCCTAACATATATCCCTCTAACCCCATCACTGAAGAGATTAGCTGGCTATTGTTGCATTGATATTTTTGGGGGGTGTTTGCTGTGTGCTAATTGACTGCCAAGCTGCCCATATTACAATGATGATTACACTTCAGAAGTTATTTGTCAGGTTACCACATGCTTTGGAACACCCTGAGATTATGGCTGGATGTAAATTTCTTAAGGAATTTCTTATTGAACTACATAGAGTCATAGAGATCTACAGCACAGAAAAGGGCTGTTCAGCCCATCATGTCCATACTCTTCAACAACAACTGTTTTCCAGCATTTTGGCCATAGCTCTGGCAAAGTGCTCAGCTAAATACTTCTTAAATACTTCTGAGGGTTTCTACCACCCTGACAGACAGTGAATTCCAGATTCTCACACACTCAGGGTGAAAAGGTTTTTCCTGACATCTCCTCTTAAAAAGTTTCTTCCTGTATACCCCGTCTATGTCTTGCACACTTTTATACATCTCAATCATGTCCCCTTTCAATCTCTTCTGGTCTCAAAAAATCTCCAGTGTGTCTCATCTTAATTCAGATCTGAAACTCTCCGTCCCAGGCCACACCCAGATTAATTTTCCCCAAATCCTCGCCAATGTTATCTGATCTGTCCTGAAGTGTAATGCTCCCAGGACAATTTAATTGGTCTGAATGCCTGCAGTGAGTTTGCCATCACTAAACTTCAGGAGAATTTTAGAATTACTCAGTCTTTTCTGAAGCAATTCTATCCCTGTTATCAGTGTTGAAACTCACCTTTCCTGGTTCGAGCCAAAGCTCCTTATTCTGTCAATTAACTTACAGTCACTTTCATTTAAACCTCTGCTATGGCATGTTACACACTGCTGTATGGAACATCTGATTTGTCTCTTTACCATGTCATGATCTAAGGCCTGGACATTCAATCACACTGAATTTACCAACAGCAAACCTGATGAATTTGGTTAGCAAATCATAGACACTACTAGTTTGCATATACTGCAGGAAATTCAGCCCTTTTTGGGGTGGCACAGTGGCTCAGTGGTTAGCACTGCTGCCTCATAGCACTAGGGACCTGGGTTTGATTCCACCCTTGAATAACTCTGTGGAGTTTGTATGTTTTCCTTGTGTTTGCGTGGATTTCCTCCCACAGCCCAAAGGTGTTCAGGTTAGGTGGATTGGCCTTGCTAAATTGCCCATAGTGTCCAGGGATAGGTAGGTTAGCCGTGGGAAATGCAGGATTATAGCATAAGGGGTGTGTCTGGGTGGGATGCTTTTCTGAGGGTCCGTGTGAAGTTGATGAGCCAAATGGTCTGCTTCCATACTATAGGGATTCCACAATACACTGGTTACTGCTCTTCCCATTTTAACCTGACGTTTGAGTCCTTTTAGGATTTTTTTCCCATTCCTGATCAGAACCCTGAATTGTGGGACCCATTTTCTTTTCACATGTCCTGGGTCTGTCATTTTTGGCTTTGCTGATTGCTTATTTGGCCAGGTAGGTCATGAAGATTAAAAGATGACAGCGGTAGTGGGGAACAGCATTGAAGACAGGAGAGATTGGGGAGACGCACTGCTCACAAAATTATATTCTTGTTCCTCAACTTCACATCTGAGGAGCAACTTGTGAGGCATCCCATTTCAGCAAGAAGGTCACTCACAGATGACACACTAAACTGGGGTGTGTCAATGATATGTGGCCCCAGGCATCAAGCTCAATAGGGTTTTTAATGTTTACTTGAGGTCTTTGAATCAAAAGTATACATGCTGACAAAAAAAAAACAACAGATTCACTGCAAGCCTGATTATCACAGAAACTTGTTTTACATTTCACTTTCAACTTCGCCTCATGGGCTACAAACCCACCATAACTTGATATTCTTTGTAGAGACAGTAGAACCAATTAGTAATCTCGCACAGACTGAAAGTCACAAAAGAAATATCACTATTTCCGGGAGGCAAAGCCGTGATTTACTATCAACAGCTTCTCCGTGAGTTCTATCCAAAAATAACTATTTCTGAACAAGTGGCTCTCTTGTAGATGGTGTCTGGAGGTGAATTTTAGAACTTGAATGACTAAGAACATTGAACAAAAGAAAATAATTAAAGCATTCTGTTCAACCACGGATATGTTCAAACCCCCTGGAGAAGCAAAGGTTCCTTTTGAGAAGTTTTAAGCAGATCTTAATCTTCTTTAATGCACTCTGACATTTGGTTGTAGATAATAACCATGTATTGGAGGCAAAGTTTCAATTCACATAGTACAACAGTGTCTTATTAACAATATTGAGATTGCTTCCACAAACTCATTAATGCCCTTTGCACTATCTTGGGAATAGCTGAACTTGTGTAATCATTGCATGAGTTAAGCTCTACCATTTCTGTTCCTGCCCTTGTACACGTGCAACACAATGCAAACTTGGCTAATTTTTGAATGCATACTGTAGACTGTGTCGTCAGTTATACACATACATGTTACAGCGACAACTTGCCTTTATATGCCACTATTCACTGTCTGAAGTATTCCAAAGTATTTCCCAGGAGCAATTATTAAACAAAATTTGACACCCAGATTGATAAAAGAAGTAAGAGAACTGGTGGCCACCTATTTAAATAAAGTTGTAGATGTTTTAGAGGTTGAGAAAGGCACATAAGAACACAAGAACCAGGAGCCCCTTAAGCCTGCTCTGCCAGTTAATACAATTATGGCTGATCTCACCTTAGCCTCAACTCCACTTTCCTGGCCACCCTTCAATCCATTACTAATTAAAAATCTGCCCATCTCTTCAAATTTACTCAATGTCCTAGCATACACCACACTCTGGGGTTGTGATTCATGGCTCTTTGAAAGAAATAATTTCTCCTCATCTCTGTTTTAAATCTGCTACCTCTTATTCCCAAATTATGAACTCTTGTTCCAAATTGTTCCAAATGAAGAAACATCATCCCTCCATCTATTTTGTCCAACTCTTTTAGGATCTTATATACCGCAATAAAATTTCCTTTCATTCTCCTAAACTCTAAAGAGTATCATCTTAAGCTGCTCAATGTCTCTTCACAAGACAAACTCCTCATCTCTAGAAGAAATCTTATGAACCTCCAAAACAACTAGATTCTTCCTCAATTAAGGAGACCAAAGTTGTGCACAATACTCCAGGTGATTCACCTCCTGATTCCCCAAAGCCTGTCTATCACC
Source organism: Ginglymostoma cirratum (assembly GCA_024137785.1). Lineage (NCBI taxonomy): Eukaryota > Metazoa > Chordata > Chondrichthyes > Orectolobiformes > Ginglymostomatidae > Ginglymostoma > Ginglymostoma cirratum. The sequence continues at coordinate 11,542,986 of JAHRHZ010000249.1, forward strand.
TACAAGGCATAAGTCAGGAGTGTGACAGAATGTGCCTTGCTTGCCTGGATGAGTGGACTCCGACTACACTCAACAAGATCAATACCATCCAGGCAAAGCAGCCTGCTTTTGATTGACATCACATCCACAAGCCTCAGTAACAGCAATACGCATTATCTATAAGATGGACTGCTGCAACTCACCAAGGGTCACCATGGAACACCACCCACTGCAAGTTCCCCTCCAAGTCACTCACCATCCTAACTTGGAAATATATTGCTGTTCCTTCAGTGTCTCTGAGTCAAAATCCTGGAATTCCCTCCAAAACGGCATTACAGGTCAATCTACTGCAGGTGGTCTGTAGCTGTTCAAGAAGGCAGATCACCACTATCTTTTCAGGAGCATTTATGGATATGCAATACATGCTGGCCAGCCAGAGATGACCATATCCCATGAGCGAATAAATAAAAGACCTGCTTTAAGATGCTTCTGTGGAAATGATTTCCATGCATTCACCACCCGATGGGTGAAAAAAACTCTTCCTCATAAAAGAAAAAGAGTCCCCTTTGTTCTGACTCTCTGAATTTTGTTGGTTAGCTGATCTTCTGTCCAAACTAATAAATTACCCCAACCCTAAATGATCTTACCTTGTGTATTAACAGTTTGTGTGGCACCTTATCAAATGGTTTTTTGGAAGTCTGGATATACTACATTTACAGGATCCCCTCTATCCATCGTGAAGGTTGCATGTTCAAAGAACTCCAGAAAATTAGTCAAACATGATTTACCCTTCAAAAAACCATGCTAACTCTGATGGATTGTATTTTGACTTTTCAAATGTCCTGTTATTACCTCCTTAATAACGGACCTGAACGATTTCCCAAAGTCACACACATTGAACTAACTGGTTGATAGCTTCCTACTTCTTTCTTTCCCTTCTTTTTTGAGTAAGAATGTTATATTAGCATTTCTTCAATCCACTGGAACTTCTCCCACAACCAGGGAATTTTTCAATATTAGAATCAATAGATCCATTATTTCTGCTACCACATCCTTTGCGAACCTATGATGTAGGCCATCAGGCCCTGGGGACTTATCTGCCTTTCATGCCATTAGTTTGCTCAGTACTTTCTTCCTAGAGAATAAAAACAAAATTATCCAGTGAGAAAAGCCTAGCACATTACACTTGCATGTTAACAGAATGAATGCCTAATCTGCAGCTGCAGTCCTTAGACAGTGAGTCGACTGAAAGGGGTGAAAAATTGGAAAAACACTGTGTCAGGGTGACGAGTAGGATTGCTAGTGTAAGGAAACGCAGCAAACTTGAAGCATAAGTTAATGGTGAACAGCAATTGAAATCAGACTTGATTCCTGAAGCATCTGCAGCTACACTGAGTCATCTGGCTGAGATGTCCTGCCCAGTTTGGGTTCCGCCAGGGCCTCTCAGTTCCTTACCTCTTTACAGCCTCGGTTTAAATAAAGACAAAAGAGCTGAATTCCAGAGGTGAGGTACAAGTGACAGCCCTTGATATCAAGGCTGCATTCAATTGAGTGTGGCATCAAGGAGCCCTAGCAAAACTGGAATCGATGGGTATCAGGGGGCAAACTCTCCGGTGATTAGAGTCATACCTGGCACATAGGAAGATGGTTGTAGTTGTTGGATGTCAATCACCTCCGCTCCAGGACAGCTCTGCAGGAGTTCCTCAGGGTAGTGTCCTAGGCCCAACCACGTTTAGTTGCTTTATCAATGACCTTCCCTCCATCATATACCTGTGAGAAGTGTATCCAGCTGCAGCTCCTGGGAGGTCATGTTAGGGAGCTGGAAATGGAACTGGATGCACTCAGGATCATCCAAGATGCTGAGCATATCAGAGATAAGAGTTTTAGAGAGGTGGTCACACCTAAGGTGCAGGCAGAGAGTAGCTGGGTGACCACCAGGAAAGGCAAAGGGAGTAGACAGAGAGTTCAAGAATCCCCTGTAGCCATTCCCCTCGAAAACAAGTATATCATTTTGGATACTGTTGCGGGGGGATGACCGTTCAAGGGAAAGCAGCAGTAGCCAGATTGGTAGCACCACGACTGGCTCTGGGCACAACGGGAAAGGGTAAATGTAAACAGGACCTTAGTGACAGGAGACTCAATAGTTAGAGGAACAAGCAGGAGATACTACGGCTGCAGATGGGAATTCAGGATTGTGTGTTGCTTCCCAGGTGCTTGGGCACAAGATGTCTTGGGGCGGTGGCAGAACATTCTCAAGGGGGAGGGTGAGTAGCCAGAAGTCATTGTACATGTTGGCACAAATGACGCAGGTAGAAATAGGGATGCACCTGAACTGGAGGAGGTCCAATATCCTGGTGGGCAGATTTGCTCATGGTGCAAGGGAGGATTTAAACAAGATTGGTGGGGGGGTGGATGGGATCATCAACAGCAGGGAAGCAAGTGCGAGGCCTGAAAGAGGTACAGTAATCAGAAATAGCAAGTTGAAGAGACAAGTCAGGCTGGAATACTGCAGAGAAAGAGGAATGCCTGTTGCATTAGTTGCATCTATTTCAATGCAAGAAGGCTGGTGTAGATAGGTACGTGGGACTGGGATTTATAGCCATTATAGAAACATAGCTAAAGGAGGGATAGGGCTGGCAGCTTAATGAGCCAGGGAACAGGTGGGACAGAGGTGGAGGAAAGAAGGGAGGGGGAATTGCATTTTTGATTAAGGGGAGTATCACTGAAGTAGTCAGAGATGAAATAACTGAGGGATCATCCAGTGAGGCTTTGTGGGTGAAGCTGAGAAATAAAAAGAGGATTGTGATGTTATTAGGGTTGTACTATAGGCCCCCAAATGGTCAACAGGAATCAGAGGAACAAATACGCAGGGAGATTGCATAACGTAGATCATAGGACATAGAACAGTACAGCACAGTAGAGGCCCTTTGGTCCACGATGTTGTGCCGGCCTATTATTTTGCTAAGGTCAATCTACCTTGCATACCCTACATTTTAGATCCTCCATGTACCTGTCCAAGAGTCGCTTAAAAGTGTCTAAAGTATCTGACTCCAGTACCACTGCCGGCAGCGCATTCCACACGCCCACCAGAACCTTGCAGTAGAGTTATTATAGTGGGGGATTTTAATTTTCCTAACATAGACTGGGTCTACCATAGTGTTAAGGGCTTGATTTGGTGGAATTTGTTAAATATTTTCTGGAAAGTTTCCTCAAGCAATATATAGAGGGTCCTACTCGGGAAGGGACAAAACCCAACCTACTGTTGGGAAATAGGACAGGACAGGTGACTGCAGTGACTGTGGGGGAGCACTTTTGGGACCAGTGACCATAATTCTATTAATTTTAAAATAGTTATGCAGAAGGACAAAACTGGTCCACAGGTTCAGGTTGTAAATTGGGGCAAGGCGAATGTTGGTGGAATTAGACAGGAGCTTGCAGGGGTTGATTGGAATAGTTTGCTTGCAGGCAAAGGGAGATCCAGCAAGTAGGAGGCCTTTAAAAGAGTGATAGTTAGAGTTCAAGATCTTTATGTTCCTGTGAGGGCGAAGGGCAAGGTTGGCAGGGGTAGGGAACCCTGGATGACAAGAGATATTGAGGCTTTGACCAGAAAAAAGAAGGAGACATGGCTTAAGTACGGGCAGCTGGGAGCAAGGGAATCCCTGGAGGTATATAGGGAATGCAGGAGTTTACTGAAAAAAGAAATCAGGAGGGTGAAAATGGGGCACCAGGTAGCTTTGGCTGAGAAGATTTGGGTAAATCCAAAGAGATTCACTAATCCAAAGAGATTACTAATCATGCCTTGTATATTTTCATTCAAATCATTGATATAGATAATAAACAGCAATGGGCCCAGAACTAACCCCTGAGCCACCCTGCTAGTCACAGGCCTCCAGTCCAACAAGCATCCTTCCGCTATTACACTTTGCTTCCTACCATCAAGCCAAATGTGTATCCAATTTGCCAGCTCTCTCTGAATTCCATGTGATCTAACCTTCCAGAGCAGGCTACCATGTGGACCCTTAAAGAATCCAAAGAGATTCTTCAAGTTTCTGAAAGGAAAAATAATAACTAGAGAGAGAACAGGACCCCTCAAGGACCAAAGTGGACTGGTATGTGTGGAACCGCAGGAGATGGGGAAGGTCCTCAATGAATATTTGTGTTCTGTGTTTACTGTAGAGAAAGACATGAAGACTTAGGAACTTGGGGAAGTTAGTGGCGATATCTTAGGGACAGTTCATATCCCAGTAGATGGGATGCAGGATGTATTAGAATGTACGAAGGTGGATAAATCTCCTGGTCCTGACCAGATATGTCCAAGAAACCTGCAAGAGGCTAGAGAAGAAATTGCAGGGGCCCTGGCTGATATACTTGCATCATCGTTAGCCACGGGTGAGGTCCCAGAAAACTGGATGGTAGTGAATGTAGTGCCCTTGTTCAAGAGGGCTGCAAAGAAAAACCTGGGAATTATAGACTGGTAAGCTGAACATTTGTGGTCGGTAAGTTACTTGAGAAGGTTCTGAGGAATAAGATATACATGCATTTGGAAAGGCAGGGTTTGATTAGAAGTAGTCAACATGGCTTCATACTTGGAAGATCATGCCTCATAAATTTGTTAGAGTTCTTTGACAAAACGACCAGGAAGGTTGATGAGACCAGAGCAGTAGACCTAGGTTGATAAGGTTCCACGTGGTATCCTGCTCTGGAAGGTTAGATCACATGGAATTCAGAGAGAGCTGGCAAATTGGATGCAAATTTGGCTTGATGGTAGGAAGCAGAGTGTAATAGCGGAAAGATGCTTGTCAGACAGGAGGCCTGTGACTAGCAGAGTGGCTCAGAGGTTAGTTCTGGGCCCATTGCTGTTTGTTATCTACGTCAATGATTTGAATGAGAATATACAAGGCATGATTAGTAAGTTTGCAGATGACACTCAAATAGGCAGTATCGTGGATAGTGAGGAATGTTATTAAAAATTGCAGCAGGATCTTGATCATCTGGGGATGCCGGCCAAGAAATGGCAAATGGCGTTTAACATAGATAAGTGTGAAGTGTTGCATTTTGGAAAGTTAACAAGCTGAATGAAAGTCTCATGATGACCGGTAGGGCCTTAAGAAGTGTAGTGGAACAGAAGGGCCTTGGAGTTCAGGTGTACGGTTCACTGAAAGTAGAGTCACGGGTAGAGAGGGCAGTGAAGAAGACTTTTGGCACACTGGTCTTCATCAGTCAGGGCACTGAGTATAGAAGTTGGGAGGTTATGTTGCAGTCGTATAGGGTGTTGGGGAGGCCGCACTTGAAGTATTGTGTTCAGTTTTGGTCACCTTGCTGTAAGAAGGATGTTATTAAACTGGAAAGAGTGCAGAACAAATTTACAAGGATGTTGCAGGACTCAAAGGACTGAGCTAAAGGGAGAAGTTGGACAAGCTAGGACTTTTTTCTTTAGCACATCGGGCATTGAGGGAGGATCTTACAGAAGTGAATAAGATCATGACAAGTATGGATAGGGTGAATGCACTCAGTCTTTTCCCCAGGGATAGGGAATTGAGGACTAGGGGATATCAGTTTAAGGTAAGAGGGGAAGAAAGCATGGGAACCTGAGAGGCAACTTTTTTACACAGAGGGTGGTACGCATATCTAGTGAGCTGCCAGCGGAAGTGGTTAAGGCAGGTACATAACAACATTTAAAAGGCATTTGGACAAATACATGGACAGAGAAGGTTTAGAAGGATATGGGCTAAGTGCAGGGAAACGGGGTTAGCATGGATGGACATTTTGGTCAGCATGGATTAGTTTGGGAGACCTGTCTCCATGCTGTAGGACGCTATAAGGCCAGGAGGTTTGCCAATGATTGCACAATGTTCTGCACCATTCGTGACTCCTCAGATACTGAAGCAATCCATGTTCACGTGCAACAAGATCTGGACAATATCTAGGCTTGGGCAATCAAGTAGGAAGTACCATTTGTGCCACACAAATGCCAGGCTATGACCATCATCAATAAGAGACAATCTAACCACTACCCCATGACATTCAATGGTGTTACCATCGCTGAATCCCCCACTATCAACATCCTGGGTATTACCATTGACCAGAAACTCAAATGCTCTCACCACATAAACGCAGCAACTACAAGAGCAGCTCAGAGGCTAGGAATACATGGAGAGTAACTCACCTCCTGACACTCTAAACCCTGTCCACCATCTACAAGGCACAAGTCAGGAGTGTGATGGAACACTCTCCACTTGCCTGGGTAGTGCTCCAGAAACATGCAAAAAGCTTGACACCATCTGGGACAAAGCAGTTGACTTGATTGGCATTACATCTACAAACATCCACTCCCACCACCACCATTACGCAGTAGCATCAGTGTGTACTATGTACAAGATGCGCTGTAGAAATTCACCAAAGATCTTCAGACAGTACATTCCAAATCCACGACCACTTCCATATAGAAGGACAAGGGCAGCAGATACATGGGAACACCACCACCTCCGAGTTCCCCTCCAAAGCACTCACCATCCTCACTTGGAAGAATATTGGCATACTTTCACTGCTGCTGGGTCAAAATCCTGGAATTCTTTCTCTAATGGCATTGTTAGTCAACCCATCGCAGTGGATTGCAGTTGTTCAAGAAGGCAGCTCACTACTGCCTTCTCAAGGGCAACTAGGCATGGGCAATTAACACTAGCCTAGCTGGCAATGCCCACATCCCACAAAAAGGAAGAATATTTACCCACTGATAACAATGGTGTGATTGATTCAGTTTCTTAAAAAAATCCCACATGTTGGCAGAAGGCAAGATGAGGGATTGAAATGGAGTTTGATATGTTTTAAGGGAGTTACCTGCACTGATTTCCTTTCTCAGTTCTAATGCTTAATTATTCCATGTTCTCAGTGATTTCAATCTCTGTTTCAATTTGCTGTAACCTCTCACTTCTACTTTTATTTTATTCAGTTGTAGGATGTAGGTGTCACTGGCTGGTCAGCATTTATTGTACGTTCTCAACTGCACTTGAACTGAGTGCTTCCTTAGGCAATTTCAAAGGGCAATTGAGAGTCAACCACATTGCTGTAGGTCTGGAGTCACATATAGGTCAGACCAGGTGAGGACAGCAGATTTCCTTCCCTGAAAGATATCAGTGAGCCAGATGAGTTTTTCCAACAATTAACAATGGTCATCAGTAGAGATTCTTAATTTCAGATCTTTTAAAATCGAATTCAAATTCCACAGTTTGGGTCCCTAGAACATTAGCGGAATTTCTGGATTAATAGCCTAGCAATAATACCACTTGTCCATTGCTTCCCCCAGTGGTAGTGCTGGGGATTATTCTTCTTTAACTGCCCTTCTGTTCTTCCCTTATTGTATACTGGGCAACACCATCACAGGACACAAACCATTGGCACCAACTGCATCAACCTTGGTCAAAGGGCATTGGCTTTTGGCATCTGCCAACTTATCATGACCACTCTGGGACCTCCTTGATACAGTGGCAGGCCACTCACAATCCAAAGGCTTGCAGGGTAGCAAACCAATTGAGAAGGTTGCATTACGGCTGCCCTGTGTGCATGGCTGGGCAGCCAGCTCAAAGACTGGGCATGGTTGCCACTCCAGACTGCTTATCTGCTCTCTTAGTGCTCGCTCATTTTGAGCCCACCTGCATGCTCGCACATCAAAGTCTTGCGGTGACATGCCATAATGTTCCAGGCCCATTAGCCTGTTGGAGTTTCAGCTAGAGTCAAAAGATGAGTTACGGAAATGCGGGAGACACGGTCGAGGGCGTTCTCGACCACTGTGGGGGGGAAGTTACGGTCCTTGAAGAATGAGGACATCTGAGATGTATGGGAGTGGAATGTCTCATCCTGGGACCAGATGCGGCGGAGGCGAAGGAATTGGGAATAGGGGATGGCATTTTTGCAGGAACTCATCCCTCACACCCCATCCCCGCAATAATAACCAAAAAAGAATCCCCCTCGTCCTCACGTACCACCCCACCAATCTCCGGATCCAACGCATCATCCTCCGACACTTCTGCCATCTGCATTCAGACCCCACCACCAAAGACATTTTTCCCTCCCCACCCTTGTCTGCCTTCCAGAGGGACCACTCCCTCTGTGACTCCCTTGTCCGCTCCACACTCCCCTCCAGCCCCACCACACCCGGCACTTTTCCCTGCAACCGCAGGAAGTGCTACACCTGCCCCCACACCTCCTCCCTCACTGCAATCCCAGGCCCCAAGAAGACTTTCCACATCAGGCAGATGTTCACCTGCACATCTGCCAATGTGGTATACTGCATCCGCTGTACCCGTTGTGGCTTCCTCTACATCGGGGAAACCAAGTGGAGGCTTGGGGATCGCTTTGCAGAACTCCCGCGCTCAGTTCGCAACAAACAACTGCACCTCCCAGTCGCGAACCATTTCAACTCCCCCTCCCATTCCTCAGACGACATGTCCATCCTGGGCCTCCTGCAATGCCACAATGATGCCACCCGAAGGCTGCAGGAACAGCAAATCATATTCAGCCTGGGAACCCTGCAGCCCAATGGTATCAATGTGGATTTCACAAGCTTCAAAATCTCCCCCCTCCCAATTGCATCCCAAAACCAGCCCAGCTCATCTCTGCCTCCCTAACCTGTCCTTCCTCTTACCTATCCCCTCCTCCCACCACAAGCCCCACCCTTATCTCCTATCTACTAACTTCATCCCGCTCCCTTGACCTGTCCGTCCTCCCTGGACTGACCTATCTCCTCCCTACCCCCCCACCTACACTCACCTTTACTGGCTCCATCCCCGCCTCTTCGACTTGTCTGCCTCCTCTCCATCTATCCTCTCCTCTATCTATCTTCCATCCGCCTGCCCCTCTCTCCCTATTTATTTCATAACTCTCTTCCCCTCCCCCATTTCTGATGAAGGGTCTAGGCCCGAAACGTCAAGCTTTCCTGCTCCTACGATGCTGCTTGGCCTGCTGTGTTCATCCAGCCCCACGCCTTGTTATCACACATTATTTGCTAGTTGTCTGCGTGGTAAATGCCACATGTTCTTTCAACCAAATGGCCACAGTGGAAACTGGTAAGGATTAGTTTTCAACATAGTAGAGGGGAGGTGGGGGTGTGCTGCTGCCAGTCAGGGGTCCTGGTGCCATCAGGAAGGGGCACAGTCTGCATAAAACTAAGAGACATTGACATGGTCAGTCAGCTGCTTTAGATGCTCACTTCGGGGAATGTGTCTCAGCTGTTTTCAGAGGTTAGTGCTGCACAGCCAGCTGGAACAGATGGGAATCTTCGAACAATATTCAGGGAGCTGCCAACACAGTGGTCAGGGGTCTGCTCAATCATATCCAGGGTCTTTTTCATTGAGGTCAGACTGGGATCTGGGCAAAAGCATCTCAGGAACCTTGCAGTCAGGTTCAAGGGGTAAACTGTAGGTACCCCAGTAAGATCAATGATCAATAGTGGAATCCAGGGTTGGGGGACGTGAAGCAGAAGCCTTTATAGCAATGAGGGTAAAGATGGCAAAAGCAGGAAATCTCTTGACTGAGATAAAAAGTACTGCAGATGCTGGAGAATCCGAGATAACAAGCATGGGGCTGGATGAACACAGCAGGTCAAGCAGCATCATAGGAGCAGGAAAACTTGACGTTTCGGGCCTAAACCCTTCGCAGAGCATTAGTTTAATTCTGACCATGCCTCAGTCAAGGCAGTGGTGGAACAGATGCTGGGACTGTCCAGCATCAGCATCCTGCTGTGCCGTGTACAACTGGAGCAGTCAACGAGGTGAACTGCTGGATGGAGAGGGCCCAGGAGAACAGGAGCAGACAATGAGGAGTTTGGGAAGGATGAAGCTCTCCTGGTCTAAGGTGTAGCTCAGCTGCATTAGGCACCACACACCAGCGAGGGCCTGATTGACAGGTGGTCTCAACAGATGAGAACTGGGTGCCACAGGCAATCGTCGACTGCACCATATTTTCCTTACGATGCCAATTTCGAGTTGCCAATTTGGGGATGCAGTTCAGTTTCTGATAGCTTCATATCTATTCCCTTTTCCTCTCTGGAAATAAAATCTCATGTTTATGTTTGGAATTGTCTGATTGCTTGCCTGTGTGTGATATTCCCCTATTGGACAATGACAAGCTCTACAGCGAGCTCTGGGGATAGGATAGCACTGATTTAGGCTGTGTTCAGATGGGATGTAACTCGGTGCTAGTAAAGTGTGTGTGTGGTTTAACAGTTAAACAGTGGCTAAGATCCACAACCAAAGAAGTGCTTATACAATTCCATGTCAGAGAGAGAAAACAGGTGGTGGTCCACCAGGCATCTGTTTCCCTTGTCCTAGGTGGTAGAATTGCACATTTGGAAGATGTTGTTGAACTAACCATGGTGAGTTGCTCCATTACATTTTGCAGATGTTTATTGTGCAAGTGTGTACATGGCTATGGAGTAATATAGAGTTATCACAGGTAAATGAAGTTAGGCCATAGATCAGCCATGGCCTTATTGTGATGGAGCAGACCGGACCTTCCTAAAACAAAGACTCCAACTTTATTATTATTTTAAAGGCAGATATTACATTCTGTGTTCCAGATGACTGGTCAAACTACTCAACGTTAAGCAAAACATAATTTATTTAAACACTTTAGTTAAAATACAACCAAAGAAAGAGGAATTTAGAACAACTTAAATCTATTGGAAAAATTAACAGAATGCAGTACCTATACTAATTAACCGTTCCAATATAGTAACATCCCACAGACATACCCCTTGGCAAAAAGGCAAATTCAGAAAAAACTGGTCGTCTCACAGGTAACCCAGCAGCAACGAGAAACCCCAGCTTCTAGCTATAACTGAAAGAGGGAAAAGATAGCTTCAATTTCAAGCCTACTACAGCAACTGCTTAAAGCTATGCCTAAAAACTAGAAATCCTGATCTGTGTGAGCTGGCCACACCCAATCAGGCTGCCTCTATTGTTCCAACTTTAAAATAAAACCTATGGCCCCACAAGCTGTTTACCCCAGTGATTTTGATAGGCACCTCTGTCTTACAACTTCTCTTCAATAAAAAAGCAGGATAAATAATCTCTTAAAGCCTCAGCATTGTCACACTATTGAATGGCAGCATAGGCTTGAAGAGCTAAATGGCCTCCTGCTGTTAGAGATAAAAGGTACTGCAGATGCTGGAGAATCCGAGATAACAAGCATGGGGCTGGATGAACACAGCAGGTCAAGCAGCATCATAGGAGCAGGAAAACTTGACGTTTCGGGCCTAAACCCTTCATCAGAAAATCATTTTCTCATGAAGGGTTTAGGCCCGAAACGTCAAGTTTTCCTGCTCCTATGATGCTGCTTGACCTGCTGTGTTCATCCAGCCCCATGCTTGTTATCTCTGGCCTCCTGCTGTTCTTATGTTCCTAAATCTTACGCTGGGGAGTAAGCCTCTTGTGTCAGTCTTTTGGGCATGGATTTGAATCTTTTCACAACAGCTGATTAAACTTAAATTCAGGTAATAAAAATAAAATCTGGAATTGAGACCTAGCTTTAGTAATGACTATGGAAGTATCTTTGTCGTAAAAACCTATCTGGTACACTAAAGCCATCCTTACCTGGTCTAACTCCAGATCCACTGAATGTGATGCGGTGGAGAAGGAAGAACTGAGAGATTGAAATAGAATGTTTGTAGGAAGCAGGATATGAGAAAGTGAAGTTAAGGTAACTGTGCCAGTTAGCGGGCTTGTAATGGATACTGGTAGACACCCTATTCCCAGAAGCAGAAACAGTGAAGTGAAGGAAAGAAAGGGTCAGAGATGGACCAGGTGAAGGTAAGAGACGGATGGAAATTGTAAGCAAAATTGATTAATTTTTCCAATTCTGGATGAGAGCTGAAAGCAGCATCAAAGACAATGTGGATGTATCAGAAAAGAGTAGTAGATGGGGCGGTGGTGATGGTACCACGGTATCAGAGGTAATGTATTGATGTAGATAGAGAACTAGTTGGCAGGCAGGAAGTGGAGAGTTGGAAGAAATGGATCCTTTTCAGAGTGGTGGGCAGCGATGAGGGGGTACCACAGGATTCAGTGCTGGGACCTCAATGCTATTCATAATATACAGTAACGATTTGAATGAAGGAGTTGAAAGCTAAATTTCCAAATTTGCAGATGACACTAAGCTGGGTGATGGTGTGTGCTCTGAGGAGGATGCTAAGAGGGTGTCTTGGACAGACAGGCTGAGAGGGCAAATACAATATAATGTGGATAAATGTGAGGTTATCCTATATGGTCACAAAAGCAGGAAAGCATATTATTATCTGAATGGTGGCAGTTTACATAAAGGTGCGGTGCAACGCGGTCTGGGTGTCATGGTGGAACAGTCACTGAAGGTTGGCATTCAGGTGCAGCAGGCTGTGAGGAAAGATAATGGCATGCTGGCCTTAACAGTAAGAGGATTTGAGTATCAGAGTAGGGATGCCTTGCTACACTTACACACTGCCTTGGTGAGGGCACACCTTAAATATTGTGCGCAGTTTTGGTCGCCTAGCCTGATGAAGGACATTCTTACTATTGAGGAAGTCCAGCAAAGGTTCACCAGACTGATTCCCAGGATGGCAGGACTGACATATGTGGAAAGACTAGATCGACTGGTCTTGTACACACTGGAATTTAGAAGAATGACGGGGTATCTCATACAAACATATAAAATCCTCATGGAACTGCATGGGCTAGATGCAGGAAGAATGTTCCTGATGTTGGGGAAGTCCAGAAGTAAGGGTCAGCCTATGAATAAGGTGTAGGGTATTCAGGACTGAGATGAGAAAGAATTTCTTCACTCAGAGAGTTGTGAATTTGTGGAATTCTCTCCCACAGGAAGCTGTTGGGGCCAGTTCATTAGATATATTCAAGAGGGAGCTGGACTGGGCCTTGCAGCCAAAGGAATCAAAGGGTATGGGGAGAGGGCAGGAAAGGGATACTGAGATTGCATGATCAGCCATGATCATATTGAATGGTGGTGCAGGCTTGAAGGGCCAAATTGGCCTATTCCAGCACCTATTTTCTATGCTTCTAGGTTTCTAGAACTAGCTTGGCCAGGTGAAGGAGGGTGGTGGTGTATGGAGACTATGCAGGCTTCTTTCAAGAAAGAAGCAGGCAGGCTTCAGACCATCCTGATGCGTAGTGGTTGTAAAGAGTAGTTGGCTATGACCAGAAAACTGGAAACTGTGGAACGTATACGAAGCATCAGACAAATCACAAATGTAAATTGGCAGAGACGGAACAGGTGGAATGGGGCAGATTCAAGGGAGAAAGGAATAAGTTCAATGATGTAGAAACAGCGTGCAATGAATAGTCTGCCTTGGCAATGCTGTTTGTGGATCTTCGGTAGGGGGTAGAAGTTGGATGTACCGGGTTGGAGTTTATGAGGTGGGAAACTGTTGGTGGGAGATCACCAGAGGAGACTGAGGTCTGTCGCAGTCCTGGAAACTACAGCCTGATGTTCAACTGTGGGGATCATGACTCAGAGGGAAATAGGTGGGAAGTGTGTGAGAGTTGTCGCTTAGCCTCTGCCTCTATAAAATACAATTAGGGATCTAATAATGACATAAACCTTGACACAGTTTTATTTAAAGGAGTCAGAAATGCATCAAAACAAAACAGCATTATGAATCTGCAAACCAAGTACTTTATTGTCTGATTATAAAAATGAAAGTCTCTAGATACTGGAGGTCAACAGCAGAAAACACCAGAGAAAGCTGTCCATTTTGATAGTATCTGTAGACAAAGAAAAATAAGTTTGGATATTCCAACGGCCACATAGTCATTGCACCCTGCAGAATTCCAGATGCAGCAGACTCTGTGGGAATTGAATGGATAACTGAAGATTCATTTGGGAAAATCCTGTGCATCTTGAACAGCTTAGGGTCAAAGAATTGTTGTTCTGCTTCCAACATGAAGGCCAGGCAGAAATTAGAGAGTAAATGGGATTAGAGATTAAAGTTGTCACGAGGGAAAAAAGACAAAGAGAATGGTCACGGTGCAGAGCAAAACAACAAACTGTTTGTCCTAATTAGATGAAAAATAAACAAAGACTTTGAAGATGGAGTCACGGGGAGACAGAATAGTTAAGAAGGTGTTTGATATGCTTGCCGTTATTGGTCAGTACTTTGAGCATAGCAGTTGGGAGGTCATGTTGTGGCTGTACAGGACATTGATGAGGTAATTTTTGGAATACTGCATTCAGTTCTGGTCTCCCTGCTATAGGAAGGATGTTGTTAAATTTGGAAGGATTCGGAAAAGATTTACAAGGATGCTGTAGAGTTGGAGGCTTTGAGATATATGGAGAGGCTGAATAGGCTGGAGCTATATTCCCTGGAGGATCAGAGACTGAGTGGTAACCTTATAGAGGTTAACTAAAAGCATGAGGGCATGGATAGGGTGAATAGCCAAGGTCTTTCCCCCAGGTTAGGGGAGTCCAAAACTAGAGGGCATATATTTAAAGTGAGACTGGAAAGGTTTAAAAGGGATATAAGGGGCAACTTTTTCACGGAGAGGGTATTGTGTGTAAAGAGAGAGCTGCCAGAGGTAGCTGTGGAGTCAGGTACAATTACAACATTTCAGAGGCATCTGAATGGGTGCATGAATAGGAAGGGTTTGGGGGGATATGGACCAAATGCTAGCAAATGGGGTTAGATTAATTTAGGATATCTGGTTGGCGTGGATGAGTTGGATCAAGGAGTCTGTTTCCATGTTGTACAGCTCTATGGCTCTATTATTTTTGAGATCTGAAACAAAAACAGAAAATTCAGAAGAAACTTGACAGATCTGGCAGCATCTGTGGAGAGAGAAACAGAGGAAACATTTCAAATCCAGTGCCTCCTTGTCACTTCACCAAAATTCTGACGAAGGGTCACTGGACCTAAACTGTTAACTCTGTTTCTCTCTCCACATTTGTTGCCAGACCTGTCGAGTTTCTTCAGTTCTGAATAAGTGTGTGCATAGTAAGATAAAGGTCACCTCAGACTGAAAGCAAAGATATGGTATAGACAATGGTGAAAGGAAAGCATCAAAATAGAAGATAGTGTTCATGACCTGTTACGATTAAAGTCAATGTTGAGTCCTGTATACAATACAAGTGTTCACTAAGAAATCTTCAATCCAGCAAGACAAAATGCATAATCCCCGAAGAAAAATCTATGCTTTGAGTTTTAAAACTGTGGATTTAAAGTGAAGTGCTTTAAATTGTCAGAATTATTTGACAATTATTCTCTTTAAGGTGAAATATTCCATGGGCTGCATTGTTCTACCCTCAGCATAAGTGTCTACATCAGGAGCACAAATTTATAAAAATGACATTAAAATTCTCCTAGCTGGGAAAGACAAGTCTCCTCTATAATTACGAAACAGAAGCATTTCTGACTGTAAATTTGAAAGCTTAACATAATATTGTTCTGGAATTACACCATAAAAACATTAGCAAGAGAACAAATGATAATTATAGGAAATTCTTATGTCTGTTATTTTAATGGAGGTGTTGCAACAAAATGCTATTCTAGTAATAGGAAAAATAATTTGTTGTAGAGGGTCTAGGCCCGAAACATCAAGTTTTCCTGCTCCTATGATGCTGCTTGACCTGCTGTGTTCATCCAGCCCCACGCTTGTTATCTTGGATTCTCCAGCATCCGCAGTACCTTTTATCTCAAAAATAATTTGTTAATTGTTTTATAGCATAATTTCCTCTCCTTTAGTCCAAGGAGTTCTTGTGCTGACATAGTTTTAACAGCAATATTTTACCAGCACTGGAGATTGCAAAGTATCCAATACAGCTGAGATTATTGAAATATTTTACCTTCAGATTATGATGAATGACAAATGATTCAACATTATAAGCTAATGTATGAATCCGGATGAAATTTGTCCATTATACCCATTAATATTGAAGGGTTAAAAACAATTTTGTGTTCAATATCAATTTGAAGACAAAGAAAAATCAGTTTTTCTAACGTGACTTTCAAAATTAATGATGATTTGAAGTTGTAACAGTTGAATCCAAGGGAACTGAAACCTTAAGAATTGCGCACTAGTAAATCTAAGGAGAGATTCAGAAAATGCTTCATCTCAAGAAACTTGCAAGCACCAGGAACCAGCTATCGTAAGTTGCAATTGAGGTAAATAGTGTCAAAGTATTCCAAAGGGAAACAATATGAAGGAGAAAGGAATTGTTTTTGTTCATGGGATGTGGGTGTTGCTGAAGAGTTAAGCATTTATTGTTCTGGAGAAGTTGATGGTCAACTGTGTTTTCAAACTGCTGCAGACCCTGGACTGGTAAAGGATGCATGGTTTTATTATTCCGTGTTTTGATTATGGTCTAAAATGGAAAAGGATGATTTTCTTTAAACCAAGGACTGGGCAAAGATTGGCTACACTTTTGGAAATAAGTTACTGGCGCTTAGCACCATCTTTGAGCGGATCCCAAAGAAAAGGAACTTATTGGAACACCTACTGGCTTTTTTGGGAGTAGTCTAAGGTAGAGCCCAAGAGGGAACAGGCAATTCTGGGTTTGGTGACATGAAATGAGGCGGGCTTAGTTCGGGAGCTTATGATGAAGGAATCCCCTAGGGGGCAGTAAGCATGTTATGATAGAACTCACCCTGCAGTTTGAGAGGGAAAAGCTGGAATCAAATGTAACGGTATTACAATTGAGTAAAGGTAACTCCAAAGACGTGAGGAAGGAGCTGGCCAGAGTTGATTGGAAGGGGAGCCTAGCAGGGAAGACAGTGGAGCAGCAATGGCAGGAGTTTCTGGGGATAATTCAGAAGGCACAGCAGACAGTCATCCCAAGGAAGAAGAAGCAGACTAGAGGGAGGATGAGGCAACCATGACTGAAAAGAGAAATCAGAGAAAGCATAAAAGCAAAAGGAAAAGCATAAATGTGGTGAAGATTAGTGGGAAGCTTTTAAATACTAGCAGAGGATAACTAAAAAAGAAATAAGGGGGAGAAGATGAAACATGAGGGTGAACTAGCTAGTAATATAAAAGAAGATTGCAAGAGCTCTTTTAGAGATATAAAAGGTAAGGAAGAGGCAAGAGTGGACACAGACTGCTGGAAAATGAGATTGGAGAACTAGTAACGGGGAACAAAGAAATGGCGGAGAAGAGAAATAGGTGCTTTGCATCAGTTTTCACAGTGGAAGAAGCCAACAACGTACCAGAACTTCAAAAGACTCAGAATCCGAAGTGAGCATAGTTTCCATCACTAAAGAGAAGGTACGAAAACAGAAATTGCTGGTAAAGGTCAGCAGGTCTTGCAGCGTTTGTGGAGAGAAAGTTTCAGGTCCAGTGACACTTCTTCAGAGCTGATAGTAGATAGGAAATGTTGGTATTTATGCAGAAGATTGGGAGATGGTAGGCGTAAATGATAGGAGGAGATAGGAGGAACAAAGAGAGAAAAACAGTTGGACTGACAAAGGAACAAAAACAGAAGTTTCTGGAAAAGTTCAGCAGGTCTGGTAGCATCTGTGAAGAAAAATCAGAGCTATAGTTTCGGGTCCGGTGACCCTTCCTCAGAACTGAGAAAGGGTCACTGGACCTGAAACATTAACTCTGATTTTTTTCTTCACAGATGCTGCCAGACCTGCTGAGTTTTTCTAGCAACTTCTGTTCTTGTTCCTGATTTACAGCATTCGCAGTTCTTTTGGTTTTTATTTGGTCAGACAAAGGCATAGGTAAAGATCAGGCTGGGAAAATGAATAGTTGCTAATGGGGACTATTAGCAGTTCACAATATGCTATGTGTGGTAGGAGGCCATGTGATGACAAGGCCTGGTGTGTGAGTTTGGGTTAAGAACATGGGAGAGAGTACTCAAGCCCTAAAACTGTTAATCTCGATATTGAGCCCAGAAGGCTGCAAAGTTCTTAAGTGGAAAGTGCTGCGCTGTTTTTCCAGCTTGCGCTGAGTTTTGCTGCAGCAAGCCTGAGACAGTGATGCTGACCATCGAACAGGGTGGCGTGTTGAAGTGACAGGCAAAACTGAAGCTCAGGGACATTCTTGCAGACGGAATGTAGATGTTCTGCAAAGCAGTCACCCAGTCTGCGCTTTGTTTTCCGAATGTAGAGCAGGCCACACTGTCAGCTGCGAAGGAGAAGGTACTGGGAAGCTGAAGGTCTGAAAGTGGATAAATCACCCAGACCAGATGGACTATACCCCAGGGTTCTGAAGGAGATAGCTGAGGAGATTGTGGAGGCACTGGTAGAGATCTTGCAGGTATTACTGGAGTCAGGGAGGGTCCTAGGGGACTGGAAAATGGCTAATGTAACACCCCCATTTAAGAAGGGAGGGAAGCAGAAAACCGGAAATTATAGGCCAGTCAACCTGACCTCAGTCATTAGAAAGATTTTAGAGCCCATTATTACGGATATGATTGCAGAGTACTTGGAGGTGCATGGTAAAATAGGTATGAAAGCAGAGAGTGGAGACAAAGGGTCTTTTCCAAGATGGCAGCCAGTGACTAGTGGTGTTCCACAGGGATCAGTTTTGGGACAACAGCTATTCACATTACATATTAGCGATCTGCACGAAGGGACTGAGGGGATTGTTGCTAAGTTTGCAGATGACAAAAAGATAGGTGGACAGACTGGAAGTGTTGAGGAAGTGGGGAGGCTGTAGAAGGACAGTCTAGGAAGGTGGGAAAAGAAGGGACAGCTAGCGTAAGTTGTAGTTGAGGCAAACCTGTGTTAAGCTATTCTATAAGGCAAACAATTTCAGGGAGAAGGGAATTGTTTTTGCTCATGGGATGTGGGTGTTGCTGGCTAAGTCAAGCATCTGTTGCTCTGGAGAAGCTGATGATGATTTGCTTTCTTAAACTGCTGCAGACCCTGGAGTTGTAAATTGCACATTGTTTTACTATTCCGTGTTTTGATTGTGGTCTAAAATGGAAAAGAACAATTTTGTTAAACCAAGGACTGGGGATAGAATTGCTGCACTTTTGGAAATAAGTTGCTGGCACTTAGCACCACCTTCTAGCAGATCCCAAAGAAAAGAAGTTTGTTGGAATATCTGCTGGATGTTTCTTAAGGGCAAATTGTGGTACAGACCACTAGGGAACAAGCAGTTCTGCATTTGGTGATGTGTAATGAAGCAGACTTGATTAGGGAGTTTAAGGTGAAGAACCTAGGGGATGGTGACCATAACATGATAGAAATCACCCTGCAGTTTGAGAAGGAAATGTGGGAAAGTGTGAGATTATGTACTTTTAGAGGAAGAACAGAGGCAAAATGGTTAAAGGCACCAGAAATCTGAACATGTAGGGTCAGTTGGCAGTTAAGAAGGCAAATGCAGTGTTAGAATTTATTTTGAGAGGACTAAAATATAAGAGCAGATATGTACTGCTGAGACTATGAAAGGATCAGGTCAAGCTGCATTTAGAATATTTTAAGCAGTTTTGGACACCGTATCTAAGGAAGGGATGTGCTGATCTTGAGAGAGTCCCGAAGAGGTTTACAAGAATGATCTCAGGGATGAAGGACTTGTCATGTGAGGAGTGGTTGTGGAGTCTGGGTCTGTTCTCGATAGAGTTTGGAAAGGTGAGGAGGGGGGAAGGGATTTTATTAAACTTAACAGAGTACTGACAGGCTTGGATAGAATGGACATGGAGAAGATATTTCCACTAGTTAGAAGGATTAGCACTGAGGGCACAGCCTCAGAGTGAAGGAATTACCTTTTAGAACTGAGATAAGGAGGAATTTGTCCTCTCAGACTGTTATGAGTCTTTGGGCTTCCTTGCCACACAGAGTCATGGAAGCAATGTCCTTGTGTATGTTCAAGTCTGAGACAGAACATAGAACAGTGCCGCACAGTACAGGCCCTGTGGCCCATGATGTTGTGCTGAACTTTTACCCTAATCCTAAGGTCTATCTAACCTCCACTCCTGCATTATACTATCATCCATATGCCGATCTAATAACCGCTTAAATGCCCCTAATGAGGCCGACTCCACTACCCTCTCCGGCAATGCATTCCACGCCCCTACCACTCTCTGAGTAAAGAACCTACCTCTGATGTCTCCCCTATATCTACCTCCACTCACTTTAAAACTATGCCCCCTCGTAATAGCTACCTCCACCCGAGGAAAAAGTCTCTGGTTGTCCACTCTATCTATACCTCTGATCATTTTGTACTCCTCTATCAAGTCACTTCTCATCCTTTGTTGTTCTAAAGAGAAAAGCCCTAGCTCTCTCAACCTTTCCTCGTAAGAACTTCCCTCCATTCCAGGCAACATCCTGGTAAATCGCCTCTGCACCTTTTCCAACGCTTCCATATCTTTCCTGTAATGAGGCCTCCAGAACTGGACACAATACTCCAGATGTGGCCAAACCAGGGTTTTGTATAGCTGGAGCATAACTTCACGGCTCTTGAACTCAATCCCTCTATTAATGAAAGCTAAGACATCATAAACCTTCTTAACAGCTCTATCCACCTGGGTGGCAGCTCTCAGGGAACTGTGGACATGAACGCCAAGATCCCTCTGCTCCTCCAAGAATCTTTCTGTTAACCCTGTATTCTGCTTTCAAATTTGTCCTTCCAAAATGAATCACCTTAGTGGGATTCGAGGGTTTAGGGAAAAAGAAGGGAATGTAGACATGAGAAATGATGGATCAGCCTTGATGCTGTTGAATGGCAGAGCAGTCTCGATGGGCCATATAGCCTACTCCATTTTCTACTTCTTATGGTATTAACATGGTACTGCATCAGGGTGCTTGGACATAACGAGATTTGGCTGGCAACAAGCAGCTGATTGGTGTGTACAGTTATGACCATTTGTGGATGTCAAAGGTGATCAACGAGGTTACAACTCTCTAATTGGCTCTTGGGCTGCTGAACAGCTTGTGTATGAGAACAATATAGGGACAATGGGTTTTCTAATTGGAAGACGTATGGTCTGCCTCTATAACTGTCGGTAGCAAAGTAATACAAGCCTGGAGACTGTCAGTTGTTATCTCTCAACATTTTCTATAAGCTGTTGTCTCCAACCAGTGACTGTGAAAGTAATTAATTAATATATAGTACACCTTTGTCTTTGGCAAAGAACTGAGAGTATGGAAGGAAGGAGATAGTAAGAACTGCCAATGCTGGAGTCTGAAACAACACAATGTGGAGCTGGAGGAACACAGCAGGTCAGGCAGTATGAAGTTTTGTGTCAGGACCCTTCTTCAGAAATGAATGGTCCGGACCCAAAACGTCAGCTTTCCTGCTCCTCTGATGCTGCCTGGCCTGCTGTGTTCATCCAGCTCCACACTGTGTTATATGGAAGGAAGGAATTTGGAGAACAGAAGGTACTGAGAAGGAGCAGGAAAACTTAACGTCTAACCCTGTAGACTGGTACTACTGAACTGTGATTCCTCTGTACTTTTTCCTCCACCACCAATGTTTTCTTTTTCTGCCTGTCTGCATCTGTCTTTATGTGTGTATAGAGACTTTAAAGGGGGTTAAAGTTTTAAATTTTTTGGTTGTTAGCTCATAGCTGTTTGCTCATGATTAGAATTTATTAATTTATAACTAGTAGTAGTTCTTGTTAAGTACAGAAACCTGGTCAGTCTTTTCTGTTAACCTGATTCCATCAAACAGGGAAACGGGGGACTTTTGATTAAATCATTAACTTTTGTGGTGATCCTAGGATAAGTGGATCTCGAGAGTTAATGTAAAGTATGTAGTACTGAAGTTGTAGAAGAGTTCTACTTGTGACTTAGAAGAGGGCTTTGATGGGATAGCATACGTAGAACATGAATGGATGAATCCAACTAAATGCAGAGTGCTGAGCATATTGGTTAGCCTGCGAGACAGCCTTGGTTATTGTCAAGGAGTATGACAACACCAGACTCCAAGTTGTTAGATGGTCTTGCATGCAGTGTACGTTCTGCATAGCCACATGTCCTTGCATGTTGTATTTCAGACTTAGAGGCATTGCAGCTGCAGCTTTTGTGTGCATAGGTCGTCAAATCCTCGAGCATTCCACTGAAGTGTTAAACAAGTGCAGTACTTATAAAACATCCTGTCTGAAGTTAAAACAGAAAATGCTAGAAATGTTCCACTGGCATGGCATCGTTTGTCATAGAATCAGAGAATCCCTACAGAGTGGAAGCAGCCCATTCTGTCCACCAAGTCCTCACCGACTTTCTGAACAGCATCTCACCCAAACCTTGCCCCTTACCCTATCCCTGCATTTCCCATGGCTAATCTACCTAGCCTGCACATCCCTGGACACCATGGACAATTTAACATGGCCAACTCGTGTAACCTGCACATCTTTAGACATCGGGTATAAAACAGAGCAGATGTTTCATCTTGAAAATGTTTCATTATTGCAGGTCTTGCCCTACTCTGTTGTCGTGTGTGGTTCTGTAATCATTAGCCGATGTTGGTGAGGACATTCCTACTGGAGTAACCATGTTGTTCTTTGCTATGTTTCAAGGAAAAGAATTGCTCCCTGCACACACTACACAGCCTTCCATTGAGAACTCCACTTGCTCTGCTCCTCCATCTTCCAGCAACTTATCCTAATCTTCGTGACCTCTGTTTATTATTTCTGTCATTCTGTAAACCAAGGGAGAGAAACACTCGGGTCCCATTAATACAGGCAACTGGTTTGTGTAGAAACCAGAAATCAGCCAAAATACACTTCAACATCTGCCTCATCACTCCTTGGAGACCTGCAAAAATTGAAACAATGACATAAAGTACCAAACACTTGTAGAATTAAAACGTCAAACAGAAGAATATTCAACCATCAACCAATCTGCAATAGATGAAAATCCCTTTTATGCGTGCTATTAGAGATGGTTACAGGGCTTGCGTTCTGCTGTTTAATGTGTGTTCAGCTGCAGGTTTGCTGAAAGAGTTCAGCTCTAAAATATAGCCACAGCTTTACACAGTGTTTGATATCGTCAGCCGTCTGCTCTGCGCATGTCCAGCGACTATTCACTGTGCAATGCCTTCATCCACGTACAGACTTGTGACTTGTCCAAACATTACGCTTGTATTGCCCAAAAAAGGACACAACTGATTCCAATTTCACACTCACAGAAATATTCTTCACATTTTATGAAAAATGAACATTAGTTACTTAGAAAATCAGGATCTTTTAGTTCACTGGGCTGATATTTTGCATGGATGGACTGTCTTACTGGGAGAGGTTGAGCAGGTTGCACTGGTATTCATTGAAATTTAGCAGAATAAGACACGACCTAATTGAAGAATACAAGATTCTTAGAGGACTTGACAGAGTAGGCGAGGGTGGATTATTCCCCATTGTGAGAGTGTCTGGGACCAGAGAGCAAAATCTGAGGTCCCACATTAAAGACAGAGATAAAGAGGAATCTTTTCTCTCAGAGGGTAACAAATCTTTGGAATTCTTTACCACAAAGGACTGTTGAGATGGAGCCATTGCTTTTGCTTCAGCCTGAGCTAGACAGATTTTAATCAGTTAAGGAATCAAGGGTTATAGAGAAATGGCAGGAAAGAGAGATTGAGGATGATCAGATCAGCCAGAGCAGACACAATGGGTTGAATGACCTGCTTCTGCTCCTACATCTTATGGTTTTATGAGATATGAATAAAGGGACACATAATTGAGAATTAAAGGTAGAGCTGCCAACACTGGCAAAATGCTGGTGTGGGCTCAATGACCAATTTATATTGCTGCATTTGTGCTGCCAGGCAATGCAATCAGTGGGAAGTAAAAAAAGAACAATAGCATTAAAATTAATTAGAATGCTTGATATGATTAGTTGATTAATGCAAAATGAAAAATAGAATTCTTCTGCCCAGGTATAAGCTAGGGTCTGCAACTTGAAATGACTAGCAATTAAATAGTTGGGAACAGTTTGCATTCAGGGATGCGCTTAATTCTGATTTTTCAATGTAGGTGCATCAAATTGAATTGGCATAGTTGGAGCTGCTATCAGTCAATGGATGTCTGTAAACTCTGGCTGCAGCTGATAGGTACCCTGAAAGCATTTTCGAAGTGTAACAAGTCAGTATTTGTGGTGCCTAACGTTCAGAATGCCTAGACCCAGACACTAGTGTTTCTGTTCTAAATAAATTGCCTCAGATAGGGAGACATTGAAGACAGTAGTTTTGCATCATTTTTAAATTAACTCAACCTAATGTTGCGCTATAGAGGAGATAGATTTAAATTAA
This sequence comes from Ginglymostoma cirratum, assembly GCA_024137785.1. Classification (NCBI taxonomy): domain Eukaryota; kingdom Metazoa; phylum Chordata; class Chondrichthyes; order Orectolobiformes; family Ginglymostomatidae; genus Ginglymostoma; species Ginglymostoma cirratum. The sequence continues at coordinate 11,567,129 of JAHRHZ010000249.1, forward strand.
TGAACAGTAATTAGAAGTGATCACCATAGGATAAGGCAGGCAGCTGGGAGCCTGGACCTATTAAGAGCTGCTTAATTACAGATGCGAGATTAACCCTCCATGCACTTTTAATCAGTAATATTGCAGTTAGCAATTCTGACGTGGCTTTGGGACTTTATCAAGCTCTTCCCACGTAACTTCAGTTCATGTGATTAAAATTACAATGGGTTATCTGCCGCATCATAGGGGAGACATGAAGATGCTCACACATTACTTAAAACAACACAGCCTCACCATTCACTGCACATTGGGTAATCTATTCTTCGAAAAAGAAATGCAGGAAGGTCCCCAATCTTATATTGCTGTCGAAAGGTGAGACAGGAAGGACGTTCTGAATTTGAGTAGAAATGTTTTTCTCTGACTGTCCGAGAAGGTTTACAGGTACAATCTGATGTTCATTGACAATCTCAACTGATCAATAAAACTGAGTGCCCTCAAGTTCAAGCAGTTTATACGCACAGTTCAATAGCAGAATGCGAGACAATGCAGTGAGTGGAAGGTGATGGAGAATTTAACACCCTGGGCTGAATCATTTTTTTGGCGGAGTATCATTTTTGCCAAGTTTAATGGAGGTGTTTTCTCTGTGAGGTTTAGCAGCTGGTCTTCCACTATGACCCCAAACTCACCTCGTTAACTACCTACCACCCTGTTATAGCTCTCCTGTCATCCAACACTGGCCCTGATGTCCCCACTCACCCTAGCTGGAAGTCCACACCACTGCTGGGATATCCCGGGAGCCTTGTGTCAGTGCTGCCTTTGGAAGGTTTCTGCGCACCCAGCAAACCACTGTCAGTCTGGAGCTGCCCTGTGTGGTCCATTGCATTCGCCCTGGGTAAGACAGATCTGCAGTCAGGGACCTTGATATCCGGCTGGATGGGATGGTGCAGAGGAAGGATGGGTTGCTTTTCCCTCAGGAGCAACGCAGGATGCCACAACACCAGACTCTGCCAGTTTAGTTTGAGGTTGCCACCTGTGTCTTACCATCTGAAGGAATCCCCAGACTGTAGGCAGGTCAGTGACCTTCTCCACTCTGCCAGGGTAAATGCCATCATTCATCCCTGCTGCATCATATTCACTCCATCTCACCACCCACCTGACACCCAAGGCTCATGCCCTACCACTCTGGCTACGACTGCCCATACCTTCCCTCACTTGCTGTCACCTACTCCCGTCTCTGAGATTACTCACCCAGCATGCCATCTGCAACTCCTACTCACTCACTCAGGACATCCCACCACCTTCCCACACCAACACCAGTATTTACAGCAATACTACCCACTTTCATCTCACACAATCCCCGCCTTTCTCCCATTCCCAAACAGCCCACAATGGGGTAGAAAGAGACATGGTGTTTGGTGGAGTGCTTGATATTTGGCTCCGCACTTCCTACAAATTGATGATCTGCACCCTGACCTCCCTGAGCAGCTCATATCAGGGGCTGCCCTAGACTGACTATGCTGGACTCCCTGAGTGAAGAGTATCTCTCTTCACTTGACTAACAACTACCCTCCCCTTAGAGTGACTTAGTGCCACATGTAGTGTGTCCACTGTTTACATCTGGTGCTGACATGGCACTGTGCCAAGCAGCAATACATTCACTCCCTAAAGCCAATGGCTACTGACAAGAAGACACCTTCCTGGCCTTGTGTCTGCACTGAAAGACACAAACATAAGTGCAGTGAACCTGTTATAGCTGGTTTGTGCTGAAGCACTAAAAAGCCAGGCTAGGAAACCAGGAATGCTAGGAGGGCATTAGATGAATTTTGTTTTTTATTCATTCACAGGATAAAGGCATCACTGGCCCAGCCTGAATTACCCAGAGGGCAGTTAAGAACAGACCACATTGCTGTGTTTGTTCCCCAACAATCAATTCCTGGTCATCATTACCCTTTAATTCCAGATTTTTATTGAATTCAAATTCCACCATCTGCCATGGCCGGATTTGAAAGAAAAACAGAAATCGCTAGAAAAACTCAGTGGATCTGTCAGCATCTGTGGAGACAAATCAGAGTCGGCATTATGTGCCGATGTTCTGAGGAAGGGTTAACTTGGACATTTCTCCACAGATGCTGCCAGACCTGCTGAGCTTTCCCAGCAGTTTCTGTTTTTGTTGCTGATTTCCTGCATCTGCAGTTATTTTGGTTTTCAATGCAGGATTTGAACCTGTCTTCCCAGAATATTACCTGAGTCTCTGGATGAATAGTCCAGTGACAATACTACTAGGCCATTGCTTCCCCAAAATGAGGCTTAAGAAAGCAAGTGAGTAGTCCTAATCCAGAGGATTAGTCCATGGTCCAGTTATTGAACTGGATGCGTCTTCCTACGTATAGAATCCTTGTAGCAGCCTCTCCCTGAGACATGCTTCTGTTCTCCAAAGTGCAGGCGAAAGTAAAGTCTTACCAGACCACGGGCTGCTCTCATGAGGAAGAGAAAACTGGTAGTGGTTTAACCTGAGGGTCACCACCCCTCAGGTAAGGGAGGAGGTTGTAAAGGAGCATCCTTCCTGGTAACCTTAGCCAGTACAGAAATTGAACTCACACTGTTAGCATCACAAATCAGAATTCAACCAACTGAGCTAAACCAAGCAGGGAAAATAAGAGGGAAAAGAAGAAGTGCTCAATAGTACTTAACTGCAGAAAGATTGCAGAAAACTGCTGAACAAAGGAATTTTGGGTTTTTAAAGTATGGAGGTTTTGCTAAAACTAAATGCAAAGTGCTAGTCAGATCACATCTGGGATACTGTGGACAGTTTTTGTCTCTTATGTAAGGTTTTTATTGTCCTTGATGTGGAAACAACTGCATTTGGCAATATTTATTGACAATCCTAAGTTGCCAGTAAGACATCGAGAGTCAAATACGTAGCATGGGTCAGGGTGATAAAGTTTGGATTTATCAGATTTCTTCACATAATTACTCACCTTGCTTTGAAGGGAGTAAATGTAACAGATCTTCCCATATAGTCCAGCACTATAACCACTAGGTAAGCGCATCTATGTTCCTATGTTTCATATTGCTTAAAGTTTTTCCGTGTTCCGATTCTCCCAATTCCATCTGACATAACTTGCAAGTATGAGGCATCTTGGTTACAGATGTGCAAATGATGTTGTGGTTTATTTTATAAAAACTGAAATATGCTGTAAATCAGAAACAAAAACAGAAG
>JAHRHZ010000249.1:11570727-11596862 GCA_024137785.1 Ginglymostoma cirratum
TCTTCACAGATGCTGCCAGACCTGCTGAGCTCTTTCAGCAACTTCTGTTCTGGTTTATTTTGTTTCTGTCTATTCTTTGTTCTTGTGCCATTTTTAAGTTGTATTTTCAGGGTTATTTCATAATGCTGTTTCATTAAGTTTTTGACATCTGTTTAATTTTGGTGCTCAATTCATGAAGAGATGGATGGATGCAATGAACGTTTATTTAACCTTTCTGACAGTGCAGCCATTGCTTTTCTGCCTCATTAGAGGGTACAGTGCACACATTAGATGAATGAAGGAACGCCATAGGCATTTTTTATTCCACACAGTGTCACATATTCCTGGGACTCATGAGGGGAGATCTGTTTCAGTAATCCGAGATAGCCCTCAGCAATATCTTGCCATAAATTCTCCTCAATGTATATAAGCTGTTGTACTTATGGGTCGTGCTAATACAGGTATGAGGGAGGGGAGGATGTCTGCAGTTGAATCAAAGGTTTGTCTAGTCATAGTGTCATAGAGTCATACAGCACAGAAACAGATGGTTCGGTCCAACCGCTCCATGCTAACCATAATCCCAAACTAAACCAGTCCCACCTGCCTGTGCTTGGCCCATATCCCTCCAAACATTTCTCATTCATGTACTTATCTAAATATCTTTTAACTGTAACCGTACCTACATCCACCACTTTCTCTGGACGTTTATTCTCAATGGACTACTCACTGTGTAAAAAAAATTACCCCCCATGTCCTTTTTAAATCTTTCTCCTCTCACCTTAAAAATATGCCCCCTAGTCTTGAAATCCCCCACCCTAGGGAAAAGGCTCCTGCCATTTACCTGGTCTATACCTGTCATTATTTTATAAGCCTCTATAAGGTCAAGATCGACCTCCTACACTCCAGTGAAAAACTCCCCCATATTCAGCCTCTGCTTAGAGCTCAAACCCCCCATTCCCAGCAACATCCTGGTAAATCTCTTCTGAACCACCTCCAGAATAATAATATCCTTCCTATAATAGGGCAACCAGAAGAGGACAGAGTACTCCAGAAGAGGCGTCACCAATGTTCTGTACAAACTCAACATAATGCCTAACTCCTATACTCAAAGATCTGAGCAATGAAGGCAAGCGTGCTAAACATCTTCTTAACCACCCTATCTACTTCAAAGAATTACTGAACGATGAGGTCTGTCTGTTCTACAATACTTCCTAGGGTCCTATTTTTAATTTTTTTAATCTTGCCTTCGTTTGTTTTGCCAAAATGCAATACCTCACATTTATTCAAATTAAACTCCATCTGCAACTCTTCAGGCCCATTGATCAAGATCTGTTTGTAATCTTAGACAACCTCCATCACTGTTCACTATACAACCGATCTTCATGTCATCCACAAACTTACTAACTATACTTTCTATATTCTTGTCTGAATCATTTATTTAAATGACAAACAAAAGTCTAATACTAACAGTCCTGATTGTTGATGAAGAAGTTTTGAAGAAGGGTCATACTGGTCTGGAAACACTAACTCTGTTTCACACATCACAAATGCTGCCAGACCTGTTATGTTTCCTCAACATTTTCTGTTTTTGTTAAAGATTTCCAGCAGTAAATGCAGAAAGGCACTTCGTTTTCAGTCATGACAGTAATCATTTATTTGCTTTATCTGTCTCACATTTGTCTTGCATTTGACCTTATGTTAAAAAAGAAGTGAAATGGGCCAACATCCAGAACTTGTAACTGGGTGGTAGAAAGATGGAGTATGCAGAAGATGATCCTGACTGATGACATCGTTGTTGGGACCAGCAGCAACAGTTTTTCTATGAAACATTTTAATTAATGCATTCACACAGCCAGACATGCCAAGACATAGTGGCTCAAAAACAGACAGAAACTAACTGGACTATGGTGACTCAGTCAGAAATCTGATGATGCCAAGTTATAGTCCAACAGGTTTATTTAAAATCACAAGCTTTCGAAGCGTTGCCCCTTCATCAGCTTGTGTGCTTCTCTCTTAACTCACCTGATGCAGGGGCAAAGCTCCGAAAGCTTGTGATTTTGAATAAACCTGTTGGACTATAACATGGTGTCATCTGATTTCTGACCTTGTCCACCCAAGTCCTTCACTGGTGCCTCCACATTGTGGTGACTCACTGAGGGTACCGGAGATCACATTGATTTGGAAATGCACCGCGAAGCTGCCCCCTGCTGAGGGTGAAAGGTGACTACATGGGGATGGGCCCGTAATGGCCAGGGTGGGTTTAATAACCCAGTCGGATGACCTTATTTGAGGTCACAAGTTAAGGAAATAAATAAAAATGAAACGTTCTAGCACATCAAGATGTAATCTGCTCAGTCATGAGAAGACATGTCGGGTGATTCACTGGCTGTGCGCTGACCTAGTAACAAGCACCATTACATAAGAATCTGCTGAGAAACCGAGTTTGTGAGTATGTGCTTTTGTCTGGTGTGTTCATAAAGGTTAGCCGCATGAAGTGGAAATTGCATTCATAATTGTGAACAAAAGAACTTAGGAGTCCTGGCTCGGGATTCTGTTTAGATGAACATGCAGATTTAATCAGCAGTTAAGAAGGCAAATGCAATGTTAACATTCTTTTTGAGAGAGCTAGAATATAAGAGCATGGAAAACTGCTGAGGCTGTATAAGGCTCTGGGCCAGACCATATTTGGAATATTGTGAGCAATTTTGAGCCCTGTACCTAAGGAAGAATGTGCTGCTATTGGAAGTTGTGCAGAGGAGCTTCACAAGCATGATCACGGGAATGAAGGGCTTGACATGTAAGGAGTGGTTGAGCATCCGTACTCAATAGAATTGGAAATTATGAGGAGGGAATCTCAGCAAAACCTTACATAATATTGAGAGACCTAAAGAGTGTGGACGTGGAGAAGATGTTTACACTAGAAACCTAGAAGTAAAGGAAATAGGTGCAGGGATAGGCCATTCGATCCTTCAAACCTGCACCACCATTCAATACAATCATGGCTGGCCATGCAATCTCAGTATCCCATTCCTACCCTCTCCCCATATCTCTTGATCCCTTTAGCTGCAAGGGCTACATCCAACTCCCTCTTGAATATATCTAATGAACTGGCCCCAACAGCTTCCTGTGGGAGAGAATTCCACAGGTTCACAACTCTCTGAGTGAAGAACTTCTTCCTCATCTCAATCCTGAATGGCTTACCCCTTATTCTTAGACTGTGACCCCCTTTTCTGGACTTTCCCAACATCAGGAACATTCATCCCGCATCTAGCCCATCCAGTCCCATCAGGAATTTATACGTTTCTCGAAGATTTTCCCGCCATTCTTCTAAATTCCAGTGAACACAAACCCAGTCGATTCAATCTTTCCTCATATGTCCATCCTGCCATCCCGGGAATCAGTTTAGTGAACCTTCGCTGGGCTCCCTTAATGGTTTGAATTCCTTCCTCAGCCTAGGAGAACAAAACTGCACACAATATTCAAGGTGTGACCTCACCAAGGCACTGTATAACTGCAGCAAGGCATCCTTACTCCGATACTCAAATCCTCTCGCTATGAAGGCCAGCATGCCATTAGCTTTCCTCACAGCCTGCTGCACCTGCACGGCAACCTTCAGTGACTGTTCCACCATGACAGCCAGGTCTCGTTGCACTGCACCTTCTCGTAAATTGCTACAGTTCAGATAATAATCTGTCTTCCTACTTTAGTAACCAAAGTGAATAACTTCACAATTATCCACATAATATTGCATTTGCCACGTATTTGCCTACTCAGCCAGTCTGTCCGAGACACCCTGCAGCCTCCTAGCATCCTATTCATAGCACACACTGCCACCCAAATTAGTGTCATCTGCAAATTTGGAGAATTAATGTTCAATTCTTTCGTCCAATATATATTGCGTATATATTAATGTATATTGTGAACAGCGCTGAGGTCCTAGCACTGACCCCTGCGGTACCCCACTCATCGCTGCCTGTCACTCTGAAAAGGACACCTTTATTCCAACTCTTTGCTTCCTGCCTCCCAACCAGTTCTCTGTCCATGTCAATGCATTACATCCGATACCATGAGATTTAATTTTCCTTACTGATCTCTGGTGTGGAACCTTGTCAAAATCCTTTTGAAAGTGTGGATACACAACATCTACTATTCAGCTTTGTCCACTCTACTGGTCACATCCTCAAAAAAAGGTCCAGGTTTGTTAAACATAATTTCCCTTTAGTGAATCCATGCTGATTCTAAATGCTCTGTTATTACATTCTTAATAATTGACTCTTGTATTTTGCCCACCACAGCTGTCTGGCTAACTGGCCTATAATTTCCCATTTTCTCTGTCCCTCCTTTTTGAAAGAATGGAGTTACATTAGCTACACTCCAGTTCATTGGAACTCTTCCAGAGTCTACAGCATGCTAGAAAATGACCACCAATGCCTCCATTATTTCTAGGGCCATTTCCTTACATGCTAGTAGGAGAGACTAGGACCAGACAGCACAGCCTCAGAGTGAGGCTAATTTTCTCAGTTGAATCTTAAATCTTGCCTGAAGCTGTTCCCTGTCAGTAATTGACCTTAGTACAGAAATCCAAAAGATTGTGAGGGCTCAATCCATTTTGTCATCTGAAATTGTCCAGTTCTGAAGAAGAGTCATACTGGACTTGAAATGTTAACTTTGTTTCTCCACAGATACAGCCTGACCAGATGAGTTTCCCCAATACGCTCTGTTTTCATTTCAGATTTCTGACATCTATAGTACATCGCTTTTATTGATATGGGTTATTATGAGGAAGCTGCAAAGAGGCTTCAGAATGATCAAGTTGAGTATATGCACAAATACATGGCAGATTATTTAGATTAACGTGGAAAATAGAAAAGAAGAATTTAATTTTTATTTAAATGTGCAACAGTCAGTGAAAGTAAACAGGTAGGTGCAACAAGCAATTAGGAAGGCAAATGGCATTTAGGCCTTTATTGTAAAAGGATTTGAAATTCAAAGGTAGGGAGGTCTAACTGCATTTATACAGGGCCATGGTGAGACCACACCTGGAATATTTTGCATGTAATTTTAGTCTCCCTGCCTAAGAGAGGATGTAATTGTTATTGAGAGTGAGCAAGGGAGGTACGTTAGGCTGATACCAAGACTGTCAGGATAGATGGCAGATAGGAGACATTGGTTTAGAAGAATGAGAGGAGATTTGATTGGAATGTAAAAGTTCAGACAGGGCAGGATAGACTAGCTGCTCAGAGGATGTCTGCCTTGGTTAGGGAATCTGGGTTTTTCCTGACAACTGACTCATGGTCATCATTAGATTCTTAATTCCAGATATTTTATTGAATTCAAATTCCAACAACTACCAAGGCAGGATTTGAATCCAGGTCCCCAGAATGTTATTGAGGTTCCTAGATTAACAATCCAGTGATAATACCACTAGGCCATTGCCTCCCCTGCAGGGACTGCTGCCCTGTTTGGCTGTGTACATGTAGGTGCATGGTGTTTCCCAGATCAGGTCAGGCGAACACTCCAAACATGCCCCTGTTAAGATAAACTCCTGCATTGTCAGCATCAACACAGTGTCTTTATTACTCCAATTCCCGACTACTCCTTGAATGCCAAGGAATCTGTTGACAACATTACTCAAGTGGAAACTGTGAAAAACACCTAGAAATCTTTCAATACACTCTTGGATATCCTTTGGATTTATTTGTGGACTAACATGTCTTGTTGGTCTTTGAGCTATGTTGTCTAATGGATCATGTTCAATGCACCCTCCTTGGCTCACTGAGCGTGACTGAACAATTCTTGTAGTGGAACAAAGATTTTATGTGACTCAACCTAGCATCGCTGAAATGAGAAAACACCTTTCCTCCCAAGAAAGACTTTTATTAATAAGCTGAGAGCAAGTAATGACGTCCTTCATTTCTTTACTACCCATTAGTGATGGGGATAATTCAGGGGGAGGATGTGTACTTGAGAGTAAATACTGAGAGGGATATGTCCTTCAAGGTAAAATGTGTTCTTCAGTGTAAATGCACTGGCAGTATCATACTCCAGTGTACAATGATCGTTCTCTGCTCTAGTGTGAAATAAGGATTGATATGCTTTTTGTAAACACAGAAGTGATGATGTACTTTTAGGTAAGGACAATGAAGCACACTTGTCTGAGGTGATGCATTTTGGGAGGTCAAATGCAAAAGGAAAGTAACGAGTGGATGTAGGACCCTTAGGAACTTTGATATGCAGAGGGATCTTGGGGTCCAAGTCCATAGCTCCCTGCAAGTAACAACACAAGAGAATACAGTGGTAAAGAGGCCTGAAGGCATACTTACCTTCATTAGTTGGGGAATTTGGCCAGTCATGTTGCAGCTGTATAAAACATTAGTCAGGCCACATTTGGAGTATTTTGTGCCGTTCTGGTCCCCACACTATAGAAAGAATTTGGACGCTTTGTAAAAGGTGCAAAGAAGATTTACCAGGACATTTCCTGAATTGGAGTGTTTTAACTATAAGGAGAGATTGGACAAACTTGGATTGCTTTTGCTAGAGGCCGAAGGATGATGTGATATGGAGTTTAATCTGGGTAAGTATGAGGTGCTGCACTTTGGGAGATCAAGTAATAATGAAAAGTATACAGTTAATGGCAGAACCCTGAACAGCATTGATGTACAGAAGGACCTTGGGGTTCAAGTCCATAGCTCCGTGAAAGTGGCCATGCAAGTAGATAGAGTGGTTATGAAGGCGCATTGCATGCTTGCCTTTATTGGCCAGGGAAGTGAGTACAAGAGTCCGGATGTCATGTTACACCTTTATAGGACTTTGAATATTCCACACTTAGACTTTCAATTCTGGTCACCACATTACAGGAAGGATGTAGAGGCCTTGGAATGGGTGCAGAAGACATTTATTAGGATGCTGCCTGGATTAGAGTATATGAGCTATAAGGAGAGGCTTGAGTGGTGGAGGCTGAGGGGAGAATTGATAGACATCTACAAAATTATGAGATGTGTAGATAGGGTTGACGGTTAGAATCTTTTTCCCAGAGTTGAAATGTCTTATACTGGGGGAAATGCATTTAAGATGAGAGGGGAAAAGTTCAAAGGAGATGTGAGGGGTAAATTTTTTACACAGAGAGTGGTAGGAGTCTGGAACTCACTGCCAGGGGTGGTGGTGGAGGCAGATACAATAGAGGCATTTAAGGGACTTTTAAATGAGCACATGAGTATGCAAAGATGGAGGGATATGGACCAAGGGCAGGCAGGAGGGATTAGTTTCATTTGGCGTCACATTTGGCACAACGTCGTTGACCAAAGGGCCCATTCCTGTGTTGTACAGTTCTATGTTCTATGTGACAGAAACATATAAAATTCTGAGATACATGGATAGAGTGGAGTGTCGGAGTCTTTTTCCCAGGTTGGGAATGTCAAGTATTAAGGGGAAAAGGTTTAAGGTGAGGGGTGAAAGTTTAAAGGAGATGTACGAAACAAGTTTTTTTACACAAGTGGTAGGTGCCTGGAAAGTACTGCCAGGGAAAGTTGTAGAAACAGATATAATAGCAATGTTTGAGATGTATTTGGAGAGATGCATGAACAGGCAAAGAATAGAGGGATATAGACCATGTGCAGGTAGATGGGATTAGTTTAGAATAGTTGATATAGACATCATGGGTCGAAGGGCCTATTTCTGTGTTGTACTATTCTATGTTTGATGTACCTCAGGATAATCACATATATTTATAATGTAGGTCAAATGTTGGAAACAGATGCATACCTCAGATTATGTGCTTACCTTTCCTAAAATATGGTCCTAAAAGCTTCCCCTCTGTGGGCATGTTTTATTTTCTGATATGCCCTGTCAACTGATGTTCACCATTGGCATTTTCTAGAGGAAAAAGTTCACGTTCTTCCCCCATTCATATTGCTCAAAATGCTTAGCTGATTCAATAAAGTTGACATCCCGTCCTTGATTGCTGCTTGCAGGAAAGCATTCCATCTTTTATTAAAGATAATAGGTACTGCAGATGCTGGAGAATCCGAGATAACAAGGTTATGGGGCTGGATGAACACAGCAGGTCAAGCAGCGTCATAGGAGCAGGAAAACTTGACGTTTCGGGCCTAAACCCTTTTTATTAACCCTATTTTGTGTGAGAAATTAATCAAGCTTATCCGTCATTGCGAGAGCCTTCTTGCGTTGCTAATTAGTGGAACTGACTTGCAATTATCCTTCTCCTAAAGCTTTGTTTTCAGAAAACTGATTCTGCCCATTTGGTGGACAGTTGATTTTCACTTGTCCAGCGAGAATGCCCCATGATCCTTGAACTCCAGTTGCCATCGGAAACCCTGCTTTATTTGTCTGTCCTGCAGCTGGAACCCTGAATGTGCAATTTTGCACGTTCTTTGAACTTTGCTTACCGCCGCGAGTGTTTTGAACAGAAAGCAGGCAGCTGAAGAGCAAGCCTAAAAGTTCAAGGTTGATATGGGTAGGGGAGGAAGTTTGGTGATTAATGAAAAGTAGGTGCTAGCAAATATCTAGTCTAAACCTTACAATCCTGTATTTTTATTTAGCAGTAAGCAGTTAATCCCATCCCAACGGTTGATAGAGATTGAATTTAATGTAAAAATCTGCAATAAAGAGGTATCTCAGTAATGGTATGAAACTATTAAATACTGTTGAAAGAATCCTTCCTTTCAAGAAGGAGAACTCCAGTCCTGATCTGGCATATACATGACTCCAGATGAAAAATATTGTGGTTAACCAACCTCTAAATTTTTAAAAACTTTATTAACAGGATGAGGGCATTGCTGGCTAAGCAGCATTTATTGTCCATCCCTATTTGCCCAGAGGGCAGTTCAGAGTCAACCACATTGCTGTAGGCCAGAACATGGCAGTTTCCTTCCCGAAAGGACATTAATGAACCCGATGGGTTTTTCCCAAAAATCAACAATGGATTCATGGTCATCATTAGATTTTTAATTCCAGTTATTTATTCAATTCCAATTCCACCATCTGCCATGGTGGGATTCAAACCGGGGTGCCCAGAACATTATCTGGGTCTCTGGGTTAACAGTCCAGCAATAATACCACTAGGCCATAGCCTCCCCTGAGATGGCTTGGCAAACATTCAATTCAAGGGGAATTAGGGATAGGCAACAAATAGGCCTTGCTCGTGGTACCCATGTCTCTTGAAAGAATAAGGTAGAAGGTTAAAAGAGCAGGCAGGATCGAATTATGGTGAGCAGGCAGGTAACTGGAGCTGACTCCACGAAAAGATCAGCCATAATCTTATTGAATGGTGGAGCAGGTTTGAAGGGTCAGATGGCCAGCTTCTGCTCCTATTTTTTATGTTCTTTCTTTTCTCATGATTTTCTGCAGCAGATTATAATCCAAAACTCTTTTCAGGATAATCCCGGAATGAATTGTGTCAACCTATGGTCATTAAAAACCATACTGTAAAGTTACTGAATCTTTTAAATCTCCCCAAAGGAAGGCAGCAAGGTGAGAATATTATTGTACTTCACAGAACAAATTTCAACAGGATTAAAATATTCCCAGATACTGTGTCAGGACCTCTGCTCAGTAATGCACCTCTTTGTCAAAAAATGTACTCACATTAGACTCACGAGTCAACAATTCGAGAGTCTGTGTGTGACAATATAAATTCTAAACACGCGAGAGCTTTTCTTTTGAAAAATAACAAACATGCAATTCCCATTTGGAAAGACAATCACAATATTAAAATTTCTACGAAAAGGTAAAACAAAAGACAATTTCTTTGCCAGATTTTTATTCAGTCACACAATTTTTAAATCCAAACATTGTTGCAGAAATACATTTAATAAGTTACTTATCAATTAACAAAATACTGTGTATCTGAACCCTCAGCAAAAGACTGCAGAGTTAGCAAGGTATCTCCATACCAATTAAGGGGAGCATTTTTGTTCCTGAGCTTCAGTACTTGTACCTTCACCATGAATGAATATGAAGTGAATTCAGGAAATCTAAAAGGTCGATATGTACTGTCAATATTTATGCTGCTGATTGAGCTGTAGAATTTTTTTTTCATACTGGCTGTCGTACCCCAGTTCTAAATAAGTTTGCCCCCCTTTTTTCCAAAAAAATGATGTACAATCTCTTGCTTCCAGAAAAGGTGGGTCCCCATTAGTTTCTAAGAAAGTCAGTATAGACACAATCTGTGAGGCTCACGATGGTCAATTTTTTACAACTCATTGAATCGTGCTTCTTGGTTAGGCAGATAGCTATAACTCACTTCAGGGTTGGCTAGCTTTGCAAAAATAATGATTCTGCTAACTATGGTTTAGGCTTATCAGCATAGAAGCTTTTATCAGACATTGTGGCAGCTTTGTGTTGGTTTGAAGAACACTGTTAACAATATTTTACCCTGTGGTAAGCTTGTCCTTTGAAGTGAATCCATCTTATCAGGATTTACTGTTACTGTTTTAAGATGATACAGGTATTCTCACTCAGGGCCTATAGAAATATATGGACATGAAAGGGAAGCACTGGTGTAGCAGTAATATGACTGGATTAGTAATTTTCAAATTCATTTGTGGGATGTGGGCATTGCTGACTGGGCCAGCATTTCTTGCCCATCCCTAGTTGCCCTTGTGAAGGTGGTGGTGAGCTGCCTTCTTGAACCACTGCAGTCCATCTGATGTAGGTTGACCCACAATGCCATGAGGGAGGGAATGTCAGGATTTTGACCCAGCAACATTTCCAAGTCAGGATGGTGCGTGGTTTGTAGGGGAGTTTGAAGGTGGTGATATTCCCATGTGTCCGCTGCCCTTGTCCTTCTAGATGGAAGTGGTCGTGGGAATGAAGGGTACTGTCTGAGGATCTTTGGTGAATTTCTGCAGTGCATCTTGTAGATAGTACACACTGCTGCTACTGAGCATCGGTGGTGGAGGGAGTGGATGTTTGTGGATGTAGTGTCAACCAAGTGGGTTGCTTTGCCCTGAATGGTGTCGAGCTTCTTTAGTGTAGTTGGACTTGCATTCATCCAGGCAAGTGAAGAGTGTTCTATCACATTCCTGACTTGTGCCTTGTTAGATGCTGGACAGGCTTGGGAAAGTGTGTATTACTGTATGACCCCATGAGTCAGGAGATGGGCTCCTCACCGCAGTATTCCTAGCATCTGACCTGCTCTTGTAACCACTGTGTTAATGTTGAGTTTCTGGTCAATGATAAACTGCAGGATGTTGATAGTGAGGGAATACAGTGATGGTAACATCTTGAATGTAAAGTGACAGTGGTTAGATTGTCTCTTATTGGTGATGTCCATTGCCTGGCATTTGTGTAGCACGAATGTTACTTGTCAGCCCGAGCCTGGATATTGTCCAGATCTTTGTTGAATGGACTGCATCGCATTTGAGGAGACATGAATGGTGCTGAATATTGTGCAATCATTAGCAAAAATCCCTGCTTCTGACCTTATGATGGAGGGAAGGTCATTGATGAAGCAGCTGAAGATGATTGGGCCGAGGACACTACCCTGAGGAATTCCTGCAGAGATGGCCTTAAGCCGAGATGATTGATCTCCAACAACCACAACCATCTTCCTATGTGCCAGGATATGACTCCAACCAGTGGAGAGTTTGTCCCCAATACCCATTAATTCCAGTTTTACTAGGGCTCCTTGATGTCACACTGGGTGGAATGCAGTCTTGATATCAATGGCTGTCACTCTCACCTCACCTCTGGAATTCAGCTCTTTTGTCCATGTTTGAACCAAGGCTGTAATGAGGTCAGGAGCTGAGTGGCCCTGGCGGAGCCCAAACTGGGCGTCACTGGGCAGGTTATTTCCGAGCAGGTGCTGCTTGATAGCACTGTTACTGATACCTTCCATCACTTTACTGATGATCGAGTGTAGGCTGATGGGGCGGTAATTGACTGGGTTGGATTTGTCCAGCTTTTTATGTACAGGATATACCTGGGCAATTTTCTACATTGTCAGATAGAGGCCAGAGTAATCGTATTGTAACAGCTTGGCTGGGGAGTGGCACATTTTGGAGCACAAGTCTTCAATACCATTGCAGGAGTGTTGTCAGGACCCAAAGCCTTTGTGGTATCCAGTGCCTTTAACCATTTCTGGATATCATGTGGACTGAATCGCATTGACTGGGCAGCCTGGTGGCTCAGTGGTTAGTACTGCTGCCTCACAATACCAGGGACCTAGGTTCAATCCCACCCTTGGCTGACTGTCTGTGTGGGTTTTGCACATTCTCACCTTGTCTGCATGGGTTTTCTCCAGGTGTTCTGGTTTCCTCCCACTGTCCAAAGGTTTGTAGGTTGGCTGGATTGGCCATGCTAATTTGCACAGAATGTCCAGGGATGTGCAGGTTAGCTGGATTAACCATGGGAAATACAAGCTCATGAGAATAAGGTGGGTCTGGATGGGATGCTCTTTGGAGGGCTGATGTGGACTTGATGGGCCAAATGGCCTACTTCCATGCTGTAGGAATGCTATGATGCTCTATTCAAAAAAAAACTCTCCTCCCTTTTTGCTTCTTTAGCTAATTACCTAAATCTGTGTCCTTTAGTTTCTGCTCCTTCTTCCACTTGGAAAAAGTTTTACTGATTTGCTGCACTAAAATGTTTCATAACTTGAACAGCTTCATTAAGCGTCCATGGAAACATCTTTCCTTCAAAGAGAACATGGTATGGGTTCACTAATTAGGTGCAAAAACAATGTAAATGATGTTTGAGATGGAAGCAGATTTGCTAATGTGCTGGTAAGATTTACCAGTAAGAATGACTGCAAATCCAGCAGTAGCAGTGGGACCGCACCAGTACAGGATGGGATTCGAAGATAGGATTCCATAATGATCTCTTCACCAATGTTCTTCACAGCTCCAATTACTGGCTCACAAACAGCTTTATCTCTTGTAACTTCTTGAATGCAATATTGCAGTCAATGGAACGGTGGTTCAACAGGGCAGGTAAGAGATGTCTAATACATTAGAGCAAAAATTGAAAGATTCTCTTGCTGTTACAAAATTTCTGGAACACTGTATCAAAGTCAGTTATCTTTTGAGTAATCTATAAAGCGTTTCTGACTAGTAAGCTACGTCTACATATGCTAAGTCCCGGGGTGGATGTTTGGTCGGGTTAGTGCATTGGGGTGGGGGAGGTCTATCTTCCATCCTGGGAGGGGAGCGGGATGCCTTGGTTGGAGTGGGGGGAATTGTGTGGAGGGGAAGGTGCCTAGGGGTGGTGTCTGGAGGACATGAGGGGAAAGGTCACAGCTCTGGGGGTATGGTAAGCGCTGTGGGATCAGAGGCACAATAAGACATTGGTGGGGGCACCCCATGGGGGAGAGGATGTTGCTGTGGTAGAATGAGGTTCACATAAACCGTCATGATGAAACTGATGACATGACTGTGAAATCAACGAGAAGGAAGATACTAATCTGGAATGAGATGTAAAGAGAAGGGTCTTGGACATTTCATTAGAGGGCTGCTTTTGAAATCTTAGTGTGTACAGATGCAAAGAAAGGAGTATCATAGAATCCCTACAGTGTGGAAACAGGCCCTTCAGTACAACAAGTCCACACTGAACCTCAGAGCATCCCACCCAGACCCACCCCCGCAACAACCCACCTAACCCACACCTCCCTGAACACTACAGGCAATTTAGCATGGCCAATCCACCTAACCTGCACATCTTTGGACTGTGGGAGGAAATCAGAGCACCCAGAGGAAACCCACGCAGACATGGGGAGAATGTGCAAACTCCACACAGACAGACACCCGAGGCTGGAATTGAACCTGGGTCCCTGGTGCAGTGAGGCAGCAGTGCTAACCACTGAGCCACCATGCCACCCTATTACAGTATTACAGTACATAAAATGTTGAAGAACGTTATTTTGAGATAAGAGGCTAGCAACCTCAGGGGCAGTGTGTGTTCTGCTGTTCACAGTCCAAGATAATCCAGACTGAGTATCTCCATGTGCAACTAACAGAATTGACCGAAAGCACGGGCTACATGGTCGAGAGAGGATGGATGTGGTCCACTGGAAAACTGCGGTGCTGGGATGAGAGGAAAAAATGTTAAGAATGTTCCGGGGAAAGGAATCAGGTGTGTTTGGGCTGAAGACTGGAGTGTAGGAAGTTGAGAGGTGACCTTATAGAGGTTTACAAAATAATGAAGGGTATAGATAAGGTGAATGGCGGGTGTCTTTTTCCTAGGGTGGGGGATTTCAAGACTGGGGGTATATTTTTAAGGTGGCAGGAGAAAGATTTAAAAAAAAATGTCATGAGGTGCAACATGTTTACACAGAGAGTGGTTCATGTGTGGAATGAACTTCCTGAGGATGTGATGGATGCAGGTACAGTTGCTAGGTTTAAAAGACATTTGGATAAGTACATGAATAAAAAATGTTGGGAGGGATAGGAGTCAAGTGCAGGCAGGTAGGGCTAGTTTAGTTTGGGATTGTAATCAGCATAGACTTGTTGGATCAAAGGGTTTATTTACATGCTGTATGACTCTATAAAAGGATTTGCAGGCCTGGAGGTTGGGAAATAGGGACCAGATTGGAGTTAATCAGAGATCTGGGTGGGAGGGAGGGGGAGAAAAGGGGAGAGATTTTGGAGAACTGGGATGGAGGTGGAGTCAGTCCGAAGTTGGAAGGTGGGTGGAGTGTGTTGGAAAGTTGTACCAGTCCATGAGAGATCTGGGAGTGGGTGGTGTCACAGAATGGGGAGGATTTAATACGCAATGTAGCAGGGGACCAATGAAGTTGGAAGACTTGAGACTAATCAGTGATCTCAGGGTGTTGATTTCAGAGATCTGGAGGGCACTCAGAGTATTGTGACCTATCAAGTACCAATGTAAATCGTCCACCTGGCATCCAGGAGCAGCTTCTGATTTTACAGTTGCATTGTTTACATTTTAAACCTTGCTTTCACAAATCTAGCAACCATTGGAGCAGGCCTGTCAGACATATTTTCTATGAACAGTCATTAGTTAGAGCGAACAAAAATAGAAGTTGCTGGAAAAGTTGAGCAGGTCTGGCAGCATCTGTGAAGAGAAATCAGAGTTAATGTTTCGGGTCTGGTGACCCTTCCTCAGAACTGTCAGATTTATTTTCTAAGGGCATCCATCAGTTAGAGTCATTTGGGCTATATTTTAGAATCATAGAATCCCTACACTGTGGAAGCATATGGACTTCAGAAAGAAAAGAGGAGAACACACCTCCATCTACATCAACGGAACTGAGGTTGAGAGAGTGAAAATCATCAAGTTCCTCAGAGTGACAATAACCGAAAACTTGGCTTGGACTTTCCACGTAGATGCGACAGTCAAGAAGGCACAACAATGCCTCTTCTTCCTCAGGCAGCTCAGGAAATTTGGCATGTCTCTAAGGTCCCTCACCAACTTCCATAGATGCACCGTCAAAAGCATACTGTCTGGGTGCATGACGGCCTGGTATAGCAACTGCTCTGCCCAGGACCGTAAGAAACTACAGAAGGTGGTGTACATAGCCTAGACCATCAGAGAAGCCAACCTTCCATCCATGGACTCTACTTACATGGCTCGCTGCCATGGAAAGGTGACTAACATCATCAAAGACTCGTCGCACCATGGTAATGACCCCCTACAATCTCTTCCATCAGGCAGAAGATACAGAAGCCTGAACAAGCAGGTTCAGGAACAGCTTCTTTCTGGTCATTATCAGATTGTTGAATGGACTCTAGCCTCAAATAGTGTAACCTGCAATGCAACCTGTATGCCTCTAAGTCTTTGTGATCTGTACATCCTTTGCTTGCTGTGATCTGCCTGTACTGCTGATAAACAAAGCTTTTCACTATATTTTGGTACACATGACAATAAAATCAATCAATCAATCAAGCAGGCCATTTGGCCTAATGAGTCCACACCGATCGTCAGATCAGCATCCCACCCAGACCCACCCAATGGACAAATTCTCACTGCTGCTCACTATATGATGTTGTGTTGCCCTGAGCTGTCAACATAATATATCAGTGGCACTGAGAAGTCTTGGGTCAATTCACTGCCACTTTGCTTTGAGTACAGGGTTTAAATCCCATCGCTGCAACTGGTAACATTGAAGTTTGTTAATAAATCTGGAATCTTAATCTTTCAGTGATGATGACCTTGGAATTAACATTTATTGTGATTAAAAGAAAGGCCTATTTCATTCTCCAATGTTCTTTATAGAGGAAATCTGCTGCACTCCCCTGGGGATTATGTTCTGAAGAGGAGACATTAACTCTGTGACTCTCAATACAGATGCTGCCAGACGTGCTGATTTTCTCTGTGTTTTTATCTCAGAGTTGTCTCTGGCTAACTAGGGCCAAATGAAAGGCGGATTGGAGAATTATTTGCTCTCTTTGTAGATGCATTTGGGAAGGGTTGGAGAAGAATGTTTATCCTTTATCATTGCACATTGTCAGAGCACACATCAAACTCAAGGCTAGATTTGAATTACATTTGATTGACTCCTGGTCCCTTTTGTTGCAATTTTCACTTTAGAAACATGGCTTTCACAGGAAATTCAGAGTAGTTAAATAAAATTGCAGCTGTACAAATCACAGGTCTGAACTCCAAACTGTCAGTAATTCATCATAATTCTTAGTTAACGAAAATTAACAAGCTAACGAAAGAAATTTCTGGAAAAGCTCAGCAGGTCTGGCAGCATCTGTGCTGAGAAGTCAGAGTTAACGTTTTGGGTCGAGTGACCCTTCCTCAGAACTGGCTGGGCTGTTTGTTGTGGGACTGTTCACTGACATCTTGAAAGGGCAAGGAAGAATTTTATTAATTATCCGGAAATAATTAACTCGCTCTTCCATGAGACTGTGCAAGGTGATCCTTTGCAACCACCTGTGCTGACAGGCCTCAGTTTAATACCTCAGGGGAGGTGATGGCCTACTGGCATTATCGCTGGACTGTTAATCCAGACACCCAGATAACGTTCTGGGGACCTGGGTTCAAATCCCACCAAGGCAGATGATAGAAATTGAATTCAATAAACATCTGGAATTAAGAATCTAATGATGCCCTGAATCCATTGTCCGTTGTTGAAAAAGCCCATCTGGTTCACTAATGTCCCTTTAGGGAAGGAAACTGCCATCCTTACCTGGTCTGGCTGACATATCCACAACAATGTGGTTGATTGAACTGCCCCCTGGGCATTTAGGGATGGGCAATAAATGCTGCCTAGCCAGCAACACCTTCATCCTGTGAATGAATAAAAGGCCTTCAAATAGCAATGCAGCACTGCCTCAGTACTACACTGGAGCTTCAGCCATAATATTTGAGTTCAAGCCCTGGACTGAGCCTTGAAATCAGAATGTTGTGACTCAGAGGTGAGTGTGTTCCAGGCTGATCTGCAGATGAACTAAGTTGAGATTTAAAGGCAGGAATTGGGTCAATGGGCTGAGGAGTGGCAGATGGAGTTTAATTTGGATAAATGCAGATATTGCATTTTGGTAAAGTAAACAAGGGCAGGACTTATACAGTTAAAAGTACGGCCTTGGCAGTGTTGTTAAACAGAAAGACCTAAGGGTTTAGGTACGTATCCCTTTGAGGGTTGCATCACATGTAGACAGGGTAGTTAAGGTGTTTAACACGCTTGCCTTCATTGCTCAGATCTTTGTGTATAGAGGTGTAGGACGTAATGTTAAGGTTGTATATGATGTTCTAGAATACTGAATTGTTAAGCTGGAGAGGGTTCAGAAAGATTTACCAGGATGTCACTGGGAATGGAGCGTTTGTGTTAGCAGGAGAGGTTGGCTTAGTTGGGACTTTTGTCACTAGAGTGCAGGAGGTTGAAGGGTGACCTTATATGGGTTTATAAAATCATGAGGGGCATAGATAAGGTGAATGGCAGGTGTCTTTTCCCTATCATGGGGGATTTCAGGAGTAGGGGGCATAATTTTAAGGTGAGAGGAGCAAGATTTAAATAAGCCATGAGGAGCAATTTTTTGACATAGAGAGAGAGTAAGAGACAGAGAGAGTGAGGAGACAGTCAGAGAAAGAGAGAAAGGCAGACAGACAGAGGAATGAACTTCCAGAGGAAGTGGTGGATGTGGGTACAGTCACAATGTTTAAAAGACATTTGGATAAATTCATGAAAGGAAATGTTTGGAGGGTTATGGTCCAAGCGATGGCAGGTGGGACTGGTTTAGTTCGAGATTATGTTTGGCACGAACTGATTAGGCCGAAGGGTCTGTTTCTGTGCTGGAGACCTCCTTTATGTGTAATGTGGGCAGCCTATCAAAGCCCAAGACTTAAAAATCATCTCGGGGTTGTGGCTTGCAAAATATTAGAAGTCTCCCTCTCAGGTTATGCTCCTCTGTCCCATTTACCTGCCAGCATTAAAATACACATTTGTACCTTAGAGATCTACGTGTCCTTTGTTCCTACAAAGGTAACCATTTAACCAAGAATCTTCTCCTCCCACAGAGAGAGGATGAGTTGATAATGGACCTCAAATTGCTCCTCGCACCTTTCGGTTGCACCTTCCCAGTCTGACATAGTTCGAGGACTGCAATGGATCAACAAAGCCACTCACCACAACCTTCTGAATGACAGTCGGAACTGGCTAATTAATGCTGGCCCTGTCAGCAACATCCAGATCTGAGGAATCAATTGATACTAAAAAGCAGACACCTAAACATTGACATTGCTGTCAGTATAGGAAGAGCAGCAATGACAATGCAGAGGAAATATTCGCAGGAACAAAACATGAGCAGATAGAATAAACAAGCAAAAAGATGCACCCTACATCATGTTAAATATTGAACGTATATGGTCACTGGATTAGGAGAGGAAGAGGCATGTTTATTAGTGGGAACTCGTCCTTCCTAAAGTGGGTTCAGGGCAAAGAAAGACCATCTGGAGAAATGAATATTTGACCTTTGAGTCAATGCAAGAGAAAACAATTTCAAGCTACAAATTAGTACATGCAGGCTTGCTATGGATACAAATATAATTGGATTTTCAGAAGGGTTTCTATATCAGAAGATAAAAGCTTGAAAAATTAATGGAAAATTAGCCAACTGAATTGAGAGGTGCATTGGGAATAGAAAGCAGAAAGAGATAATAACTGAGAACATTTCTGTTTGGGAATAGCAACTAATGGTTTCTGCAAAAGTCGGGGTCATTTATAGATTTTAACAGTCAATGGGATGCTCTTGTATTTTCTTAAAGTTTTTTTGTGTAATCCAACAGCAAAGGATATCAGTGTTACAAAATTAAGCCCAATTTATAAGCTTGACACCAAGGCGAAACATCAAAGCAAGCTGACGCTTCAAAAAATGCTACAGATTTTGGATTTGAGAAGGTTTGAATGACAGAGACAAATATATGACAGAGGAGCAGAAGTGTACCATTCAGCCCATCAAGCCTGCTCCACTATTAAGTAAACTCATGGCTGACTTGTTGTACTTCAAGTCCTTCCAGATTTCAGTCTAGCCCCAATAACTCTTGGTGCTCTTGTTTAATAAGAATCAATCCTCCTCTGTCTTAAAAATATTCATTGACCTCGTGATCATCACATTCCACAGCAGAATTTCCAAAACCATACATCCAACAAAGAGACCTTGGAGTTGAAGTTCATAGCTCCTTGAAAGTGGAATCGCATGTAGATAGAATAGTGAAGAAAGTGTTTGGTATGCTTGCCTTTATCAGTCAGTGCATTGAGTGTAGAAGTTGAGATGTCATGTTGTGGCTGTACAGGACATTGGTTAGGCCACTTTTGGGATACCGCATGCAATTCTGGTCTCCCTGCTGTAGGAAGGATGTTGTGAAACTTGAAAGTGTTCAGAAAAGATTGACAAGGATGTTGCCAGGGTTGGAGTGTTTGAGCTATAGAGAAAGACTGAATTGGCTGGGGCTATTTTTTTTGGATCTTCACAGGCTGAATGATGATCAGAAGCATAGCATTGTGCAAACCCAATATAAGGAGAGCATGGATGGATTTGCTTTGGTATAAAGAGTGTGGGATCATGCTCAATAACGACCAAGATCAGTGAGTGGGGAAAATAGCCTCTTTATTGACCAGTCACAGCAGCACAGTTCGAGGCGGTGATAGAATCCAAAGTACAGTTTTACAGTAGCTTCTTTTATACACAATTTTTACATACATTAAAATTTTAGCACTGTGGTGTCACCGTGTATCTATTATACACAAGTTTGCGTGACAACTGTCCTGGGGAAGCAGGAGATAATTTAAACTCTTGTTAAAAGCCAGCCTGGTGGGATTAGAAATCTGCCCAGTCTGAGCTTGCATAATTAGGTGATAATCCTTTTGTATTTAAAGTTAGTAATGTTAGTAAAAAATACCAGACCTTCATGATCTAAATAAGTGAGAAATTATACGTGTACTAAATTGAAGTATAGAGGACATTAAACTGATCTCCCACAGCTGGGTTGTGAGATTTCATTTACCGTTGCCAGTTTTGACAGTCCTTACACATACATTTGTGCAGTTTCACAGAAGCGTTGTTTTGATCGTTAAGTTTCTTAAAGGGGGTAATGGCTCTATTTAATGTGGATTTAAAAAGTATAAGTCCATATGATTGCACAAGATGGTAGTCCTAAATAAAAGCTAGAAATAGGTGTTACAGCATTATAGAACTAGGTAGTGTATAAGGAAATTTCAAAGGGATAAAGAGCAACAAACTGTAGGGACGTACTAGTGGAGGAAACTGTTTGACGTCCTGCAATCTATTCAGGTCTTGAGAGATAGTTAATACGGGCTAATTAATATTATAGTTTCAAACGAGGTATGGAGACACAATGGCAGGGATAGCAATGTTGCGACTAGGTTACGGTATTAACACTTATTCAGGGGTAGCCTTTGATACAGAAACAGATCTAAACACTGCTTGCAGCATGGGGCTGATAACAACTGAAAGGTGTAAAGAAACAGTAATGGGTTGGAAGAGATGTTTAATTTAGCTTATCTTGTTAAGAGTAAAATGTATGGCACAAATGTGGGTTTATGAATGAATGAATGGAAACGTCGTATAGTAAACTTTTTTTCTTTATTCATTCATGTTGTCTTTTATTAACAGCAGTATTGAACATAAAAGTAGGGAAGTTATGTTTGAGTTATACAGAACATTGGTAAGGCCATATCTTGAATCCTGTGGGGAGGCTGGGTCTTTTTATTTAAGGATGATGTAAATGTGTTGGAGGATGTTAAGACAAGGTTTACTGCATTGATCTGTCACAGGTAAGGGAGGCAGTGGGGAGGATTAATTTAAGGTGTATGACTTTTCTCCTATTAAACCTCAATGAAGTATTGTTTGATTTACTCCTTTACGTTTTTACTTTGGTCCCTCACTGAGGTCAGCTGAAGATTATTCCCCAAACCCTGGTTTTCGGATCCAGGTTTTGAAATAAACCTGCAACGAAATCCATTAAATTGAAATAAAAGTTGGGGTTTATTAACGAAACATTGATAACTTCAGGAATTGTTTCACTACGTCATACGTACAGGCACTCAGGAAATTAAGGAAGGTAGAATAAGAGAGGAGGTAGGCTATAATTTACAAGTTTTGCAAATTTTTTTTATTGCTCATTTTTTTTCACTCACAGGATGAGGGCATCGCTGGCAAGGCAGCATTTATTGCCCATCTCTAATTGCCCAGAGGGCCGTCGAGAGTCAACCACATTGCTGTAAGGAACTAGATAATGAAGTCAATGTGACTGAGGGGAAGAGTAGGCAGAGAGCAGATGATGAA
Organism: Ginglymostoma cirratum; assembly: GCA_024137785.1. NCBI lineage: Eukaryota > Metazoa > Chordata > Chondrichthyes > Orectolobiformes > Ginglymostomatidae > Ginglymostoma > Ginglymostoma cirratum. Next base: position 11,592,429 of record JAHRHZ010000249.1, read on the forward strand.
CACAAAGGGACAGTTGGTCTGAGGTGCATTTGTTTCAATGTGAGAAGTGTAGCAGGTAAAGCAGATGAACTTAGGGCTTGGATTAGTACCTGGGAGTATAATGTTATTGCTATTACTGAGACTTGGTTGAGGGAAGGGCAAGATTGATAACTAAATATCCCAGGATATAGATGCTTCAGGCAGGATAGAGAGGGAGGTAAAAGGGGTGGAGGAGTTGCATTACTGGTCAAAGAGGATATCACAGCTGTGCTGAAGGAGGACACTATGGAGGAGTCGAGCACTGAGGCAATATGGGCAGAGCTCAGAAATTGGAAGGGTGCGGTAACAACGTTGGGGCTATACTACAGGTCTCCCAAAAGTTACCAGGATATAGAGGCACAAATATGTAGACAGATTATGGAAAGATGTAGGAGCAACAGGGTGGTGGTGATGGGAGATTTTAATTTTCCCAACATTGACTGGGATTCACTTAGTGTTAGGTGTTTAGATGGAGAAAAATTTGTAAGGAGCATCCAGAAGGGTTTTCTAGAGCAGTATGTAAATAGTCCAACTCGGGAAGGGGCCATACTGGACCTGGTGTTGGAGGATGAGCCCGGCCAGGTGGTTGAAGTTTCAGTAGGCGATTACTATGGGAATAGTGATCACAGTTCTGTTAGTTTTAGAATACTGATGGACAAAGATGAGAGTGGTCCGAAAGGAAGAGTGCTGAACTGGGGGAAGGCCAACGATAGCAAAATTCGGCAGGAGTTTGGGAATGTGGATTGGGAGCAGCTGTTTGAGGGTAAATCCACATTTGATATGTAGGAGGCTTTTAAAGAGGGGTTGATTAGAGTGCAGGACAGACATGTCCCTGTGAAAATGAGGGATGGAAAGGGCAAGATTAGGGAACCATGGATGACAGGTGAAATTGTGAGATTAGCAAAGAGGAAAAAGGAAGCATACATAAGGTTTAGGCGACTGAAAACAGATGAAGCTTTGGAAGAATATCGGGAAAGCAGGACCAATCTGAGACAAGGAATTAAGAGGGCTGCAATGGGTCATGAAATATCTTTAGCAAACAGGGTTATGGAAAATCCCAAAGCCTTTTATTCATGCATAAGGAGCAAGAGGGTAACTAGAGAAAGGGTTGGCCCACTCAGGGACAAAGGAGGGAAGTTATGCGAGGAGTCAGAGAAAATGAGTGAGATTCTTAATGAGTACTTTGCTTCAGCATTCACTGACGAGAGGGACATGAGAGAGAGGAAATAGCTGGAGCCTTAACGGATATCTTTGCAGCATCCTTGAGCACGGATGTGGAGAATTGCTGATGTTGTCCCCTTGTTTAAGAAGGGTAGCAACGATAATCCAGGTAACTATAGACCGGTGAGCCTGACGTCAGTGGTGGGGAAGCTGCTGGAGAAGATACTGAGGGATAGGATCTATTTACATTTGGAAGAAAATGGGCTTATTAGTGATAGGCAGCATGGCTTTGTGCAGGGAAGGTCATGTCTTACCAACTTGAGAGAATTCTTTGAGGAAGTGACAAAGTTGATAGATGAGGGAAGGGCTGTAGATGTCATAAACATGGACTTCAGTAAGGTGTTTGATAGGGTTCCCCATGGTAGGCTGTGGAGAAAGTGAAGTTGCATAGGGTCCAGGGTGCACTAGATAAATGGATAGAGAACTGGCTAGGCAACAGGAGGCGGAGAGTTGTAGTGGAAGGGAGTTTCTCAAAATGGAGAACGGTGACCAGTGGTGTTCCACAGGGATCTGTGTTGGGACCACTGTTGTTTGCGATATACATAAATGATCTGGAGGAAGGTATAGATGGTCTGATTTTTGCAGATGACACTACGATTGGTGGAGTAGCAGATAGTGAAGGGGAATGTCGGAGAATGCAGCAGAATATAGATAGTTTGGAGAATTGGGCGGAGAAATGGCAGATGAAGTTCAATCCAGGCAAATGCGAGATGATGCATTTTGGAAGATCCAATTCAAGAGCGAACTATGTGGTAAATGGAAAAGCCCTGGGGAAAATTGATGCACAGAGAGATTAGGGTGTTCAGGACCATTGTACCCTGAAGGTGGCAACGCAGGTGGATAGAGTGGTCAAGAAGGCATACGGCATGCTTTCATTCATCGTACGGGGTATTGAGTACAAGAGTTGGCAGGTCATGTTACAGTTGTATAGGACTTTGGTTCGACCACATTTGGAATACCGCGCACAGTTCTGGTCGCCACATTACCAAAAGGTTGTAGATGTTTTGTAGACGATGCAGAGGAGGTTCACCAGGATGTTGCTTGGTATGGAGGGCGCGAGCTATGAAGAGAGGTTGAGTAGATTAGGATTATTTACATTAGAAAGACAAAGGTTGAGGGGGAACTTGATTGGAGTCTACAAAATCATGAGAGGTATAGACAGAGTGGATAGCAAGAAGCTTTTTCCCAGAGTGGGGGACTCAATTACTAGGGGTCACGATATCAAAGTGAGAGGGGAAAAGTTTAAGGGAAATATGCGTAGAAAGTTCTTTACGCAGATGGTGGTGGGTGCCTGGAATGCGTTGCCAGCGGAGGTGATAGAGGCAGGCACGATAGCGTCATTTAAGATGTATCTAGACAGATACATGAATGGGCAGGGTGCAGAGGGATACAGATCCTTGGAAAATAGGTGACAGGTTTAGATAGAGGATCTGGATCTGTGCAGGCTTGGAGGGCCGAAGGGCCTGCTCCTGTGCTGTAATTTTCTTTGTTATTTTGTCCTTTGTTCTTTGCTGTGGGTCTGGAGTCACATTTAGACCAGACTAGGTAAGGATGGCAGTTTTCTTCCATAAAAGCATATTGGTGAACCAGATGAGTTCTTTCCCTGACAATTGACAATGGTTTCATGGTCATCAGTAGACTCTTAATTCCAGATTTTTTTTAAAATTGGATTGAAATTCCACCATCTGCTGTGGCAGGATTTGAACCCACATCCCCAGGACATTAGCTGAGTTGCTGGACTAATATGTAACTCCGCGAGGCGATGGCTTCGTGGTGTTATTGCTTGACTATGAATCCAGCTAATGCTCCGTGGACCTGGGTTTGAATCCCACCACAGCAGATGGTGGAATTTGAATTCAATAAAAATATTTGCAATTAAGAATCTAATGACTACTGTGGACCCATTGTCAATTGTTGGGAAACACCCATCTGGTTCACTAGTCCCCTTTAGGGAAGGAAACACATCCTTAACTGGTCTGGCCTACATGTGGCTCCAGGCTTCCAGCAATGCGGTTGACTCTGAACTGCCCTCTGGGTAATTAGGGATGGGCAATAAATGCTGCCTGGCCAGTGATGCCCTCGTCCCATTAATGAAGGAGAAAAAAATTCGGATTTTTGTTTTTGTTTCATGATATGTGTAAAAACAGTTGTCATTTTTGCCTCTGGCAGGGTTTTATTTTAATCAGGTGTGATGAGTCATTAGGCTCTTTCGACTGCTTCGCCATTCAATAAAATCATGACTGACCTCCTTCTGATCTCAAATGCACAATCCTGCCTCGACCTGATAACCTTTCAGACCCTTGCTTAGCAAAACTTGACCTGCCTCCACGTCAAAATATGAAAGGGCTCCTTGAGGCTTCCACTGCCTTTTCAGAAAAAGTGTTCAAGAGTCTCATCCATCTGAGAGAACAAACAGCCTCATCTCTATTTTAAATCCTCAACTCTGATACAGTGACACTAGGAACTGGATTCTCCTGTAATAGGAAGCGTCCTCTCCAGCATCTCCTCCTGCCTGGGCCTCGTCTGCTCCATCCACTGTTATTTTTGTTCCTTTCACCTTGTTTCCTTCTTTCACCGCATATTTTCTTGGTTTAATCTAAACGCCTTATGTGAGGTGTGAGTTTGTGCAGCACAGTGCAAATTGTCACGGAGGAGATTGAACTACTGCAGTGCGGGCATGGCCAACGCGGCAGTAAGAGAGGTCCCAGGCTTCAATACCAGTCCTCTCGAGGAGGCTGGCAGCAAGAATGAGAGCAGGCAGCTCGAGGTGGGTGGTGGTGAGAGTGAGGTGAGGGTGCTCGGGGTGGGTGGTGGTGAGAGTGGGGTGAGGGTGCTCGGGGTGGGTGGTGGTGAGAGTGGGGTGAGGCAGCTCTGGGTGGGTGACAGTGAGAGTGAGAGCAGGCAGCTTGGGGTGGGTGGTGGTGGGGGGGGTGAGGGTGCTCGGAGTGGGTGGTGGTGAGAGTGGGGTGAGGGAGCTCGGGGTGGGTGGTGGCGAGAGAGAGCAGGCAGCTCGGGGTGGGTGGTGGTGAGAGTTGGGTGAGGGAGCTCGGGGTGGGTGGTGGTGAGAGTGGGGTGAGGGAGCTCAGGGTGGGTAGTAGTGAATGGGAGCAGGCAGCTCGGGGTGGGTAGTGGTGAGTGGGAGCAGGCAGCTCGGGGTGGGTAGTGGTGAGTGGGAGCAGGCAGCTCGGGGTTGGT
>JAHRHZ010000249.1:11596962-11631620 GCA_024137785.1 Ginglymostoma cirratum
AGTGGGGTGAGGGTGCTCGGGGTAGGTGGTGGTGAGAATGGGGTGAGGCAGCTCAGGGTGGGTGGTGGTGAGTGGGGTGAGGGTGCTCGGGGTAGGTGGTGGTGAGTGGGGTGAGGGTGCTCAGGGTAGGTGGTGGTGAGTGGGGTGAGGGTGCTCGGGGTAGGTGGTGGTGAGTGGGGTGAGGGTGCTCGGGGTGGGTGGTGGTGAGTGGGGTGAGGGTGCTCGGGGTGGGTGGTGGTGAGTGGGGTGAGGGTACTCTGGGTGGGTGGCGATGAGAGTGGGGTGAGGCAGCTCGGGACAGTGGATGGCGGTGAGAGTGAGAGCAGGCAGCTCGGAATGGCAGTAGGGACGGAGTCATGCCCTTATGAGCAGTGAGAGCCCAGCATGGCCAGGCGCTTACAGACTGTGGTGTTGAACCATTTACTGCGTTTCTTTGTTTCCCTACTTTTTCGTAAGAAGAACTACAATGTTTAACTTTTTAACTTTGTTTCTATAGTTTTCCACTTGGTATCAGGATTATGTCCCTGGGTCCCTTTGTATCAAAGATGGTGCTGTAAGTGGCGAGTTGTGACCTTTCACTGTACTCGTGTGTATATGTGACAATAAAAGTAATTCAAATTCTGGCAAGACCCCTCATGATCTTCCATATTTGAAGCAGGTCACTGTTTACTGAATGTCAATGGATATAAGCTTAACCTGTCCAACCTTTCCTTACAAGACAACACAAAATTCAAGATATTAGTCTGATAAATGTTCTCTGAACTGTCTTCAACACATTTATGTCCTTCCATAAATAAAGTGACCAGTACTCTTCACAGTTCTACAGACATAGAACAGAATCCCTACAGTGAGGAAGCATGTCATTCAGCCCATTGAGTTCATGCTGCCCCTCTGAACTGCATCCTGACCAGACTCACCAACCCCATCCTATCACCTTGCGTTTCCTGTAGCTAATCCACAACACCTGGACACTTTGGGTAATTTAACATGGCCACATCACCTAACCTGCACATCTTTGGACTGTGGGAGGAAACCAGAGCACCCGATGGAAACCCATGCTGACACAGGGAGACCATGCAAACTCCACACAGACAGTCGCCCAAAGCTGGAATCAAACCCGGGTTCCTGGTGCTCTGAGATAACAGTGCTAACCACTGAGCCACTGTGCCACCCGGATGCACCCTCTCTACATCTACCCTGTCAAGACCCTTCAGGATTTTTTGTGTTTCAATCAAATTACCTCTTACTTTTCTAAACACCAAAGGATAGAAATCTCCCTTGTCCAAGTTTCCCCATAAGAGAACCAGCCCATGTCAATTAAATTAAAAGGAGGAGATTGGGGTGCATTGGCAATTTCACTGGGCCTGTAATCTAGACGCCTAGCCTAAAGCTCTGGGGATTTGAGTTCAAATCCCACACAACAGTTAATGGAATTTAATGGCTCAGTGGTTAGTACTGCTGTCTCACAGCGCCAGGGACCCAGGTTTGATCCCACCCTCAGGCAATTGTCTGTGTGGAGTTTGCGCATTCTCCCTATGTCTGCATGGGTTTCCTCCAGGTGATTTGGTTTCTTCCTGCAATCCAAAGTTGTGCAGGTTAGGTAGTTTAAGAGGTAAATGTGGGCTATAGGGATAGGGTGGAGGGCTGGGTCTCCGGTAGGATGTCCTTCAGATGCTTGGTGCAGACTTGGGCTGAATGGCCTCTTTCCTCACTGTAGTGATTATATGATTCTATAAGCCTTCTTGCTGGGCCATACACTTTGAGATTGTGATTGAATACAGCTCTGCTGTTGCTAATGTCTCACAGTGCCACATAAGTACCGAGGTTTGAGTTGCTAAATCTGATTGAAGCCAGCCCTGTTTAGTATCACAGTTGAGCTACATAACACGATTGTGAAGATGGGACTTGGTCTCATAACAACAATGTCTGGAATGGGCTCATCTGCAACAGGTTAACTGGTGAGGACAAGATCTTCTTATTGGTTCCCTCACTGTAGACCCAGAGGGACAGTTCAGTCTTTTAGCTCACAGCCAGCTCAGTCAGCAGTAATTCAAAAGGCTCAGTCTTAGTGATGGACATCGAAGTCCCGAACTCAAAGTACATTTTGTGTCTTTGGCACCCTCAATCCTTCCTCAACAGGGAGGAACCACTGCTACATCAACAGAGCAGGAGCTGGTAGATAATCATCAATATGTTTACCCACATAGGGCAGGATGCCAGTAGTTTCATGAACCTGGAGTCAAAGTTGAAGATTCCCAAGACAACTCCCATCTAACCATACAAAATTGAGCCAACCACTTTTGGCGAGCCTTCCTGCTGTTGGGATATTAGTAACTAATGATCACTTTCTCATATCAATGCATTTCAGTATCGCCATTTTAAATCAATAACAAGACTTGAATTATTACTGACAATATCTAAATATTAATGACAGCAGAATTATCATAATTATTAAAGTACTAATGATTCATTTGTAATAACAAGCAGTACAGAATAATTCATGATAATAAATTAATAATGAACGCAGTGTTAATAATTTGTACTCGCAACTATGGTTAACAACTAGGGCTACATTGATTGATAATTAATTAAATATGAATAAGGAATTCATTATTAATAAGGGCAGAGTTAATAATGATAATATTTCAGTCTTTAATAATAAAAAGGATTCAGTATTCTCTCCATGTCACAACATGGAGACAGAGACCTCCAGGGTATCACAGATTTATAATAAGTAAGGGAATGGGAAAAAGGCTGGAAAGTGGAGTTGAGGATTATCAGGTCAGCCATATTTCCATTGGATGGTGGAGCAAACTTGATGGGCTGAATGGTCTGTTTCTGATTCTATGTTTCTGGTTTTATGGTCATTTTCTTTCTGAATGTAGGAATGTAAGAACAGAGATGGCGATTTGGCGATTTACATTTGCTCTGACATTCACTGTCTGGTACTTATGTGACATGAATATTACTTGCCACTCATCAGCTCAAACTGGTTCTTGCTTCCTTGGAAATAGACTATTTCAGTATCTGAGTGGTTGAAAATGGTGCTGAACATTATGAAACATCAGTGAATGTCCCCACTACTGACCTTATGATGGAGGGAATGTTTTTGATGAAACAGCTGAAGATGGTTGGGTCGAGGACACTTACCTGACGAACTCCTACTGAGATGTCCTGGAGCCGAGGTGACTGACCTCCAACAACCTGATCCATCTTCCTTTGTGACAGGTATGACTCCAAATGGCAGAGATATTTCCCCGTGATTCCCATTGGTCTTAGTTTTGCTAGGGGTCCTTGATGCTACACTTGGTCAAATGTGGCCTTGATGTCAAGGGCAGTCAATCTCACCTCACCAGAGGAGTTCAACTCGTTCCTCCATGTTTGAACCAAGGATGTATGATCAGATAGGATCAGATAGTGAAGGGGACAGTCGGAAAATGCAGCAGAATATAGATAGATTGGAGAGTTGGGTGGAGAAATGGCAGATGGAGTTCAATCCAGGCAAATGCGAGGTGATGCATTTTGGAAGATCCAATTCAAGAGCGAACTATACGGTGAATGGAAAAGCCCTGGGGAAAATTGATGCACAGAAAAATCTGGGTGTTCAGGACCATTGTACCCTGAAGGTGGCAATGCAGGTCGATAGAGTGGTGAAGAAGGCATACGGCATGCTTTCATTCATCGGACGGGGTATTGAGTACAAGAGTTGGCAGGTCATGTTGCAGTTGTATAGGACTTTGGTTCGACCACATTTGGAATACTGCGCACAGTTCTGGTCGCCACATTACCAAAAGGATGTGGATGCTTTGGAGAGGGTGCAGAGGAGGTTCACCAGGATGTTGCCTGGTATGGAGAGCGCTAGCTATGAAGAGAGGTTGAGTAGATTAGGATTATTTACATTAGAAAGATGGAGGTTGAGGGGGGACCTGATTGAGGTCTACAAAATCATGAGAGGTATAGACAGAATGGATAGCAAGAAGCTTTTTCCCAGAGTGGGGGACTCAATTACTAGGGTTCACGATATCAAGGTGAGAGGGGAAAAGTTTAAGGGAGATATGCGTAGAAAGTTCTTTACGCAGAGGGTGGTGGGTGCCTGAAATGCGTTGCCAGCGGAGGTGGTAGAGGCGGGCACAATAGCGTCATTTAAGATGTATCTAGACAGATACATGAATGGGCAGGGAGCAGAGGGATACAGGTCCTTGGAAAATAGGCGACAGGTTTAGATAAAGGATCTGGATTGGTGCAGGCTTGGAGGGCCGAACGAGATCAGCAGCTGAGTACTCCTGGTGGAACCCAAACTGGGAGTCACTGAGCAGGTTATTGCTGAGCAGGTGCTGCTTGATAGAAACGTTGAAGACACTTTCCATCATCTTACGGATGACCAAGAGCAGGCTGTTGTGGTTATAATTAGCCAGGTTGGATTTGTCCTGTATTTTGTGTCCAGGAAATACCAGGGCAGTGTTCTACATAGTGAAAAAGATGGCAGTGTTGTGGCTGTATTGGAACAGCTTTGCTGGGGATGCAGCAAGAACTTGAGCACAAGTTTTCCATACTACAGGTGGAATGGTGTCAGGGCCAATACCCTTTGCAACATCCAGTGTCTCCAATCATCCCTTGATATCACATGGAGTGTAATTGCAGGTGAACTCTAGTGGAGGCCGACATGGACTGCCCACTCAGCACTGAGAACATAAGAACATAAGAACTAGGAGCAAGAGTAGGCTATCTGGCCCCTCGAGCCGGCCCTGCCATTTAATAAGATCATGGCTGATCTTTTTGAGACTCAGCTCCACTTACCCACCCGCTCACCATAACCCTTAATTACTTTACTGCTCAAAAATTTTTCAAGCCTTGCCTTAAAAACATTCAGTGAGGTAGCTTCAACCGCTTCACTGGGCAGGGAATTCTACAGATTCACAACCCTTTGGGTGAAGACATTCCTCCTGACCTCAGTCCTACATCTGCTTCTCTTTATTTTGAGGTGATGCCCTCTAGTCCTAGTTTCACCTGCTAGCAGAAACAACCTCCCTGCCTCCACAATATCTATTCCCTTCATAATCTTATATGTTTCTATAAGATCTCCCCTCATTCTTCTGAATTCCAATGAGTATAATCCCAGTCTACTCAGTCGCTCTTCATAATCGAACCCTCTGAACTCTGGAATCAACCGAGTGAATCTCCTCTGCACCCCCTCCAGTGCTAGTATATCTCTTCTCAAGTAAGGAGACCAAAACTGCACACAGTACTCCAGGTGTGGCCTCACCAGGACTCTATACAGCTGCAGCATAGCCTCCCTGTTTTTAAACTCCATCCCTCGAGCAATGGCAGACAAAATTCCATTTGCCTTTTTAATCACCTGCTGCACCTGCAATCCTACTTTTAGCGATTCATGCAGAAGGAAACCCAAGTCTCTCTGCACAGCAGCGTGCTGCAATTTTGTTACCATTAAAACATAGTCCATTTTGCTGGTATTCCGATCAAAATGGATGACCTCACACTTATCAACATTGTACTCCATCTGCCAGACCTTTGCCCACTCACTTCGACTATCTATATCCCTCTGCAGACTTTCGGTGTCTCCTGCACACTTTGCTCTATCACTCATCTTAGTGTCATCTGCAAATTTTGACACACCACACTTAGTCCCCAACTCCAAATCATCTATGTAAATTGTAAACAATTGTGGTCCCAACACTGATCCCTGAGGCACACCACTAGCCACCGACTGCCAACCAGAAAAACACCCATTTACCCCTACTCTTTGCTTTCTACTGGTCAACCAATCCTCTATCCATGCCAATACATTACCTATAATACTGTGCAACTTTATCCTATGTAGCAGCCTTTGGTGTGGCGCCTTGTCAAATGCCTTCTGGAAACCCAGATACACTACATCCACAGGTTCCCCATTGTCCAGCATGCAAGTAATGTCCTAAAGAATTCCACCAAATTAGTTAAACTTGACCTACCCTTCATGAACCCATGCTGGGTGTTCCCAATAGGACAACTTATATCCAGATGTCTTGCTATTTCTTCCTTAATGATAGATTCAAGCATTTTCCCCACTACTAAAGTTAAGCTAACTGGCCTATAGTTACTTGCTTTTTGTCTACTTCCTTCCAATCACCTCTTTTAGTACCCTGGGATGCATTTCATCAGGACCAGGAGACTTGTCTACCTTTAGCCCCATTAGCTTGCCCAGCACTGCCTCTTTAGCGATAATGATAGTTTCTAGGTCCTCACCTGCTATAACCTTCTTGCCATTAGTTTTCGGTATACTATTTGTGTCTTCCACTGTGAAGACCTACACAAAATAATTGTTTAATGTCTCGGCTATTTCCTCATTCCCAGTTATTAAATTGGCCTTCTCATCCTCTAAAGGACCAATGTTTACCTTTGTCACTCTTTTACGATTTACATATTTATAGAAACTTTTGCTGCCTGTTTTTATATTCTGAGCTGGTTTACTCTCATAATCTATCTTACTTTTCTTTATAACTTTTTTGTGGCTTTCTGTCGGCCTTTAAAGATTTCCCAGTCTACTGGTTTCCCACTAATCTTTGCTTTTTTGTATGTGTTTTTTTTCAATCTGATACTTTCCTTCATTTCCTTAGACATCCATGGCTGGCTCTCTCTTTTCCTACAGTTCTTCCTTATCTCTGGAATATACTTCTGCTGAGCACTGTGAAAAATTGTTTTGAAAGTCCTCCACTGTTCCTCAATTGACCCACCATAAAGTTTTTGCTACCATTCTACCTGAGCTAACTCCTCCCTCATTCCTTCATAGTCTCCTTTGTTTAAGCACAGGACATAGGTATTGGATTTAACCTTCTCACGCTCCATCTGTATTTTAAATTCGACTAGACTGTGATCGCTCCTTCCGAGAGGATCCCTAACTGTGAGATCATTAATTATTCCTGTCTCATTACACAGGACTAGATCTAGAATAGCTTGCTCCCTCGTAGGTTCCATGACATATTATTCAAGGAAATTATCGCGGATGCATTCAATGAACCCTTCCTCAAGGCTGCCATGACCGACCTGGTTTGACCAATCGATATGTAGATTAAAATCCCCCATAATAATTGCTGTACCATTTTTACATGCATTAGCTATTTCTATGTTTATTGCCCACCCCACCACGATGTTATTATTTGGTGGCCTATAAACCACACCTATCAGTGACTTCTTCTCCCTGCTATTCCTAATTTCCACCCAAATGGATTCAACGTTTTGTTCAGTAGAACATATATCATCTCTCCATACCACCCTGAGATCATCCTTAAGAATCAGAGCAACACCACCTCCCTTACCTTCCTGTCTGTCCTTCTGAATAGTTTGATACCCCTGGATATTTAACTCACAGTCATGACCATCCTGTAACCATGTCTCTGTAATGGCCACTAAATCATACCCACTTACCATGATTTGCACTCTCAACTCATCCACCTTGTTTTGAATTCTCTGAGCATTCAGATAAAGTGCCCTTATGCCAGTTTTTGCCCCTTCTTTTTGGGTCCTATTACCTCCATTACTAACAGCTCTTGAGTTCTCCTTCCCTTTAACTTTTTTCCTAATTTTCAATGGAGTTGAAGCTTCCTCATCAACTGCTAACCTGCTGCTTTGCCTTACATTAATTGTTATTCTCCCTCTGCGCTCACTTCTCCCGTCCCCCCTACTTACTAGTTTAAAGTCCTATTAACAACCCTATTTACCCTTTTCGCCAGAACACTGGACCTGGCCCTGTTCAGGTGGAGTCCATCCCAGTGGAATAGATCCCTCCTGTCCCAGAACTGAAGCCAGTGCCCCATGAAAAGGAAACCCTCTTTCCCACACCACTCTTTTAGCCATGTGTTTACTTCCCTGATCCTCGCCTCCTTATGCCAATTTGCACATGGCTCGGGCAGCAATCCAGAGATTATGACCCTTGAAGACCTGTTTTTTAATTTTGTTCCTAGTTTTTCATAATCCCGAAACAGGTCTTTTTTCCTAGTCCTGCCTATGTTGTTGGTACCTACATGGACCACAACAACTGGATCCTCCCCCTCCCTCTCTAGTATCCTCTCAAGCCGGTCAGAGATGTCTCGCACCCTGGCACCAGGCAGGCAACACACAGTGTGGGATTCTCTATCCTGCTCGCAAAAGATACTGTCTATCCTGATGGTGGAGTCCCCTACAACTACAATCTGTCTTTTTGCTTCCCCCCTCTTGAATGGCCTCCTGGACCATGGTGCCATGGTCAGTTGACTCATCCTTCCTGCAGCCCTGTTCCTCACCCACGCAAGGAGCAAGTGCCTCATACCTGTGGGACAATGTCAAGGGCTGCGGCTCCTGTATTCCTATCTGTAGGGTCCCTCTACCTGCCTCACTCACAGTCACACACTGCTGTCCCTGCCTGCAGATCGAATTAACATTAGTTAATCTACCAGGTGTGACTGCCTCCTGGAACACAGCATCCAGGTATTTATCCCCCTCCCGGATGTGCCGCAGTGTTTGGAGATCAGATTCCAGCTCAGCAATTTTGAGCTGGAGCTCCTCAAGCAGCCAACACTTGCTGCAGATGTGGTCACTGCCGTTCTCAATAGGATCAGCTAGCTCCCATATCATACAGCTACAACACATCACCTGGCCTGCCATCTCTACTTAGTTAATTATTTAAAATTATTTTTTTTGTTTTAGTTTTGCAGTGTTCTCTGCACCAGTAAGTTTACTCCGTTATATACTTAAACAGACTTCGGCTTTGCTTACCGACCCGCTCCCAGAGGATTTGGCGTCTAGGTGACCACTGCGAAAGATAACAAAAAGATGAGGAAAAAAATGCGAATAGCTTACCTGCTCACCACACTTAGGTGTTATTATTAGGTTCGAGGAGGTGGAAGGGTGGGAGACACTACGTGTGCAGTGTCTTGGGTATTAGTTAAATCTCAAATTTATTGGGTGGAAGCTTACCCTCCCAGGCTGCCCTCGCACCTCCTTCCGGACTCCTGCCGCTGAAACAACTGAAAGGCCGCAGTCACGCGAGGTAAGACTTTTATAATTGAAAAGCTTACCTTCTCAGGCTGCCCTCGCGCTTTCTCCCAGACTCCCACCGCTGAAACAACTGAAAGGATCTGACTAAAGATTGCTGTTCATGATTCAGCCTTATCTTTTGCTCTGATGTGTTGGTCTCTTCCATCATTTTAAATAGGGATATTTGCGAAGAAGTCCTCCTGCAGTTGAGTTATTAAATTGGCCACCACCATTCACAGCTGGATGTGGCAGGAGTGCAGAGCTTTGGCCTGATTCATAGATTGTGGACTTGCTTGGTACTGTCCATCACTCACTTCATGTGTTGTTTGGTAGGTAGTCCTGCGTTGTAGCTTCACCAGGTTGACGTCTCATTTTTAGCGATGCCTGGTGCTGCTCCAGGCATGTCCTCCTGAAATCTTCATTGAACCAGGATTAAAGTCCTGGCTTGATGGCAATGGTAGTGATATATGTGCCAGGTTATGAGGGTGCAGATTGTGTCTTTGTACAAGTCTGCTGCTGCTGATGGCCCATAGTTACTTTCTGGATGCCCCCCCTTGAATTTTTTAGATCCATTTGAATTCTATCCCACTTACCATGGTGATAGCGCTACACAGCATAGCTGGGTGCTGACAGCACCTTTCAAGCCCATGACCACAGTCACTGAGATGGACAAGACAGCAGATGCATAGAACCCAGCTGCAAATTCCCCTCCAAGCCTCTCAGCCAGCTGACCTTTTTTTTGTTTGCAGGATATAGACGTCACTGGCCCTGCCAGAATTTATTACCCTCCTCTAATTGTCCAGAGGGCTGTTGACAGTGAACCACTTTGCTGTGGATCTGGACTCACTTGTAGGCCAGACCAGGTAAGGATGGCAGTTTCCTTCCCTAAGGAACATTAGTGAACCAAAAGGGTTTTTCTGACAAGCAGTAACGGTTTCATGGTCACCATTAGGGTCTTAAGCCCAGATTTCTTTTCTTTTGAATTCACATTCTACCATCTACCATGGCGGGATTTGAACCTGGGTCCCCAGAATGTTACTTGGGTTTCTGCATTAATAGTCGAGCAATAGTACTATTAGATCATTGCGTCTCCTAATTGGAAATCTGTCACTGTTCCTTCACTGTCACTGGGTCAAAATTTTGGAACTACCTCCCTAACAGCATGATGAATGTTCCAAATCCCACTAAAGACTGTAGCAATTCAATAAGACTACACTTACTCCAAAATTAGGGACGGGCAATAGATATTGACATTGCCATTGATGCCCATATCTCATGAATAAATAAGAAAATTAGTATGGTACCGAATAATAAACCAATGAGTGGCCCATTAAAACATCATTAATTCTGCCCTACTGATTCATAATTAATGAATTGTGATACTTAGTAATGGTAACCACATTAATATTGATTAATTATTAGCATCTTTGATGGTGTCCTCCTATCCTCTGGGACAGAAACGTGATAAATGAGAAAGACAGGAAATTAAAGCACAGTGGTGGGATTTGTGGGCCTCTGCATTTAAGGACCAATTTAGAGAAGAGATGATCCAGGTCTTTAAAACATAATGAAGATGGATGAAATTTTTTTTTGCTTCAATTGACTCTGTACTGCTAGATGTATTTACCCAAAAGTTACCCTCAGTGGAATAATTGAGCTAAAAACAATTGTATTGAATTGTGACACAGGGTCAAAATGAATAAAATGATTTTTTTCAGTGATATCCACCTGGAGGGAAATATTCCACCAATCTTCATTACTCACTTATTAAATCCATAGAGGCTCTCTCCTCTGTACAAAGAGCTCATTAATTGCCAATCCAGTAGGTCTTGTTCATTTAATATACATGTCAAAATGTGATTATTTTATGGCCATAACAGATTGGCTTGATTAAAAATGTTAATAATTCAATGAATCTAACCTTGATTTCATTTGTACATAACAAAGTCAGCCTTCAACCTTGAGGTAAACTGCATTGTTACCAGATCACCACACAGTCCTGATAGAGTGGTTCATTTGCTTATCGCCTGTGGAAGTTGGCACATAAAAAATTGAATGGTTGCCGATGCACCATGGAGAAGGTTCCTGCGAAGCGTATGTACTGATGTTGGCCAAATGGGCCGAATAACACAGGAATAGGCTTTCCAGCCTATCAAAGCTGCACCACCATGTGGTAAATCATGAACCACAATGTCAATGTCTCACAATGAGTCCATTGTGTCATTTGTCTCCAGAAACCTATCAATTTCAGTCTTCAACATGCTCAATCATTGAGCTCTTAGATAAAACTCCAAAGGTATACCAAGCTCTGAATGAAGAAATTCCTCCTCATTTTGGCTTTAAAGCGAAGGATCAATGATTAACCTAATGACCCAGATAATGTTCTGGAGCACCTGGTTTCAAATCCTGCCATACAGATGGTGGGATTTGAATCCATCAAGAAAAATAATTTTGGAATTATTAAAAAGAGTCAAATAATGATCATGTGTAAAAGCCCATCAAGTTCATGAATAACATTTTATCGAAGGAAATCTGCCATCTTTTTACCTGGTCTGGCCTACATGCAACTCCAGACCCACAACAATATGGTTGAATCTTAACTGTCCTCCTAATTGGCCTACAAAGCCACTAGGACATATCAAGGACAACTACGGATGGGCAAGAAATAAGTACAAGTTTGAGGGGAGTACAGGGACCTCGGGGTTCACACACTCAATTCTCTGAAGGTGCCCAAGCAAGTTGAAAAACTTGTTAAGAAGGCTTAGGTTCTGAGGATCATTGGATTTATAAATAGAGGCACCGTTTATAAAAGCGAGGAATTGAAGCTACAGCTCCACAAATCATTGTTCAGGCCACACTTGGAGTATTGTGTTCAGTTCTGGGCACCTTATTTACCAAAGCATGTTAAAGCCGTGGACAGAGTTCAAAGAAGATTTACTGGAATGATACTAGGAATGTGGGATATTTGATACAAGGAAAGATTAGAGAGATTGGGCTTATTCTTCTTGAAGATGGCCTTATTGAAATGTTTAAAATTATGAACAATTTTGACAGAGTAAATAAGGATATTCTGTTTCCACCAGTTGGTATGTCAATAACCATGGGTTACAATTTCAAGATTGTCAACAAGAGAGTTAGGAATGAGATGGAGGAAAAATGTCTTTATTCAGGAAGTGGTTAGGATTTAGAATACACTGCCTGGGAAAGTGCTGGAAACGGGTTTCATGGGAGGTTTCAAAAGACACCTGGATATGTATTTGAAAGTGATTAATTTTGAGGGCTACAGAGATAGGGCTAGAGAATGGGACTATCTGGGTAGCTCGTTCAGGAGCTGGTATAGACACAATGGGTTGAATGGCCTCCTTCTGTACTGTAAAATACTTTGATTCTGTGAAATATAGGCAATAGTGACTTCATCGCCTATGCTCCCTCAATTATAAATATTCCTGAGATAAGGGGACCGAAACTGACCTGAATCTGCGCTACAGACTTCTAAAGGTGAGAATCAAAGGAGATGCAGGTCTGGTTGGAAAGTGCAGAATTTCAGCCACAATTTTATTGACTGGCACAGCCAACTCAAGGACACCTTTTTATTTCACCAAATTATAGTCCATACAGTGAAGACAAAAACTTTTCCCTCAAAGATTGTAAGCCGACGAGTTGAACTGTGCTGTGATTGTTTCTTTAGGATGTTTGTGAATGGAGACAGAGGGTCCAGAATATGGACACAGTTTGCATTGGCCCAGGCACTGGAGCAGCCACGTTCTCATAGTGCCTGGAGGACAGTCCATATGAAAGTCACATTCACACCCAGGCCATGAGACAGATCTGACTGCTGGGTCCAACATAAGTTCAGGTAAGTTTAGAAACTGCATCGAACAAATTGAAGATTCTCAAGAATTAAAGCAACAACAGGAGCAAATATTTGATCATTTTATCCACAATTTCCTTCTACAATACCATTAACTCCCCCTTCTCACTCTCTGGAGCACCATTAGGGCTTTTGGAATCTTAGATTCATGAGGTACACAACAGGCCCTTTGGCCCATCGAATCTGCATTGATGAAGCTACTCAATATCTACTAGACTCTCCAATTTCCAACATTTGACCCATAGCCTTAAATGTCATGACATTTCAACGGCTGATCCCATACATTTTAAAGGTTGCGAGGTTTCCCACCTCAACTGCCCTCCAAGGTAGTACATTTCAGATTCCTACTACCCTCTTTTTGAAAAAAAATCCTCAAATTATCTCTAAATCTCCTGCTTTTCGTCTTAAAAATATGCCGCATTGTTTTTGACCCTTTAACCAGGAGGGACAGCTGCTTTCTATCCATCCTGTACTTCATAATGGTATACACCTCAATCATCTCCTCCCTCAGACTGTGACTAGTGAATACAGGAAAAAGATCATACAGGTCTCCGCTCTGCTGATTTTACTGGAATCTGTCATGACTCCTATATTTTCTGTAATTCACAGGCCCTGGAGTGTTTTGAAGCCTCAGTTAGGTCGATAGCTGATTCCTTAGTGACAACACCTATTCCTTCTGGGCCTGGTTGACACTACCAGTGAGGCAGTCCCAGACCACAACAGAAGAGTATTACAATGCAGCTCACACGTACAACAGAGCCATCATCGAATAGATCACTAGCTTACTGAAAATGTGTTTTGCTGCCTTGTCCACTCTGAGCACACATGGATTGTCATGCTCTGAAGGGCATTGTACAACATAGCCATGCAGTATTGTGAACCATTGGAATGAGACAAGAGGATTATGGGGAGAAGTCAAGAGAATGTGCTTGAAAAACATATCAGCCATGATCAAATGGCGGAGCAGATACTATGGGCTGGATGGCCTAATTCTGCTCATACATGATACCTTATGCTGTAAGAGGGGGAGGCACTGCTTCTCAGAGAAATATGAATTTGATAAGGCTGAAGAGGAAGCCTGGATTGTGCTTGAGACTTTATGGGATGTCAGGTCTTTAGAGAAAAATTAAAGCAATGCCACACGATTGACCCCAAGAGTGAGGTACCTATAAGACCACTGTCCCAGGACTGGAACTCCATTGTTCGGGATTTTTGCCAACCCTGCCAGTCTTTCTCTGGAATAATCTCTGAATCTGCTTCACAATTGAACAGATGTCAATGACGTATAAGGCTGAGAATTCAGATCCAATACCATCGCAACAAGGCTTTCAGTGTCACCTATAACATTTCAATTACCCCATTTGAGATTATTCCCCAGTAGCCTCATCGACAATGTCTAGACGGTAATTCTGAGGACAAGGTCATATGAGACTCATGACAGGCCTTACATCCCAGGTCCTTATTGTCTCACCCGAGATGTAGATTTGCTTCTCCTGCATGGCAATGTGCAGATTTAAACAAGTCAAGTGACACCTAACCTCCTGTCTGTGTGCACCTCCATCATAGATACTGGCTTGTCAGTAGTACTTTGGATCCAAGTATTCCAATGTAATGTCACTGGATTAGTAATCCAGAGGCTTGGGCTAACACTTTCAGGATATGGATTCAATTCCCACCAAGCTGCTGGTGGAATTTAAATTCAGATAATTCAATCTAAAATATAAGTTTTTCTCCATGTTGGTTACCATTGCAACTACCATCAATTGTCATAAAAGCCCACCTAATTTACCGATGTCCGTTAGGAAGGGAAATCTCCCATCATTACCCAGTCTGGTCTATATGCGATCCCAGGCTTGTGGTAATATTGTTGACTTTGAACTGACCTCTGAAATGGCCTAGCAAGTTCAAGGGTACTGAGGGAAAGGCAACAAATGCTAACCTTGGCAGTGATACCCACATCCTAAAAAGAACAAAATTAAAAGACTTAATGATACCCTACTCATTAATTCCTCTTCAGTGTCTCATTATCCAGCTACCTGAGGGGTAGGGGGTGGTTAGCATGCTATTGCCCATAGGGCTAGCTCATAACCCTTTATCATTTCCTTTTGAGGTCGAAAGCTGAGACCAGGCCTTCCTCCTGCAGCAATGATATCCTGCTTCTGCCTCACCAACTGGAATCACTGGCCCACCCTCTAAAACATTTGTTTATCCCTGAGGGTACTCCCCTACCAGCCTTCCTCTACCAATTCAGAATGGATATTTTGAAAGGAGCGAGAAACAATGGAACAAACTGTTTGTTACACTCACTGAATCAGGACCTGTAGAGTCATTGTGAATATCAATTTGTATTTATTAATCAACAAGACTGAGTCCTACTTTGATGAATTGCAGGGGGCATGTTGTTTATCATGCGACATGGTCAAATGAAATATGTGCTCCGTCAACAATTAATTGGATCTTCTAAATACTCCCACCTGCGATTTTACTGCATTACTTTAGTAAATCTACTTCAGTTGACAACAATTTATTGCTCCATTCCAATTACAACAACAACCCGAGGAATCCCCAGTGGCAGGAGGCCAAGCTGCTAATTGTGCAGTTTAATTTGAAACAGACAATGTCAGAAAAATCCAACAGGTCTGGCAGCATTGGTGGAAAGAAGAAGAGTATTAACTCTTCTGGGCAGTGACTTTTTACCTGAATTACCCAAAGGGGTATTTCCCATCTGACTACACTTTGGAAGGAGGATGATGATACAGACAACAAACAAGGGCAATACTTTTCATCCTCATCTTTTCCTTTATTCATTCATGGGATGTAGGCGTCATTGGCTAGGCAGCATTTATTGCCCATCCCTAATTGCCCAGAGGGCAGTTAAGAGTCAACCACATTGCTGCGGGTCTGGAGTCACATGTA
The DNA here is from genome assembly GCA_024137785.1 of Ginglymostoma cirratum. Lineage (NCBI taxonomy): Eukaryota > Metazoa > Chordata > Chondrichthyes > Orectolobiformes > Ginglymostomatidae > Ginglymostoma > Ginglymostoma cirratum. The sequence goes on from JAHRHZ010000249.1 coordinate 11,612,759, forward strand.
GGCCAGACCAGGTAAGGATGGCAGTTTCCTATACTAAAGGGCATTAGTGAACCAGATGGGTTTTTCCCCTGACAATCGACGATCAGCAATGGATTCAGGGAATCATTAGATTCCTAATTCCAGATATTGATTGAATTCAAATTCCACCATCTGCCATGGCAGGATTCAAATCCAGGTCCCCAGAACATTGCCTGAGTCTCTGGATTAACTATCCAGCGCTAATACCACTAGGCCATCACCTCCCTCAATTTGACATGCTTGCACTCATTGCCGGGACCTTTGACTATAAGAATTGAGATATCATATAGCAGTTGTACAGGACATTGGTTAGGCCACTTTTGGAATACTTTGTACAGTTGCAGTCACTCTGCTATAGGGAGGATATTATTAAATTGGAGACAATTCAGAAAAGATTTACAAGGATGTTACCGGGACTATAGGGTTTGAGTTATAGGGACAGGCTGGATAGGCTAGGACTTCTCTTCCATGGTGCAAAGGAGGTTGAGGGGTGACCTTATAGAGTTTTATAAAATCATAAGGGGCATAGATAAGGGGAATAGCAAAGGTCTTTTCCCTAAGGGAGAGTTCAAGAATTGAGGGCATAATTTTAAGGAAAGGGGAAAGATTCCAAATGGATCTGAGGGGCAACTTTTTCATACAGAGGGTGGCTTGTACTAGGAATGAACTGTCAGAGGACATGGTAGGTGCAAGTTCAGTTATAACATTTAAAAGGCATTTGGTCAGGTACATGAACAGGAAACGTTTAGAAGGATATGGGCTCAATGCAGGCAAATGAGACTAGTTTAATTTATGAACATAGTTTGACATTGATGAGTTGAACCAAAGGGTCTGTTTCCAGGCTGTATGACTCAATGACTCTGTGGTGCAGTTGTAGTTTTCCTACCGTTAAGGGCACTGCTGACTCACAGCGCCAGGGACCCGGATTCAATTCCAGTCTTGGGTGTAGAGTTTGCACATTCTCCCCATGTCTGCATGGGTTTCCTTTGGGTGCTCTGGTTTCCTCCCACAGTCCAAAAATGTGTAGTTTAGGTGAATTGGCCATGCTAAATTGTCCCGTAAGGTCCAGGAATGTGCAGGTTAGGTGGGTTAGCCATTGGAAATGCAGGGTTACAGGGATAGGGTAGGGGGATGAGTCTGCATGGGATGCTGTTTGGAGAGTCGGTATGGACTAAATGGCCTGCTTCCACTCAGTAGGGATTCTATGGACCAGGAGGACAGATTTCAAGACCTAATTATCCCAGGTGTGTACCGTAAAATGCCTGTACAGGTTGACTAACAATATCTGTGAGCTCGAGATAAAAGGTACTGCAGATGCTGGAGAATCCGAGATAACAAGGTGTGGGGCTGGATGAACACAGCAGGCCAAGCAGCATCATAGGAGCAGGAAAGCTTGACATTTTGGGCCTAGACCCTTCATCAGTCTTCTGGTGCGCTGGTAGTGTCCCTACCTCTGTACCAGGAGGCCTAGGTTCAAGTCCCACCTGGTCCAGAGGTATGTAATAACATCTCTATACAGGATGATTAGAAATATATGTAGGGACAGACCTTAGGATGAGGTTTTTGAGCATTTTGACACAGGGAGCGAGGAGGTATTGGAGGTTCTGGCAGGGTTTAAAGTGGATAAATCCCAGCTCCCGAATGAGTTGTATCCCAGGCTGCTGTGGAGGATGAGAATGGGAATTACAGGGGCTTTAACCTGAATTTTTAATTTGTTTCTGGCCACAGGGGATGGTCCAAGGGACTGGAGGACAGCTTAATGCAGTTCCACTTTGCACGAAAGATGGTAGGGATAAACCAGAGAATTACAGACTAGTGAGTCTCACATCAGTATTAGGGAAACTATTAGGAACGTTCTGAAAAGGGGGATTAATCTTTACTTGGAGAGGCAAGAATTGATTGGGGATAGTCAGCATGGCTTTGTTAGAGGAAGGTCATGCCTAACAAACCTGTTATAATTTTTTGAGTAGGAGCCTAAGTGTTCGGATGAGGGTGAAGCAGTTGATGATGCTCTTGGGATGCAGGATAACATGGCATTTTAGATCTAAAATTGGTTGGGCAACAGGAGACATAGGGTAGGTGGTAGAAGGCTGGTTTTGTGACTAGAGACTGGTAGCCAGTAGCATACGATAGAGATCATTGCTGGGTCCCTTATTGTTTATAATGTTCATAAATGACGTAGATGAGAATGTGGCAGAGATGATAAGTATGTTTGTGGATGGCACAGAGTTTGACTGAGTGGTTGACAGCGAGGTGTGAGGTGTTAGATTACAGAAGAGTAAAGGAGGATTGGTCATATGGACAGAGTAGTGGCAGATGTAAATTAACCCTGACAAATAAGAGGTGATACAATTCTGAAGAAGTTACAAGACAGGGGAGGTACTCAATGACAGGCACGGCACCAGGAAGCTCAGTGGAACATAGGGAAGTTGGGGTGATCGCCATTGATTTTGGAATGTGGCAGGACAGGTTAATCATGTAGTTAAAAGGCAAATGGGACACATCTTTATCAAAGATGATAAGAGGAGGGAGGTTATGTTGGAACTGTACAAAACTTTGTTCAGACCTCAGCAGGAGTATTGTACGCAGTCCTGGTCACTGCATTACAGGAAGGATATAATTGCACTGGAGGGTCTGCAGAGCATGTTGCTTAGGATGAAGCGATGTTGGATAAGCTTGGATTGTTTTCTTCAGAACAGGGAAGGTTGAGGGGGGGCCTGATTTAGGTGTATAAGATTTTTGTTTTATTTATTCACAGGATGAGGGCTTCTCTGGCCAGGCAGCATTTATTGTCCTTCCCTAATTACCTAGAGGGCAGTTAGGGGTCGACCACATTGCTAGGGTGTCTAGACTCACATGTAGGCCAGACCAAGTAAGGCTGGCAGTTTTCTATCCTAAAGGATAATAGTGAACCAGATGGGCTTTCCTGACAATTGACAATGAATTTATGGTCATTATGAGACTCTTAATTCCAGATTTTTTAAAATTGAGTTCAAGTTCTACCATCTGTCATGGTAAGATTTGAGCACAGGTCCCCTGAGCACTTCCTGGGTGTTGAGATTAACAGACAGGTGATGAGACCACTACACCACAATCACTAGAAAGCAGCAGTCTGCTGTTCCCCTTGATTGAAGGATCAAAAAGGAGGGCCATAATTTTAAGGCAAAAGGCAGGAGGTTTAAAGGGGGTTTGTGGAAAACTCCTTCACTCAGAGAGTGGTACGAATCTGGAATGCACTGCCTGTGAGGCTGGATGACGTGAGAAACTTCACAATACTTGAAAAAGTATTTGCAACATCATAGCATTCAAGGCTATGGACAGAGTGCTGGAAATTAGGATTAAAAGTAGATTCAGATTAGGTTTAATTGTTGCAGACTTGATGGCTGAAGGGCCTCTTTTGTACTGCAGGATTTGATGATTGGGAAACCTAATTCCCAATTACTTTCTCTTTGACAATATCTCAGTCACTCAGTGTCCACTTGAGAACCAATCAGTACTCTTTTCCCCTGTATTGGAGAGTGGAATATTTTGTTATCATTGGCCCTCATATGTGTCCTTTTGTTGGTCTCTTTGCTCAACAATTCTCACAGAGCCTCCTCTGTGGGTACAATGGAAAGAAACAATTGATTTAAACATTGATGGTTTCATTCAATGCCAGGTATGTCAATCATGTCTTCTTGAGTTTGCTGTAGGAGCCAATCAGAACAACTATCAATACAGCCATAGTCAACTTTAGTATCTCTGACTCGGTTGGTGTAGCCCACACCATTGTAACACTGCCTCACTGTGGGAGTCATGCCACAATGGGACCATTCAAGGCTGTTCTTCAGTCTGTCCTACACTGTAAATCCTCCTTCTAAATCCCATCTTAATCTCTAAACTATAAACGAATATAATCTGTTAACTGGTTGACACTGATCTCAGTTACTTACAGCCTTTGGCTCTTGCCAAACGTTGTTAATGATACCTGAATAACTTGGTCACTATCACATTGCTCTTTGTGGGCTTTGCTGTGGGCAACTTGACTGTCATGCTTCCTGTATTGCAACAAACTATGTTTCATTTGTACTCCTCCCTCCGGACAAACCTCAGAGAATCTCTCTCCCGCTGCAACCCTCTCCTCCTCTCCACCTATCCTCTCCTCTATCCATCCTCTATCCGCCTCCCCCTCTCTCCCTATTTATTTCAGAACCCTCTTCCCCTCTCCCATTTCTGATGAAGGGTTTAGGCCCGAAACGTCAAGTTTTCCTGCTCCTATGATGCTGTTTGACCTGCTGTGTTCATCCAGCCCCATGCTTGTTATCTATGTTTCATTTTGTTTACTTTGAAACATTTTAGAACATCCTAAGGTTGTGAAAGATTTTATATAAATAAAAAATATCTTTTCCTTGCCTGCCTGATCCTAACACTTCCAGCACCTCTGGATTTTAAAAATTGAAGCCATACTTTCTGAAGAAAACCGGAGCAATCCTTGAAGCAGGACAAAGGAATGAGGCAGAAGACATTAGAAATTGATCACACTTTCCTGGAAATAGAAATGCTGTTACCAAGCCGCCCTGTTCATGTCACCCATCCCCCATACTGCCGATTTCGAAAATACAGACAACCTGCAGTCACATTTTATGGGAGCCTGACTTATGTTGCGAAGTTGGTTAGAATACTTGTGGTTTGGGAGTCAGGAAGTTAGAATTTGCTATTTGTAAAATTCTAAGGGGAAAAGCATTGTGTGGTCCCTTTAAAAGATGATGTGTTTTTCTCTGTGCTTTGAGATTTCAAATGGATGTCTCTGAGCAGCAGCTTGAAAATTTACAACTACACAGACAGCACCCAGATTGAAACATTTGCATCATAGGGCGGTACAGTTAGCAGGCCAAGCAACAGTTTTTACCAAGACAAGTTTTGAATTTAGCCAATCAATTTTAACCAGGCACTTAGTTACCAAAGTCCAATTAAATTTAAATCTAGTGGTTTTGACAACATAGAACCAATCCTATTGTAAGAAACTGATATGACATCAGGGGTATAAAAGAAGGGGGCAGATGGACAAAGACCAGAGAGCTAACTGCCTTCTGCCAGAGTTAGTAGCCCCCAGGTCCTGTGGGAGAATCACTGGCTCTCACAGTCTCCTCTATGTATTAGAGAAAGCACCATCTAAATACAATTGTACCAACAGCACAACTAGTTAACATTCCTGACAGAAGAATCAATGGAAAAGGTATTCCTGACAGCAGAATCGACAGAGAAGTAGCAGAAAGTTCCACCAGACATGCAACCTGTCTGTAATTTTGAGAGATTATTTTTTAAAAGTTATTTTTTATAAGTGGGACTTGTATTTATTAGAACAGCATTCCCCATTAGACTCTTGCTTTATTAGGGAATAGTTAGTAGTCAGACAGGGTTTATTCGGTTTGTTAATAGCTAATTAATTTGTTCACTGTTAGAGATAGACAAATAAATTGTCACATGTTGATTGTAAAGTGAGTGTCAGGGATTTATTTTATTTGACCGTGAGAAGTTGCTGAAAGGCAGCAACTACTTTGCACGCTCCTTTTACAGATTTTTGAGTGAAGTGCTCCTCTTCAGGTGTTGCTGTGTTCTCAGAGGGGAGGGGTATCAACCTCCACTTTATAACGCTTACAATGCCTCAAAATGCATTGTTCACAACAAGTAAAGTTGGGAAATAGACCTCGAGTGCTGAATCCGAGGCTTTTTTTAACTAAGACAGGGCATGCAATGAGAAATCACCCCCTTCACTAGAGCTGTCATATCTATTTTTCAAACCAAATTCCACGGTCAGGAAGTCAAAGCAAAATCATCTCAATCGAAAGTGCCGTTTGCTGTGAAGGGATTGTTAGTCAGTTGTACCATGGAGTGGAACATCTAAACAAATTGCTGGGCCTGTTGCCCTTGTAGTGCCAAGAACTGTGTGACTGTTCTCAACCAATCCCAAGGCGAAGCTGTATTGACTGAAAACTAATAACACCGATGGAAGGCAGAACTTTGAAGGTTCTTCCAAAACAAGCATGAGCCCAGTGACCTTGCAGGTTTCCTTTTTGTAATTTACTTTTCATAAATATTCATTGATGCATCTTGACAGTGAATGATAATTAGACAGGGATGAATCACATCATTATGAGAAGAGTCATCTTAATCTAAAGAGAAAGATGCTTTTAATGCTGCAAGATGTTTTGTTACTGTATTATGAAGATATTTTCTGAGATTGTTGTCATTCACATGCCATATCTCATTTAAATTAGACCCTTGGGAAACAAGGACCTGAGTGACAGACTTGGGTATGGTAGAGGAGACGGAGGATGATAGATTTGTTCTTATTTTTATCATTAACTTCAGTGCCTTGTTCTCATCCTGCATGTTAAAGAAGATTGTAAAATACCGATGAGAAAGGGCATTGATAAAATACATAATCACATAGTGGAACTAAGTCAATCAGTTGAGGGAGGCGGGGGAAGAAGGGAGTGGCAGCTACACTCATCTTTTCCCACTTGACATCAGCAATGCCTCTTCCAAACTCATCAACGTAACAGGTGACTGTACTAAACCAACACAAATACTCGAAGTTGGCAGGATTAGTTAGTAAGAAGGTTAAGAAAGTCCATGTTTTGTTTTTAAACAGGGAAACGTGGAACACAAAAGCTGGGAATTCAGGCTAAAAATCTTTAAAACTCATCCGTTATGAAATGCAAGTGGTGCACTATTCTGGACATTGGCAAGGGTATCAGGAGATTTCATGTGGAAATAGAACACCAGTTAACATAAAAGAATGAAAAAGTCCTTTACTGTGCTACACTGTGAATAGAAGTAGGTAGTAAGAGGCCGAGTGAGCCCAGTTAGGGAGAAAAAGGGTGATATGAAACATAGGACAAGGTTGGATACTTGTTGAGTACTTTGTTTTGAAGTTTACCCAGGAAAAGGACAGTAATAATATGGTCAGTGAAAGTTGGGATGGTACTTTGTATTTTCTGAGACTGTAAGCCCTTAGAAAAGGGGGATTATGCTTGATTAAACTCATTGCTTTTTTGATAATGTAATGGAGAACATTGGTAAGGGAAAGTAATGTGTTCTATGTGAATTTTAAGAAAGCATTTGATGAAGTACCACAAAAAAGGTTAGATAACAAAATTAAAGGCTGCGGACGAGAAGGATCAGTCTGAACTTGAATGTTAAAAAAATGTCAATTTTAGCCATGACAAATCATGTGTTACAGACTGGAATGTGGTAGACTGTAGTGTTCTCCAAGGCTCAGCACTAGAATGCACTGGTTTATGATTTGTTGCATGTAAGACATATACTACATCGATGTAGTGTATTTGGACTTTCAGAAAGCGTTTGACGAAGTCCCACATAAGAGATTAAAGTGTAAGATTAAAGCGCATGGGGGATTGTGGTAACTGTATTGAGATGGGCAGGAAACGGGTTGGCAGAGAGAAAACAAAAAGTAGGAATTAATGGGCCCTTTTTAAATCAGCAGGCAGTAAAGAGTGGGGTGCCACAGAGATCAGTGCTGGGACCCCAGCTATACACAATATATATTAATAATTTAGATGAGGAACAAAATGTAACATCTCCAAGTTTGCAGATGATACCAAGTTGGGTGGGAGAGTGAATTGTGACGAGGATGCAGAAATCCTTCAGCATGATCTTGGCAAGTTGGGTGAGTGGGCAAGTCAATGGCAGATGCAGTATAATTTGGATAAATGTGAGGTTATTCACTTTGGAAGCAAAAACAAGAAGGAAGATTACTACCTGAATAGCTATAAATTGGGAGTCAGAAGTATGCTGTGGGATCTGGGTGTCCTTGTGCACCGGTAGCTGAAGGTAAGCATGCAGGCGCAGCAGGCGGTAAAGAAGGCAAATGGTTTGTTGGCCTTCATTGCAAGAGGTTTCGAGCACAGGAGCAGGGATGTGTTGTTGCAATTATACAGGACCTTGGTGAGACCACACCTGGAATATTGTGTGCAGTTTTGGTATCTTTTTCTGAGGAAGGATGCCCTTGCTGTCGAGGGAGCACAGCAAAGGTTGACCAGGCTGATTCTGGGGGTGGTGGGTCTGACATATGAGGAGAGTTTGACTGGATTGGGATTGTTTTCACTGGACTTCAGGCAAATGAGGGGTGATCTTGTAGAGAATTATAAAATTCTAACAGGTCTGGACAGGGTAGATGCATGGAGGAAGTTCCCAATGGCGAGTGTGTCCAGAACCAGAGGTCACAGTATGAGTATTCGGGGGAGACAGTTTCGAATGGAGATGAGGAGACTTTTCTTCACCCAAAGAATGATAAGCCTATGGAATTCATTACCACAGGAAGTAGTTGATGCCACAACATTGAATGCATTCAAGAGGTGATTAGATGTAGCACTTGGAGCGAGTGGGATCAAAGGTTATGGGGAGAAAGCAGGATTAGGCTATTGAGTTAGACGATCAGCCATGATCATGGTGAATGGTGGAGCAGGCTCAAAGGGCCAAATGGCGTCCTCCTGCTCCTATCTTCCATGTTTATATATTTCTCTACATGACTTTCGTATTGAAATACTAAGTAATCTTTCATGATTTTCCAAATCTTGGAAATACTACTTGTGCCACAAGCTTCACCATTAAGCCTAAGACAGATAAGGGAAGTAAATGCATGGCTTGAGGGATCGTGTAAAACAGAGGGGATTTAGGTTTTGGGCCATCGGGATCACTTTTTGGGAAAGGTGTTTAGAAGAAATAGTAGAGTAGAAATGGAACTAAACTCCTGGCTGAATAAGTAGTGTAGTGGAGATAGGTTTAAAATTATAATGCAGCGTGTAGGTTGACTGATGGGCCTAGTTTTGGAAGGATCAGAAAAAGAAAGGGGTAAGAAAGGGAATGGGAAAAAAGAGGTGTGACAGACGGCTCAAGTGTTGACAAATGAAGAACGAATGGTCACCTTCCAATTGGCAAGAAAGAGATAAGTGCCGGACTAAATTTTATGTATGTGAATGCACAGAGTGTGGGGAACAAAGGTGGGGAACTGGAAGCAGAAATTGCTTTAGGCGGCAATGGCATAAAAACATTGACAGAAACATGGCTCAAGCCAGAGAAGGACTGGATACCTAATATCCCGGGTTATTATGTCAAAACAGGATGGGAAAAAGGGAGCAGCTGTAGTAGTCTTGATCAAAGGCTGATCAAGGTCATAGTCATTGAATGAGCTGCAGTTCTGGAATTAGAATATGTACGGTTGGAGCTGAGAAACAGGAAGAAAGCGGTGACCTTGTTGGATATTTATTATAAATCTCGGCATAGCGAAGACGATTATAGAAGAGAGCATTTTCGGGTAGATTATGGAAATCTGCAGGACAAGTAGGAATATGATAGTTGGTGATTTCAATTACCCAAGGATAGACTGGGAAAAAGGCAGAGTGTGTGCACAGAAGGGGAGAAATTCCTACGATGCATACTGGAGAACTTTCTGGAACAGCACATTTCTAATCCTGCCTGGCAGTGATGTGTGGGTGTGCTGTGCTGGGTCTAGTCCGAGGAAATGAGGCTGACCAAGTGGGAAATGTCAGAGTAGGGGACTATTGGGAAATAGTGATCATAACATAATAAGTTGACGATTAAGTTGGAAAAGGATAAAAATCAGCTACTGATTAATATTCCAGACTAGAAAAGGGCAGATTATAGAGGTTTAAAAGTTGAATTGGATCAAGTTGATTGGAAACACATTTTGGTAGATGAAGCAATAGATGAATAATGAGAGAATTTCAAAACAAAGATGAATAGAGCACGAGCTCATACCCATGAGAAATAAATATGGGTTATCCAAAATTAGAGAACCCTGGATGATTAAGGATATTGATGAGAAAATAAGGAAGAAAAGGTAGGATATTATGAATACTGGAATAATAATGACTATAAATTAAGGAAGAGTACCTCAAATGCAGGAGAGAGGCTAAGGCTGGAATAAGGAAGGCGAAAAGGCAACATTAGGAAAGGAAGACTGGCTGTGCTAAAACAAATAGTGAAATGTTCTTCAAACATATTATTAGTAAATGATTAGTGAAGTATAGAGTGGGATCCATAAGGAACAATTGGGTAAGCTGCTTACTGAAACAAAGGGTATGGCAAAGGTACTAAATGATAAATTCTGCTTCTGTGTTTACCAAATTAGAAGATAGTGACAATAGCCCAGTTGAAAACTGGTCCAGTTGACAGTAGCCCAGTTCAGCAACTGAACTATATAGTGATAAATTTTAAAAATGACGTTGACAAGACTGGTAGCACGCCAGGGAGAAAAGTTGCCTGGCCTGGAAGGGATGCATACCAGATGACAAAATTTGAAGGAGCAATTGTGGAACCATTGACAGAAATTTTCTAGGTCTCTCTGAATACAGGATTAATCCCAGGGGATTGGAGGATTGCAAATGTGACACGACTGTTTAAGACATGGGCAAAGGATAAAGGAAAAGGAGCAAATGATTGGGCGGCACGGTGGCACAGTGATTAGCACTGTTGCCTCAATGCGCTGGGGCCTTGGTTCAATTCTACTCCTGGGTGACCATCTGTGTGGCATTTGCACACACTGCCTGTGTCTGTATGTGTTTCCATCGTGTTCTCTAGTTTCTTCTCACTGTCCAAAGATGTGCAGGTTAGGTAGGTTGGCCATGCTAAATTGATCTGTAGAATCAAGGGATGTGCAGTCTAGTTGGATTAGCCATGGGAAATGCAGGGCTGGGAGCAGGTCTAGGATGAGAGGGTGGATCTGAGTGGGTCAGTGCAGACTCAGTGGACTGAATGCCCTCTATTTGCACGGTAGGGATTCTACAATAACCCGAGAAATATGGACCTATCATCTTGATGTCAACAGTGGGAAACCGAACGGAGGCCATAGCAAGGGATTAGATAAGCATACACTTAGAGAAAAATAATTCAAAACTGGACAGTCAACATGGTCTTATCAAGGTCAGGTCTTGGCTGACTGATTTAATTGAGTTCTTTGACGAAGTGCCACAGGTAGTGAATGAGAGTAGTGCTGTGGATTTTGTATATTTGGATTCTCAGAAAGCATTTGATTTGTCTCCAAATGTCAGGTTGGTTAAAAAGTTAGAAATGTTTGGGGTATGTTGCGTACTTGGCAGCGCGGATTAGAAGTTGACCAAAAGATAGGAAACTGGAGGTTATTTATAGATAGACATTTCGCAGAACGGAGATGAGTTGAACATGATATTTCCCAAAGATTGGTGTTGGGACCCTTGCTTTTTATGATTTATATAAGTATACTGGAAATTCTTTACTCAGAGAGTTGTTCAGATTTGGAATGCACTGCCTGAAAGAGTAGTGGAGGCAGATTCAGTAAGAGACAGATCATGAAATAAAGCTAGATAGACATTTGAAAGGGATAAACTCAGAGATCAAAGGAGCTGGGGCTGGAAAATGAGACTAGCTGGGTAGCTCTTTCAGTGACCGATACAGATACAATGGGTTGAATGACATCCTTCTGTACAGTAAAATTCTGCGTTTCTAAATTCTGTGATAATGATCCCAAGCTTGGAATTGGGGTTAACTGTGACAATCAGCCAAACGATTGCAACAAAATGTAGAGCAGATTAACTGAATGAGCAGACAAGAATTTAATACAGATGAGTGTAATGTGATGTATTTTGGCAGAATATGTTGGAAAAGGCTTTTAAGACTTAATAGTACAATTCTAAGGGGAGTGCAGGAGCATGGGGGATTGGATGTTCGTGTGGAAGATCCTTGAAGGAGGAAGGCCATGTTGACTTATTAAAACATCGAATCTTAGGCATGATAAATGGAAATATTAAGAACAAAACGCAGGGAAGTTATGATGAGCTTTTATAAATCTCTGGTTAAACGACAACTGGAATATTGCATCAGTTCAGGTTTCCTGAATTTAAGAAAGGCATTAGAGCCCTTGAGGAGGTGCAGGGCAGATTTACCAGAGTGGATCTAAGGATAAAGGATTTTAACCTCATGGTTACATTTGAGAACTTGTTATTGGTTAACAGTGTGTGTGACTTTTGACAGAGGTATATTAAATAATGACACGTTTGAATAAGGTAGATAAAGAAAAAACAGCTCGCATTTCCTAATGGTGCAAGTACTAGAGGACACAGGTTTATGATTTTGAGACAGGATACACAAGGGAAAATGTGAGGTGATATGTTTTTATACAGTGAGTGTAAGCAGTGCCACTTACTGCTTGTGAGGAGGGTGGAAACAGATGATAAATTATTGTAAAAGAAAATAAGAACTTGAATGAAACAAAATATATGGGCTACGGACATAGAGCAGAGGTGTAGGACTGACTGGATTGCTCTGCAGAGTTGTACAAACTCCTTCTGTGTCATAATAACTCTATGAGCAGAATACAATGTCTTCCCCTGAGGCGCGTTTGCTGGCAGATGGGACAGCTTCTACCCAAATTATGTTTGTGAGTTACTGCTGCCAGTTAAAGTCCTAAAGTCACCAACTAATGCTCACTCATGGGTCTCATCACTTCACTGCTGGTATCCATTCAGGCCGGAAGTCTGAGAATCAATTGCTGTTGGAGTTACTTTCAGGGCTGCCAGAGAGTGGCACTTCTCAACAGAGACTCAGGGTCTGACTGAGAGACCACCATTGGAAAATGGGGGACAATGCAGGAAGGCCATCCTTCCTGTAAAACCAAACCGGCAAATTCTCTCCCACCATCATCCATCCATGAGCCTTGAGTATCTCCATGATTCTGAGCTGTGTGTGTGAGCATTACAGGCAGCAGCCACCATCACGCTAGTGGTGCAGCCAGCTTCTTACTATCTAGCAGATCATTGGGGTGGGAAATCTGACCTTGGGCTCCTAGATCCTGGGGAGGGCCTGATTGGTCCAGACAAATACCCAATTGGCACGTAATTCAGTGAACTCTCCCAAAACAAGAGGATATGAGATTCTTTTCAGCCAATGGACGAGACCCCTGCCTTTTACTTCACATTATTTCCTTCAATTCCACAATTCTATGACTCTAGGATTACTGCTGGAATGAAGAACTTACATTATACACAGGCATCGGTGAAGTTGGATTTATTTTCCTTGGAGCAGAGAAGGTTTAGTCATGGGAAACAATTTCCTCCAGATGGAGGGTCAGTAACTAATGCTGTGGAGTTCTCGATTTAAAATAATTGAGAAAGCAAGTGAGTAGGAAATCAGAAACTTTTTTTCATATTTCATCATGTCGAACATAAAGGCATGATGGAAGAACTTGGCAGAAGAGCTTTAGGTGACATTTGGATATCTGTTTGAAGGGGACCAATTCACAGGATTGTAGGGGTGTATGACAAAATTAGGTTCTTCTTTCAAACAAATGCTGCAAAGGTCCAAATGACTGCCTTCCAGAACATAGAACCTAGAACATAGAACGTAGAACAGTTCAGCACAGTAAAGGCCCTTCGGCCCACGATGTTGTGCCAAACCTTTACCCTAAGCCTAAGGTCTATCTAACCTCCACCCAACCTCATACCATCATCCATATGCTGATCTAATAGCCGCTTAAATGCCCCTAATGAGGCCAACTCCACTAACCTCTCCGGCAATGCATTCCACACCCCGACCACTCTTTGAGTAAGGAATCTACCTTTGACATCTCCCCTATATCTACCTCCATTCACTTTAAAACTATTCCCCCTTAGAACAGCTACCTCGTCCCCAGGAAAATGTCTCTGGTTGTCCACTCTATCTACACCTCTGATCATTTTGTACACCTCTATCAAATCACCTCTCATCCTTCGTCATTCTAAAGAGAAAAGCCTTAGCTATCTCAGCCTTTCCTCATAAGACCTTCCCTCCATTCCAGGCAACATCCTGGTAAATCTCCTCTGCACCTTTTCCAATGTTTCCACATCTTTCCTGTAATGAGGCGACCAGAACTGGACACAATACTCCAGATGAGGCCGAACCAAGCTTTTGTATCGCTGGAGCATAACTTCATGGCTCTTGAACTCAATCCCTCTATTAATGAAAGCTAACACACCATAAGCCTTCTTAACTGCTCTATCCACCTGGGTGGAAGTTTTCAGGGAGCTGTGGGCATGAACCCCAAGATCCCTCTGCTCCTCCACACTGCCAAGAATCTTTCCGTTAACCCTGTATTCTGCTTTCAAGTTTGTCCTTCCAAAATGAATCACCTCATACTTTTCAGGGTTAAACTCCATCTGCAACTTTTCAGCCCAGGTCTGCGTCCTATCAACGTCCCTTTGTAACCTAGAACAGCCCGCCACACTATCCACAACTCAACCCACCTTCATATTACGCGCAAATTTACTAATCCACCCTTCCACTCCTTCATCCAAATCAATTACAAAAATCACAAATAGAAGAGGACCCAGAACAGATACTTACGGTACACCACTTGTACCTGAGCACCATGTTGAATATTTTCAGTCCACTACCACCCTTTGTCTTCTAAGGGTCAGCCAATTCTGAATCCAATCTGCCACATTTCCCCCTATCCCATACCTCCTTACCTTCTGCATGAGCCTACCATGGGGAACCTTATCAATGGCCTTACTTAAATCCATGTATACCACATCCACGGCTCTACGTTCATCCACGTGTTTGGTCATCTCTTCAAAGAATTCAATAATTCTGTTCCATATGATCATGGAGATAATCAAGTGTGGACTAAGAGCAAGCCCCACAATTATTGTGTGTTCAATCAGCTGCTGAAAATTGAAAATGGGGACAGATAATTGGACTCAGACTTCATTGTGTCAGGAAACCATCTCAGCCATTTACAGACAATTGTACCTCTTAGGCCATACAGTGCCTGAGCTGACCACACTCAATTTGTCTATTAGCTGAAGTCTGTTTTCCAGTGAGGAAACAGGTTGAAATCAATCCTAAGCCCTTTTCTAAAGAGGAGAGATAGGTGAAAGATGTTTTGATACAGGTGTTCAAAATTGTTAATGGTTTTTATCGAGCCATTCTTGGGGAGAGAGGGCAACTGTTTATTTCATTTTGTGAGTATGTAACTGAAGGGCATACATTGTATACCAACCGATGGACAAAGTAATGGTAAGGCATATTTTGAGTCAAATCACTGATACATGATTTTAGTAGCAATAGTGGTGAAAATGTAACAGCTTCTCAACAAGAAATGTGTAAAAATTGGAAAAAAAAAGAATAACTTCATTGGCTGATTGGAAAAGAGTAGTGAATTGTGACTAAGTGGTTCATTTTGTCAGGAAGTGATCACAGACAATGATAACCAACTGCGCTGTAAAAAGCTACAATTCCTAGTTTATATTCCCAAAGCCCAAATGCAGAGCCATTCTGTTTTTAATTCAAACATCAAAAAGTTCACATTTCCTTGCAGTTGATTTTACCAAGCCCTGTTGCCTAAAATGCACAAATAATCAGCTCTTGTAATTCTTTCCAGAGGGCATTTATTTGGAATTAAATAAAGGATATGTTGGACATGGCTCAGTGTGTAGCACTGTCACCTCCGTATTGGCTGGTCAGGTGCTCAAGCCTGACTTGGTAGCTCTGACTTCAGCTTATATTATCGGCAGACAATTCCGAGAAATACTGAATGAGTACTGTCCAAGGTGGACCTGATTGTTTTTTGAATGAATTATTCAACTGAAGTCTTAGTTTCCCTCTCCAATGGACATAAATGATCACACAAGACCAGTTTGAAGAAGAAGAGCAGGGATTTTCCTTTTGGTACCTGAGTGATATTTTCTCCTGACTGGAAAAGAAAAATGGATCATCTGGTCATCATCACATTCCTGTGTGCAAATTGGCTGCTGCCTTTCCTACATTTCAACAAAAATTCCACTTCACAAGTATCCCTTTGAATGTAAAACACTTTGGAAAGTGCTAAGCCTGTGAAAGAAGTATAAGTCCTTGTTCTTTCTTATTTTTCAAACTGTAGGAAAATCACTTCTCAGCATTATTTTCTTTCTGGAAGATTAATGAACACTAAGAAAAAAAATGACTGAAACAATTATCTCCTGTGTGGTAGGTTGGTCTTGCAAAGCAGATATTGATTTCCTTTCACCTGTATGATACTAGTTAGGTTTTTAAGAACGTATAAATATATGTGTATGCACTTGAAACTGCTTGGAAGTTCAGTTCAGGACCACGGACAGCACAAGTTTCACTGGGAGTTAATGGGTGGGATTTCAAGGACAAAAGAAATCACTGGGTGTGTGTAGCAATTCGCGTCAGCCAAAAATGTGGAGTTTCAATCTGTGAGTTTCATTCAGCACCATCCATATCTGAAAGCCGGTCTGATGGGCAGCTGGGATAAAGTGCAGAAAACTGCAGCTCAGGAGCACATAACTTACCTGCTGTTTGAGCTGGGGTTTGTGAGGAAAGGAAAAGTGGGTGCAGGGGATTGGACAGTTGGTGGGGAGTGAATGAAAGGTGTAGTGTTCAGGAAGACAGTGGGGCTTACGGAAAGTGGTCATGGGGCTGGTCAAAGGGGTTCGCATTCAGAAAAAGAGGGCCTCATTTATCTCGGGAGTGGTGGTGATTAGGGAGGGACAGGCTTCTCCTGATCATTAAGCAGGAAGCAGGTTAGCTTGCTAAAGAGTATAAGGAGTGAACATGCCTCTGTCTCCTGGACTAAAGAAGTGTTAGATTTGGAGTGCTGAGGACTGAGAATCAGAGAATGGGAACAGCACAGAAGGAGGCCATTCAGCCTGTTGTGTCTGTGCAAAAAGGAGAAGTTCCTAGTTCTCTGACCTCACCCTTTGTCAGTAGCCATAAACATTTTCTTTCCTCTTCAGTTGACAATCCATCTTTTCTTTGAAAGACACAGGCATCACGGTGGAAACACGAGTAATCTCCCAAAAATTCAAGAGAGTCAGGGGGCAGAGCCATCACCAAGGAAAAGGCGCTAGTAAAACTGATTGGTCTGAAGGTGGACAAATCACCTGGACCAGATAGGCTACACCCCAGAGTTCTAAAGGAGATAGTTGAAGAGATAGTGGAAACATTAGTGGTGATCTTTCAGTAATCGCTAGACTCAGGGAAGGTCCCAGATGACTGGAAAATTGCTAACATCACACCCCTGTTTAAAAAGGGAGTAAGACAAAAGACAGAAAATTACAGGCTGATTAGCCTAACCTATGTCGTGGGTCAGATTTTGGAGTCCATTATAAAGGATGAGATTTCTGAATATTTGGAAATGTATAGTAAAATAGGGCAAAGTCAGCATGGTTTCATCAAGGGGAGGTCATGCCTGACAAATATGCTAGAATCCTTTGAGGAATTAACGAGCAGGGTAGACCAAGGAGAGCCAATAGATGTTATCTACCTGGATTTCAAAAGGCCTTTGATAAGGTATCACACAGGAGGCTGCTGAGTAAGATGAGGGCCCATGGTGTTAAAAGCAAGGTTAAAAGATTGGCTGTCTGGCAGAAAGCAGAGAGTGGGATAAAAGGGTCTTTCTCAGGATGGCAGCTGGTGACAAGTGGTGTTCCACAAGGGTCTGTGCTGGGACCACAACTTTTCACTTTATACATTAATGATCTAGATGAACGAACTGTGGGCATTCTGGCTAAGTTTGCAAACAATACAAAGATAGGTGGAGGGACAGGTAGTATTGAGGAGGTGGGGAGGCTGCAGAAGGATTTGGACAGGTTAGGAGAGTGGGCAAAGAAGTGGCAGATGGAGTACGATGCGGGAAAGTGTGAGGTCAAGCACTTTCTTACAAGGTAAGAATAATAAAAGCATGGACTATTTTCTAAATGGGGAGAAAATCCAGAAGTCTGAAGTGCAAAGAGACTTGAGAGTTCTAGTCCAGGATT
The DNA here is from genome assembly GCA_024137785.1 of Ginglymostoma cirratum. NCBI lineage: Eukaryota > Metazoa > Chordata > Chondrichthyes > Orectolobiformes > Ginglymostomatidae > Ginglymostoma > Ginglymostoma cirratum. Next base: position 11,630,575 of record JAHRHZ010000249.1, read on the forward strand.
CTCTCAAGGTAAGGTTGCAGGTCGAGTCAGTAGTCAAGAAGGCAAATGCAACGTTGGCATTTATTTTGAGAGGACTTGATTATAAAAGCCGGGATGTACTGCTGAGGCTTTATAAGGCTCTGGTCAGGCCACATTTGGAGTATTGCGTGCAGTTTTGGGCCCCATAATACAGGAAGGATGTACTGGCCCTGGAGTGGGTTCAGAGGAGCTTCATGAGAATGGTCCCAGGAATGGAAAGCTTAACACATAAGGAACGTTTGAGGTCTCTGGGACTATACTCATTGGAGTTTAGACGGATGAAGAGAGGTTAATTGAAACTTTCAGAATACTGAAGGGCCTGGACAAAATGGATTTGGGAAGATATTTCCATTGGTAGGAGAGACTAGGACCTGAGGGCACAGCCTTAGAGTAAAGGGAAAACCTTTTAGAACGGAGATAAGGAGAAACTTCCTCAGCCAGAGAGAGTCTATGGAATCGACTGCCACATAAGGCTGTGGAAGCCAGGTCACTGAGTACACTTAAGACTGAGATAGATATGTTCTTGATTATCAAGGGGATCAAGGTTTATGAGAGAAAGCAGGAGAAAGCAGGGGTTGAGGAACTTATCAGCCATGATTGAATGGTGAATCAGACTCGATGGGCCAAATGGCTGAATTTCTGCCCCTATGTCTCATGGCCTTATAGCCTCACAATTGGCCCTGGCTCCACCACATTCGCGGGCAGTGAATTCTACAGAATTACCACTCATGTTGTAAAAGAAAAAGTCTTCTTCACACTGTCATTGCTCCCTTTGCCAATCTGTATCCTCTGGTTGTCCAAAATTACTTGGCTGCAGGGTTCCCAGGCTGAATATGATTTGCTGTTCCTGCAGCCTTCGGGTGGCATCACTGTGGCATTGCAGGAGGCCCAGGATGGACATGTCATCTGAGGAATGGGAGGGGGAGTTGAAATGGTTCATGACTGAGAGGTGCAGTTGTCTGAGTTGCGAACCATTTCAACTCACCTTCCCATTCCTCAGATGACATGTCCATCCTGGGCCTCCTGCA
>JAHRHZ010000249.1:11631720-11648357 GCA_024137785.1 Ginglymostoma cirratum
CAAAATCTCCCCTCCCCCAACCGCATCCCAAAACCAGCCTAGCTCATCTCCACCTCCCTAACCTGTTTTCCCTCTCACCTCAAGCCACACCCCCATCTCCTATCTACTAACATCATCCCGCCCCCTTGACCTGTCCGTCCTCCCTGGACTGACCTATCTCCCCTTACCCCCCTACTTACACTCACCTTTCCTGGCTCCATCCCCGCCTCTTCGACTTGTCTGCCTCCTCTCCACCTATCCTCTCCTCTATCCATCCTCTATCCGCCTTCCCCTCTCTCCCTATTTATTTCAGAACCCTCTTCCCCTCCTCCATTTCTGATGAAGGGTCTAGGCCCGAAACGTCAAGTTTTCTTGCTCCTCTGATGCTGCTTGACCTGCTGTGTTCATCCAGCCCCATGCTTGTTATCTCTTTAGAACCGACTCAGGTTAAGGCATGAAATTGAACATAGAACAGCATAGCGCAACACAAGAAGAGGCCCTTCAGCCCACGAAGTCAGTGCTGATCATGATATCATTCTAAACCGTTACCATCTCCCTGCACATAGTCTATTTCCCTCTGTTCCCAGCCTGTTCATGTATCTGTCTAAACGCCTCTTAAAAGTTGCTTTCGCATTTTATTCTACCACTTCCCTTTGCAGCGTGTTCCAGACACCTACCATCCGCTGCATAAAAAAGTGCCTCACACATGTCCTTTAAACTTTTCCAATCTCACCATAATTCTATGCCCCTTAGTATTTGACATTCCACCCTGGGAAAAATACTTCAACCAATCACCCTGTCCATTCGTCTCATAATGTTACACACTTCTATCAGTTTGCCCGTCAGCCTTCAGTGTTCTAGCAAAAAAAATCCAAGTTTGTCTGACCTCTCCTTGTAGCTGATGCACTCCAATCCAGGTGGCATCCTTGTGAACCTCTTTTGCACCCTCTCCAACAACTCCACATTCTTCCTATAGTCTAGTGACCAGAACCGCACACAATACTCCAAATATGACCTAACCAAAGTTTTACACAGCTGCAATATGACTTGAAAACATTTATACTCAGTTCCTCAACCAATGAAGGCATCATGCTGTATGCCTTCTTTACCATCTTATGCAGTTTGTGTTGCCACTTTTTGGGAGAATGGACTTTCACCTCAAGATCCCTCAGTATATCAATGCTCCAAAGAGTCCTGCCAATTATTGTATACTTTCTCCTTGCATTTGGCCTCCCAAAATGCATCACCTCACCGGACTCTGGCTCCGGATTAAACTCCATTTGCAATTTCTTTGCTCAACTTTCCAACTGATCCATATCCTGTTAATTCCTTCCTTATGATCCTTAACAGCATAAATTTCCATATTGTGTGCGAACGTACTAGTCAGACCACATATATTTTCATCCAACTCCTTTTTATATATTACAGACAACAGGGGTCCCAGCATTGATCCTTGCGGTCACAGATCCTGAGTCATAAAAACACCTCTCCAGAACTACTCTCTGTTTCCTATGACCAAGTCAATCTGAATTGAATTGATTTGGTTTGAATTAGCTTTATTGTCATATATAGATATACATTATACATTGCCACTTACAGAGCCATCTTAGGTGCAGAGGAATTTAGGTCCAGTTTCCTTAGTTACAAGATCTTAGAAAATAGAGAAATAAAATGTCCTAAACAGTGATCTTCTAACCCATACCACGTTGGCACCTAGCCTCTAGTCTGGCTTTAGATCACTTTGAGCTTCACCTCGAGGAGCATGAAGTTGGGAGATCACTCCAGACTGCCATACCAGGCCAGGGGGCCACCACATCAGGCCAGGAGATTGTCAGGCCATGAGGCAGCTAATCTAGGCCAGGAGGTTGCTAAGCCACTCTGGGAGGTCGCTACGCCAGGCTGGCAGCTGTCGGAAGCTCAGAGTCATTGCCAGAAGACAGGAGTCGAGCGGAGGTCAGAATTGTCACCTGAGGCCAGGAGAGAAGAAGAAAATGAAACACCTAGGGGTAAAAAAAGTGAAGAAAAGGAGAAGAAAAGGCAGAGTGGACAAGCTCTGGCTGAAAAGTCCTACTTCGTCGCCATCTTGGACTGAAAATTTGTATCCAATTTACCAACTCACTACGGACCCAAATGCCTTAATCTTCTGGACCACCCTCCCGTGGGGGGCCTTGTTAAATGCTTCGATAAAGTGCAACATCGACTGCCCTTTCCTCATCAATCACCTTTGTCACTTCCTCAAAAAACTCAATCAAATTTGTGAGACAAGGTCTCCTGAACAAAGTCATGCTGACTATTCCAAATAAGTCAATTGTTTTCCAAATGAGAGTAAGTCCTGTCTCCCGGAAACTTCTCCAATAATTCCCCTACCACAGATGCAGACTCACTGGCCTATAGTTTCCTGGGCTATCCCTCTTGCCCTTCTTAAACAAAGGAACAACATTGGCTATTCTCCAGTCTTATGGGGCCTTGCTGTGGTTAGAGACAATACAAAGATCTCTGTCAAGGTCTCAGCAAACTCCTCCTTTGCCTCTTTCAGTATCCTGGGATAGATCCCATCAGGCCCTTAGGAGTTATCTACCTTATCATTTTTCAAGAATCCCAACACATCTTCCTTTTTAATATTAACATGCCCTAGAATATCAACATACGGGCGGCTCTGCTATAATCCATGTACCATCAAGCAAATTGGCTGTAATGCCACTGACGAATAGGAGATCGCTGTTTCTAAAACACGAGCTTGGGCTGGTGCTAATGCAATTCCATTGGTGCACAGTAACCTTATTATATAACGTGTACATTTAGGTGGCTGATTGGAGCCACTGAGGGGGATAAGGTCAGTGTTCTTCAATTTTGGAAGAGCTTTAACATCAAGAAAGCAATTGATATTATTGTGGAGGCCTGGGATGGTCTCATTAAGGACTGCTTGCAGGCAATATGGCGGAATCTCCTCCCAGAGTTTTTTTCAAGATTTTAAAGGCATCATCTGTCAGTGGAGCTCCCAAGAATCAAAGAACATTGTGTTGGGCAAAGCAGCAATAAAACTGGATGTCTTTTTTAAGCCACCCCCCAGGAAAAATTCAGAAGACAATGAGCCACAGACATTCACTTTTGGATTAACTATTTTTCGCCCTAACCCTGCAACCACAACTGCAGCTGAAGGTAATGATGATGATGATGGTGATTCTCAGCCCTTGCATTAACAGCAGAGTAACCTCATAACTGCGTCTACCATCAATCTATCTTGACATTTTTTCAAGATAAGGTGTTAAATTTACATTTATTTCATTATTTGATATGAATTAAACATTTATTCAGACTGTGCTATCCTTTGTGTTGGGCTTTTAAGTGATTTTGAGTGATATTTTTTGGTCTTCTGCTCCTAACCCCACTTTCCCCATAGGCTCCGTTATTTCTATAGTGCGATTTTCTATAACACGATGTGCAGGAAAGCAACTATCACGTTATAGCAGAATCAGCCATATCTTAAAACATAATCTTACAATCACTCTTCTCCTTAATGAATCCTGATGCAAAGTACTCATTAAGGGCCTCACCTATTTTGTCTGGCTCCATGCATAAGTGCTCTCCTTTGTCCTTGAGTGAATCTATCCTTTCCCTTGAAATAACTCCACAGAAGCCGGTGTCCCATCACCAAGTCACCCTTTTATTTACACGTGGAGAGTCCAGGACTCAGAGTAAACAGCATGTATGACACTCTTGTCTATATCAGTCAGCCAGGGCTCCCTGATTGGACCAGATTTACAGCCCCAATCAGGGAACTCGTATTCTATGAGGTCCACTTGGCTGACCTTGTTGTAATCATGCACACTAATTATCCTCTTGCTCCAAATATGTGCACAAAATGTGTTTGGATTCTCCATAATCCCACTTGCCAAGGACATTTCACAGCCCGTTTAGCCCTCCTAATTCCTTGTTTAAGTTCTTTCCTGCTTCCTTCATATTCCTCACGGGCCCTGTCTGATTTCTGTTTCCTAAAAACCTTGCAGATGCTTCCTTTTTCTTTTTGACTAAAGCTGGGCAACTTTCATTAAACCTGGAAGAAAGATTTAATATGAAGCCTCACAGCATTATTACAATATTTAAAGCTAGCAGTAGGCAAGTTCAAGGTGGGATAGTTTTGGGTTGGAGACATTAAACAAAATCACATCTTACCTGACCCAAACCCACCCATTTCAGGACATTAAAATCCCCCACAAGATGACTGCAGATTTTTCTTATTTTTCTTTCATGGGATGTGAGCATTGTTGGCTAACTTAGATTTTAAAGTAAACAGACAGCTAATTAAGGAGCTCCATAATACTAGAGGCCCAGGGAAAGAATAGGAACCAGAGCAGGAGACTTTTCAGTCTCTTCCTGTCTCTGGGAATGTGCATTAAACGGTTGATATTGACTATTCAGCATTAATGGAAATTAAATTCAGGAGAGAGATATAACAGGCAATTTAAATACTGGTCAATTTATTGTATCAATGCCCCATATTCATGTTCCCCTTTTCAATCATTTTTGCAGTACTTAAGGATTACATTGATTTATGTGAAATATGCAGCAGAGAATGTGACCATTCAGCCCATCTGATCCAAGGTGATATATACATTACAAATTAGCCTTCTTCATCTAATCTGATCAGCTTCTCATATCCTTTCTCTACAACACTGGCATTTAGTAGGAATAGACAGAGGACGGCAATGAGCATTGTATTGTTAATAAACTGGAAAGAGCAAGAAAATTTGACACAGGTAATGATTCCTGCTGCATTGTATGCCCCCGAGATAGGCTACAGCTTACTTGTTCATTTCAGAGGGCTTTTAGTCCCATGCTTGACACCATGAAATAGAGAACTCTTATTTTAAAGCACCTCTGACATGCCAAGATTCCTGCTTGACTGCTGTATCCACTTATTGCTTTGGCCTGGTGACAAGAATCAGCAGAACTATTTACAACCCATAGCAATTCACTTTAATTTCTGACATTCTTTTCTGAGACAATTCTTTCTCCGAGAATGAGAGAAAGCCAACCTTGCTGACTCTTGGAACTTCCCATCTGTAAATTACCTCTCTGTATATCTTGTAACTTCCACTCAGAAATCTTCTGTTCAAACTCTTCCTCGTGGACTACTGTGTCCTGTTAGTCAGAGAGACAGGACCTACTTTCACGTGAATGCTGGGACAATCAGCCCTCCTTTTCATCTGCCTGCCAGCCTTTCCACTGCTCCATCAAGTGAGACTGCTTGAGTAACATTGAATCTTGGGTGAGTCACATCTCCCTCCAGTTTAACATTGAAAGGACCCAAAGCATCAGTTTCAGTCTGCGCTGGAAACTCTTTTCTCCTGCAACTGCTTCTATCACTCTTTCTCTACATAGTCCCAAGCAAAAAGAAACTGTTCACAAGTCCTGTTTTACATTATACTAAGTATCTAACCTCATATTTTCTCCAACATTAAGGACGTACACTCATGCAAACACTCCTTCATCCTACTATACCCTTTATTTCTGTCCTTCTACAGTAAGTCAATCATCTCTCAACTCAACTAACTCCAATATAGAAATATATTGCACAAAAACAGACCCTTCAGTCCAACTTGTCCATGCCTACCAGATATACTAAATAAATCTAGTCCCATTTGCCAGCATTTGGCCCATATCACTCTAAACCCTTCCAATTCATCTACCCATCCAGATGCCTTTTAAAAGTTGTCATTGCACTAGCCACCACCACTCTCTGCACGAGAAAATTGCTCCTTAGTTTCCTTTTAAATATTTCCCCTCTCACCTTAAACCCATGCCTCTAGTTTCAGACTGAAAATCCTTATCTACTTCCTCCATTCATGCCCCTCATGATTTTATAAACCTCTTTTAACATCACCCCTCAGCCTCCGGTGCTGCAGGGAAAATAGCCTCAGCCTATTCAGCCTCCACCAGAAGCTCAAATTCTCCAACCCTGGCAACATCCTTGGAAATCTTTCTAAGCCTTTTCAAGTTTCACAACATCTTTCTTGTAACAGGGAGACCAGAGCCGTACTCAGTATTCCATTAGTGGCCTAACCAATGTCCTGAACAGCCCCAACATGATCTCCCAACTCCTAAACTCAATGCACTGACCAAAAAAGGCAAACATACCAATGCCTTCTTCACTATACTCTCTAACTGGGACGCAATTTTCAAGGAACTATGAATCTGTGCTCCAAGGTCTCTTTGTTCAGCAACACTTCCCAAGACCTTACAATTAAGTGTATAAGTCCTCCCCTGATTTGCCTTTCCAATTAGCAGCACCTAAAATATATCTAAATTAAACGCCATCTTCCACTCCTCGGCCCATTAGACCATCTGATCAAGACCCCATTGTACTCTGAGGTAACCTTCTTCGCTGTCCACTACACCTACTCTACAACTGTCAAATCAGCTTCCTTTTGTGTACCTTCTCTAATCATTGGCTCATCCAACATTTAACTGCTCATATCTTAGTCCTGACCAAAATATACTCAAGTTCAAATCCTCACCTCACTTAAACATGTTGCCTGTTAGTTCAACATGCTGGAATTAATTTTAACTCCACATGCCTGGCAGGAACAAGATAACTGAGCCATTCAAAATGCCAGTGACACTGGAGCCAACAACGCTTCATCTAACCTGTTTCAAAGCAGAGAGTAAAGAAACCACCCAAAGCTGATAGTGTCCCTTTTTTTTGTATATTTGACATTTCCTGTTGAGATCATCAGGATCCAATTATAATTTTAACTGACAGATCTGAATTAGAAAGTGACAATGAGTTTGCTGCCAGAGAAAACCTGAAAATTGATAAAGCAGCTGAAGATTGTTCGGCCTAAGACACTATCCTGAGGAAGCTCTGTAGAGATGTCCTGGAGGTGAGATGACGGACCTCCAACAATGGTCTTCCTATGCATATGACTCTAACCAGTGTTGTGTTGTCACACAGCACTATTCTATTTGACTCTTGGTATGCAAACATTCCTCGATACCACACTTGGTCAAATGTGACCTTTATGTTAAAAAAATCATTTTCACCTGCCCTCTTGAGATCTGTTCTTTTGTCCATGTTTGAGTCAGGCCTGCAAAATGGTCAGGAGCTGAGTGACCCTAGCGGAACCCAAACTGGCCATCACTCAGCAGGTTATTGCTGAGCAGGAACTGCTTGATAGCACTGTTGATGACACCTTCCATCACTTTACTGATGATTGAGAGTAGGCTGATGGGGCAGTAATCGGACCAGTTGGATTTTTTTTTTTGCTTTTTTTTATATAAAGAGTATACATGGGCAATTTTCCAGGAGATACAAGTCATGTAGTTCCACTAGAACAGCTTGGCTAGGGGCGCAACAAGTTCTGGAGCACAAACCTTTATGTTAAAAGGCTGACAGTGAAGGCTGATACCTGTGATGCTGAGGACCACAGGAGGAGGCTGAGATGGATTATCCATTCAACATTTCTGGCTGAATATTGCTATGAATGTTTCAGCCTTATCTTTTGCACTGATATGTTGGGCTCTTCCATCATGGGCTGCATCCTAGAGTTCTGAGGAATGTGGCTGAGGAAATAGCAGAGGCGTTGGTTGTGATCTTTCAAAAGTCACTGGAGTCAGGAGAAGTCCCAAAAGATCGGAAAATCGCTGTTGTAACCCCTTTGTTTAAGAAAGGATCAAGGCAAAAGATGGAAAATTATAGGCCAATTAGCCTAACCTCGGTTGTTGGTAAAATTCTAGAATCTATCGTTAAGGATGAGATTTCCAAATTCTTGGAAGTGCAGGGTCGGATTAGAACAAGTCAGCATGGATTTAGTAAGGGGAGGTCGTGTCTGACAAACCTGTTAGAATTCTTTGAGGAGGTAACAAGTAGGTTAGACCAGGGAAACCCAGTGGATGTTATCTATCTAGACTTCCAAAAGGCCTTTGATAAGGTGCCTCACGGGAGGCTGCTGAGTAAGGTGAGGGCCCATGGTGTTCGAGGTGAGTTGCTGGCATGGATTGAGGATTGGCTGTCTGAGAGAAGGCAGAGAGTTGGGATAAAAGGCTCTTTTCGGAATGGCAACCAGTGACAAGTGGTGTCCCGCAGGGTTCAGTGTTGGGGCCGCAGCTGTTCACTTTATATATTAATGATCTGGATGAAGTGACTGGGGGCATTCTGGCGAAGTTTGCCGATGATACGAAGTTGGGTGGACAGGCAGGTAGTACGGAGGAGGTGGGGAGGCTGCAGAATGAGTTAGACAGTTTAGGAGAGTGGTCCAGGAAACGGCTGATGAAATTCAATGTGAGCAAATGCGAGGTCTTGCACCTCTGAAAAAAGAATACAGGCATGGACTATTTTCTGAACGGTGAGAAAATTCATAAAGCCGAAGTACAAAGGGATCTGGGAGTGCTAGTACAGGATTGTCTGAAGGTTAACTTGCAGGTTGAGTCTGTGATTAAGAAAGCGAATTGAATGTTGTCATTTATCTCAAGAGGGTTGGAATATAAAAGCAGTGATGTGCTTCTGAGACTTTATAAAGCTCTAATTAGGCCCCATTTAGAATACTGTGTCCAATTTTGGGCCCCACACCTCAGGAAGGACATACTGGCACTGGAGCGTGTCCAGCAGAGATTCACACGGATGATCCCTGGAATGGTAGGCCTAACATAAGATGAACGGCTGAGGATCCTGGGATTGTATTCATTAGAGTTTAGAAGGTTGAGGGGAGATCTAATAGAAACTTACAAGATAATGCATGGCTTAGAAAGGGTGGACGCTGGGAAGTTGTTTCCGTTAGGTGGGCATACTAGGACCCGTGGGCACAGCCTTAGAATTAGAGGGGGTCAATTTAGAACAGAAATGAGGAGACGTTTCTTCAGCCAGAGAGTGGTGGGCCTGTGGAATTCATTGCCACGGAGCGCAGTGGAGGCCGGGACGTTGAATTTCTTCAAGGCAGAGATTGATAAATTCTTGATCTCGCAAGGAATTAAGGGCTACGGGGAGAGTGCGGGTAAGTGAAGTTGAAATGCCCATCAGCCATGATTAAATGGTGGAGTGGACTCGATGGGCCGAATGGCCTTACTTCCACTCCTATGTCTTATGGTCTTATGGTCTTAACCTTCAATTGTTGTCAGGGTGCATAACCTTTGCAGCATCCACACCCTTCAACAGTTCCTTGATAATGCATGGAGTGAATCGAATTGGCTGAAGACTGATACCTGTGATGCTGGGAACCACAGGAGGAGGTTGAGATGGATTATCCATTCAACATTTCTGGCTGAATATTGCTGTGAATGTTTCAGCCTTATCTTTTGCACTGATATGTTGGGCTCTTCCATCATTGAGAATGGGGATATTTGTGGAGCTTCTTCCTCCAGTAAGTTGTTTCAATGTCACCACTATTCAAGACCGGAAGTGGCCATGGAATCTACCCCTCACAAATTCATGCTGACTATCATAAATCAAACTGTGCCTTTCCAAGTGATCATAAATCCTAGCTCTCAGATCCTTTTCCAATAATTTGCCCACCACTGATTTAAGACTAACTGGCCTGTAAATTCCGGAGTTATCCCTATTCCCTTTTTAAAACAAGGGAATGGCGTTTGCCTCTCTCTGATCTTCCAGCACTATACCCGTGGACGGTGAGGACAAAAAGATCATCGCCAAAGGCCTTGCGATCTCTTCCCTCACTTCCCATAGAATCCTTGGTTAAATCCCATCAGGCTCAGGGGACTTAACTGTCTTCAAGTTCCTCAAAATTCCTAGTACATCTTCCTTACTGACATCGACCTCCTCTAGTCTACCAGCCTGTTTCACACTGTCCTCCTCTACAACTAGGACCCTCTCAGTTGTGAATACCGAAGAAAAGTATTCACTAAGGATCTCTCCTATCTCTTTAGGCTCCGAGCACAAATTCCCTTTACAATCCTTGATCGGACCTACCCTTTCTCTGGTCATTCTCTTATTCCTCACATGAGTGTAAAAAGCCTTGGAGTTTTCCCAATTTATGTAAACCAGTTCTTGCCTAACAGAATTGTAATTACCCTTCCCCCAATTATAAACCTTACCCTGTAATGATAGAGTTTAGCGAATATGCTGCAACATGAGGTTATTCTTTCTGTCTGAGTATAATTCAGAAGCCCCTGATGGCCCAAGAGCTTCAAAGGTGCCCAGAATTAAGTTGCTAGATCTCTACAAATACTCCTTTATTTAGCACGGTGATAGTGCCACAGAACACAATGGAAGGTATTCTCAATGAGGAAAAGAGTTAGGTCGGACTTGAAGCATTAGCTCTGTTCTCTTCCAGGGATGCTGCCTGATCTGCTGAGTTTCTCTAGCAATTTCTGTTTTTGAAGAAGAAACAAACTAAAGGGGGAACGAGAAATCCCCATGGCTGAGAAGAAAAGTCAGGGAGAGCATTAAAATGAAAAGAAAAGGCAAACGATGTGGTGAAGATTAGTTGGAAGCCAGGGGAGTGGGAAGATTTTAAAAACCAGCAGAGGACAATGGGAGGAGGGGGAGGAGATGAAATATAAGGTAGCTAGTAATATGTGAGAAGATTGAAAGAGTTTTTAGACATATAAAAAGTAAGGGAGAGGCAAAAGTAGACATTGGACTGTTGGAAAATGAAGCTGGAAAAGTAGTAATAGGGGAAAAAGAAATGGCGGAGGAACTTAATAGGGGCTTTGCATTAGTTTTCACAGTGAAAGACATCAGCAGCATACCAGAACTTCAAGAGAGTCGGGGGCAGGGGTGAGTGTAGTGACCATCACTAAGGAGTAATGCTGGGGGAGCTGAAAGGTCTGAAAGTGGATAAATAACCTGGACCAGATGGACCACACTCCAGACTTCTGAAGGGGAAATATGAGAAGACTGTGGATGTGTTGATGTTCATTTTTCAGATATCATTGGGGAAAGGAAGAAGTCCAGAGAACGGGAAAATGGGGAACGTATCCCCCTTGTTTAAGAAGGGAGGAAGGCAGAAAATGGGAAACTATAGGTTGGTCTGACCTTGGTCATTGGTCAGATTTTAGAGTCAATTATAACGGATGAGATTGTGGAGGGCTTGGAGTAAAATAGGGCTGAGTCAGCACAGCTTCATCAAAGGATGATCATCCCTGACAAATCTGTTGGAATTCTTTGAGGAGATTCTTTGTGGGTGGCATGGTGGCTCAGTAATTAGCCTCACAGTGCCAGTGACCTGGGTTCGAATCCACCCTCAGGCGACTGTCCATGTGGAGTTTGCACATTCTCCCCATGTCTGTGTGGGTTTCCTCTGGGTGCTCCAGTTTCCTCCTACAGTCCAAAGATGTGCAGGCTAGGTGAATTGGCCATGCTAAATTACCCATAGTGTTCAGGGATGTGTAGATTAAGCGAGTTATTAAGAGATGGGTCTGGGTGGGATGCTCTGAGGGTTGGCCTGGACTTGTTGGGTTGAAATGCCTGTTTCCACACTGTCGCGATTCTATGATTCAGGTAATGAGTAAGGAGATCCAGTGGGTATGACCTATTTGGATTTCCTGAAGACCTTTAACAAATGCCTCACAGGAGGCTGCGAAATAAGAGCCCATTGTATTAGACGCAAAGCACTGGTGTGGATAGAGGATAGACTGGCAGAAGGCAGACAACGGGATAAAAGGGTCTTTTTCAAGATGGCAGCCAGTGACTCGTGGAGCTCTGCAGGAGTCAGTGATGGGACCACAACCATTTACATTATACATTAATGATCTGGATAAAGGAGCTGAGAGCATTGTTGCTAATTTGCAGATGACACAAAGATAGGTGGAGGGTAGTGTTGAGGAAGTGAGAAGACTGCAAAAGGACTTGGACAGGTTAGGAGAGGGGGCAAAGAAGATGACACAATGTAGGAAAGTGTGATGTCATGCACTTTGGTAGGAAGAATAGAAGTGTTGACTGCTATCCGAACAGGTAAAGGTTTCAAAAACCTAATGCACAAAGGGACTTAGGAATTTGAGTTCAGGAATCTCTTAAGGTCAGCATGCAGGCTCACTTGGTAACTGGGAAGGTGAACGCAATGTTAGCATTCATATTCAGAGGACTAGAATACAAGAGCAGGGATATACTGCTGAGGTTACGTAAGGCTCTGGTCAGACAGCATTTGGAATATTGTGAGCAGTTTTAGGCCTAGTTTCTAAGGAAGGATGTGCTGGTCTTGGAGGGGGTCCAGGGGATGTTCACATTGGTAATTCTGTGAATGAAGGGCTTCTAATATGAGGAGAGAAAGAGATCTCTTGGTCTGCACTGGATGGAGCTTAGAAGGGTGGGAGGGGATCTGATTGAAACTTACAGAATATGGAGAGGCTTGGATAGTGTAGGAATGGAGAAGATGTTTCCACTAGTAGGAAAGAGTAGGACTTGAGAGCACAGCCTCAGAATGAACAGATGACTAGAACTAAGAATTTAGAACTAAGACGAGGAGGAACTTCTTCAGCCAGAAGGTGGTGAATCTGTAGGATTCATCACCACAGAAGGCTTTGGAGGCCAAGTCATTCAGTGTATTTCAGACAGAGATAGACAAGTTCCTGGTTAGTAAGGGGATCAAGGGTTACGGTGAGAAGGCAGAAGAGTGGGGTTGAGAAACATCATCCATGATCAAATGGAAGAGCAGGCTCAATTGGCTGAACGAACTAATTAGAACATAGAACATGGGACAGTGCAGCACAGAACAGGCCCTTCAGCCCACGATGTTGTGCCGACCTATTATTCTACTAAGATCAATCTGCCCAGCGTACCTTACGTTTTACTATCCTCCATGTGCCTATCCAAGAGCCACTTAAAAGTTTCTTAAGTATCTGACTCCACTACCACTGCCAGTAATGCATTCCACACGCCCACCACTCTCTGTGTAAAGATTCTGCTCCTATGTCTTATGGATTTATGGTCATGGATTAAAGGGAACGAGCGGACATGCTACACTTAGATTTCCAGAAGCATTTCATTGTTTGTTACATCAAAGGTTAACGTGGTAAAAAGATTGGCTGACAGGAGGTATAGCAAAGGCATGAATAGGTCATTTTTACGTTTGTAATGAGGGTTGCACTGCAGGATCAATACTGGACCCTCAATTTTTAAACATTTTCATACATGACTCGGATGAAGAGAATGATTGGTAAAATTGCTGGAGTCATCTAGAGTACCATGTACAGTATTGGTCACCTTTCTAAAAGAAGAATGCTTTAGAAGCAATTCAGAGAGGATTTACTCGATTTTACATTTAGAATGGGTGTATTGCTTCAGGAGGAAAGGTTGGGCAGGGTTAACTTGTATGCGCTGGAGTTTAAAACACTAAAAGAATGATCTGATATGAGACTCTTTGGGGTCTTGGTGGAATTGATATGGAGAGAATGTTGTTGTCTTCAGATAGAATCTAGAACTAGTGTTCACAGTTTTAAAATAAGGGGTCATCCCTACATGAGGTAGGGATAAGGGGAATTCTCTTCTCAAAAGAGGGTTGAAGCAGTCTTTGAATCATTTTAAGGCAGAAGTAAATTGATTCTGGATAAGCAAGAAAAATGGAAGGTTATTTTGGAAAGGCAGGAATGTGGAGCAGTCAGATCACCCTGACCTTAGTGAATGGTCAAGCAAGCTCAAGGAGCTTGACACTGCAAAACGTCCAATGACCATCAGCTCTCCCTCAACAGTAGGTCTGGGTACCTGCCAACCTCACCTGCTCATTAACTCTATAGCCATCAATAATCCACATCTCCTGTACGAAGATAGCAAGAACTGCAGATGCTAGATTCATAGTCAACACACTGTGTGGAGCTGGAGGAACACAGCGGGTCAGGCAGCATCAGAGGGCAGGAAAATCGAAATATCTAAAGAGGGGTCTCGACCTGAAATGTCAACTTTCCTGCTCTTCTTATGCTGCCTGATCTGCTGTGATCCTCCACATCTCCTATACGTTCTCCTGGTACGCTTTCAACATCCCCTGGGAGGTAGGTGCTTATTCTGGTCAACTCCCGGTCAATCTGAGAATGTTCCACTACCCATTGAAGATTATTTTTGTTTTTGTTCCAAGTCAGGTTTTGTGTTTGATAAAAAGGATTTTTGGCAGGACAATTTAAAAACTTATAAAGATGTTGAACGAACTGTGTGTCATGTCTTTAAGCTGTCAGGAAAGATCAATATCTTAGGATGTCTTGCCCTCAGCAGCTTTGCAAGGCAATTTCTCTTCCTTAGCTGGCTGTAAAAACAGGAAGTGTCACTTCTCTGTGGCATTTGCCATGTTGGCATGACTAAAAATTCCGCATAGGGACGAGGGTGATTTTAAAGCATCCCTCTCTGCATACATTACTCACACTTCAGTGCATATGTCCTGGTGGCATCTAAGTGTATTTATGAACAAGGAACTCAGTGATGAAAATTAAAAGATCGTGTCCTTTCCTTTAAATCCAGTGACTAAGTATTGTGTTATTTGTAAAGAAATTGTTATAGGAATATACATCCAGAATATCATATTTGATTGGTCTATTTTCCCAATGTGCATAACCTCACAATTTCCCACATTGTATTCCATCTGCCAAGTTTTTGCCCATTGTCATTACAAACATCGAAAAGTGAAGGTCCAGTCGACTCAATCTCTCTTTATAGGTCCTCTTAGTCCTTTGACCCTGATCAATATAGAGGTCGAGGGATAAGGAGAAATGTGAACACAGGAGGCCACGGTAATGCCCAGAATAACCTGGCAAGACTGGGTATGGAGATGCCAGTGTTGGACTGGGGTGGACAAAGTCAGGAGTCACACGACACCAGGTTATAGTCGAACAAGCTTTTGGAGCTCTGTTCCTTCATCAGGTGAAGACTTTTATAAGACTGGGTGTGTGGAAGACCCACCAAATACAAAGACAAAACCTCATGGTCATCATTTCCTCTCATTCTCTGCCTGGCTGCCAGCCACATTGACAGGTTGGCCAGTTAACAGGTGAATGGAAACACACAGAGGACACTATATCACGGGGTCCTTATGGAAAGTCTCCAGCAACGGGGTTTACAAGGGAGAGGGGAAGAAAGACAACGATTATTTCCCTTTCATGGGTGGTTTCATATTTGAATCAAGTTTCTCATGTTTTAATGAGGTTTATGAAAACAGAAATTGATAGCCTCATGGAGAGAGAAACAGCATAACTATTTGAGCCCAGTGGCTCTTCAATAGAACTGAAAGTGGTTGGGAAATGCTGGTATTTATGGTGATGGGGTTGTGGTGAAGTCAAACATAATCCTCGATGTACGCGGATGGGTAATAGACATGATGGGATGTACTGATGTTCCGGAATAGTTAAAACTCAATTTTGAGTCCTGAAGGCTGTAAGGTGCCTCAACGGAAGATGGAGTGATGTTCCTCCAGAATCCTGTCCTGTATAGGTTGCTCTCAACGCAGTCAATCCATATTCAAGTACTCACGGTTCTGTTGTTACCTCTCCCTCCCTGGACTACAATCAACAATCAACAAATGTTAACTCTGTTCCTCTCTCCACAGATGCTGCCTGACCTGCTAAGTTTCTCCAGCACTTTCTGTTTGTGTTCGCTTCAGATCTCCAGCATTTGCAATTCTTTGTTTTATTTTCATGTTAATGAAATGCTCTGCCTGTCCAGGCATTTAGCATACTGCCCATAGACTACAGTAAAAACAGTGGCGGGCTAGCATGTGGCAAGTGGTGAAAATGTGTTTTTAAGTTTTAACCCGTCTACTAAGAGGATAGTAAGCAGGTAGTGTTAATGTAAAGATGTGTATGGGGAATAAGTGGAACAATTACTTTTTATAAAGCAGTAATTCTTGCACTGTTTGGTTCAATGCTTAGAGAGATTCTTTTGGCATGTTTAAAACAAGAGTGGAAATAAGAATTTTGATTATGTGGTTGTGGTAATGCTGATGCAGCCTCCAAAGTTTGCAAAGTAGACATGACAGCATATGTGGTTGATGTAGACCAGTCCCTCCCTCCTAACCTGTACAGATTTGGCGATAAAGCTCTGAGATCTGAATGTTCTATACCACACACCCTCAGGAAGATAGGTGCCATACAGCCTTGAATAAAAGTAGAGGTGATATAATCGTACTGTTTAGGATAATTAAGAAATTTATCACTTTAAAATGTCCCAAGGTGACTTACAACAAACCAAATACTCGAGGTGCAGACACTGATGAAGCATTGTGGCAAATAAAATGCATAGCAAGATCGCACAGACAGCAACAGGACAATAATGAAGTGATCTATTCTGGGGATTTTGAATGAGTGCTAAATGTGGGCAATGACACTAGAGCTAAGTCATCCAGTCTTAGTCAAAATAGTACCACAAAAGGTTTTGCATTCACTGAGTGGCCTCAGTTAAAAATTTGATTGAAAAAATGCCACCTCCCACAGTGTAGCACCCCGTTAGTGCTGCATTGGCTTGTCAGCCTAGATATACATGCTCAGGTCTCACAGTGGGACTTGGGCGCACAGCTGTTTGAAGAGTGCTACACAATGTGCTCGAGCTGGCATCTCTGTGGAAATCTGGAAATTACTTTTTCAACACTCCGACTTTCCCAAACCTCCGTAAAAAGCTGTTGAAGTTATAAACTGAGGTGATGAATTGTATCAGAGATAAAAGGTACTGCAGATGCTGGAGAATCCGAGATAACAAGCATGGGGCTGGATGAACACAGCAGGTCAAGCAG
>JAHRHZ010000249.1:11653357-11684763 GCA_024137785.1 Ginglymostoma cirratum
TGGTGGTGGGGTCTGATTGCAGATGGTGGAAGTGTCGGAGGATGATGTGTTGGATCCGGAGGTTGGTGGGGTGGTATGTGAGGACGAGGGGGATTCTTTTTTGGTTATTATTGCGGGGACGGGGCGTGAGGGATGTGTTCCGGGAAATGCGGGAGACACGGTCGATGGCGTTCTCGACCACTGTGGGGTTGAAGTTGCGGTCCTTGAAGAATGAGGACATTTGAGATGTACGGGAGTGGAATGTCTCATCCTGGGAGCAGATGCGGCGGAGGCGAAGGAATTGGGAATAGGGGATGGCATTTTTGCAGGAAGGTGGGTGGGAGGAGGTGTATTCCAGGTTGCTGTGAGAGTCAGTGGGCTTGAAATGGATATCTGTTTCTAGGTGGGTCTGTGTGTTGTTTGCACGGGCTTCCTGCAGGCGCCCTGGATTCCTCCCACAGTCTAAAGATGTTCAGGTTAGGTAGATTGGCCACACTAAATTGTCAGTAGTGTCTGGGATATATAGGGACTAGGTGGATTAACTGTGGTAAATGTGGGGTTATGGGGATGCGGTTGGGTCTGGATGGGTTGCTCTTCAGAGGGTTGGTGTCGACTCAATAGGCCTCTTTCCAATCTGTAGGCATTCTATGATCTTGTCAGCCATAGCTCTGTCAGTTTGATTGATGCTACTTCCCTCATGTTTGTAATTTTGCTAAGTTCCCCTCTTCCTTATTACCCCATTAGCTTATTATCTACTAAATGCACCCTCTTCTCAATCTCTAAGGACAAGCGCTCACTTTATGTATTCTTTTCCTTTTCAAATACATGTCAATAAATTTCTCACTTGGCTCTCTCTCATGGTTTATCTTAGATTAATCTTGCAGTCATTTTCTACAGTTCTTTATATTTTGTCGTCACCCGTCCTAGCATTCATCTTTGCCCCATTATACACTTTTTCTTTAAGTCTGATGTTTTCCTTAACTTTTTTAGTTAACCACAGATGGTGGGTTCCCCCCCTTAGATTTTTTCATTAAATTAGGAATTATATGGATTCTATGCATTCGGAAATATCTCCTTGACTATCTGCTAAGCTTTTTTCATCAATCCACCACAGAATAGTATCCCAGTCCACTTTAGCTAGCTCAGTTTTCATGTCCACAAAGTTGCTCATGTTTAAATTTAAAGTACTATTCTTGGGTCCACCCTTCCCCCTCTCAAACTGCAAGTATTATTCACTCATATGTTCACTCACACCACCTAAAGGTCGCCTTACCCTGACCCTGCTGCCTCACAGCGCCAGGGACCTGGGTTCAATTCCACTCTCGGGCAACTGCCTGTGTGGAGTTTGCGCATTCTCCCCATGTCTGTGTGGGTTTCCTTCGGGTGCTCCAGTTTCCTCCCACAATCCAAAGATATGCAGGCTAGGTGGATTGGCCATGCTAAATTGCCCATAGTGTTCAGGGATGTGTAGATTAGGTGGGTCATAGGGGGATGGGTCTGAGTCTGAGTGGGATGCTCTGAGAGTCAGTCTGGACTTGTTGAGCTGAAGGGCCTGTTTCCACACTGTAGGGATTCTATGATTAATACCAAGTCTGATATAACCTATCCTCTGGTTTGTTCCAGATCTTGTGGCTATAGGAAACTCCATTGGGGTCTTACCCTCCCAACTCTGCAACCGCTCCAATTCTGACTTTTTGTACATCTTCAATTTTTACCAATCCACCATTGTTGGCTTGTGGTTTCCTCAGTCTGGACGTTTTTGAACATTTTATCTGTCTCTCTGTCTCTCTGTCTGTCTCTCTTTCCTTTATGATGTTGCTCAAAGTCCACCTGTTTGACTATATTTTTGATCATCTGTGTTAATTTCTTAATTTCACAGGCTAGCTGTGGAGGGTATTTCTGACTGGAGGCCTGTGACCAGTAGTGTTACACAAGGATCAGTGTTGGGACTTCTATTGTTTGTAATGTTCATTTAAATGATTTGAATGAAAATGTAGGCAGTCTGATTAGTAAACTTTCAGACAGCACAAAAAGTGGTGAAGATATGAATCATGACGAATGTTGCTAAAGGATACAACAGGATATAGATCAGTTGGAAAGTTGCGCAAAGAAGTGGCAGAAATGGAGTTCAACCTGGACAAATATGAAGTGATGTATTTTGGGAGGTCAAATGCAACAGGAAAATATACAATAAATGGCAGGACACTTAGAAGCGTTGGTATACAGAGGGATCTTAGGGTGAAAGTCCATAGCTCCCGGAAAGTGGTAATAAAACTGAAGAAAGTGGTAAGATGGCATGTTTGCCTTTATCAGTTGGGGCATTCAGTATAAAAGTTGACAGACCATGTTGCAGGTATATAAGATTTAGCTATGCCACATTTAGAGCATTGTGTGTATCACACTGCAGGAATGGTGTGGAGGATTTGGAGAGGGTGCAAAAGATGTTTGGAGGTCTGAATTTGAAAATATTAGTCATAAGGAGAGGTAGGATAAACTTGGATTGTTTTTGCTAGAGCATCAGAGAATGTGGGGTGACCTGATAAAAGTAAATAAAATTATAAGAGGCAGGGAGAGGGTAGATAGTCAGAATCAAATGGCACATACTAAGGGGCATAGGTTTAAGATGAGAGGAGAAGGTTTTAAAGGAGATATGCAAGGCAAGCTTTTTTACACAGAAGGTGGTATGTGCCTGGAACATGCTGCCAGGGGAGGTGTTGAAACAGACATGATAGCAACATTTCTGAGGTATTAGACAGACACATGAACAGATAGAGAATAGAGGAAAATGGAACATGTTCAGGCAGATGGAATTAGTTTAGAATGGCATCATGGTTGGCATGGACATGGTGGGCCAACGGGCCTGTTCCTGTACTGTACTGTTCTATGTTCTACATTCTTATTAGGTGGTCAGTGTCAAACGTTATTTGATAATGTTTCTATGAAGGGCCTTGTATGATTTACTATGCTAAAAATGTTATATAATTGCAAGTTGTAAGGATTATTGTTTTCTTGGGGTTACACCCCATTACATTACCCATTGTAGTAAGACATTGTGCTATTTGTCATGATAATATTTTAAAAGACACAGTGCTCTCTATAAAATGATTTGCATCTAATAAATGCTGTTGCAAGAAAATTCAGGGTGATGGTAACTCAATGATAAGGCTTTGTCTCTGGAAACAATCTGATCTAGGTTTGTGGTTAATTAACTGAGGGGACAATGATTGGCATTCAGCTCTGGATCAAGGAAAGTATTTTATCACTTCCGCGAACTGATGGGTGACTGAATGAGTTTGAAATAACACATACAGGGAAAGATCAGAATCATTGTGCTGAGGCTAATTACCTCTAACAGTTTTTTTATATAAATGGAAAAGCCTTGGACATCACTCCTGCACTCACTGTGCTGCTGCCAGAACCTATAGTTTTATTGTGGATGGCATTGCGGGTGTTAATTATTTTATGTTAAACTGGGTGGATGAGAAAGTGGATAATAATGCTTCGAGGGTTACAAGAAATAGTGCAGTGTTGTATTGAGGAGCATGTGAGGTACATAAAAAAAATGAAACTGGTCCTTTAAAGAAATACAATATGACTATTAGGTGCAGGATGTGGAAGCATTAAGCAAGGCATTCATCTCTGCTTTAAAATATTTAATGATTCTGCTTCCACCAATTTTTGAGAAAGAGAGTTCCAAAGACTTGTGACACTCTAAGAAAAATTATTACCTCACCCGATCTGCCTCATCCGTCTTAAATGGGTGAACCTTTATAGGAAGAGGTGTACTCCGTGATGGTGAATGCCATGGTCTCTGTTACAGCCAGTACCTGATATAGAGAGCTATTCCATACACATACCTGCCCCAACTGTCACACCACACCACAACACCAAGATGTCAGGCGATGCTGGTGAGCTTGTTCCTATCGGCTCTACTGTGCTCTGTTTTATTGTGCGCCACCCTTGTCCTGCAGAACAGTTAGCAGACAGTTGATGGCTATGTAGTCCAGTGTTTGTGCAGTGTGCCTGCCTGGTTGAATAGCTGGACAAGTACGGAAGCAGCTGCAGCTAGTTGTGAGGCTCACAGCAATAGAATGCACCAGAGGGTGAGGTGCTATCTCTGGATGTGAAACCTGTCACCTGAATGTGAGAGCATGCTCTGAAAAGCAGGGACGGTCTTTGAAGGTCGTCTTGGCTAAAACATGTTGCTCCACCAATGTAACTAAAACAGATCAGCTGACCAACTATCGCACTGTTCTCAGTGGGAACTTGCTGAGTACAAATCGACTTGCTGCACTTTGTAAGTACTGCACCATTCTGAAATACTGAGAGACACTCTGAAAAGCACTGTGGTTAGACAAATTCTTTATTGATTCATGTCATCCACAGATTACCTAATGTACTGGTGGGGCTACTGTTTCTTCACCGATCTGACGTCACCCTTCCCTACTGCGTGCAGATGATATTTCTTTCTCAAAGAAAGGCCATCAAGCTCTGCCTCATGCCCAGGTTCCAGTCCATTTATCTCCCATCCATCTTCACCTAACCAGTCAATGGGTCTATCAAGTGAAGCTTCACGATAGTCCAGATGGAAAAGCATTATGCGTATGCCAGGTTATGGGAAGGATAGTGAAGAAGGTGATTGATACGGTTGCCTTTATTGGTCAGTGCATTGAGTAGAGGAGTTGGGAGGTCATATTGCGGCTGTACAGGACAATGGTAAGGCCACTATTGGAATACTGCATTCAATTCTGGTCTCCTTGCTATAGGAAAAATGTTGTGAAAGTTGAAAGGGTTCAAAAAAGGTTTACAATGATGTGGAGGGTTTGAGCTACAGGGAAAGATTGAATAGGCTGGGGCTATTTTCCCTGGAGCATCAGAGGCTGAGCAATGAACTTATAGATGTTTATAAAATTATGAGGAACATGGATAGGGTGAATAGCCAAGGTCATTTCCCCAGAGTAGGGGGTCCAAAACTAGAGGGCATAGGTTTAAGGTGAGAGGGGAAAGATTTAAAAGGGATCTGAGGAGCAACTTTTTCATGCAGAAGGTGGTACGTGTATGGAATGAGCTGACAGATGAAGTGGTGGAGGCTGGTACAATTAGAACCTTTAAAAAACATCTGGATGGGTATATGAATAGGAGGGAAGGGTTTAGAGAGACAATGGCCAAATGCAGGCAAATGGGACTAGAAGGTGGTCAGTGTGAACAAGTTGGACCAAAGGGTCTGTTTCCGTGCTGTACATGTCTGTGACTACGACTCTAAGGGCTTGCATTTGCTACGATTATTTTGGTCCCTCATGTTTACTTGGCTAAGATCATCACTTGGAGGTGTTTTGAAGTCTTTGAGTGCTTCTCACTTCTTTAATTCATCCTCTACTGCAACACAATCATGTAGAACATCAAGTGCACTATTGGCAGACTCGCCTCCCTATTGATCATAACGACCAGCAACCTGCCAGGAAAGGCTAAACTTGGCATAAGATAGTCAGGCAAAGGGAAATACAGCCCAGATAATGACTGAGTGTTATTCAAGGTAGGTTTCTGCTGTTTGACCCATGTGACATATAGTTGGGCATAAAAATATATTGGAGTGCAAGAGCAACATGTAGCTACGTTTCCATTGTTAATGGTTTCAGTGCATCAACTGCACCTTTGCTTCATGGAATACACAACTTTTGAATTTTGAGCCATATTATGAAACCTGGATGACTCTAATCAGGCAAACATCATCGAAAGTGAATGCTGGTAGTCAGGAGATTGTGGAAAATACACTAATACCAGCCACAGCACTGAACAAATAGCCATGTAAAATGTATCATTGATCACTGGGCTTGCTGTTTGCTCTTTGTCAGTGTAGCTCAGTTTTCAGCACTCAAGATGCTAATTTCAAAAGTTGTAGCTCCAAGTGCCACAACACAGTCCAGGGCAACACACACCAGGCTTCCAGTGCTGAAAGGGTGCTGCACTGTCAGCAGGGAGTTCAGTTCTTTCAATGAGAAGTCAAACCAGACTGGTTTTCCTCACTTGCACATGTAAAATATCCAGTGTTATACTTGACAGCAACAAAAGAGGTCCCCCTGGGGTCCAAGCTATGACTCATCCTTCACTCAGCAACATCACTAAAACAGATTATCCAGTTATTATTGTATTATGGTTCAGGGGAGCTAGCTATATGGAATTGCTTCTGCCTTTCCCTCATTACAACAACAACTTCAAATGTATTTCAGTGGGTGTACAGTGTTTTGGGGTGTCTTATGGACAAGAAAGGCATGATAAAAATGCCAACATTTCTTTATCATAACTGGGTGATTATATTTCTCTTTATCTTCATTCTTTCTAAATTCAGATCAGATGCAAATTTCACTTCCATTACCAAAGCACAATAAAATGATGAAGGTCTGGAAATAATATGAAGAAAGCTGAGAATGTTGGTTCTTACTGTCAGAGATCTAGGTGATGAGAAGAGTATATGGTTTATGGCCTTTTTAACTTTGAAAGAAAGTTAGGAACAATCTTAATCGCTGGTGGTATAGCAAGTGTTAATCTTGAGTTCCATTTCAAGTTGAACTGGGACAAGGATACAAACTCATGAAAAGCAGCCCGGAGTCGATTTTGTGACTATTTCATCAGTGATGGGGAAGATAAGAAGCCAAAGGACAAATAAAGCCCATTATGCCTCTTCCCTTCATTCATTTTATGCAACTGGCTACATTACAAACTCAAAACAACTCATTCAATCCCCTGTGGAAATATTCTGACTTTGTCATATGGAGGAATTCATATCTGAGCAGCCTCTTGGGTAGTGTAGTGCTGGTAATGACTCTGGGGATATTCAAGATGTGGTTAGTTGGACTGATGGGGAGGGAGTGAAGTGTGTGCTTCTGTGGAAAGATGAGATGTTTGAGTGAATAGAAAGATAATCATAAAATCATTGGATCAGACACACACAGGCACCCGACTGCTTTTTGTCAGCTTTTTGTTACAGCTAAGTAAATCAGTCCCACTCCCAGGCTCTTTTCCATCTGTTTTGTTTCTTTTTGAAGTCAAATCCTTTTTGAAACTTCCTGTTGAATCTGCTTTCACTACCCTCTCAGGCAATGAATTCCAGATCAGAATGACTCACTGCAGAAAAAATATAATACCTTATCACCCTGATTAGTTCACCTATTCTCTTTAAATTTATGTCCTCATATCAAATTTGCATCTTTATATGCAATTCTTAATTTTTTTCTCAAACTACATTGCTGTCCGTGCTTTGGACACTTCGGCCAGTTTTAACATAAACTCATTTCTCTCAGTACTATAGAGATGAACAAAAGAGCCAAAGTCAACTTGCAATTCAACGCAATTCTATTCACAAGATAGACTAAAAACCCAGAAGGGGCCTCATGGCCAAATATTAACTAAAACCCTGTGTGGAGCTGGAGGAACACAGCAGGCCAGGCAACATCAAAGGAGTAGGAAAGTTGACCGCCAGAAGGGTCCCGATCCGAAACGTCAACTTTCCTGCTCCTCTGATACTGCCTGGCCTACTGTTTCTTCTAGATCCACTCTGGTTTTTTTCTCTGACTCCAGCATTGGCAGTTCTTACTATCTCTCTTAACTAAAACCCTGCTCTTTTGTGTTAGAAGTACCAATTCTTACATTAATTACTCTACCAATTGCAATGATAAGTCTTTGTTGCAATCCTTCACTGATCTATGACTACTACCAAGCTTGGACCCGTGCAATTTAACTTAACTAGGCTATGTAGTCAGCTCTGATGAAGTTGGTGCAGGCCAGCTTTGCATGTGGTCATTTTTTCTCTCTCTCACTAGCTGGTAGAAGTTCTGCTGCTGGGCCAGGCCAAATCTTCACTGAATGACTAGCTGCCAGGGAGAGTATTGAATTGTGAGGATGATGTTGAATGGCTTCAAAGGGACATTGACAAGTTGGCCGAATGGGCAGACACCTGGCAGATGAATTTCAATACAGAGAAATGTGAGGTAATGAATTGTGGTAGAAGAAACACAGAGAGACAATACAGGTTCAAAGGTACAACTCTGAAGGGATTACAGGAGCAGAGGGATTTGGGGTTCAAATGCATAATTCTATGAAGGTGACAGGCAAGTTGAAATAGTTGTTAAATGTGATCCTTAGGTTGTAAATGGAGGCAGAGAGTATAAAAAACAAGGAAGTGATGCTGCATAAAAATAAAAAAAACTGCAGATGCTGTAAGTCAGAAACAAAAACACAAATTGCTGAAAAAGTTCAGCAGGTCTGGCAGCATCTTTGGAGAGAATCAGAGTTAATGATTTGGATCCAGTGACCTTTCCTCAGAACAGTTCTGAGTAAGAGTCACTGGAATCAGAATGTTAACTCTGATTTCTCTCCACAGATGCTGCTAGACCTGCTGAGCTTTCACAGCAACTTCTATTTTTGTTGTTGAAGTGATGCTACACCTCTACAAATCAATGGCCAGACCACATTTGGAATATTGTATTCAGTTCTGGGCACTTTATTTAAGGAAGGATTTTAAAACCCTGTGTGAATTCAAAGGAGATTTACTAGGATGATACCAGGAATGAGGAATTTTAGATACAAGGAAAGATTAGAGAGATTAGGCTTATTCTCCTTGGAGCCAAGAGTAAGAGGTGAGTTTATTGAGGCGTTCAAAATTATGAACAATTTTGACAGGGTATAGCAGGATATTCTGTTTCCACTAGATGGTATGTCAATAACTTAGGGTCACATTTCCAAGATTTCCAGCAAGAGAGAGAGGAGTGAGATCATGAGATACTTCGTTACTCAGAACACTGGTGGGATTTGAAATGCGGGAGGGTGGTGAAGGCGGATTCCATACGAGTTTTCAAAAGAAAGCTGGAGATATGTTTGATAATGAAGAATTTGGAGGGCTTCAGAGAGAGGACTGGAGAGTGGGATGAGCTGGGTAGCTCTTTCAGGAGCTGATACAGACATGAGGAATTGAATGGTCTCTTTCTGTGCTGTCATGTGAATTGAATTGAATTGAATTCAATTACTTTTATAATATTCTATAGTAATATTGTAAGAAGGTGTCCCTTCTTATCCTTCCCTGCGGCATCCTTCCAGAATGTTCGCTGGAATTGCAACTCGTGGAATTTATATTCAATTAGTTAATACGTACGGACGTTTTTTTAAGAAGATACCTCAAGAATGGGTCTTTAGGATTGATGTAAAAACCAACCTGGTTCGCTAATGTCTTTTAGGAAAGGCCTTTATCATTGTATTCAACTTATGCAACCCCCTTTCTAACAGCTCTCTGTTTGGCTGCACTCAGAGGACTGCAGCAATGCAAGAAAGCAGCTCACCACCACCATCTCTGGGGCAATTAGGGATGGGCAATGAATGATGGGCCAGCCAAGGATCCCAACATCCTATTATTGAATAAAAGAAAAGTATACAACCCATGGATATATTCAAATAAGATATAGCATGTTTATGACTTGGAGTTTATGTAGATGAGTATTGAATTTTTTCAAGTTTTTCTTTAATGACTTTTTTAATTAATTAAAAATATCCTATGGAGTTTTTGATTTCCAATTGGCACTGACGGAATGGCAAGTTCCATGTCAGGGAGGCATATGATTTGACGGGGAATTTACAGGGTCTGTTGAAGCCATGTCTACATTCCTCCGGATGAGTCAGGTCACTGGTTCAGATAGTGTTGCTGAAGAAGGCTTAGTGAGCTGATGTATTTCATCTTGTAAGTGGTCTACACTGCTGCCATTGTGGTGGTAGGAATAATTGTTGAATGTGATGGATGAGCTGCTGCGGAGAGGACTGAGATAATCTAGTGTCCTTATAGTTAAAGTGTTATTGCCTCAGCCAGCTAATCTATTGTTAATGTTAAATATTGTACTTTAATTTTACAATGTTAAAAAAAAAATTCATGCAGTTTACATGAAGGAACCTTTTCTGAATACATCTATGTGACGTTAGCACCACTGACTATTTATTGCCTGGAGGGTAGTGAGGATTCAACCACACTGTCTGGAGTCACGTGAAGGCGTAAATGACTGATTTCATTCCCTAAAGAACATAAGTGAACCAGATGAGTTCTTCCTCATATTGTTGCTATTAGAATCATAGAATCCTGACAGTATGGAATCAGGCCATTGCCCTATTGATTCCACACTGGCTCTCCAACGGGCATCTTCTCCTATTCTATCCCTTTAACCCTATATTCCCATGGCTAGTCTACCTGGACACTACGGGCAGTTTATCATGGCCGATCCAACTAATCTGCATATCTTTGGACTGTGGGAGGAAACTGGAGCACCTGGAGGAAACCCAGGAGAATGTGCAAACTCCACACAAATGTAGTCGCCTGAGGGTGGAATCGAACCCTGGTCCCTGGTGCTGTGAGGCAGCAGTGTTAACCACTGAACCACCGTAAAAGGCTAGCTTTTTATTAAATCCAAATTTCACCATCTGCTATGGTGGGATTTAATCCCACACCCCACCCCAGTCATTAATCTAGAGGCTCCAGGTTACTATCCATGTGATCTTACCAGTATGCCACTGCCTCCGGCACAGAGAGATCAGAAGAATAAAGAGTTTGATTCTTGGGCTGAAGTGATACATCTTAGTCAGCGCATTAAGTTGAGATCTATAACTGGCTTCAAGCATCTCCAAGCTAATGAGTGGATAGGATTGAGTAGAGATCATATTGCACATTGCAACTGTAAAGTATCTTGGCTGCAATATTGAGTGAGGACAGGACTGGGCCCTGCTTTAATCTTCCTTATGCTCTAATAATGTACCAACACTGTCTTGGCTCATAGATAAAAGCAAGACAAGTTTGGAATGCTTTCAGTGTGTTTCTAGTGCTTGTGCAATTTTACCCCAGCAACAGTTGGTGGTAATAGGGAGGGAGGAGGAAGAAAAGGAGGCCGAAAGAAGTAAGAAGTGAATGGAAAAAAAATAACAATTTTGTCTTGCCCTGTAATTTTAAGAATTAACACCTGTTTGTAGCTCAAATGCCTCTGTTTACTGCCAAGGGAGCATGTAAAATGATTGACTCTGACCTTAGCAATTAAGAGCAAACAGTTGCTAACTAGCTGGAGCTAATTCTGGAATGCATAATTATGGAATCCTGACTTATTGATTGCAAGCCAAGGATCATCTACCTCACATAATGACTAAGAAAATTAAAAAGAAAGCTCCCAATTGTCTACTGACTATTATAGGCTGATGGTTAGTTGTAATGAACAAGAATCAGTTGAAATCTAAACAATCACTCCAGGTTAATTAGAAATGGTGGAAAAAAAACCCTGAGGGCTACAGATGGTGAATGAACAGCAGTTGGTGAATACAGGAACTTGGCTGAAAAAATGAGAGAGGGGAATCAGGTTCAATGCAACTCTGAATAATTACCTTCTCTCAATCAAGACTTAACTGTTACAGACATGGTCTCTCCAACTAAATCTGTTCTCTTTCTTCCAGTTTTCTACTAAACTCTCATGAGCATATTGACGTGTCAGGTCGACAAACAGTCAAGAGTCCCTTATTTTATCACTACACAAGATACACTGCAGCGATTCACCAATGCTCACTCAACGGCATCATCCAAACCTGAAAGTACAAGGGCAGCTAACGTATGGAAACATCAATGCCGTTTATTTGTGGAACAAACCACCCTCAACTAAAGGTTAGTGTTCAGTAGTGCCATGAATCCCACTTTCTATAATGAGTTAAAGGTTCTATTTCATTAATAGTGGTAGGGAATGAACCCATGTCTCTCAACTAGTGAATCTTAATAAGGAAACACACTTGTGTTAACAAGCAATAATCAAGGCATCGTAAATGATAACTGCGTTCACAGCCTGTCAACTGACACAGTTCTTCATCGCTAACATCTAGGGACTTGGGCCAGACTAGGCAATGAGAGCCTGACAAATGATCCCAGACGATGGTAACACTAGTTAAGACAATCCCAGTGTTAGATCTAGCTTGTAAGACCATATCTTTTATATTTCCTCTTTTCTGGAATTGGAATAGAACTGTTTGGAGGTTATCAGGTAGAAGAGGGATTTATCACGTAAGGCCAAATAAAAAAATGAGCAGGAGATGGCCTTTGTTTAAATTTTCTCATGGGAGATGGGCACCTGTGGCTGGCTAGCATTTATTGTCCATCCCTTGATGCCCTTGAGATGTTGGTGGTGAGCTGCCTTCTTAAACCATTGTAGCCCCCATCATATAGATAGACCCACAATGCTATTAAGGAAGAATTCCATGATTTTCACCTAGGAACAGTGATGGAACAGCAATGTATTTCGAAGTCAGGGTGGTGGGTGGCTTGGAGGGGTGTTTGAAGGTGGTGGTGTTACCATGTATCTGCTCCCTTGTCCTTCTCGATAAAAGTGGTCATAGGTTTGGAAGGCGCTGTCTGAAGATCTTTGTTAAACTTCTGCAATGCATCCTGTAGATAGTACACACTACTGCTACTGAGCATAGATAATAGGAACTGCAGATGCTGGACAATCCGAGATAACAAGGTGTAGAGCTGGATGAACACTACAGGCCAAGCAGCATCATAGGAGCAGGAAAGCTTGATGTTTCGGGCCTAGACCTGTCACCGGAAATGGGGGAGGGGAAGGGAGTTCTGAAATAAATAGGGAGAGAGGGGGAGGCGGATAGAAGATGGATAGAGGAGAGGATAGGTGGAGAGGAGGCAGACAAGTCGGAGAGGCGGGGATGGAGCCAGTAAAGGTGAGTGTAGGTGGCGGGGTAGGGAGGAGATAGGTCAGTCCAGGGAGGACGGACAGGTCAAGGGGGCGGGATGAGGTTAGTAGATAGGAGATGGGGGTAGGGCTTGAGGTGGGAGGAGGGGATAGGTGAGAGGAAGAACAGTTTAGGGAGGCGGGAACGAGCTGGGCTGGTTTTGGGATGCGGTTGGGGGAGGGGAGATTTTGAAGCTTGTGAAATCCACATTGATACCCTTGGGCTGCAGGGTTCCCAAGCTGATTATGAGCTGCTGTTCCTGCAGCCTTCGCCCGAACCAGCCCGGCTCGTCCTCGCCTCCCTAACCTGTTCTTCCTCTCACCTATCCCCTCCTCCCACCTCAAGCCCCACCCCCATCTCCTATCTACTAACCTCATCCCGCCCCCTTGACCTGTCCATCCTCCCTGGACTGACCTATCTCCTCCCTACCTCCCCACCTACACTCACCTTTACTGGCTCCATCCCCGCCTCTTTGACTTGTCCGCCTCCTCTCCACCTTTCCGCTCCTCTATCCACCTTCTATCCGCCTCCCCCTCTCTCCCTATCTATTTCAGAACCCTCTTCCCCTCCCCCATTTCTGATGAAGGGT
This sequence comes from Ginglymostoma cirratum, assembly GCA_024137785.1. Lineage (NCBI taxonomy): Eukaryota > Metazoa > Chordata > Chondrichthyes > Orectolobiformes > Ginglymostomatidae > Ginglymostoma > Ginglymostoma cirratum. The sequence continues at coordinate 11,666,670 of JAHRHZ010000249.1, forward strand.
CTAGGCCCGAAATGTCAAGCTTTCTTGCTCCTATGATGCTGCTTGGCCTGCTGCTACTGAGCATAGGTGGCCAAGGGAATGGATGCTTGTCGATGTGATGCAAATCAAGTGGGCTGCTTTATCCTGGATGGTATCAAACTTCTTGAGAGTTGTTGGAGATGCAGTCATCCAGGCAAGTGGGGACTATTCCATCACACTCCTGACTTGTGTCTTTTAGATGGTGGACATGCTTTGGGAAGTCAGGAGGTGAATTACTCGCTGCGGTATTTCTCATCTCTAACCTGCTCTTGTAGCCATTGTGTTTATGTGATGAGTCCAGTTGAGTTACTTGTTAATGGTAAGCCCAAGGATGTCGACAGTGGGGTTTTCAGTGATGGTAACAGCAATGATTGTCAAGGAGTGGTAATTAGTTTGTTACTTATTGGAGATGGTTGTTGCCTGGCATTTGTGTGGCATGGGAATTCTGAAGTGCAAGGTCTGGAGCACAAGTCTTTAATGCTACTGCTGATATGTTGTGAGGACCCATAGCAGTATCTAGTAACTCTAAGTGTTTCTTGATATCACATATAGTTAATCAGAAATTGGCTAAAGACTGGTATGAATGCTGGAGACCACTGGAGGAGACCGCAATGGATCATCCACTTGGCACTTCTGGCTAAAAATTGCTTTGAATGCTTCCACCTAATCCTTTGCACTTTTGTGCTAGGTTCTTCCATCATTGAAGATGGGTGTATCTGTGAAGCCTTTTCCTCCAGTGAGTTGTTTAATTGTCCACTATCATTCACAACTGGAAGTGGCAGGACTGCAGAGCTTAGATCTGGCCCATTGGTTATGGGATCGCTTAGCTCTGTCTGTCACTTGCTGATTATGCTGTTTGGCGCACAAATCGTCCTGATTAGTAGCTTCACCAGGTTGTCACCACAATTTTAAGTGTCCCTGGTGTTACTCATGGCATGCCCTCCTGTGCTCTCCATTGAACCAGAGTTGATCCCCTGGCTTGATGATAATGGTTGAGTGGCGGATATGCCAGGCCATGAGGTTACAGATTCTGCTGAAGTACAGTTCTGCTACTGTTAATGGCCCACAGTGCCTCATGGATGCCAAATCTTGAGTTGCTAGTTCTGTGTGAAGTCTGTCCCATTTAGCATGGTGATAGTGCCACACAATACGATGGAGGGTATTCTCAATCTGAAGGCAGGACTTTGATGCCACAAGAACTATGCAGTGGTCACTCTTATCAACACTGTCATGGACAAATGCACCTGCAGCTGGCAAATTGGCAAGGATGAAGTCAAGTTCTTTTTTCCCTTCTTATTGTTTCCATTACCCCACCTGCCCCCTGACCAAGTTTAACAGTTATATCCTTTAGGACCTGGCCAGCTTCATCAGGAATAGAGATAAAAGGTACTGCAGATGCTGGAGAATCCGAGATAACAAGCATGGGGCTGGATGAACACAGCAGGTCAAGCAGCATCATAGGAGCAGGAAAACTTGACGTTTCGGGCCTAAACCCTTCATCATGAAGGGTTTAGGCCCGAGACGTCAAGTTTTCCAGCTTCATCAGGAATGTTGGTACTGAGCCACATTTAGTATTGGACATTGAAATCCCCCAACCAGAGCACATTTTGTGCCCTTACCACCCTCAGTTCTTCCCCCAAGTGTTGTTCAACATGGAGGAGTAGCGATTCATCAGCTGAGGGAAGACAGTACTTGGTGATCAACAGGAGGTTTCCTTGCCCATGTTTTACCTGAAGCCATGAGACTTCATGAGGTCCAGAGTCAATATTGAGGACTCCCAGGGAAATTCCCTCCTGACTATATACCATGGTGCTGCCACATCTGCTGGATCTGTCCTGCCACTGGGACAGGACACATCCAGAACTGATGATAGTGGTGTCTGGGACAATTTTTAAGATAAGATTCTGTGAATGTGACTATGTCAACATGGAATTGACAAGAGTACAGGCCCACGATGTTCTCTTTAAGGTGAGATGTAGGAGCAATAATGCCAGAGAACCCTGGATGTCCTGGAATATTCGGCATTGGAAAAGAAGAAAAAGACAGGCTTTTAACACATACAAAGGGAACAAATCAATGTTGGCCCTAGGGAATATAATAACTGCAGGGTGCTACTAAGGAAGCAATTTGTGGAGCAAAGAGGGAGCATGAAGAAAACACTGATAGGTAAAATTAGTGGAATTCCCAAGATACTGTCTAAGTATATCAAAGGGAAGAAAATAACCAAGTAAAGATTAGGACCTTTTTGGGACCAAGGTGCATTCTGAGTATGATGCTGGAGGACACTTATCGTGAGCTAAATGAGTACTTCACATCTATATTCATTTTGGAAAAAAAACAATATAGTTCAGGATTTGAGAATTGGAACTGTGAGGCTCTTCAACAGTTTGACATAGGCAGTGAAGAGTTATTGGACGTTTTAGGGACTTACAGGTAGACAAATATCAGGGCTTGATGAGTTATATCTCAAGCTGCTGTGGGAGGTGAGGGAGGAAATTTCAGGGGCTCTGAGCCAAATTTTTAATTCCTCCCTGGCCATAAGGGAGGTGCCTGAAGACTGAAGGACAGCTTCATGTGGTTCCACTTTTCAAGAAGGATGATAAAGATAAACCAGGGAATTACAGACTAGTGAGTCTGACATAGGGAGGGAAACTGTTGGAGACAATTATGAAGGAAAGAATTAATGTCTACTTGGAGACGCGAGGTTTGATCAGGGATAGTCAGCACGACTAAGAAGAGGACATCATTTTAAAGTGAAAGGCAACAGGTTTAGCGAGGATTTGAGGAAAACATTTTTCATCCAAAGGGTAGTGGGATTCTGGAATGCACTGCCTGGGGAAGCACAGTTGAGGCATGAAGCTTCACAATCTTTAAAAAGTGAGTAGGTGATCACTTGAAATGTCTTAACTTTCAAAGCTGTGGGACAAGTGCTAGGAAAAGGAACTAGTCTAAGTTCAGAACAGTTCTTTTTGTTGGTGCAGACTTAATCAGCTAAAGGGTCTCTTCTGTACTGTATGATTCAATCTGTCCTTAGATAAGTGGATCAAAACTACAATTTAGTTTTATAGTTTTAGAGTGACCTTCCCATTTTTATACTCCATTTCTCTAGAAATAAAAGCCAACAATCCATTTGCCTTTCTCAAAACAAAATAATTCAAAGCCAACCATGGGCTATTTGTTGTTTACTGGAAAAGCAAATAATTTTGGTGAAAAAGATAACCAAAAGTTTATAGAAAGTGAGAAGAGAGTGTTTTTAATTGCTTTTGTCGCTGGAATAACCTCCAGTTTTTTAGCTCTTGTTTTACCACAGACTTGAGAGCTGTCAGCAGTAAGAAGCAAAATGGCATGAAGGAAAACTCAGTGTAAAAGATAACCCTTTAAAGAAAACCAGCTGAAGAACTATTTCAGTGATTTATTTTCTGCGAACCATAGAGAGTTCCAAAAATCAATCCCTCTTATCTAAAGTCTGAAAGCTGAACAATTGACTTGATCCCGAATATCAGTGTCTAACTGATCTTCTGTCCAATCTGAGGGTCCTCCACAATACCTCTACTGAGCTGTGTCTCAGTTTTTTTGTGTATGGGCATAGTGTGAGAGGATTACGGGAAAGAAGGTTTAATTCTACACCATAGATCAGTTGATAACCAGTTTTGCCACTTGTCCAAAGAATAAGTATGTTTTCACAAGACCATGAGGCCATAAGAAATAGGAACAGGAGTAGGCCATTTGGCCCCTCGAGTCTGCTCTGCCATTTTGTAGGATCATGGCAGATTCAACATTCCTCACATTCGTGTTATAACCCTTGCCCCATAATCTTCGATTTCAATACTGATCAAGAACCCATCCATCAAAAATCTATCTCAGCCTTAAATATACACAAGGACTCTGGTCCCACAGCTCTCTCTGGCAAGGAGCTGCAAAGCCTAATAACCATCTGAAAAAGAAATTCCTCCTCATTTCAGCCTTAAATTGGCATCACTTTATTCTGAGACCATTCCGTCAGGTCCTAGACTCTTACGCAAGGGGAAGCATCATCTCAGCATTTACCCAATCAAGCCCTTAAGAATCCTATATATTTCAATGAGATCACCTCTCATTCTTCTAAACTGCAGTGGTAGAGTCCCAACCTGTTGAACATTTGTTCATAAGACAATCCCTCCATAGCAATAATCACCCTGGTGAATCTTCTCTAAACTGCCTCCAATGAAGTGATATCTTTCCTTAAATAAGGGATCCAAAACTGCTCACAGTATTCCAGATAACAAGCATGGGGCTGGATGAACACAGCAGGTCAAGCAGCATCATAGGAGCAGGAAAACTTGACGTTTCGGGCCTTATGTGGTCTCGCCTGCACCTTGTAAAGTTGCAATAAGACTTCCCTAGTCCTATATTCCAACCCCCTTGAAATAAGAGCCAACATTCCATTAGGCTTCTTGGTTAACTATTGTGCCTCTGTGCTAGCTTTCTGTGTTTTGTGCGCAAGTGCCCCCAAATCCTTTTTTATTGTGGCTTTCTGCAGCTTTTCTCCCTTTAAGTCACATTTCCCACACTATACTCCATATGCTAATGTTTTGTCCACTCAGTTGACTTATCAATATCTCTCTGTAAACTGTTTGTATCTCTCTTGCAACTTCCCTTTCCACCTTGCTGTTCAAATGAACAAGTCGTATTTTATTGAAAAATATTTTTTTTTCTGGTGAAAGGTCGATCTTTTTGTGATAACAGTAATAGAGAGAAATAAATTATCCGTCTTGGTGATTCAATAAAATATTTGCATTTTTAGTATGGCTTGTGGCTTCAGTACAGCCAGCACATAACTCCCATCAAAGGCATAACAGGCAAAATTTAAAAAAAAAACACATACTATATGACACCATACAAGAGTATTAAAATTAACCATTACAAATGTCAGAGAAAAAGATTTATTCCATTTAACCAAGTATAACCTTACAGACATGTAAACCTCAGTGAAGACCACCATTAACTCCAAGCCAAAACTGTTTGCTCAGCTGGCATGATTGTAATTGGTTTACTTTTCAGCAAACCTTGTGTTTTAATTTGATGTGTTTTTCTTCAATTAATATCTTTCCCAAGACCAGGAAATAAGCTGCTAACTCAGGTCACCAATATCCCTTAACATGGGTTCCTTAAACTCATGTTGTCATTTTTTTTGAAGATATTGACTTTTTCTAACTCACTGTTCAAAACACCTTCTTGACATTTTTAAATTAAAAAAAAGACAAGTCGAACCTTCACAGAACTGAAGCCTAAGATCCATTTGATATCTATTTTAGCATTCAAGTCCACAAATGGTAATAAAATAAATTGGACCATCATCATACCATCATCATACAGTCAGACCAGCATTACAATACTGTACAGACAAGGTCCCAAATGTGAACACAGAAGTTTTCTGAAAAATAAACTGATTATAACCATGCCAGCTGAACAAGAACCTTCAGCTTGGTGACAGCCATGATTTTCAACTGAGATTTACGTGTAATACTGTACAAACAAGGTTCCAGTCACCACCATCACCATGTGCTATTGGCAAGAGAGACCAGCACTGTTGGCTGAAATGTGATATATAGCCAAGAGGGAGTCTTCAATATTGACTCCACATCACATAAAGTCCTGTGACATCAGATCACACATGAGCAAGGAAACATCCTGCTGATTACCATGTATCGCTCACCCTCCCTCAGCTGATGACGTTGTATTCCTCCATGTTGAACATCAATTTGAGGAAGCACTGAGAGAGGCAAGGATGCAGAATGTAGGATAGATGGGGGACTTCAATGTCTGTCACCAAGAATGGCCCAGTAACACCACAATATACTGAACAGGTTGAATCCCAACTGGCCCTGCATCATGTAGCTAACAAGGGGGAGAAGCTTATTTCATCCTGACGAATTTATCTGTCAGGGGTACATCTGTCTATGATGGTTTCAACAGGAGTGATCACTGAACAGTCCTTGTGAAGAGGACTCCTTGAATGTTTACTGCAGACATCCTCCATGTGTGGTGTGGCACTACTACCATGCTGAGCAGATCAAGCAACCCAAGACTACAAGGTCACAAAGTGTTACGAACCATCTGCAGTAGCTGGATTCAACCACAATCTGCAATGTCATGGCTTAAAATGTTCTCTTGTTGTACCATAACCATTAAGTCAGGGATCAATTGTGTAACCTGATCCATTGCCACTATCAGTCTACTCTCATTAATTGGCGATGTGCTGGATAGTGCTATCAAGCGGTACCAATTCAACAATAAACTGCCCACTGATGCTCAGTTTGGGGTCCACCATACTCTCACAACTTTTGACCTTAATTTATCGTCATCACTGAGATTTCTCATCCCTGGAACCACTCTCATAATTTCAAATGCATTTCTTTAAAGCATTCAGATTCTTCTTGAAGTATTGTGTCCAGAACTGCATATAGTACTCAGCTGAGATCTGACTATACAATATATAACTTCAGTGTAACCTTCTTGATGCTGTATTTTATGCTTGTATTAATGAAGCAAAGGCTACTTTAAGGTGTTTTAGCTGCTTTTAAGGCCTGTTCTGATACCTTGAATGTACATATAAACTCAGGCTACTCTGTCCCTGTACACCATTTAGGGTGTTATCCCATAGTATATATTTTCTCTTCATATTTTTTCTACAAAACGTATTAATTCACACTTCTTCGCATTGAACGTCATCTGCCACCTATCTGCCCACTCTCGCAAGTTGTCCATGTTTTTTTGATGTTCTACATGTCCTTTTCTCAGTTTACAATGCTTCCAGGTTTTGTATCACCTGCAGACTTTGAAACTGTACCCGCACACCGAAATCTGCGTCATGATTTTACATAAGAGAAAGCAATGGTTCAGCTGTGGATTGGCAAGCTCTAACTTGTAAAATGTCACACAATGCTGCAATCTCCACTATTTGCAATTTATTTTCATGACTTGATGAAGGAATCGAATACTTGCCTTGCTAAATTTCCTGTTGATGAAAAAAATCAGTAGAAAAGTAAGTTGTAAAGAATTCATAAGGAATCTGCCAAAGGATAGAGATAGATTACGTGAATAGGCAAAAATTTGGCTGATTGAATATAATGTGGGAGATAGTTAACTAGCCGACATGGGCAGGAAGAATAGAAAACAGCATGCAACTTAGTGCAGAGAGATTGCAAAACCCTGGGGTACATAGGATTATTAGTGAGCTAGTACATAGAGCATATAAATCTAAAATGCTGGTGATCGGGATGACAAATGGAATGTTGCCAATTATTGTCAGTGAAATGGAACAGAAAAGTTTTGCTGCAGTTGTGCAGTGTGTTGGTGAGACCAAGTCTGGAATATTATGGAGATAGCAAGAACTGTGGATGCTGGAATCAGAGTCAATACAGTGTGGAGCTGGAGGAACACATCAGGCAGCATCAGAGGAGCAGGAAAGTTGACGTTTCAGGTTTACACCCTTCATCAAAATGTCGGAATATTATGGACTCTGGAATATTATGGACAGTTTTGACGTCCTAATTTAAAGAGTCTAGAAATGTTTTAGAATGACTATAGAAGAATGCAAGGAGAACGCATTATAACATATGAGCTTTTGAGGGAGTTTGACAGGGTAAACGTGGAAAGGTTGTTTCCACTTATCAGAGAGTCTAGGACCTGAGGGAACGATCTGAGTAAGGGGTCACCTACTTAAAACAGAAATGAGGAGACAAGTGAAGTGGTGAATTTCTTTACCACTCAGGGCTGTTGAGGCTGGGTCATCAAATATATCCAAGGCTGAGTTAAATAGAGTTCTAGTCATTAATAGAATCAAGAGTTATGGGGATAAGGCAGGAAAGTGGAGTCGAGGGTTATCAAATCAGCCATGATCTTATTGAATGGTAGTGTGGCTAAATGACCTACTACCACTCCTATGTCTACCGTCTTACAGCAACATGCTTCATGTTGTGTATCATGTTTCAAGTGACCCAAAGGTAAGATAAAGCATGAAACCTTTATTCACTTAGATTGCATACTTTGATACAGACATGGCATTATGTTCTGAAGAAGCGTCACTGGACTTGAAACATTAACTCTTTCTTTTTTTGGCAAGATCAGCCAGATCTGCTGAGTTTCTCCTGTGATTCCTGTTTTTGCTTGTTTCATGATATCATGAGCTTGCTTCTTAAAAATATATTGACTGTATGAAATAACACAGCAACTACTAACGTTCAATTTCAGATTTATTAATTGGACTGCCATCAGTGATTCTGTGGGATTTGAACCATGTTCCCATACAAGATATTATCCTGAGCCTTTAGTTTACAAACCCAGCGACAGTACCACAAACCAGTACAAGCTAATGAGATGGCTCATTAGTGGGTGTGAAAAGGATAGGTCCACTTGGGAGAGTTTTGAATTAAGAGTCACAGTTTAAAAACAAGGAGTCTTCCTTTTAAGACGAAGATGGTGATTCCTTTATTTTCCCTGAGAGAAGGATGAGAGTCTTTGGAATTCTTTTCAGAGGAGCAGTAGCAATGGGTTTTGAACAATTTTAAAATAGGCTTAGATAGATTCTTGGCTAACAAGGGAGTCAAGGGTTATCAGTAGTGGATCGAGTAGTGGAGTTCAGGCCACAGACAGATCAGCTGAGATCTTAATGAATGGCAGAGAAAACTGCAGAGCTTGAATGGCCTACTCCTGTTCCTAATTTCATATGTCCATAAAGCCATCGAGTCCACTTCCCATCTAAATCGTACACTTCTGACTTTGACGCTTATCACCATTCTTTCATTGTCATGAGGTCAAAGTCCTAAAACTCTGTATAATGATGCTGCAGGGGCACCTTCACCTTTGTAAAGCAGAGGCTTAAGAAAGTGATTCACCTTCTCAAGGGCAACTAGGGCTTGGATATAAATGCTTGTCAGTGACATCCCAGAAATGAATTTTTGAAAATGTCGCTAATTAGATTTTTTATGAGTCATTTCATTTGTATAGCATTGACTACTGACAAAAGTATAACAGGTTTGCCAGTTTTTTTTCCTAATGGTCAGGACTGTGCTTAGAATAAGAGTTCTATGGGGTACAGATAGAATGCATCAGTTGGAAATCTTTTGTATCACCATCTATTCATTCCCTCAGATATTTATTCAGGAACAGCACTGTGTACTTTCTGATGGTTTCAGAATGCATGAGTACCTTAAGATTGACTGCAGAGAATTCTCTTTCAAACCCATTACTGTTGCCTCGCTGTTTGTCTCTGATACAGTACCATGAGCGGAATGTGGAATTAGAAGAGCACACTTCAATCTTGACTAATACAAGGAACTACTCCATTTTAAAAAAAATTACATGTTATTGATTTGACTTTAAGATAATTTGCTGTTGACTCTTATTTGCCTGTAGATTTCCTCTACATCACAAACTAACTCCAGATAGTTAGGAAATTATATCTACTTTGACCATGATTTTGTAATTAAGTGGGTGGTATTGCCTTGAAAAAAAAGATTTTCTGCAGGTTGCTGTTGTTGTTGATGTGATTCTCGATGATACGTTCAATGATGGGAGTTATAATTAAACTTAGTAATATTCTGTACCAACTTTTCAACAAGATGCAACTGGTGATCAGTGATGAAAAACCTGCACAATCCTTTCCTTCTGTCTCGTTCCAATATGTCGTCACAAAGAGGAGCATTTCTGATGAGACCAGTCATCTCACTGGAGATCCAGAACTGTCATAGTCCATACCCAAGTGAACAATTCAATAGGAGAAGTAACTTCTTATTTAAGTGTACGTCTCCTTGCATGACTTAGAGTGTTTATTGCAGTAGTTGAGAGATATGGCTGAATCTGGAGAATTGACAAAGGATAATGAAGAGATGGCAGATGAATTGAACAGGTTTTTGCATTATTCTTCACTCTACAGAAACATCCCAGAAGTAGCAATAAACCACTGAAATGGAAGAGAGGGAGGAATATAGGAAAATTACAATGAACCCTAGAGAAACAGTAATGATTAAAATGGCAGGATGGTAAATGCATGGGACCTGGTGGCCCCCATCCTAGGATTTCCAAAAAAAAGTGGTCAGTGAGGTCTTTATGCACTTTGTATTTTGAACATAGAATTACATTTACTATCTTCCAGTCAAATGGAATATTCCCCTAGATTTGGGGAATGTCCAATTAGACAGGAAAATAGCAGATATAACTCGTATACAAAAATGGAGGGAGAAGAAAGAAGGAAAATTACCTTAAATTTTGTCACAGCAAAAATGTTCAAAGAAATTATTAATGAAGTTCACAATTATTATTGTTATAGCAGCTCACTTAGATAAGGCAGGATTTGTGAAAGGGAAATTTTTTTTATATTTTCTCATGGCTAGCCAGCATTTGTTGCTGCTCCCTTGAGAAGGTGATGGTGAGCTGCATTCTTGAGCCACTGCAACCCACTTGCTGGATGTAGACCCACAATGCCCTTTGGAAGGGAATGCCAGGATTTTGACTGAGCAACAGCGAAGGAATAGCAATAAATTTCCAACCCAGGATGGTGAGATGCTTGGAGGGGAACTTGCATTTGGTGGTGCTCCCATATATCTGTTATCCTTGTCTTCAAGATGGAAATGGTCGCAGGTTTAGAAGGTGGTGTCTGAGGATCTTTTGTGAATTTCTGCAGTGTCTCTAGTAGGCAGTACACACTGCTGCTACTGAGCATCAGGGGTGGTGGTAGTGAATGTTTGTGGATGCTGTGCCAATTAAGCGGGCTGATTTCTCCTGGATAGTGTTGAGCTTCTTGAGTGTTGTTAGAGCTTCAATCATATTCCTTCCCATACTTTGTAGATGGTGGATAGGTTTTTGGGGCTAAGGGGGTGAGTTACACTTTGCCATATTCTTAACTTCTGACCTGCTTTCATAACCACTGTGTTTATGTGATGAGTCCAGTTGAGTTTGTGGTCAATCGTAACCCCAAGGATGTTGGGGTGGGGGTTTCAGTGATGATAATACCATTGAATGTCAAGGGACAGTGGTTAGATTGTCTCTTATTGGAAATGGTCATTGCCAGGCATTTGTGTGGCATGAATGTAACTTGTCACTTGTCATCCCAAGACTGGATAGTGTCCAGGTTTTGCTGGATTTGAACATGGACTGCTTCAGTATCTGAGAAGTCACGAATAGCGCTAAATATTATGCAATTATTGGTGAACATCCCCACTTCTGACCTTATGATGGAGGCAAGGTCATTGATGAAGCAGCTGAAGATGGCTGGGCTGAGGACATTACCCTGAGGAATTCCTGCAGAGATGTTCCAGAGCTGAGGTGACTGGCCTCCACCAACCACAACCATCTTCCTATGTGTCAGGTATGACTCCAACCAGCAGAGTTTGACCTCGATTCCTACTGACTCCAGTTTTTCTAGGGTTCCTTGATGGCACATTTGGTCAAATGCTGCCATAATGTCAAGGGCTGTCACTCTCACCTCACCTCTGGAATTCAGCTTTTTCGTCCATGTTTGAACCAAAGCCGTAATCAGGAGCTGAGTGACCTTGGCAGAAGCCAAACTGTGTTTGTTCACCCAATCTATTGGAGTTCATTCTTGGAGGAAGTAACAAGTATTGTGATTAAAGGGGACCTGATAAATGTACTGTATTTAGATAAAGAGCGACATAGAAAGAATAGAGTCATCGAGTCATGTATCATGGAAACAGACCCTTTGGTCCAACCAGTCCCCACCAACCACAATCCAAAACTAAACTAGTCCCACTTGCCTGCTGCTGGCCCATATCCCTCTCCACCATTCCCATTCATGTATTTATCCAAATGTCTTTTAAATGTTTTAAATGTACCCACATCCACCACTTCTTCTAATAGTTCATTTCACACACAAACCACCCTCTGTGTAAAAGAAGTTGACACTCAGGATTTCTTTAAATCTTTCTTCTCTCACCTTAAAAATATGCGCCCTATTTTTGAAATGCCCCACCCGAGGGAAAAGACACCGGCCATTCACTTTATCTATATCCCTCATGATTTTATAAACCTCTATAAGGTCCCCCGCTTAATCTCCTACATTCTGGTGAGAAAAGTCCCTGACTATCCAGACTGCTTTTACAACTAAAACCCTTTATTCTTGGCAATCTTTTCTGAACCCTCTTCAGTTTAATAATATCCTTCCTATAAGAGGATGACCAAGCAGGAACAAAAGTAGGCATTTGGCCCTTTGAGCCTGCTCCTTCATTCAATATTATCATGGCTGATCATTCTACTTGCTTCTTGGTTCCCATTTTCACTCCACACGTTGATCTCTTTGGCTCTCAGAATTATACCTACCTCCATTTTTGAAATAATCAATTGGAGACTTACACCATGATTGGAATCAGAGAATAGAATTATACAGACAAGAAGAGGGCCTTTGATGCTTCAAGTCTGTGCTGCCAAACCTACGCTAACTCCACACTGGACCTGTAGTCTTGAATTTAGTGAAGTTTCAAGGGCCCATCCCTGCGCTTTTAAAGGTTGTGAAGTTACCTGCCTCAACTATTCTCGCAGGCAGTGCATCCCAGACCTCTACCACACTCTGGTGAAAAAATGTTTTTCACATATTACCTTAAAACTTCCTGCTTTTCCCCTTCAAATTATACCCTTATGTTATCGACCCTTCAACTAAGGAGAACATCTGCTTTCTATGCACCCTGTCATAATCATCATAAACATAATCTTCATAACCTTGTATACCTTCATCAGGTGACACCACTCCCCCCACCCCACAATCTTCTCTGTTCTAAGGAAAACAACCCAAACTTATCCAACCTCTCTTTATAACTAAAGTGCTCCATCCCAGGCAACATCCCTGGTGAATCTCCTCTGCACTCCCTCCAGTGCAATTACATCTTTCCTATAGTGTGGTGATAAAAACTGCACACAGTACAGCAGGTATGGCCTAACCAAAGTTTTGCGTAGCTCCAGTATGGCCTCCCTACTCCTACAGTCAGTGGCTTGACGGATAAAAGTAAATGTCCCATATGCCTTCTTAACTACCCTATGAACTATTTAACATGCCCTGCCATTTTCAGGTATTTGAGGACAAGCACCCTAAGATTGCTGTGTTCGTCTGTGTGCTATCATTCCTAGTGTCCTAGTGTCCTATCATTCATTGAGTATGCCCTTGCCTTGTTGCTTCTTCCAAAGTACAATTTCATCTGCCACTGATCTGTCCAATGCATCTATATTCTGCTGTAACCTGAAGTCTTCTTCCACACTGTCAATCGCCCAGCCAACATTCACATCATCAGTAAACTTACTTAACATCTCCCAACAAATTCTCATCTCCATCATTTTTATATATCCCAAAAAATAAGGGACCCAGCATTGATTATTCTGCTATGCCACTGGACACTGGCCTAGGTCATAGAAACAATTTTTGACCACCACCCTTTGTCTCCTCCCACAGGGCCAATTTTGGATCTAACTTGCCAAGTTACCCTGGATTCCATGAGGTCTCTACTTGCTTTTTCAGTTTTCCATGGGGGACCTTGTCAAATCCAAATGAACTACATCAACTGCACTGAAGACCTGGTCTCTTCTTTGAAACATTTAACCAGATTTGTTAGGCATGTCATCCCTCTAATAAGATTGTGCTGACTGTCCCTGATTAAACCCCACTTCTATGAATGACGATTCATTATTTCCTTCAGAATTGTCTCCCAACAGTTTCTCTAACACTGATGTGAGATTCACAGGTCTGTGATTCCCTGATTTATCTTTACCAATCTTCTTGAATAATAGAACCACATTCACTTTCCTCCACACTCTGGCAGCTATCCTGTGGCCAGAGAGGAATTAAAGACTTGAGTCAGGGTGCTTGAAATGTTCTCTCTTGTCTCCCACAGTAGCCAACTCATTCAAACCTGGGGATTTCTCCACTTGTAAACCCACCAAAACTGCCACTACCTCCTCACTCCCTATGTCAATCTGCTCAAGAATCTCACAGTATCTTTTCCTGATTTTTGTTTTTAAATTCACTCATGGGATGTGGGTTTTGCTGGTTGGCCAGCATTTATTTCCTGCCCCTATTTGTCCTTGAGAAGGTGGTGGTGAGCTGCCTTCTTGAACCGCTGCAGTAGGGTATAACTCATCAGACTTTGTTAGATGAAGATCTGCCTGAAGACATCAGTGAATTAGATTAATCCTTAGTTATTATCAAAGTTAAGATAACTTTGTAATAGTCTACATTTTTTCCCCATTTCTAGTTGCCTGCGAGGGGGATGACAAATCTTCATCTTGAGTTATGATTATTAGGTCACTTCAAAATTATAAATTCTTATGGACGAGAAAATATTCAGGGGACGACTTTTCTTTTTCTTAAAAATGCAGAATAGAGGGCTGGTTGATAGCACTGTCACCAGCACCTTCGATCACTTGCTGATGAATGACAGGAACTTGACCAGATTAAATTAATGCTACATTTTATGGATCGGAAATGCCCTGGCTAACTTTATCAGGCAGTTGCCAGTATTATGACTGGACTGCAACAGCTAAGTGCAGAAAATTCAAGTCTTGGATCACCTGACAAAGGAGCAGCACTCTGAAAGCTTGTGATTTCAAATAAACCTTGCGGATTATAACCTGGCGCCATATGACTTCTGGCTTTGTCCGCTTCAGTCCAACACTGGCACCTCCACACCATAGCTTTAGGGAAGAGGACGTGTGCATTTAACCAAGCAGGATGTATTAAGGTCAACACCCAAACTTCTGTCTGATGTTCCTCTTATTAGATTTCTCTGTTGCAATTTCCACAGAGAAGTGGCTTGCCAAACAATTCCAGAAGGCAGTTATGAGTCAACACATTAGTGTGGACATGGAGTCACATATGAACCAGACCACGTAAGGAAATTTAGACTTCCTTTTCTGAAGAAATGAAGAAAAATCAGTCAGTTTCATAATCATCTTTACAGACACTAGATTTTAATCTTAGATAATATTAATTAATTGAATTTATGTTACTCATTTACGATGATAGGATTTGAGCATCAGGTTGGACCTTGAGATTGTTAGTCTCGCAATAATACCACAACACTACCATTATTTTAGTCAAGGGCAAATTGGATAGATAATAAATGCTGACCTTGCCAGTGATGACATCAACCCACAAATCAATAAAAGATAAAAGGAGGAAAATCTATTATGTACAAAAGGTTAAAATAAGGTGGTTTCTCAGGGCAGAAGCACTGAATAATTTGCATGAGTAATGCTACAGTGGGGTAAAAGTTCATATTGCTGGACTTATTGGCTCTCTGCCACTTGAAATGATCATTTTTCAGCAATATATAGAAATTTAACAATGTCTACGATGCAAAGCAGATAAGTTACCCAGAATGTATTACATCTAGCATCAGCAAAATGTTCTATTCTATTCTCTCTCACTTATCTAACTTTGTCTTAAAGGCATCTGTGCAACTGGGTCATATACACCTTATGGTGGTATCACATTCTAAAGAAGCTTTTGTTAAGGAACCGACATTTTCCTAGCTATAATCAGTTCTGAAGAAGGGTCACCCGACCTGAAGTGTTAACTCTAATTTTTCTTGTCAGATGCTGAGCTTTTCCAGAAATTTCTGTTTCTTTTGTTTTTGATAAGGAGGTTTCTCCTGAATTTCCTATTGGATTTATTGGCAACTATCTTATTCTCAATGTAGCTGAAAAAAAAATACACTTTTTGTCAAATTTTTTGACTTGCACTTATCCGGATAATTTGTAAGAAAGCCAATTCAAAGGGAAAACCAAAATTTATATGAGACAAGAGTGCTGGTTGTTTGATAAGTGAACACTGATTAATAGCAAACAGTCTGGGTTCTTTTTAGCTGCCTCCTGGAGCATTGCCAAAAGTGGGAGCCTGAAGATTTTTACAGGCCCAGCTTTATGAAGGCAGTTCATGTATACAGTCAGCAGCAGGAAGAGATGGAAACATAGAGACGTAGAAACATAGAAGATAGGAGCAGGAGGAGGCCATTTGGCCCCTCAAGCCTGCTCTGCCGTTATTTGCGATCATGGCTGACTTTCCAATCTAACCCTACTTTCTCCCCATAACCTTTGATTCCATTCACCCCAAGTGCAATATCTAATCGCCTCTTGAGTATATTCAATGTTTTGGCATCAACTACTTCCTGTGGTAATGAATTCCACAGGCTCACCACTGTGTGGGTGAAGAAATGTCTTCTCATCTCCATCTTAAATGGTCTACTCCGAATCCTCATACTGTGACTCCTAGTTCTGGACACACCCACCATCGGGAGCACCCTCCCTGCATCCACCCTGTCCAGTTCTGTTAGAATTTTATAAGATTCTATGAGATCCCTCCTCATTCGCCTGAACTCCAGCGAAAAGAATCCCAACCTAGTCAATCTCTCCTCATACATCAGACCCAACATCCCCCGAATCAGCCTGGTAAATGTTCGCTGCACTCCCCTGAGAACAAGAGCATCCTTCCCCAGAAAAGGAGACCAAAACTGCACACAATATTCTAGGTGTGGCCTAACCAAGGCCCTGTATAACTGCAACAATACATCCCTGCTCCTGTCACAATGAAGGCCAACAAACCATTTGCCTTCTTTACCGCCTGCTATACTTGCGGGAGGCGATGACCTCATGATATTATTGCTGGACTGTAAATCCAGAGACCCAGATAACATTCAGGGGATCCAGGTTCAAATCCCGCCTTGGCAGTTGGTGGAATTCGAATTCAATAAAATATCTGGAATTAAGAATCTAATGATGACCATGAATTCAGTATCAATTGTTGGATAAACCCATCTCGTTCACTAATGTCCTTTAGGGAAGGAAACTGTCATCCTCACCTGGTCTGGCTTACATGTGAATCCAGACCCACAGCAATGTGGTTGACTCTGAACTGCCCTCTGGGAAATTAGGGTAAGCAATAAATGCTGCCTAATCAAAAATACCCACATCCTGCTAATGAATAATGAAGAAAAAAATGCTTGTGCAACTGGTGCACAAGGATACCCAGATCCCACTGCACACTCCCCTCTCCCAATTTACAGCCATTCAGGTAATAATCTGCATTCTTGTTTTTGCTTCCAATGTGAACAACCTCACATTTATCCAAATGATACTGCATTTGCTGTTGATTTGTCCACTCACCCAACCTATCGAGATCATGCTGAAGGATCTCTGCATTCTCGTCAAAATTCACTCTTCCACCCAACTTGGTATCATCTGCAAAGTTGGAGATGTTATATTTGTTCCCTTATCCAAATCATTAATATATGCTGTGAATAGCTGGGGTGCCAATATGTGGCACCCCACTAGTTTCTACCTGCCAATTTGAAAAGGAGCCATTAATTTCTACTCTTCATTTCATTGAAGAATCCCATAGAAGAAAACATCACAGCAAGGTTCAACAAGGAGAATGGCAGAACAGCCAATGATACAAGCATTTCTGACCAGGGAAGAGACATGCAACAGCTGAACATTGTTCAGATGTGAACTGAGAAGGTATGGTTCGTAAGTTTGCAGATGACGTCAAAATTGATTCAGAGATAAAAGGTACTGCAGATGCTGGAGAATCCGAGATAACAAGCATGGGGCTGGATGAACACAGCAGGTCAAGCAGCATCATAGGGCGCCAACTCTCTGACACCTCCTCCTACCGCCCCCTAGATCATGACCCCACCCCCGAGGACCAAACCATCATCTCCCAAACCATCCACAACTTCATCACCTGAGGTGACCTCCCACCCAGCGCCTCCAACCTCATCATTCCCCAACCCCGCACCGCCCGCTTCTAACTCCTCCCCAAAATCCACAAACCTGAATGCCCTGGTCGACACATTGTCTCCGCCTGCTCCTGCCCCACCGAACTCATCTCCACCTACCTAGACTCCATTTTCACCCCCTTGGTCCAGGAACTCCCTACCTACGTCCGTGACACCACCCACGCCCTCCACCTCCTCCAGAACTTCAAATTCCCCAGTCCCCAACACCTCATTTTTACTATGGACGTCCAGTCCCTATACACCTGTATTCCCCATGCTGATGGCCTAAAGGCCCTCCGCTTCTTCCTGTCCCGCAGAAC
>JAHRHZ010000249.1:11689763-11726861 GCA_024137785.1 Ginglymostoma cirratum
TTTCTGAAGAAGGTTCTAGGCCCGAAACGTCAGCCTTACTGCCTTTATACTTTCCTTAGGATTCACTCAATGTCTGCTGTCTATACCTGTAATGTGCCTTCTTCTTTTTCTTTTCTAATTGATCTTTCTTTACTGAATTGACTGTCTCATTTCCATATACTACAGCAGTAAGCAGAATATAAAAAGCTTTGTATTTCATCAGATAAAATGAGCTTTCAGGTGTCTGGAAGATGCAAAAAACACCAAATAAAGTCAAGTCATTCTCTTTATTTTTATTTCCTGACTTGGCTTGTGTTGCCTTTGTTAAATCTTGGTTGTGTCTTCATCACTCACTTTGTTATTTCTGCCTTGACTTTGGAGATGTTTCCCTGAGCATGGGGTTAATTAATAAATAATTGCTCCATACAGATTGTCTGGAAAAAGAATGGTATATTCCTCAAGGAAAACTGATGATTTGGCTGCAAAAAAGAATGCAACGAGATTGTGTCTTTCTGGGAAACTGCCTTAAATTTATTTCAACGTCAAATAGCCATTTGCCTTTTAATGAGGAATATTTAGTTTAGTTTCTCAGCAAAATGGGGATATTTTATCACTTTCTTTTAACCTTCTGGGATTACTGCAGCTGCTTCAAGCAGAAACACAGTGCTGCACATACTTAAGGCCTCTTGATGTAATTCAGAGAATGATGTTCCACTGAAAAATTTCATTCCTCAATCAATTGCTTGATTTGACTAACTGTAATGGGCTCTTGGTTCCCTCTATCTGCATCTCAATGACTGTGAAAAAATAGCCTTGTTAAGCTTTGGTTAACTGGAATGTTTTGCTTCTACTTGTGGATTGTGAATGGATGTTTGAAAGAACTGAAATCATTTCAGTGATTTAATTGAAGCTGCAAAGTATGGAATGAGGAGAAAAAAATACAATTTGACTAATAGGGTACATCCAACCAATGAACCATCGACAATTTGCTCAGTCATGAACTCAGTTTTGACTAACTAATTCTCCTCCTGAGGTGAATTACTGCTGTTCAAAATTTGCAGCGAAAGCAAAATTTCCTCAACCATTTAATCATAAGCCCCAGTATGACAATACAATATTGTAGAAATGTATCTTGCTCAACCCTTCCTGGTGACACTCACTGGTGGATATAGTCCCAATAGGATGATACTATAAAATGTCAGAGATAGGTTGATCAACTGTATGAACATGAGAACGAGGAATAAATTGTGGCCAATCATCCCTTCAAGCCAACTCCACCATTCACTGAGGTCACAGCTGAACTGATTTTAATCTCAATTCTAGATGCCTACACATCCTTAATAACCTTCCATTCCCTTGGTAATCAAGAATCTATCTCCATTTGCCTTAAAAAGAATTAAAGACTTTGCATCCACCGCCTTTTGAGGAAGAGAATTCCAAAGGCCCACAACTCTCTGACAGAAAACAAATATTTCCTCATTTCTGTCTTAAACGCACAACCCTTTACTTTAAGCAATGACCCCTATTTCTAGGTTTCCTACAAGAAGAAAAATCTTTTCAACATACACCTGGTCATGATACCCTCAGCAACTTGTATGATTCGATTTAGTCACCTCTGACTCTTCTAAACCCGAGAGGATACAGGCTTAGCATGTCTAGCCTTTCCTCAGAAGATAATCCATTCATTTCAGTTTTAATGTGGTAAACCTTCTCTGAATTCCTTCCAATGCAGTTACATCCTTCTGTAAATATAGTGACACCATACTCCAGATGTGATCTCAATAATGGCCATAAGACATTGAGATATAGAATCAGAAATAGGCCATTTAGCCCATCGAGTCTGCTCTGACAATTGATTGTGGCTGATAGGTTTCTCAACCCCGCTCCCCCACCTTCCCCCTGTGACTCTTGATTCCCTTACTAATCAAGAACCTAATTATCTCTGTTTTAAAGATAGTCAATGCCTTGGACTTCACAGACTTCTGTGTGAATGAGTTTATCTGATTCACCACCCTCTGTCTGAAGAAATTCCTCCCCGTCTCAGTTCAAAGGGGTCATTCCCTTCAGTGTGATGATTGAGCCTGCAGATCCTGGCCCCTTCTACTATTGGAAAGGTCTTTGCAGTTTAAAGTTTTTGAGAAGATTCGTAGCTCCGGCTGTGGATGAGGGTGTAGACATGCTCGCTCAGCCAGTGGTTTGATTGCAGATGTTTCGAGGCCCTGCTAGGTAACATCGCCAGTGCGCCTCCGATGAAGCGTTGGTGTTCTGTCCTGCTTGTTACTTATATGCCCTGGTTTGCTGGCGTTGTTGGCATCACTTCTGGCTCTGTTTTTCAGTGGTTTGTATATCAGGTGGAGTTCAATGTGTTTGTTGATGGAGTTCTGGTTGGAATGCCAGGCCTCCAGGAATTCACTGGCATGTGTCTGTTCGGCTTGTGCTATTATGGATGTGCTGTCCCAGTCGAATTCGTGTCCTTCTTTGTCTGTGTATTGAGACCAGTGAGAATTGGTCGTGTCTCTTGGTGGCTACTTGGTGTCCATGCATCTTTATTGTCAGTTTTCTCCCTGTGTGGCCTATGTAATGTTTCTCACAGTCCTTGCATTGTATTTTGTAAATTACATTAGTTTTATTAGTTGTGGGTATGAGATCCTTTACATTCATCAATAACTGTCGCAGGGTGGTTGTTGGTTTGTGGGCAACCCTGATACCTAGGCATCTGAGTAGTGTTGTGGTCATCTCTGATATGACTCTGATGTACAGTTGGGCAAATGGTGTGTCTGGCCATCTTGTGTCTCTTGTTGTGGCCTGTCGCAGAGGTAATGGCAGATTGTGCTTTTTGGGTATCCATTCCTTTTAAAAAACTCCATATAAGTGCTCCTGTGCTGCTTTGTGCAATTCTGGGTTGCTGCAGTGTGTTGTGGTTTGTCTGAATAATGTCCTGATGCAGCTCTATTTATGGGTGTCAGGGTTGTTGCTGGAATAATTAAGCATCTGGTCCGTACGTGTGGTCTTTCTGTATACACTGGCCTAGAGTTTCCCGTTGTTCTTATGTTCTACAATTATGTCTAGGAAGAGTAGTCGGTTAAAGTTCCAGTGAGGATGTTGTTTATGTGTCGGTGGGCTTCTTCTTGTCTTGTATGTTTGATAATCACGAATGTGTCATCTACACAGAGGACACAGAGTTTGGGTTGTATAGTGGGGACCGCTGTCCATTCTAACCTTTGCATTACCACTTCTGCAATCAGTCCTGATATTGGGGATCCCATCGGCCGTTGAAGGTGAAGTGGATAGTGAGGCACAGATCCAGCAGTTCCAGGGAGCTGTCCTTATTGATGCTGTTGGTGTTGTGGGGTGCCTGCCTCCCTAATTCATCCAGCAGTGTGGAATTGTCTCTTTGGCTAGGTCGATGTTTATTGATTTAAATAGTGCTGTTACATTGAAGGATATCATTATCTCGTCCTCTTCTATTCTGGTGTCCTTGACGATGTTGAGGAATTCTTGGGAGGAAGGATGGAGTGGGTAGTGTTGTCAACTAACTAATTCAGTTTCTATTGTCATTCTTTGGCTAGTCTATATGTTGGCATGCCCAGTAGCGAGACAATGGGTCTCAGGGGGACCACTGGCTTGTGTACCTTGGGGAGTCCATAGAAGTCCTTCTGGTTTCATATTCTGGTAGTCTATCTTACTGATATCTCTTGAGTTTTGTAATTTCTTCAGGGTTGTTTTGATCTGGTTCTCTAACTGTGGCATTGGGTCTATCATTGGTAGGTGTTGGTATCTGCTGGTAGTGTGTTAGCTTTCTTGATGCATTGCCATATACACTGTCCCCAGGCCTCTCAGTACTCTGAAAGTTTCAACGAGATCAGCCCTTATCCTTTTAAACTCCATGGGCTGCAAACCTTGAGTTCACAAATGTTATTCATAAGACTAGCCCTTCATCTCCGGGATCATTCATGTGAACCTCATCTGGACTCACTCAAATATCAGCACATTCTTCCTCAGACATAAGGCCCAAAACTGCTCACAATATTCCAAATGTGATCTGACCACAGCCTCATACAGCCTCATAATACATCTCTGTCTTGTATTCTAGCCCTCTTGAACAGAATGGTGGCATTGGATTTACCTTCTTATTTGCCAAGTAAACTTGCACGTTAATCTTAAGAGAATCCTAAACTAGGACTTCTAAGTCCCTTTGCGCTTCAGATTTTCTAAACTAGAAATTTTCTGATTTTCAAAATTAGAAAATAGTCTATGCCTCTATTCTTCCTACCAAAGTGCATAGCCTCACACTCTCCTACATTATATTTCATCTGCCACTTCTTTGTGCACTCTCTTAGCCCATCCAAAGTGATAAATGGTAAGAAATATGTCCATAGAAAGACTGGTCTAGAACTAACCCATGAAATAAAGGTTCCAGAGTTATAGTCAGAGCCAGAGAAAGAGATAGCGCTCAGAACTGACCATTGCATCAAGAGGAAGAACCAAAGAGGTAGATGGGTTTCCTCATCAATATACAGCAGCCCTTTTGAAAAATAGAGATCAATGGACAGTGGAACAGGACAAAATAAGAAAAAAGAAATCCAAAGAGCGATGCTGTGTATCAGCAATTGAAAACAGATGCTCTGAATCAAAGCATCATAGAACCATACAGAAGAAAGCTGCTTTGCAACCTTTCAAAGGTTCTAGATTTTGAAACAGATATTTTATTGGTCAACCTTGCCTCCTTATTTCACACAGCTACATAAATGTTCCTTTTTCAAGAATATAATCAATTTCTTTTTCTAATTTATGATTCAATTTACTTCCTCCACCTTCTCAGGCTATTGATTCCAAATAGAAATGCACTTTTAATTTCCCCAATGGTTCTTTTGCCAGTTGTTTAAAATCAGACTAGGGATAGGAGGATATCAACAATGACGGGTCAGAGTATAGAAAGGAGATAGAGTGCTTGGTGTCATAGTACAATGATAACAACCACCCTCTCAATGTTGGCAAAGAAAAAGAACTGATCATTAATTTCAGGAAGAAAGGAGGAGAACAAACTCCCATCCATATCAATGGAGCAGACATTGAGAGGGTTGAGAGCGTCAAGTTCCTAGAAGTGACGATAACCGACAACCTATCCCAGGCTTCCCATGTAGATGCGACGGTCAAGAAGGCACAACAACTCCTCTTCTTCCTCAGGCAGCACAGGAAATTTGACATGCCTGTAAGGTCCCTCTCCAACATTTACAGTTGCACCGTAGAAAGCATACTATCTGGGTGCAACGGCCTGGTATGGCAACTGCTCTGCCCAGGAACATAAGAAACTACAGAAGGTGGTGTGCACAGACCAGATCATCACGGAAGCCAAACTCCAATCCAAGGACTCCATTGACACTTCTCATTGCCATGGAAAGGCGGCTAACATCATCAAAGACCCCTCCTACCCTGGTAACAATGTCCTACTACCTTTTCTGTCAGGCAGAAGATAAGGAAGTCTGAACACATTCACCAACAGGTTCAAGAATAATTTCTTCCCTGCCGTTATTAGACTGATGAAAGGACCTGTTCTAACTTTATTTAATGTTGATCTTGTTCATGTTGATCTTGCACTGCCTCTGCAATTTAACCTGAATGCCTTGCTCTGTCTAAATACCCTATGATCTGTATGTCCTTGCTTACTATGATCTGACTTTACTGCTCGCCAAAAAAGCTTTTCACTGTACTTAAATACATGTGACTACTATAAATTAAAAAAAATCAAATGATAGAGCATGTGAATGCGTGGCTGAGGAGCTGGTGTAGGGGAGAAGGGCTCATATTTTTGGATCGTTGGAATCTCTTTTGGGATAGAATCGACCTATCTAAGAAGGACGGATTGCACCTGAATTGGAAGGGAAGATTCACTCAAGCTGCTCAGGGGAATTTAAACTAGTAAGCAGGAGGGGTGAGACCCTGGGAGATAGTGAGAAAAAAGATCAGTCTGAGACTGGCACAGTTGGGGAAAGGAGGAATTCAAACAGTCAAGGCAGGCAGGAGCAAAGCAGAGGTAGCACTGGTAAACTGCATTTAATTCAATACAAGAGGCTTGACTGGTAAGGCAGATGAACTCAGGGCATGGTTGGGAACTTGGAACTGGGCTATCATAGCGATTACAGAGACGTGGCTCAGGGATGGACAGGACTGGCAGCTTAATATTCCATAGCATTGATGCCATAGGAAGGATAGAAAAGGGGGCAAGAGAGACGGGGAAGTGGTGTTTTTGATTAGAGATAACACTATGGCTGTACTTAGGGAGGATATTCCTGGGAACACATCTAGGAAAGTTATTTGGGTGGAACTGAGAAATAGGAAAGGGATGATCAGCTCTTTGGGATTGCACTATAGACCCAACAAAGTCATTGGGAAATTGAGAAACCAATTTTTAAGTAAACCTCAGATATCTGTAAGAATATTAGGGTGGTAACGGTAGAGAGTTAAACTTTCCAAACATAGACTGGGATTGCCACAGCATTAAGGGCTTGGATGGAGAGGAATTTGTTAAGTGTATACAAGAAAATTTTCTGATTCTCTGGGAGGATGTACTACTAGAGGAGGATCAAAACCTGACCTACTCTTGAGAAGTAAGGCAGGGCCGATGACTGTGGTATCAGTTGGGGAGCACTTTGGGGCCAGTGACCATGATTCCACTAGTTTCAAGAGAGTGATGGAAAAGGAGAGACCGGCTCTAAATATTAAAGTTCTAAATTGGAGGAAGGCCAATTTTGAATGTATTAGGCAAAAAATTTCAAAAGTTGATTGGGGGGAGATATTTGCAGGTAAAATGACGGCTGGAAAGTGGGAAGCCTTCAAAAAATGAGATAACGAGATTCCAGAGACAGTTTGTACTTTTTAGGGTGAAGGGCAAGGCTGACAGGTGTACGGAATGCTAGATGACTGTAGAAATTGAGGTTTTGATCAAATATAAGACAGAAGTACATGTCAGGTACAGACAGTAGGGACCGAGTGAATCCCTAGAAAAGTGTAAAGGCGGTAGGAGTACACCTGAGAAGGAAATCAGGAGGGCAAAAAGGGGATGTGACATAGCTTTGGAAAATAGGGTTAAGGAGAATCCAAAAGGATTCTTTAAGTACAGTAAGGATAAAGGGTACGTATGGAAGGAATAGGACCCTTTAAAGATCAGCAAGGCCACCTGTGTGTGGAACCACAGGAGATGAATGAGATGTTATATCAGTATTTTGCATCAGTGTTTACTGTGGAGAAGGATATGGAAGCTAGACTCTGTGGGGAAATAAATAGCAACATCTTGAAAAATGCCCATATTATGGATGAAGAGGTGCTGGACATTTTAAAACACATAAAGGTGGATAAATCCCTGGGACCTGATCAGACATACCCTAGAATTTTGTGGGAAACTAGGGTAGTGATCACTGGGCCACTTGCTGGGATATTTGCATCATCGATAGTTATAAGTGGGCTGCCGGGAGACTGGAGGTTGGCTAAAATGGTGCCAGTATTTTAAAAGGTGGTAAGAAAAAGCCAGGGAACTATAGACTGGTAAGCCTGGCATCAGTGTTGGGCAAGCTGTTAGAGGGAACCCTGAGGGACAGGGTTTACATGCATTTGGAAAAGCAAGGAATGATGAGGGATAGTCAACATGACCTTGTGTGTGGGGAATCGTGTCTCACTAACTTGATTGAGTCTTTTGAAGAAGCAATGGAGAGGATTGATGATGGTAGACCAGTGAATGTGATCTATATGCATTTCAGTAAGGCATTCAATAATGTTCGTATGGTAGACTGGTTAACATGGTTATTTCACATGGAATAGAGGGACAACTAGCCATTTGGATACAGAACTAGTTTGAAGATAGGAGGCAGAGGAAGGTGGTGGAGCGTTGCTTTTCAGACTGGATGTCTGTGACCAGAGATGTGCCACAAGAGCCCACTGCTTTTCATCATTTATATAAATGATCTGTATGTGAATGTAGGAGGTATGGTTGTAAGTTTGCAGATGACACCAAAATTGGAGGTGGAGTGGACAGCAAAGAAGGTTATCTCAGAGTACAATGGGATATTGATCAGATGGATCAATGGGCCAAGGAGTGGCAGGTGGAGTTTATTTTAGATAAATGTGCAACAATTTGGAAAGGCAAATCAGGGCAGGACTAATCTACTTCATGGTAAGCTCCTGGGGAGTGTTGTTGCACAAATAGACCTCGGAGTGCAGGTTCATAGTTCCTTGAAAGTGGAATTGCAGATAGATGGGATATCGAAGAAGGCATTTGGTATGCTTGGTTAGAGATAAAAAAAAAACTGCAGATGCTGGAATCCAAGGTAGACTAACAGCAGGCTGGAAGAACACAGCAAGTCAGGCAGCATCAAGAGGAAAGGAAAAGTCAACATTCCGGTGATCAGTGCATTGAATTTAAGAGTTAGGAGGTCATGTTGTAGCTGTACATGACATTGGTTAGGTTACTTTTGGGATACTGCGTTCGGTTCTGGTCTAGCTGCTACAGGAAGGATGTTGTGAAACCTGAAAAGGTTCAAAAAGGATTTAAAATGATGATGCCAAGGTTGGAGGGTTTGAGCTGTCAGGAAAGGCTGAATAGGCTGGGGCTATTTTCCCTGGAGCACTGGGGGTGACCTTACAGAAGTTTATAAAATCATGAGGGGCTCAGATGGGTGAATAGCCAAGGCGTTTTCCCCAGGGTAGCAGAGCCCAAAATCAGAAAGCATAGGTTTAAAATGAGAGGGGAAAGATTTAAAATGGACCTAAGGGGCAACATTTTCACGCAGAGGGTAGAGCGCGTATGGAATGAGCTACCAGAGGAAGTGGTGGAGGTGGGTACAATTACAACATTTAAAAGGCATCTGGATGGGTATACGAATAGAAAGGGTTTCAAGGGATACAGACCGAATGCTGGCAAATGGGAGTAGATTTATTTAGGGTATCTGGGCAGCATGAATGAGTTGAACCAAAGGCTCTTTTTCTGTCCTGTACAGCTCTATGACTATACTGACTCTCCTGTCAGTGGATAACCACTTCTCCCTATGTACTTTATCAAACTCCTCATCATTTCAGGAACACTTCTATTACATCTCTAATCAGCTATCTCTGCTCTAAAGAGAACAATGACATCTTCTCCAGCCACTCTGCATGTTGGAGGGAGGGAAAATTAATGGATTTAAGGAAAATCAATTTCTTCTCTGTTTCATAACAAGTAAAACTCTCCATCAACACAGTATACAGCAGTGAGCCCTAACTAGTTTCATTCATTGATGACAATCCCATTGCTCTACCAGAATTGGACTCTTGGTATTTCAATCAATATAGCATTCAATCCTCTTCATGATAAAATATTAGTGCAGCTCCTTGTAAAATAAATTGATTTACTTTGAATTAATAAATGTTTGGTAAGCCATCAGTTCATAGAAATGAGAAATCATGTAAAATGCTCAAAGCTCATTAATTTCTGCTGTATGATCAGAGCTTCATTTGAATAACTGGCTTACATCCAAATGATTATCATGACTGCATTAGAATTGGGTGCTTTTTGTCCCCTCTCAGTGAAACCCAATACGCCTCTTTATAAAATTCAACAAAATCATTAACAGCTTCTTAAAATTCAAATAAAAATAACCTGGCCTCAGGAGGTGTCTATAACCTAGAGATTGCCCTCTGCTTAAAATGTTCAGGTCAAACACCTCTGCTCAATACTTCATCATCAGTGGTAATTTGAAATCAGAGAGTGATTTTTCACAAAATTTTCCTGCCAGGCATTTTCTCTCCACAGATACTGCCAGATCTGCTGAGTATTTCCAGCAATTCCTGTTTATGTTTCTGATTCCAGCATCCGCAGTTCTTTGGGCCTTTTGTAAAGGATTTTCACAGGCAAGCAAACAAGAAATGAAAATCAGTGGAATATAAATTACTTTTAAAACTTGTGTGGAGTGAACCTGCACATAGGGGTAATGGGAGCAGATATAGTGTTCTGAAAAACTGAATGAAAAAATGATTAAAAAATTAATTAAAATAAAAATTCCTAATTTATCATCTGAACTCTCACATTCAAAAGATGGTGGAAGAAAAATCTTTGAATATTTTTGAGGCTAAATTGGATAGATTCTGGTTAAAGGTAGCAAAGGGTTATTGAGGCAAGGTGGGAGTACAGATTAATCAGATCAACCATTGTCTTATTGAATGGTAAAACAAGCTCAATGTGACCTACTCTGCTCTTAATTTATATGTATATTTATCTGTATGTTAGTAATACATTAGGAGCATGTCTGTATATATGTGCCAAACCATTACTTCAGAATTTCTACACTATTTCACGTATGTCTACCATAGTGTCATACTGTCATAATGCAATGAAACAGACCCTTTGGTTCAACTAGTCCACGCAGACCAAAATCCCAAGCTGAATTGATCCCACCTGCCTGCGCATGGCCCATATCCCGATAAACATTTCTCATTCATGTACTTATCTAAATGTCTTTTAAATGTAGCTGTACCCACACCTACCACTTCCTCTGGACATTTGTTACACTCTCTGTGTAAAAATGTCTTTTTTACATCTTTCTCCTCTCACCTTAAAAATATGTCCCCTCGTCTTGAAATCCCCCACCCTACTGAAAAGACTTTTGCTATTTTTATCTTATCCATGCCCCCCATGATTTTATTAACTTCTATAAGGGCATACTTAACTTCTTATGCCCAGAGGAAAAAAATCCCAGCACACCTTGCTTCTCCTTATAACTCAAACACTCCATTCCTGGCAACATCCTGGTAAGTCTTTTCTGAACCCTCACCAAATTAATAATATCCTTCCGATAACAGAGTGACCAGAAATGGACACAGTACTCCAGAAGAGGCCTCACCAACCTCTTGTACAACCTCAAGGTGAGATGAGAGTGACAACCCTTGATATCAAGGCTGCATTCCACTGAGTGTGGCATCAAGGAGACCTATCAAAACTGGAATTAATGGGTATCGGGGGAAAACCCTCTGGTGGTTGGAGTCATACCTGACACATTGGAAGATGGTTATGGTTGTGGGAGGTCAATCATCTCAGCTCCAGGACATCTCTGCAGGGGTTCCTCAGAGTAGTGTCCTAGGCCCCACCATGTCCAGCTGCTTCATCAATGACCTTCCCTCCATCATAAAGTCAGAATTGGGGATGTTCGCCGATGATTGCACAAAGTTAAGCACCATTCGTGACTCTTCAGATACTGAAGC
Source organism: Ginglymostoma cirratum (assembly GCA_024137785.1). Taxonomy (NCBI): domain Eukaryota; kingdom Metazoa; phylum Chordata; class Chondrichthyes; order Orectolobiformes; family Ginglymostomatidae; genus Ginglymostoma; species Ginglymostoma cirratum. The sequence goes on from JAHRHZ010000249.1 coordinate 11,700,969, forward strand.
AGTCCATGTTCAAATGCAACAAGATCTGGACAATCTCCAGGCGTGGGCTGACAACTGGCAAGTGACATTCATGTCACACAAATGCCAGGCTATAACCATCACCAATAAGAGACAATCTAATCACCATCCCTTGACATTCAATAGTTTTACCATCACTGAGCCCCCCACTATCAACATCCTGGGGGTTACCATTGACAAGAAACTCAACTGAACTCACCACATTAACACAGTGGCTACAAGAGCAGGCCAGAAGTTAGGAATATGGCCGCGAGTAACTCACCTCCTGACTCCTCAAAGCCTGTCCGCCATCTACAAGGCACAAGTCAGGAGTGTGATGGAATAGTCCCCACTTAACTGGATAAGTGCAGCCCAACAATACTCAAGGAACTTGACACTATCCAGGACAAAGCAGCCACTTGATTGGCACTACATCCACAAGTATTCACTCCCTCCACCACCGACGCTCAGTAGCATCAGTGTGTACTATCTACAAGATGCACTGCAGAAATTCACCAAAGATCCTCAGACAGCACCTTCCAACCCCACGACCACTTCCATCTAGAAGGACAAGGGAATCAGACATATGGCAACACCACCACCTCCAGGTTCCCCTCCAAGTCACTCACCATTCTGACTTGGAAATATATCATCATTCCTTCATTGTCTCTGGGTCAAAATCCTGGAATTCCCTCCCTAATAGCATTGTGGGTCAATCTACAGCAGGTGGGCTGCAGTGGTTCAAGAAGGCAGCTCACCACCGCCTTCACAAGGGCAACTAGAGATGGACAAGAAATGCTGGCCCAGTCAGTGACGCCCACCTCCTACAAATGAATAGAAAAGAATACATGACCTCCCAACTCCTGTCCTCAATGATCTGAGCAATGAAGGCAAGCGTGCTAAATGCCTTCATAACCACTCTAATTATGTTGCAAACTTCAAACTATCCTAGAGTTGAGGTCAGCTTCAAAGAGTTAGCAGTAATAAGCACACAAGTTTGCCATGAAAATCAATTCTACCCAGGAAAACTTGCCCATTGATTTTCTGAGACCTAACAGAAAAATAAAAAAAATCATTATCAGGTACAACAAACTTTTTATTAACTAGCACCTATGAGACTAGGAGCATGCCAGTTGATCAAATATTCTGGGTAATCAACAGGTCAACGTATCAATGTAAAAGCACACACTAAGCAATAGAAACATAATGCAGGGGGTTTACACATCACTGTTATACTTTACTTCCAGCATAAATCACTTAAATAATAATACAAATTTGTCTCAACTAAAACTTACGAGCAGAGAACATTCTCAGTCACACTGTCAATACAGAATTCGTAGTAGATTGTGGCATTTGTGGAGAAATTGACTCGAAATTGAATCAACAGTTGATATTTCATTTGGCCATTCAAATTCTGGAGATTTGAGAGCTGACTAATAAAGGATGAGGAGGAAGCAATGGCCTAGTGGTATTATCGCTGGACTGTTAATTCAGAGACCCACGTAATGTTCTGGGGACCTAGGTTTGAATCCTGCCATGGCAGATGGTGGAATGTGAATTCAATAAAATATCTGGAATTAGTGTCTAATGATGACTGTGAATCCATTGTCGATTGCTGGGGGGGAAAATCCCACCTAGTTCACTAATGTCCTTTAGGGAAGGAAACTCAATCCTTACCTGGTCTGAGATAACAAGGCGTTTGGCTGGATGAACACAGCAGGCCAAGCAGCATCATAGGAGCAGGAAAACTTGACGTTTCGGGCCTAGACCCTTCATCAGAAATGGGGGAGGGGAAGAGGGTTCTGAAATAAATAGGGAGAGAGGGAGGCGGATAGAGGAGAGGATAGGTGGAGGGGAGGCAGACAAGTCGAAGAGGCGGGGATGGAGCCAGTAAAGGTGAGTGTAGGTAGGGGGGTAGGGAGGAGATAGGTCAGTCCAGGGAGGACGGACAGGTCAAGGGGGCGGGATGATGTTAGTAGATAGGAGATGGGGGTGTGGCTTGAGGTGAGAGGAGGAGATAGGTGAGAGGAAAAACAGGTTAGGGAGGTGGAGATGAGCTGGGCTGGTTTTGGGATACGGTTGGGGGAGGGGAGATTTTGAAGCTTGTGAAATCCACATTGATGCCATTGGGCTGCAGGGTTCCCAGGCTGAATATGATTTGTTGTTCCTGCAGCCTTCGGGTGGCATCACTGTGACATTGCAGGAGGCCCAGGATGGACATGTCGTCTGAGGAATGGGAGGGGGAGTTGAAATGGTTCGCGACTGGGAGGTGCAGTTGTTTGTTGCGAACTGAGCGCAGGTGTTCTGCAAAGCAGTCCCCAAGTCTCCGCTTGGTTTCCCCGATGTAGAGGAAGCCACAACAGGTACAGCGGATGCAGTATACCACATTGGCAGATGTGCAGGTGAACATCTGCCTGATGTGGAAAGTCTTACCTGGTCTGGCCTACATGCGACTCCAGGCCCACAGCAATGTGGTGACGGTAAAACTGCCTCTGGGCAATTAGAGATGAGCAATAAATGCTGCTAGGTTGGCAATACCCTCATCCCGTGAATGAATGAATAAAGGAAAAAAAAATTGAGGAAGAGGCTGTTTTCATATGATGACAGTTCTAGTGAAGAGCTGGATTTTAAGATTCTAAATATTATTTTATTTTTCTCTTTTGCATGTTTAAAATTAAAAACTGTGGGTAAGGTAAGGGTAGTTTTTTTTTGAAAAATATTCTTTTTCGAGCTCCTGCCTTTTGGCCTTATGATATAGAATATAATTTTTAAGTTCTCCCAGCAGAGTGTGTCAGCAGTAATTGGTCTACTTTCACTGGATTTGAGAAAAGTGGGGGTCTTTTTAGGCAAATCTATGGGACCAAATTTTAGGGGGCAATCATATGAGCCAACAGAGTGGTATGCTGCTCCTGTCAGTTGTGGGAGATTTAGGAACGCTGACTGTCCCTGGAGACAAAGTGCGCAGGAGGTGTATTTGGATCCATGTCAGACCATTTGTATTGCATTGTATTGCAAAGTTGTATCACGTGTGGGCAGGGTGGTAAAGAAGGCATTTATCATGCTTACCTTCATTGTTCAGATGATTGAGTATAGGAGTTGGAATGTCATGTTGAGGTTGTACAGGACATTGGGTAAGGCCACTTTTGGGGTACTGTTCACAGTTCTGGTCACCCTGATATAGGGAGGATGTTGTTAAACTGGAGAGTGTTCAGAAAAATTTTACCAGGATGTTGCCGGGACTGGAGGATTTGAGTTATAAATATAGGCTTGACAGGCTGGGTCTTTTTTCACTATAGTGTAGGAAATTGAGGGTTGACCTTGTAGAGGTTTATAAAATCATGAGGGGTACAGATAAAATGAATAACAAAGGTCTTTTCCCTAAAGGGTATATTTTTCAGGTGAGAGGAGAATGATTTAAAAGGGACCTGAGGGGCAACCTTTTCACACACAGGGTGGTTCATACATGGAATGAAATGCTGTAGGAAGTGGTAAATGCAGGTATAGTTAAAACATTTAAAAGACATTTGGACAGGTACATGAATAGGAAAGGTTTAGAAGGGTATAGACCAAATGCAGGCAAGCGGGTCTAGTTTAGTTTGGGAAACTTATATGGAGCAGATGATCAGCCTTAGCAGATATTTCACCAATTGTGCAGCTCCTTTCTTCAGTTGTGTAAAGGTCTCATCTGAGTGCACAGAGACACTGATTTCCTGTCAGACAGTTGGAGTGAATGCTCTGAATATTTAAGTATCCCATTTCCCCACCTGCAGACAGCTCGTTCTGTCACATCCCTGCCAAGATCTGAACATTTCAAGCTTCCCTGTCTGGCTGCTTCCTTTGTCAATTTCAACAGGGGTAACAGTGATGTAATGGTAATGTCAGTAGGCCAATCAGCCCGAGATCCAGAGTAATACACATGGGGACGTGGAGTGGGTAGTGTAGTGGTAATATTACTAGGATAGTCATCCAGAATCCTAGAGTAATGCTTCCGGGACCATGGGTTCAAATCTTACCCTGATCTTAATAAAATCTGGCATTGATAGCTAGCATCAGTAATAGCAACGATGAAACTATCACCCATGGTCCACTAATGTCAGAATGGAAATTTGCCATAATTACCTGATCTGGCCTGCATGTGACCCCTGATGCACAGCCAATGTGGCTAACTCTTGACTGTTCTCTGACATAGCCTGGAAAGACACACAGAACAAGGGCAAAGGACAACAAATGCTGCTCTGGCTGACATCCCATGGAAGAATTATATTTTTAAAAAAGACATATGCTCTTGTTGTTTATTGTTGCTGTTTGAAACAATAGCACATCGTCATGGCATCTAAACTGATCAGTCCCTATATTAAAACTTAATTCCAGTCAAACAAAACTCAGAACAAGCCTGCGAACAAGGGACCACAAATGGGTGAATGTTGCAACTGTGCCATCTTTTAAGAAGAAATTGGATGTGATCCTGATCGGGAAGCAGGTGGAATGTTCCAGCTTTCATGCTGAGCAGGAGGGAAGTAAAACCAACTGTCTGGAACACATTACCAGAAAATAGAATCAATTAAAGCAAGGTGAGGGAGCTTGTCATCGTGCTTACACTACGAAAATATTTCATGAACTAAAATAATACTCAAGCACTGAGTCTTGTCTGGAACAGGATAATTTTGAGCATCTCAACTATGCAGCAATACAGAGGATAAATTGTTGGGAGCATCTGCATTACCATGGCAACAACAAGGTTGCCCAGATACCACTTCTGATTTTGCTACTCTCGAATGTGGAATGGGAAAAGAAAATTTGACAAAGTGCATTGGGGGCTTGCAACAGACAGCTTGCAAGACCATATTTCTTCAGAATTTATACAATCTCTTGACACAGATGAATAGCCCTCACTAAAGCTGCAAAGTAAAGATGCACCACTTACACTTCGGCTGACAGTGGTTAAGAAGCTCAAGGTCAGGGAGGCTTGTTTTCACAGAGGCTACCTGCGCATCTTTCTTGCAGTGCAGTTAACTCTTAGTCAGCTGATACATTCAGCAAACAAAGCCGTTTCTGTGTGTCTGCTTTATATCTCATACATTGTGACAATGTGAACTCCTCAGCACTGTAGTCACCTAAACATGATTTTATTGCAGTTGTACCCTTGTTATTAAGACACCATTTGGACTGTTTTATCAAGACTGGAGGTGGAGAATGAGGAAAGACAACAGCAGGTGCTGCATAGCAAGCATGGGGCTGGATGAACACAGCAGGTCAAGCAGCATCATAGGAGCAGGAAAACTTGACGCTTCGGGCCTAAACCCTTCATCAGAAATGGGGGAGGGGAAGAGGGTTCTGAAATAAATAGGGAGAGAGGGGGAGGCGGATAGAGGATGGATAGAGGAGAGGATAGGTGGAGAGGAGGCAGACAAGTCGAAGAGGCGGGGATGGAGCCAGTAAAGGTGAGTGTAGGTAGGGGGGTGAGGAGGAGATAGGTCTGTCCAGGGAGGACGGACAGGTCAAGGGGGCGGGATGATGTTAGTAGATAGGAGATGGGGGTGTGGCTTGAGGTGAAAGGAAAAACAGGTTAGGGAGGTGGAGATGAGCTGGGCTGGTTTTGGGATGCAGTTGGGGGAGGGGAGATTTTGAAGCTTGTGAAATCCACATTGATGCCATTGGACTGCAGGGTTCCCAGGCTGAATATGATTTTCTGTTCCTGCAGCCTTCGGATAGCATCACTGTGGCATTGCAGGAGGCCCAGGATGGACATGTCATCTGAGGAATGGGAGGGGGAGTTGAAATGGTTCGCGACTGGGAGGTGCAGTTGTTTGTTGCGAACTGAGCGCAGGTGTTCTGCAAAGCGGTCCCCAAGCCTCCGCTTGGTTTCCCCGATGTAGAGGAAGCCACAACAGGTACAGCGGATGCAGTATACCACATTGGCAGATGTGCAGGTGAACATCTGCCTGATGTGGAAAGTCTTCTTGGAGCCTGGGATTGGGGTGAGGGAGGAGGTGTGGGGGCAGGTGTAGCACTTCCTGCGGTTACAAGGAAAAGTGCCGGGTGTGGTGGGGCTGGAGGGGAATGTGGAGCGGACAAGGGAGTCGCGGAGGGAGTGGTCCCTCCGGAAGGCAGATAAGGGTGGGGAGGGAAAAATGTCCTTGGTAGTGGGGTCTGATTGCAGATGGAGGAAGTGTCGGAGGATGATGCGTTGGATCCGGAGGTTGGTGGGGTGGCATGTGAGGACGGGGGGGATTCTTTTTTGGTTATTATTGTGGGGACGGGGCATGAGGGATGTGTTCCGGGAAATGCGGGAGACACGGTCGAGGGCGTTCTCGACCACTGTGGGGGGGAAGTTGCGGTCCTTGAAGAATGAGGACATTTGAGATGTACGGGAGTGGAATGTCTCATCCTGGGAGCAGATGCGGCGGAGGCGAAGGAATTGGGAATAGGGGATGGCATTTTTGCAGGAGGGTGGGTGGGAGGAGGTGTATTCCAGGTAGCTGTGGGAGTCAGTGGGCTTGAAATGGACATCTGTTTCTAGGTGGTTGCCCGAGATGGAGACAGAGAGGTCCAGGAAGGAGAGAGAAGTGTTGGAAATGGTTCAGGTGAACTTCAGGTTGGGGTGGAAGGTGTTGGTGAAGTGGATGAACTGTTCGAGCTCCTCGTGGGAGCACGAGGCGGCGCCGATGCAGTCATCAATATAACGGAGGAAGAGGTGGGGTTTAGGGCCAGTGTAGGTACGGAAGAGGGATTGTTCCACGTAACCTACAAAGAGGCAGGCATAGCTTGGGCCCATGCGGGTACCCATGGCCACCCCCTTTGTCTGTAGGAAGTGGGAGGAATTGAAAGAAAAGTTGTTGAGGGTGAGGACGAGTTCGGCTAAGCTGATGAGGGTGTCGGTGGAGGGGGATTGGCTGCATTACAGCTTGTTTGGATGAGTGCAATTCCAAAGCCACCCAGGAAACTCAACGACATCCAAGACAAAATGGCCTATTTTATCAGCCCCGCCAATCTCCCACTGGTATATAGTGTGTACTATATACAAGATGTACTGTAGCAACTCTCCTCTGACAGTACATTCCCAAAAACTGCACTATCTGCTACCAAGGAGGGTACAGGCAGGAGGTAGTTGGGAACTCCAGCACCCTGCGAGTTTCTCTTTTAAGCCATTCACCATGCTGACTTGGAACAATATCATTGTCGCTAGATCAAAATCCTAGAACTCCCTCACTAGCAGTACAGATGTTGAATCTAAGCGAGATGGACTACAGCATTTCAGAAAGTAATTCCCCACAATGATTACCTTCTCAAGGAAAATTAGGGATGAGTAACGAAGGATGGCTTTGCTCGGGACATTCACATCCCAAAAATGAAAGAAGTAAAAAAGAGCTACAGCCATGACGAGACCAGGTAGAGGAAGGCAAGCTTACCTGGTTATTTATCCTGAAAAAGTGAAAGAAAAGGAAACATAGATTATGAATGCAATCTCGCAAAAAAGCTTATAAAATAGATTGTAAAAGTTTCTACAGGTACATGTAAAGGAAATATGGATTCATTAAAGGCAGAGCCAGAGAAATGACAGGGAAGCTAAATGATTACTCTTCCTCCACTTTCATAAAGAAACATATTCTTCTTGGGAGAATGAGAAGTGTAAGGAAATTAGTATTAATAAAAATCTTAGGAAATTGTTGCAGTGTACACTCAGGGAGGGGTAACTGAACACCTCAAAAATTTTCAGTTAATCAGGGAGAGCCAACATGGATTCATGACACATAGGTCATGCCTGACAAACCTTATTAAATGTATTTATATTTAGATTCAGATTTAGGTTTTATTGTTGCGTGTACTCAAATACAGGAGTACAGTGAAGCGTGTACAAAGTCACCATTGCCAGCACCATGTTCGGTACAAAGGTACCTTGGTACAAACTCTTAGGTGTAAAAGCAGAAAAATAAAAAAAAAGTTAAAAAGTTCATCATTACAGTTCTTCTTCAGAAGTTAAAAATTACAGTCCTTTCTTAAGCTATGGGCCTGCAGACACTCCGAGCTGGGCTGTCCCTGAGAGCGCTCACTCTCTCCAGTGCTCGGGATGCCATCACCCATGCTAGGCTATGTCCTGCCATCAGGGTCACCAGCCACAATGCCGCCAACTGCTGCTTCGCTGCAAGCTGCCATCAGGCTCACATTGGGCCCAGATACGCCACGCTCCTTCACTGCCTGCTGCCATCAGGGTCACTTTGGGCACAGCTCCGCCATGCTCCTTCACTACAAGCTGCCATCAGGCTCACATTGGGCCCAGCTCCGCCACGCTCCTTCACTGCCCTTACCTCCATGACTAAGCTGTCTCCAGAAGGTGAGTAAAAGAACACTAAAAATCTTTTTAAAAGACAAAACAAAAGAAAAAGAGAGAAAAAGAAGTGAGAAATGAAGAAAAAATGAAAAGCAAACGGAATGGACAAAATATGGGCTCAAGAGCTTGGCTTAGAAAGGGTGGACGCTGAGAAGTTGTTTCTGTTAGGTGGGGATACTAGGACCCGTGGGCACAGCCTTAGAATTAGAGGGGGTCAATTTAGAACGGAAATGAGGAGATATTTCTTCAGCCAGAGAGTGGTGGGCCTGTGGAATTCATTGCCACGGAATGCAGTGGAGGCCGGGACGTTGAATGTCTTCAAGGCAGAGATTGATAAATTCTTGATCTCGCAAGGAATCAAGGGCTATGGGGGGAGTGCGGGTAAGTGGAGTTGAAATGCCCATCAGCCATGATTAAATGGCAGAGTGGACTCGATTGGCCAAATGGCCTTACTTCCACTCCTATGTCTTATGGTCTTATGATGCTGCCTAATCTGCCACCGCCATTTGGGTATTGAAGAGGTGACTAAGGTAGTAGACAGGAGAATTTCAATGGATGTTATTTATACGGATTTCCAGCAGGAGTTTGACGAAGTCCTACATAAGCGACTACTAAGTAAGGGAGAAGCCCAGGAAATTGAGGGCAAATTATTGACTTGCCTGGGAAATTTGTTGAGCAACAGAAGGCAACAGAAAGTAGGGATAATGCCCAGCTACTCAGATTAGTAGGATATAATCAGTGGCATCCTACAAGGATCTGTGTTAGGGCCACAATTATTAACATTATTTATTAATGACATCGCTAATGGTGTAGAAAGTCAGATAACCACATTTGCTGATGACACAACATTATGCGGTACTGTAGACAGGGTAGATTTTATCATAAAATTGTAAGGGGTGATTGATAGATTGGTGAAGGGGCAAAACTGTTGCTGCTGGAGTTCAATGCAAGCAAGTGTGAGGTTATCCAATTTTGGCAGAGAAATGATAGATCAGGGTATTTTGTAGATAATGTTAAATACAGTGGATATCCGAAGAGATTTGGGGGTTCAGACGCAGAGAAATTTAAAATGCCATAAGCAGATGCACACAATAAACGAGAAGGTTAATACAATGCTGCCCTTTACAATTCAAGGACTGGAGAATAAGAGCGCAGATGTTCTGCAGCAGTTCTACAAAACCCCGATTAGACCCCATTTGGAGCACAGCGAGCAGATTTGGCACCATTGCTTAGGAAGAATATATTGGCCTTGGAGGAAGTATAACTTTGATGTAAAAGAATTATACTTGGACTTAGGGGGTTACATTACGAGGAGAGACTATACAAATTAGGCCTGTTTCCCTAAATTTAGAAGATTAAGGGACAATCTGAATGAAATCTTCAAGATATTCAGAGGAAAAGACAGCGTAGATACATATAAACACTGGTCGGAGATTCTAGAACTAGGAGGCATAGCCAGAAAATTAGGGCCAGATCATTCAGGAAAGATTTTAGCAAGCACAAAGGACAGTAGAGATTTGGTACATTTTACAACAAAAAGCAGTTGATACTAAATCAGTTATTAGTTTTACATCTGAGAAAGATTTTTTTTAGTTAAGCGAAGGTGTTAAAGGATATGGGCCAAAGCAGGTAGATAGAGTGAGGCCACAGATCAGCCATGATCTCAATGAATGGTAGAACAGGCTCAAAAGGATGAATGGCCTACTCATATGTTCCTATGATAATTGAGTGCTTTCAGGTTGTGTTGGAGAGATGAATGGGCCCGTAGTTAATAGTCCGCAGGAGTAGACAGTCTACATCCCACAGTGTTGAAAGAAGTGCCTACTGAAATAGTCTTCCAAAATCCATAGTTGGGCAATGATTCCCGCAAATTGGAAGCTAACAAATATTCCCAACTAATTTGGAAAGGAGTAAAAAAGAAAACAGGGAATTATAGACCTATCAGCCTTATATTAGCATCAGATTTTAATGTTTTCTCTATAACATACGTGATAAATGAATACTTGGATAAAAATGATCTGACTGTCACCGTCAGCATGGATTTTTGAATGAAAAATCAATTTTGATGAGCATCCAAGTTTTTTGACGATGTTGCTAAAAAAATTGTCAAAGCCGAATCGATGAATGTAAAATGCTTGGATTTTCAGAAGACGTTTAACCAAGGTTCCTCACCGTGGGGTTGGTTAGCAAAGTTAAAGCATATGGAACAGAGGTAATGTTCTGGCATGGATTAATGATTGACTAACAGAAACCAGAGGGTGTTGAATAAATGGGTCATTCTCATGTTGGCAGACTATCACTAGTAGGGTCTTGCTAGTATTATTCCTTGGATCCCAGCTATTCACATTGTATATCAATGATTTGGACGTGGGGATCAAAAGTAATATTTCCAAATTTGCAGATGATATAAGGCTAGGAAGGAATGTGTGCTGTGATGAAGAGGTGAAGTAGATTCAGGAGGATTTGTTCAGGCATTGTGAGTGTGCAAGCACATGACAGATCACATATAACATGGAAAATTGTGAGTTGCTAGGAGGAACAGATGTTCCGCGTACTTCTTGAATGATGCAAGGTTGGAAAGTGTGGATATATAAAGGGACCCAGGTGTCCTTGTTGAATAATCCAACCTGCAGGTGTGGTTTGCCACAGCAAGCTATTAGGAAGGCAGGAGGAAGCACTGCAGGAAGATGGTCAATGCAGCAATGAAGGAGGAAGTTCCATGTAGCACTGCAGGAAGATGGTCAATGCAGCAGTGCTGGAGGAAGGTCAATGATCTTCTGTGTTCTGCAAGGTCAAGTGCCATATCTTCTCACTGCTACTTCGCACTCACAGAGCCAGAATGGACTCTAACTCTGCTATGTCTCACAAACTCTCTAGGGCTACAATTCTGACTGTTGTGTGAATCAATATTCATTCAATGGATCTCCCCTACCTTATCCTGCTAAACACCTAAACCTTCCTGCCCTCTGCCACAACTGATATCTCAACAGCACCCTAACTCCTATTTCTAATCCGGAACTGCTTGCACTTGTTCTGCAGGACTGAAAGCAACATGAGACGGACACAGATTGGCAAACGAGAACAAAGAACAAAGAAAATTACAGCACAGGAACAGACCCTTCAGCCTTCCAAGCCTGCACTGCTCCAGATCCTGTCACCTATTTTCCAAGAATCTGTATCCCTCTGCTCCCTGACCATTCATGTATCTGTCTAGATACATCTTAAATGACGCTACCATGCCTACCCCTACTACCTCCGTTGGCAATGCCTTCCAGGCACCCACCACCCTCTGCGTAAAGAACTTTCCACGCATATCTCCCTCAAACCTTTCCCCTCTCACCTTGAAATTGTGACCCCTAATAATTGACTCCCCCACTCTGGGAAAAAGCTTCTTGCTATCCACCCTGTCTATACCTCTCATGATTTTGTAGACCTCAATCAGGTCCCCCCTCAACCTCCATCTTTCTAATGTAAATAATTCTAATCTACTCAACCACTCTTCATAGCTAGCGCCCTCCATACCAGGCAACATCCTGGTGATCCTCCTCTGCACCCTCTCCAAAGCATCCACATCCTTTTGGTAATGTGGCGACCAGAACTGTACGCAGTATTCCAAATGTGGTCGAACCAAAGTCCTATACAACTGTATAGCCCTCTTAATTCCTCGTTTCAGATTGGTCCTACTTTCCCGATGTTCTTCCAAAGCTTTATCTGTTTCCAGTCACCTAGACCTTATGTATGCTTCCTTTTTCCTCTTTGCTAGTCTCACAATTTCACCTGTCATCCACGGTTCCCTAATCTTGCCCTTTCCATCCCTCATTTTCACAGGGACATGTCTGTCCTACACTCTAATCAAACTCTCGTTAAAAGCCTCCCACATATCAAATGTGGATTTACCCTCAAACAGCTGCTCCCAATCCACATTCCCCAGCTCCTGTTGAATCTTGCTACAGTTGGCCTTCCTCCAACTTAGCACTCTTCCTTTCGGGCCACTCTTGTCTTTGTCCATCAGTATTCTAAAACTTACAGAATTGTGATCACTATTCCCAAAGTAATCCTCTACTGAAACTTCAACCACCTGGCCAGGCTCATTCCCCAACACAGGTCCAGTATGACCCCTTCCCGAGTTGGACTATTTACATACTGCTCAATAAACCCCTCCTGGATGGTCCTTACAAATTCTGCTTTATCTAAACACCGAACATTAAGTGAATCCCAGTCAATGTTGGGAAAATTAAAATCTCCCATCACCACCACCCTGTTGCTCCTACATGTTTCCATAATCTGTTTACATATTTGTACCTCTACCTCACACTCACTGTTGGGAGGCCTGTAGTACAGTCCCAACATTGTTACCACACCCCCTATTTCTGAGCTCTGCCCATATTGCCTCACTGCTCGAGTCCTCCATAGTGCCCTCCTTCAGCACAGCTGTCATATCCTCTTTGACCAGTAATGCAACTCCTCCACCCCTTTTACCTCCCTCTCCATCCCACCTAAAGCATCTATATCATGGGATATTTAGTTGCCAATCTTGCCCTTCCCTCAACCAAGTCTCAGTAATAGCAATAACCTCATACTGCCAGGTACTAATCCAAGCCCTAAGTTCATCTGCCTTACCTTCTACACTCTCGCATTAAAACAAATGCACCTCAGACCACCTGTTCCTTTGCGTTCATCATCTGCCCTCTGCCCACTCTTCCCCTTAGTCACACTGACTTCATTATCTAGTTCCTTACAAGTTTTAGTTACTACCTCCTTACTGTCCACTAATCTCCTCATTTGGTTCCCATCCCCCTGCCACATTAGTTTAAACCCTCCCCAACAGCGTTAGCAAAAGCACCCCTGAGGGCATTGGTTCCAGTCCTGCCCAGTGTAGACCGTCCGATTTGTAATAGTCCCAGCTCCCCGAGAACCGGTCCCAATGTCCAGAAAATCTGAACCCCTCCCTCCTGCACCATATCCCAAGCCATTCATTTATCCTGCCTATTCTTTCATTTCTACTCTGACTAGCATGTGGCACTGGTAGCAATCCTGAGATTACTACCTCTGAGGTCCTACTTTTTAGCTGGGCTCCTAACTCCCTAAATTCTGCTTCATCCCATTTATTACCTATATCATTGGTGCCTATATGCACCACGACAGCTGGCTGTTCACCCTCCCCCTTCAGTATGTCCTGCAGTTGTTCTGAGACATCCCTGACCCATGCACCTGGGAGGCAACATACCATTTGGAAGCCTCGTTTTCGACCACAGAACCGCCCATCCACTCCCCTTACAATTGAATCCCCTATGACTATAGCCCTTCCACTCTTTATACCAACCTTCTGCACAGCAGAGCCACCCACGGTGCCATGAACCTGGCTACTGCTGCCTTCCTCTGGTGAGCCATCTCCCCCAGCAGTATCCAAAACGTATACCTGTTTTGGAGGGAGATGACAACAGGAGACTAAACGTCAATGTTCAAACCAGTGAGTTTACATAAAACAAAAAAATATAAACTATACAGAAGGCTGGCAGCCTGCAAGTAAGCAAAGAGTAAATGAATGTTAAACAGACAAACTGAGCCGTAAGATGAAATATGTGTGGTTTCCTCTGTGCAAAGTAACCTGGCAGAAGTACATGAGTTATAGATGTCCATCCACTACAAAGTAAAGGTGTTGAAGGGTGAAGTGGTGTCTGAGTTGTTCTGAGAGTGGGCATGGTGATGTGCTGGGACTGGTGGTTTGCCAATGCCAACTTGCATGGATGTATTTTCGAGAAGGATGGAGGAAGTTGTCTGTAGAGCATGCAGTGATTGTGTCCTGAAGGATGTTGGTCGGGACAAGTATTCAGACTTGAGGAAAAGGGCTCTGACGGTGGGGTGGTGCTGTCAAGCATGCCTTCATTTCTGCTCTACTACCAAACTCACTCTCCTAATCCATATCACACAATTCCAAATGTAGAGGTCAAGTGGCGGAGGATGTGAAAGGAGTTCAGAACCTTCTATTCATTCACCATCTGAAAATGACTTTGCCTAGTCAGCATAGACTAGTTGGACTGAAGGATTTATTTCCACACTGTTTGCCTCTATGTATCTATGTTTGAGCAACAAGTGTACTTACACTGAGGTAAATAACTTTAAAAAAACTATAATTGAACAGAATAATACAGTAAACTTTGTGGGTATTTGACGTATAATTTTTACCAGTTTATTGAGAGTACCAGTTCGTAAAGTGCCGGTTAAAACAAAGTTTGCTGTATTGCATATTTTGTAGCAAAATTTTCACAGCGAACAGTGTTTTGCACCTTCCGATATCTTCACTAAAGTCTTCACTTCAGAGCCTTTGGATTTTACAAAAACATCAGCTCTGACTGGAAATTTTGGGCCATGTACCGTTCACGGTATTTTCTATATTTGAACATTTGCAGCGGCATTAAAAAAAGTTATTTTAAGTAAGGGTAAAGTGAGCATTCCTCTTTCATGTGATGAGGATTGTATTTTAAACAAAAGGACTTTCAAACAAAAGGTTCATTCAGCAAGCTTTGTTTCAGGCAAAGGGTTGCACTTACTGAATTTTTTTTATTCATTCATTCACAGGATGAGGGCATTGCTGACTAGGTAACATTTATTGCCCATCCCGAATTGCCCAGAGGGCAGTTCAGACTCAACCATGTTGCTGTGGGTCTGGAGTCACATGTAGGCCAGACAGGTAAGGATGGCAGTTTCCTTCTCTATAGGACATTAGCGAACCAGGTGGGTTTTTCCAACAATCCACAATGGATTCATAGTCATCATCAGACTCTTAATTCCAGATATTTGTTGAATTCAAATTCCAACACCTGCTGTGGCGGGATTTGAACCCGGGTCCCCAGAACATTATCTGGATGTCTAGATTGACAGTCCAGCAGTAATACCATGAGGCCATTGCCTCCCCATAATATAATTTTCCATAATGAAAGGTCCAAAGGCACCTCTGATTTTCAACACTGACAATTATTTTCCCTTCCAACTACCAACTGAGATTACTTATTGT
Organism: Ginglymostoma cirratum; assembly: GCA_024137785.1. Lineage (NCBI taxonomy): Eukaryota > Metazoa > Chordata > Chondrichthyes > Orectolobiformes > Ginglymostomatidae > Ginglymostoma > Ginglymostoma cirratum. The sequence continues at coordinate 11,716,310 of JAHRHZ010000249.1, forward strand.
GAACAATTTTATTTCAGACACTTTTCTCTTCATCTCAATAAAACAAACCAAATCTTTCTTTTCTAATTGAGCTTTGAGGTTTAAGGATTTTAAAAAGTGCGTAAACAATGACCTTTTGAGTGTTTTATGAGATAGTCGTAATTTTAAAGCACAGAAGAAAGCAATTCTGCTCATCATGGTGATGCCAGTTTTCTGAAGCAGTTAACCTTCTGATCCTAATTTCATGCTGTCTCCCTTTATCTTTACAAAAATTCATTTTCAAGTACTAACCAATTCTGTCTTCAAACTTGGTTTAAATATTGGAACCATCGTCATGATTTCTTAAAAGAATAGAAACAGCTTGAGACTATTCAACCCCACAAACCTGATCTGCTATTTGATAAGGTCATGGTTGACCCTATCTTGCACCAAGCTCCACTTTCCTGCCTGACCCTCTCATTCCTGAATGTTCATAGAACCCTCGACTGCCTACAGAATGGAAACAGGTCATTCAGGTTGTCAAGTGCACAGCAATCCTCCGAAAAGCACCACCAACCACTTCCACCCCAAAACCCAACTACCTACCCTACTCCATCTCTGTAATCCTCCCACCTGACATGCATATCGTTGGACTGTGGGACGAAACCCACAGAGACATGGGGAAAATGTACAAACTCCACACAGTCACCTGAAGTTGGAAACAAACCTGAGATGCCTAGCTCTGTGAGTCAACAGTGCTAACCACTAATCCAGCATGACTCCCTTGGAGAGTCTACAGGAATAGTGCCAGAAGACTGGAGGATAGCAAATGTTGTCCCCTTGTTCAAGAACGGGAGTAGAGACAACCCTAGTAATTATAGACCAGTGAGCCTTACTTCGGTTGTGGGTAAAGTGTTGGAAAGGATTATAAGAGATAGGATTTATAATCATCTAGAAAGGAATAATTTGATTAGGGATAGTCAACACGGTTTTGTGAAGGGTAGGTCGTGCCTCACAAACCTTATTGAGTTCTTTGAGAAGGTGACCAAACAGGTGGATGAGGGTAAAGCGGTTGATGTGGTGTATGTGGATTTCAGTAAAGCGTTTGATAAGGTTCCCCACGGTAGGCTATTGCATAAAATTCGGTGGCATGGGATTGAGGGTGATTTAGCGGTTTGGATCAGAAATTGGCTAACTGTAAGAAGACAGAGGGTGGTGGTTGATGGGAAATGTTCATCCTGGAGCTCAGTTACTAGCGATGTACCACAAGGATCTGTTTTGGGGCCACTGCTGTTTGTCATTTTTATAAATGACCTGGATGAGGGCATAGAAGGATGGGTTAGTAAATTTGCGGATGATACTAAAGTCGGTGGAGTTGTGGAGAGTGCAGAAGGATGTTGCAGGTTACAGAGGGATGTAGATAAGCTGCAGAGCTGGGCTGTGAGGTGGCAAATGGAGTTTAATGCGGAAAAGTGTGAGGTGATTAACTTTGGAAGGAGTAACAAGAATGCAGAGTACTGGGCTAATGGTAAGATTCTTGGTAGTGTGGACGGGCAGAGAGATCTCAGTGTCCATGTGCATAGATCCCTGAAAATGTACAACCACCCAGGTTGATAGGGTTGTAAAGAAGGCGTACGGTGTGTTAGGTTTTATTGGTAGAGGGATTGAGTTTCAGAGCCGTGAGGTCATGTTGCAGCTGTACAAAACTCTGGTGCAGCCGCACTTGGAGTATCGCGTACGGTTCTGGTCGCCGCATTATAGGAAGGATGTGGAAGCATTGGAAAGGGTGCAGAGGAGATTTACCAGGATGTTGCCTGGTATGGAGGGAAGGTCTTATGAGGAAAGGCTGAGGGACTTGAGGCTGTTTTCGTTAGAGAGAAGAAGGTTAAGAAGTCACTTAATAGAGACATACAAGATGATCAGAGGATTGGATAGGGTGGACTGTGAGAGCCCTTTTCCTTGGATGGTGATGGCTAGCACGAGGGGACATAGCTTTAAATTGAGGGGTGATAGATATAAGACAGATGTCAGAGGTAGATTCTTTACTCAGAGAGTAGTAAGGGCATAGAATGCCTTGCCTGCAGCAGTTGTAGACTCGCCAACTTTAAGGGCATTTAAATGGTCGTTGGATAAACATATGGATGATAATGGAATAGTGTAGTGGGCTTCAGATTGGTTTCACAGGTCGGCGCAACATCGAGGGCCGAAGGGCCCGTACTGCGCTGTAATGTTCTATGTTCTATGTTCTGAAGTCTATTCAACTCAGTCCTGGATCATTTCAATGTCCCTGCCTCCAGCATTTGCAGTGGAAAAGTATTCCAAACACTATTGACTCTGTACAAGAAGAAACACATCTTTATCTCTATCTTAAGTGACAGGCTTCATTTTTTCTTTGGAGCTCTGCCCCCAGTTCTGGATCCGCTTGAGGGGAAACAACCATTTAGTTTTGCTTTTATAAAGATTCCCTCAAAGTTTTATATATTTCAATGAGTTTACCTTTCATTTTTCTAAACTCCAATGAGTATCAGTCCAACCTACTCATATCTTCCTCATTAGTCAAACCCCTTATTCCAGTAATTAGATAAGAAAAACCTTTTTAAAACTGCTTTTAATGCAATCATATCTCTCCTGAAATGAGGAGACCAGAACTGTACATATTTAATGTCCTTGATCCTATTGTTCATGCTGTTGGGTGGAATCTCATAGGGGCCTGGGCTATAGTGAGAACTGTGGTAGAACTGTGACTATTTCTGGTTGCCCTGCTATAGGAAGGATATTATTCACCTGGAGTGGGTTCAGAGAAAATTTACCAAGGTGTTGCCAGACATTGAGGGTTGGAGTTATAGGGAGAGGCTGGGACTTTTTTCACTGGAGCATAGAAGGTTGAGGGCTGACTTTATAGAAGTTTATAAAATCTTGAAGGGTAGAGATAAGGTGAATGGCTGGTGTCTTTTTCCTAGGGTGAGGGATTTCAAGACTATGGGGCATATTTTTAAGGTGAAAGGAGAAAGATTTCAAAAAGACATGAGGGACAACTTTTTTACGCAGAATGATTCATGTGTGGAATGAACTCCCTGAGGAAGTGATGGATGCAGGTACAGCTACAATGTTTAAAAGCTATCGGGATAAGTACATAGAACATAGAACAGTACAGCACAATACAGCACAATACAGCACAATACAGGCCTCTCGGCCCACAGTGTTGTGCTGTCCTATTATCTTACTAAGGTCAATTCACCCTGCATGCCCTACATTTTACCATCCTCCATGTGCTTATCCAAGAGTCGTGTAAAAGTCTCTAAAGTATCTGACTCCACTACCACTGCCGGCAGCGCATTCCACATGCCCACCACTCTCTGTGTAAAGAACCTACCTCTGCCATCTCCCCTATACCGTCCTCCAATCACCTTAAAATTATGTCCCCTCCTAATATCATTTCCGCCCTGGGGAAAAGGTCTCTGACTATCCACTCTATCTATGCCTCATCATCTTGTATACCTCAATCAAGTCATCTCTCATCCTTCTTCCCTCCAATGAAAAAAGCTCTAGCTCCCTCATCCTTTCCTCATAAGACCTGTCTCCAGTCCAGGCAGCAACCTGGTAAATCTCTTCTGTACCCACTCGAAAGCTTCTACATCTTTCCTGTAATGAGGTGACCAGAACTGAATACAATATTCCAAGTGTGGTCTAACCAGCGTTTTATAGAGCTGCAGCATAACCTCATGGCTCTTAAACTCAATTCCCCTGCCAATGAAAGCCAACACACCATACGCCTTCTTTACAACCTTATCAACTTGGGTCGCAACTTTGAGGGATCTATGGACGTGGACACCAAGATCCCTCTGTTCCTCAACACTGCCGAGAATCCTGCCATTAACCCTGTAATCTGCATTCAAATTTGACCTTCCAAGATGAATCACTTCACACCTTTCTGGGTTGAATTCCATCTGCCTCTTCTTTGCCCAGCTCTGCATCCTGTCAATATCCTGTTGCAACCTACAATAGCCCTCATGCTGTCCACAATTCCACCAAGAATAAGAAACATTTGGAGGGATATGGGCCAAACACAGGCAAATGGGAATAGTTTAGTCTGGGAACATGTTTAGTTCCAATGTTGGAGCAAATGTTGGGTCTGTTTCCATGCTGTATGACTCCATGACTCAATGGCATCTCAGATTATTATTATACAGCTTCCTATCCTAATCGACACAAGCATACCAGATCCAAGAATTCTCGACACGGAGGGCAGAGTGTGAATCTGGAGACTGCGACTCACCATTTATTCAATGGGCTTCCAAGTTGGGCACCAGGCACCAATCTTGCAGGGTGAAATTTGTGGGCACAGCTTACCCATAAACATTGGCATCCAACAAGTACCAACCTCTAGAAGTTAGAAAGTTAAGGAGCGGTCTGATCAAAGTCTTCAAGAAATTAACAGGAAAAGACAGGGTAGTGAAAGATAAGAGGTAGCAAGAACTGCTGATGCTGGGGTCAGAGATAACACAGTGTGGAGCTGGAGGAACACAGCAGGCCAGGCAGCATCAGAGGAGCAGGGAAGCTGATGTTTCGGGTCGGGACACTTATTCAGAAACTATTTCCATTGGTTGTGGTTGCGGATTCTAGAACTGGGAGGCAGGGTCTGAAAATTGGGGCAAGACTGTTCAGGAGAAATGTTAGGAAGCAGTCCTATGCATAAAGGGTAATAGACATTTGGAAATCTTCTGCAAAGGGCAGTAAATGCTGGATCAGTTGTTAGTTTTAAATCTGAGATGGAAAATCTTTTGTTCAGCAAATGTTTTAAAGGATGTGAGCTTAAGGCAGGTATATGGATTTCAGGCACAGGTCAACTATGATCTCATTGAATGGTACAACAGGCTTGAGGGACTGAATGGCATACTTTTGTTCCCATGTTCCTAAGGAGCTTCAATGCACATCTACAATTCAAAATACTGCACCTCAGATTACATCAGCAACCAATGTGGAACATAGAACACTACAGCACAGGAACAAGCCCTTCAGCCCACCATGCCTGTACCAACCCTGATGCCATTCTAAACTAATCCCATCTGCCTGCTCATGGTCCTATTCCTCTATTCTCTACCTATTCATGTATCTATCTAAGTGCATCATAAACCTTGCTATCGTATTTAGTCTGCCACCTCCCTGGCAGCACATGTCAGGCACTTACTTCCTCTGTGTAGAAAACGTTCCTCACACATCTCCTTTAAATTTTTCCCAGGCTCCAAACATTTGGTATTTCCACTATCGGAGAAAGTCTCTGACCATCCACCCTATCCTTACCTCTCATAACTTTATATACTTCTATCAGGTCACCCCTCAGCCTTTGACACGCTAACAAAATCAATCCAAGTTTGTCCAATCTCTCCTTATAACTAATCCAGGCAACATCCTGGTCAACCTCCTTTGGACCCTCTCCAAAGCATCCATATCCTTCCTACTGTGCAATGACCAGACCTTCACACAATGCCCCTAATGTGCTCCAACTAAAGTTTAATACGGATGGAATATGACTTGCCAATTTTTTATCCTCAATGCCCGACTGATGAAGGTGAGCATGCCATATAAGTTTTTTGTCACCTTATCCAAATATCAATGCTACTAAGACTCCTGCCATTTACTTTATACTTTCCTCTTGAATTTGACCTCTCAAGGTGTATCACCTCACACTTGTTCAAATTAAATTCCATCTACTCTTGTGATGCTGCAGCAAGGACATTGTGCGCTCACAGACATACAGCCAGCTTATGGACTGGACCAGGTTGCACCTCTGGCCTTTTCACTCACTCTCATAGCACTTCTTCACTTTGACCATACTTGGATGCTTACAGCATCCCTTTCTTGCCCTGTCTCTTTGCAATTTTCTCCATGAGTCAGACATACCACGGAGACAGTGCTACTGTTTTGCCTTCCTATTCAGTTCAGCCACAAAGCCACACATGGTTGTTCGCAGTCCTCAGTAAAGTCGAGGGAGACTGCCTTCAGTGAGGGGGTCTGGGCACAATAGTTCAAGGACACCCTCCAATACTTGTCCAGGGGCTTCAACACAGTCAGTCAGCTACCTGGGGTAGTTAGAGTCAGGTCCTCTCTGCCTAAGTGGTGAGGAGCTAAATGTTAGGTAGCCAAACTCATGTTTTGGCTTTTTCCACCCTATAGTAGGCTGTTTCCTCTTGGAGTAGGAGAAGCTGGTACTAAGGTAGATGAAAGTGGGTGGTGCTTTTGGTCCAGGTGGGACGAGTTCTGAGTGAGGGAGTGAGCAGTACGGAGGGCATGCAGGGTTAGTGCAGTCAGGTTTTGGGTTGTGTGACAGCGAATGAGGGAAGATGTTGAAGGTAATAGTGAGAGTGGTAAACATGAGCCCTGGTGAGAGATGGGTACAGGAGAAGAGTGTTGTGTGTGGTAGCAGAGAGAAGGCGGTGGCACTTACACTGGCAGAGTGGAGAAGGTCAGTAACCTTTGCACTATGTGCTATCTGTTTTCTTCAGGAAAACTGGAGAACGAGGAGAGAACTGACCAAGGTGGCAAACTTGGATGACAGTGCAAGGTCATGGCCTTCATTTTCTAGTCCTGGGAGCAAGAGATTCCCCCATCTACTCTACTCCATGTCCCTGCCCACACAGCGTGTGCTCATTTCCCCCTGTCTGCCATATCCATGGCATACCCCAGGAGCTGTACAAGCCAGCTCTGAGCTGATGGTGCACAGTTGGCTTTTAAAGATCGCACTGACACCAGTAATGTTGGCAATTCTGGGATATCCTGGAGGTATCAAGTTGTTCAGGAGTGATAAGTGTCAAAATGGGGTGAGAATCAGGTGAGCGGGCACCATGGGATCAGATTAAATAATTAATATGAGCAGAGTTTGATAAGATACATGCAAAGATGCAAGAGGAGATGGTGGGGTGGTGGTAATGTCACTGAATTTGCAATCTAGAGGCACATGCTAATGATCTGGGGATAACGGTTCAAATCTCACCACAGCATCTGGAGGAATTTATTATTTCAGAGGGGTTCAGTAGTTAGCACTACTACCTCATAGAGCTGGGGACCAGGCTCAATTCCAGTCTTGCATGACTGTGTGGTGTTTGTATGTTCTCCCCATGTCTGTTTGGGTTTTCTTCCACAGTCCAAAGGTGAGCAAACTAGGTGGTTTGGCCTTGGGAAATGTGGGTTTATCAGGAAAGGTTGAGGGATGGGTCTGGGTGGTGTGCTCTTCAGAGGGTTGGTTACAGCCTCGATGAGTGGAAAGGCCTCTATCTGCACTTTATTCTATGTCAATTGGTCTCGCAGTGCGAAACTCAACAAACCTGAAACTTAGCCAAAAAGGATGTGACATGTAATGTTAGCTATTATGGGGATAAAACATCTCCCGATTTTGCACAACTATTTCGTCTTTTTTGTGAGACAACTCTACTGCCTTTGGTCAAACCGCATCTGTGTTATATAGATGCAGCTAACCTTTCATTTTGTCTAACATTTAAGGAATGAATTAAAACATGCACGTTGAGCTAAGGGATCAGATTTGTTTTCTTAAATATCAAGGGAAGGCTGAGAGTCTAAAATGAGCCCAGCTCCACGTGATCCTGTTGTACTGAATTACACTGAGCAGAAAAACACCGATGAGCAGCAATGGTCCTACTTCCCTTTGCTATTAAGTTCACAGTAGATCATAGTTTTTAGGCACAAAGAAAGTTGGTTATCATTCAGTATTCCATGCCACACCGCACATCAATCTGACAGATCAAACAGAACGCAGTCTTCACAGTGTGAATAATCAGGATCCTTTCAGTCAGCTTCACATAATGGACAAGAGATTCTCAATCATATAAAGTATTGCTGTTCAGATACAGTTGCTTCTGAGTTACTGGCAGACACACTTCAGAACTTCACATTGCTACATCTGATCACAATTTACATCTCCCTGCCTTAAGCCAAATCACAGGATTCATAGTTTACAAGAGACATGGCAGATCATTACAAACTCCAAGCCAGTAACAGTAGCTGCTTCCCCTCAAAGGATGGTTTTAGAGATTAAACATTGCAAAGCAACGACCAAGGGAATATCTGCACTGCTGCACTGACCTACTTCCTAAACTGCTGTGTTGATATTCCATCAGTACTGCTGCATTGAACTTCCTTCTGCACTGCTGCAGTGACGTTCATTCTGCACTGTTGCACTGGCCTACTTGCTACACTGCTGCATTGACCTGCATTCCACACTGCTCCATTGACCTTCCTTCTGTACTGCTGCACTGACCTTCCTCTGCACTGTTGTACTGATGTACTTCCTCCACTGCTGCATTGGCATTCCATTTGCGCTACTGCATTGACCTTACTTCTGGACTGTTGCATTGACCTACTTCCTGCACTGCTGCACTGACCTTATTTTTGCAGTGTTCCACTGAACTACATCCGGCCATGCTGCATTAACATTCCATCTGCACTGTTACACTGCCCTAATTCCTGCACTGCTGCATTGACCTTCTTTATGGACTGCTGCACTGACCTACTTCCTGCACTGCTGCATTGACCTTCCTTCTGAACTGTTGCACTGACGTACTTTCTGTACTGGTGCATTGACCTACTGCCTAAACTGTTGTGTTGATATTCCTTCTGCACTGCTGCATTGACCTTCCTTCTGCACTGCTGCATTGATCTACTTCCTGCATTGTTGCATTGATCTTCCTTCAGCACTGCTGCATTGACCTTCCTTCTGCACTGCTGCTCTGACCTACTTCCTAAACTGCTTTGTTGACATTCCATCTGCACTGCTGCATTGATGTTCGTTCTGCTCTGCTGCATTCACCTTCCTTCTGCACTGACCTAATTCCTGCACTGCTGCGTTGCCCTTCATTCTGTACGGTTGCATTTAACTTTCTTCAGCACTGCTGCACTGACCTACTTCTTCTACTGCTGCATTGACCTTCCATCTGCACTACTGCATTGAACTTCCTTCTGCACTGCTGCACTGACCTTCCTCTGCACTGTTGCACTGACGTACTTCCTCCACTGCAGCATTGGCATCCCATCAGCGCTACTGCATTGACCTTCCTTCTGGACTGCTGCGCTGACCTTATTTCTACAATGTTCCACTGAACTACATCCTCCCATGTTGCATTGACTTTCCATCTGCACTGTTACACTGATCTACTTCCTGCATTGCTGCATTGACCTTCCTTACGGACTGCTGCACTGACCTACTTCCTGCACTGCTGCATTGACCTTCCTTCTGCACTGGTGCATTAACCTTCCATCTGCACTGTTGCACTGACCTACATCCTCCACTGCTGCATTGACCTTCCTTCTGCACTGCTGCTCTGACCTACTTTCTACACTGGTGCATTGACCTACTGCCTAAACTACTGTGTTGATATTCAGTCAGCATGGCTGAATTGACCTTCCATCTGTGCCGCTTCATTTGCCTTCTTTCTGCGCTGCTGCATTGACCTTCCATCTTCACTGTTGCACTGACCTACTTCCTGCAGTGTTGCATTGACCTTCCTTCTGCACTGGCCTACTTCCTGCACTGCTGCACTGGCCTTCCATCTGCATTGCAACATTGACCTTCCTGCTGCACTGCTTCAATTACCTTCCATCTGCACTGCTGCATTGACCTTCCATCTGCACTGCTGCATTAACCTACTTCCTGTTCTGCTGCATTGACCTACCTTCTGCACTGTTGCATTGACCTACTTCCTGTACTGCTGTGTTGACCTACCTTCTTCACTGCTGCATTGACCAACTTTCTGTACTGCTGCATTGACCTTGCTTCTGCACTGCTGCATTGACCTACTTCCTGCACAGTTGCATTGACCTTCTTCCTGCACTGCTGCATTGACCCTCCTTCTGCACTGTTGCACAGGCCTATTTCCAGCACTGATGCCATGACCTGGACTGCTGCATTGACCTATATCCCGCACTGCTGCACTGGCCTTCCATCTGCATTGCTACATTGACCTTCCTGCTGCACTACTGCACTGGCCTTCCATCTGCACTGCTGCATTAACCTTCCATCTGCACTGCTGCATTAACCTACTTCCTGTTCTGCTGCATTGACCTACTTTCTGCACTATTGCATTGACCTTCATTCTGGACTGCTGCATTGACCTACTTCCTGCACTGCTGCATTGACCTTCCTTACGGACGACTGCACTGACGCATTGACCTATTCCTGTACTGCTGTGTTGACCTACCTTCTGTACTGCTGCATTGACCGTCCATCTGCACTGCTGCATTAACATACTTCCTGTTCTGCTGCATTGACCTCCCTTCTGCACTGCTGCATTGACCCTCCTTCTACACAGTTACACTGGCCTACTGCCTGCACTGCTGCATTGACCTTCCACCTGCACTGCTGCATTGACCTTCATTCTGGACTGCTGCACTGATATACTTCCTGCACTGCTGCATTTACCTTACTTCCGCACTGTTACACTGGCCTACTTCCTGCATTGATTCCATGAAATTCCTTCCGCGCTGCTGCATTGACCTTACTTCTGGACTGTTGTATTGACCTTCCTTCTGCACTGCTCCATTGACCTACTTCCTGCACTGTTGCATTGGCCTTCCTTCTGCATTG
>JAHRHZ010000249.1:11726871-11749469 GCA_024137785.1 Ginglymostoma cirratum
TGACCTTCTTTCTGCAGTGCTGCACTGACCTACTTCCTGCACTGCTGTATTGACCTACTTGCTAAACTGCTGTGTTGACATTCAATCTGCACTGCTTCATTGACCTTCCCTCTGCTCTGCTGCATTGACCTTCCATCTGCACTGTTGCACTGACCTACATCCTGCACTGCTGCATTGATCTTCCTTCTGCACTGCTGTGTTGACCTACTTCATTCTGCACTGCTGCATTGACCTACTTTCTCAACTGCTGCATTGACCTTCAATGAGAACAGCTGCACTGACCTACTTCCTGTGTTGCTGCATTGACCTTCCTTCTGCACTGCTGCACTGACCTACCTCTGCACTACTGCATCGAACTTGCTTCTGCACTGTTGCATTGACCTTCCTTCTGCATTGCTGCAATGACGTACTTCCTGCACTGCTGCATTGACCTTCCTTTTGCACTGTTGCACTGGCCTACTTCCTGTACTGGTTCCTAGACCCTCCTTCTGGACTGCTGCACTGACCTACTTCCTGCACTGCTGCATTGACCTTCCTTCTGGGCTGTTGTATTGACCTTCCTCCTGCACTGCTACGTTGCCCTTCTTTCTGCATTGCTGCATTGACCTTCTTTCTGCACTGTTGCACTGGCCTACTTCCTGCACTGCTGCATTGACCTTCCTTCTGCACTGCTGCACTGATCTACCTCTGCACTACTGCATTGACCTTCCTTCTGCACTGTTGCATTGACCTTCCTTCTGCACTGCTGCCACTGACCTACTTCCTGCACTGCTGCATTGACCAACTTCCTGCACTGCTGCTTTAACCTTCCCTCTGCACTGCTGCATTGACCTTCCTTCTGCACTGTTGCATTGACCTACCTTCTGCACTGCTAAATTGACCTACCTCTGCACTACTGCATTGACCTTCCTGTTACAATGACCTTCTTGTCCCAGCACCAAGCATTCTGCTTCATTTGGGTGGTACTCTGACGGACTTTGGATAAGGGGTCTAGGCTACTGTAGCGATTCCAACTTGTTCAATTACTCTAACTCATTTCCCATTTTAAAAATATTTTCTAATTAAGATTGATCCATTGCCGTCCTAACATGCTGTGTTTGGTGGCTTGGCTTCCTGTACCAACTGGCTGAAATAAGGACTGCCTTGCTCTCCACCACCCCATCTACAAACTCCTCCAGGTCCCTTACCATGTAGCAGCGTTGTTGTTTTCCTTTCCCAGGGTCATGGGTTTCGTGCTAGGGGTCTAAGAGCATAGTACAAAGGGCAGGTCTTGGCTTGTAATATCTGCAGAGGTGTTACATTGAAATTTCAGACATAATGTCAGACATGTGTTCACTGCAAGGTCCTGACAGTGGCAGGTGCAGTGGCAAGTGGAAGATCACATAAACCATAGTGGACTGGTGTTGAATCTCACTTGACAAGACTGGTTTAACTACAATTGGGATTATTTCTCCCAATGTCTCAGTGGCAGGAGCAGGCAGTTTGAATAATGAATCCAACATAGGCCCTGAAACACATCTCAGAAATGAGGAAGGCCTCAGGGGTGATTGAGAAATGGGGAATTCATGTTATAACATTTCTAGGCAAAGATCATCAACAAATGAGAGTCTAAATTACTCATTTCAATAATCATTGTCATCAACATCACCAGATCCTACACCATTAACATCCTGTGATCACCACCGACCTTGAACCCAATTAGAACAGCTTCAACTATTCCTGATGTTTGAACACATCTCAACTAGTGATACTAATTGTGGTTACAAAAATTGAAAAAAAATAAAAAGCAGGTCAGTCCAGAAAGAAACAAATATCCTTGAATCTGGTAACAGTTGAAGAGTTAATAATACCTTGTAGACAGAATTAATGTGTCGAATTTAGCACATTGAATGTCTGATTTCTTGGCACCTTAAAATTGGACTATTTTCTGAGCTATTATTGCTGTTTCTTTTTAACTTCTGATGCTCCCTATGGTCTGTTGTTAGCATTAGTTGTATTCAAACTGATTTTGTCCTACTTGCCCTCTGTGTTTCTGCGGATCTGTGACTTGATAAATAATATAAATACAGCAACAGATATTTTGCATGTAGTTGCTAAGAACTGTTTGATTATTTATTTGGAACCATGCCTCACACGCTGGAAATTATTCTGATATAGTACTTGGATTTATGCCATTCTTTGCTTTCTCTTCCCCCTGATTCTGGAATTGGACAGAGTTGACAGAAGGTAAACTAGCAGCATGAATGCTAAATAGGACACTTGCCCCTCGGCATACAGATATCGGCATTTATATACAGCGTGACATGTATTTCCGATCCCAAAGCATCAGAACAGGATAATTGCATCTATGCTGTGAATTAACCCAACTCAGTTCATTTCTGCTCAATTGGCATGACCTTGTGATTATTGCTTTAGCTCTTGAGGAGTATGAAAAGGAAACTGTATGCTATTAACTCATCATTAGCTGAGAATAAAAAAAAACAAGGAAACAGTTATGAGCCAAACCTTTCATAAAGCTCCTTGGATAATATATAAAAAGCATTGAAGATCAGGAATCTCCACAGACAACACCCTATCTGCTTTACTGTAATCTAGATCTTTTGGTGCCGGGGGCCAGAACAAGGCAGGGTAACATTAAAAAGTAGAGCTAGCTCTGTTGGCTGGTTTGGTAATGCAGACTGACACCAACAGTGCAAGTTCCGTACCCACAGATCTGTGGTCACCATGCCTTCCCAACACTGCTCTCTGCCAGTGATGTGGTGACCTTCAGGTTAAATTCATGACCATAGGATCATGTAATTCTACAACACAGAAGGAGGCCATCTGACCCATCATGCCTGTGCCAGTTGTTGAAAGAGCTACCCAGCTAGTCCAGCCCTCTAACTCCATCACCTTCAAATATACACCCTGCTACCTTTTCAAACCTCCTTTGGGATCCATCTCCACCACTCACCAGCACATTCCAAATCTTAACAACTCTCTGAGTAAAGGAGTTTTTCCTCATCTCACTCCCAGGTCACTTGTTGACAATCTTGAGACTGCAATCCCTTAGTTAGTGACATACCAACTGCTGGAAACAGAATGTCTTTGTTTACCCTGTCAAAATTGTTCATAATTATGAACGTCTCAATAAGGTCACCTCTCAATCTTCTCTGCTCCAAGGAGAATAAGCCCACTCTCTAACCTTTCCTTGTATTTAAAATCCCTCATTCCTGGGAACATTCTATAAAATCTCCTTTGAAGTCTCTCCTGGGCTTTAACAGTTTTCATTAAATAAGGTGCCCAGCACTGAACACAATACTCCAGATGTGGTCTGACCAATGATTTGTAGAGATGTAGCATCACTTCCTTGTTTTTATACTCTAAACTTTTATTTATAAATCCAAGAACCCTATAAGCTTTTTTTAATAACTATTTCAAATTTCCTGGTCACCTTTAGAGAATGGTACACTTGAACCCCAAGGTCCCTCTGCTCCGGTACTCCTTTCAAGGTTGTACCATTGAGCCTGTTTTTCCCACCATGTTTCTTCCACCAAAAAGCATTACCTTACATTTCTCTGCATTGAAATTCATCTGCCAGGTGTCTGCCCATTTGGCCAACATGTCAATGTCCCTCTGAAGTCGCTCAGCATCATCCTCACAATCATTATTCTCCCTAGCTTAGTATCATTACAAATTTGGAGATTTTGCCCTCAACATTGATCACCAAATCATTTATCTGAATCACAAAAAGCAAGGGTCCTAACACCTATCTGTCCAGTTGTCTCTCTCGCCAAGAGTGCAGTGTTTTGGGACTGTGGTGACTTTAACTTTACATATAACTGCAAATAATGTCAGAGGAGATGGGCACAATATCAAATTGCCTCCAGTGCCTTATACATGCTTATTTTCTGATGAGCCATAAAGACTCTGACTGTGCGTTTTGTTTCTCCAGTGACTAGTTCAGAATTTCTGTAACTTTGGCTGAGATCAGTTAACTCATTATCAACCACGTTAGACTTTCCAAGTATTTTTGCTTTTCAAGGTGTTTAATAATAATCTGCGGATCCACCGTGTCACCCAAACTAAAATCAAACTAGTTGGAAGTGCATTTCTCACATTGGGCTGATTTGCATATTAACTCACTAACCAAACCACCAATTTTCAAATTCATTCACAGGATGTGGGCATCACTGGCAAGGCTAGCATATACTCTCATCCTTTAGAAAATGGTGGAGAGCCACTTCCTTGAATCACTGCAGACCAACTACAGAGTTGTCAACAGGAGGGGAAAAGCTAGAATTTCTCATTAAGAGCACGATAAATGGACTCATAAATAAAAAATGAGCTGATTGAATATAGATGTATTGATTTATAAATGGAAAATCATGTTTGATAAATGTGTTGGAGTTTTTTGAGGATGTAAGTGACAAAGTCGGTATAAAGGAGTCAATGAATGCATTATATTTGAATTTTCACAAGGCTTTTGATAATGTCTCCCACAGGAGATTGGTTAGCAAGTTTAAATCACATGTTATAGGACATAATATAATAGCATGGATTCAGGATTGTCTCATTGACAATATCCAACTACAGTGGAGCCCTCTGAATTAAATGGATATGTTGAGTTCCAAACACAGTGGAATTGCCCAACAGAATCTTCAATTTCCCGGACAATTCCCTTGGAATCTGCTACTCAGCGACTTCCATCCAGTTTCAGATATTTTCAGAAGAATTCAGTCATTAATCAGAGAACCAGAGCCAGTTCTTTGATAGTTTTTAAGGCAGAGAGAGGATAGATTTTTGATAAGCATAAGGGTGAAAAGGTCTCAGTGATAGGCAGGAATGCGAATCGAGTCTACAAATCAGATCAACTGTGATCTTATTAAATGGGAGAGCAGGCTTGTGGGGCTGATTGGCCCACTCCCACTTCCAGTCTTTACAGTCATGTTTTGTCTGACTCTCCTGGCCACATAAAAATCATACAGTCACACAGCAAGGAAACAGACCCTTTAGTCCAACCAGTTCATGCCAAACATAATCCCAAACTAAACTAGTCACACCTGCCTGCTCCTGCCACATATTCCCCCCACACCTTTCCTATACTTATACCCACCCAAATGTCTGTTAAACGTTGTAATTGTACCCATATCCACCACTTCCTCAAAAAGTTCATTCCAAACATGAACCACCCTCTGTGTAAAAAAAATTGCCCCCCCAGTCTTTTTTAAATCTCTCTCCTCTCACCTTAAAAATGTGACCCCTGGTCTTGAACTGCGCCCTCCTCCCCCACCCCCCCCCAAACCAACCTAGGGAAAAGACAACTACCATTAACTGAATCTATACCTCTCATAATTTTTTATAAACTCCTATCAGGTCACGTCTTAACTTGGCTCCAGTGAAAAAAGCCCCAGCCTTTCCAGCCTTTCGTTATAACTCAAACTTTCCATACCCGGCAACATCCTGGTAAATCTCTTCTGAACCCTCTCCAGCTTGATAATATCCTTCCTAGACCTGGGTGACCAGAACTTGACTCAATACTCCAGAAGAGGCCTCATCAATGTCCTGTACAACCTCAACATGACCTCCCAACTCCTATACTCAATGAAGACAAACATGCCAAACACCTTTTTAAACATTCCGTCTATATGTAATGCAAACTTCAAAGAATTATGCACCTGCACCCCTAGGCCCTTCTGCTCTACAACACTCCCCAAGGTCCTACTGTTAATTGTCTAAGCCCTGCTCTTGTTTGTTGCCATTTTTAAGCCTATTGACCCATTTGATCAAGATCCCTTTGTAATCTCAGAAAACCTTCTTTACCTTCTACAATGCCACTAATTAAGGTGTCATCCGTAAGCTTACTAACCATTCCTTCAATATTCTCATCCAAATCATTTATATAAATGACAAACACAAGAGGACCCAAAACCAATCCCTGCAGAACACCACTTTTGATAAGCCTCCAGTCCAAAAACCAACCCTCCACCTCCACTCTGTCTCCTGCTGTTAAGCCAATTATGTATACAATTAACAAGCTCACCCTGAATCCCATGTGACCTAACTTTACTAATTAGTTTACCATGCGGTACCTTGGGGAAGGCTCTACTAAAATCCAAATGAACAACATCTACAGCTCTACCATCACCAATTTTTTTGGTAACTTCCTCAAAAACCTCAATCAAGTTTGTGAGACATGATTTCCTTTGGACAAAACCATGCTGACTATCCATAATCAATTTGTGCCTCGACAAATGTCCAAAAATCCTATCTTTTATTTTCATCTCCAACAATTTGGGTGGGGCGGCACAGTGGCTCGGTGGTTAGCACTGCTGCCTCACAGTGCCAGGGACCCGGTTCGATTCCAGCCTTGGGTGACTGTCTGGGTGGAGTTTGCATGTTCTTCCTGTGTATGTGTGGGTTTCCTCTAGATGCTCTAGTTTCCTCCCACAGTCCAAAGATGTTCAGGTTAGGTGGATTGACCATACTAAATTTCCCACAGTGCCCAGGCAAATTAAGGTTAAGTGGATTAGACATGGGAAATGCAGGGGTAGGGGAATGGGTGTGGGTTGGATGCTCTTCAGAGAGGCGGTGTGGATTTGTTGGGCCAAATAGCCTGTTTCCACACTGTAGGGATTATATATAAAAGAAATTATCCAGAAACAATGTCAGGCTCACAGGTCTATAGTTCCCTGATTACTTCTTACAACCTTTCTTAAACAAAGGAACAACATTAGCCTCCCTCCAGTCATCAGGCACCTCACCCATAGTTATAGATAATGAAAGGCTAACAGAGGTCTCATCTTCTGATTGTCCATTATCAGCACAGTGACAAATTTTACCTTAGGTCTGCCACTGCAAAGTTCTGTTACGTGCCTTTCAACTTAACAGTGCACATTCGCTTTGAGTCACACAAGGAAACAAAACATTGGATGGGCACAGTTTGATTCGTAACAGTCGGCATGGATTTGTAGATCATGCCTCACAAACCTTATTGAATTCTTTGAAGAGGTGACCAAACACATCGATGGAGGTAGAGCAGTGGATGTGGTATACATGGATTTAAGTAAGGCGTTTGATAATGTTCCCCATGGTAGGCTCATGCAGAAGGTAAGGAGGCATGGGATAGGGGGAAATGTGGCAGATTGGATTCAGAATTGGCTGACCCTTAGAAGACAAAGGGTGGTAGTGGATAGAAAATATTCAACATGGTGCTCAGTTACGAGTGGTGTACCACAAGGATCTGTTCTGGGTCCTCTTCTATTTGTGATTTTTGTAATTGATTTGGATGAAGGAGTGGAAGGGTGGATTAGTAAGTTTGCGGATGATGGGTCAAGATGTGGATAGTGTGGAGGGCTGTCCTAGGTTCAAAGGGACATTGATAGGATGCAGAGCTGAGCTGAGAAGTGGCAGATGGAGTTTAACCTTGAAAAGTGTGAGGTGATTCATTTTGGAAGGACAAACTTGAAAGCAGAATACAGGGTTAACAGAAAGATTCTTGGCAGTGTGGAGGCGCAGAGGGATCTTGGGGTTCATGTCTACAGTTCCCTGAAAGCTGCCACCCAGGTGGGTAGAGTTGTTAAGAAGGTGTACGGTGTGTTAGCTTTCATTAAGAGAGAGATTGAGTTCAAGAGGCATGAAGTTATGCTCCAGCTATACAAAAGCCTGGTTCAGCCACATCTGAAGTATTGTGTCCAGATCTGATCGCCTCATTACAGGAAAGATGTGGAAACATTGGAAAAGGTGCAGAGGAGATTTACCAGGATGTTGCCTGGAATGGAGGGAAGATCTTGTGAGGAAAGATTGAGAGAGCGAGGGCTTTTCTCTTTAGAATGACGAAGGATGGGAGGTGACTTGATAGAGGAGTACAAAATGATCAGAGGTATAGACAGAGTGGACAACCAGACACTTTTTCCTAGGGTGGAGGTAGCTATTACGAGGGGGCATAGTTTTAAAGAGAGTGGAGGTAGATAGAGGGGAGACTTCAGAGGTATGTTCTTTACTCAGAGAGTGGTAAGGGCGTGGAATGCATTGCCGGAGAGGATAGTGGAGTCGGCCTCATTAGGGGCATTTAAGCGGCTATTAGATAGGCATATGGATGATAGTATAAGGTAGGGTGGAGGCTTGATAGACCTTAGGGTTAGGGTAAAGATTTGGCACAACATCGTGGGCCAAAGGGCCTGTACTGTGCTGTACTGTCGATGTTCTATGTTCTATTTAACAGGGAAGTTACATCTTCACCAGCATTGTTTGGAATTGTTACAGTGACTAGAACATTATTGGGTTTAATTACAACTCCCATCATTGAACATGTTATCCAGGCTCACATCAAGCAAGGACAGCAACCTGCAGAAAGTGTTTTTCAAGGCAACAACACCCACTTGATTACAAAGTCATGGTCAGAATAGATACCATTCCCTCATTATTTGACTGTGGATTGTGATGTAGAAATGATCTACTGCCAAAAAAAGGTCAACATTAAATTGTCAAATCAGTGCTGTGATTGTGCCATAGAGTCATAGAATTACACAACACAGAAACAGCCCCTTTGGACCAACTCATCCACGTTGACCAGATATCCTCAATAAATCTAATCCCATTTGCTAGCGTTTGGCCTAGATCTGTCTAAACCCTTCTTATTCATGTACCTATTTAGATAGTGAAGGGGACTGTTGGAGAATGCAGCAGAATATAGATAGATTGGAGAGTTGGGTGGAGAAATAGCAGATGGAGTTCAATCCAGGCAAATGCGAGGTGATGCATTTTGGAAGATCCAATTCAAGAGCGAACTGTAGGGTAAATGGAAAAGCCCTGGGGAAAATTGATGCACAGAGAGATCTGGGTATTCAAGTCCATTATATCCTGAAGGTGGCAATGCAGGTCGATAGAGTGGTCAAGAAGGCATACGGCATGCTTTCATTCATCGGACGGGGTATTGAGTACAAGAGTTGGCAGGTCATGTTACAGTTGTATGGGACTTTGGTTCAACCACATTTGGAATACTGCGCACAGTTCTGGTCGCCACATTACCAAAGGGATGTGGATGTTTTGTAGAGGGTGCAGAGGAGGTTCACCAATATGTTGCTCTGTATGGAGGGCGCTAGCTATGAAGAGAGGTTGAGTAGATTAGGATTATTTACATTAGAAAGACGGAGGTTGAGGGGGGACCTGATTGGGGTCTACAAAATCATGAGGGGTATAGACAGGGTGGATAGCAAGAAGCTTTTTCCCAGAGTGGGGGACTCAATTACTAGGGGTCATGATTTCATGGTGAGAGGGGAAAAGTTTAAGGGAGATACGCGTGGAAAGTTCTTTACGCAGAGGGTGATGGGTACCTGGAACATGTTGCCAGCAGAGGTAGTAGAGGCGGGCCCAAGAGTGTCATTTAAGATGTATCTAGACAGATACATGAATGGTCAGGGAGCAGAGGGATACAGATTCTTGGAAAATAGGCAACAGGTTTAGATAGAGGATCTGGATCAGCGCAGGCTTGGAGGGCCAAAGGGTCTGTTCCTGTGCTGTAATTTTCTTTGTTCTTTGTTCTACCCATCCAGATGCCTTTTAAATGTTGTACTTGTACCACCCTCCACCACTTCCTCTAGCAGCTCATTCCATACAAACTCCACCCTCTGCGTGAAAAGGTTGCCCCTTAGATCCCTTTTAAATCTTTCCCCTCTCACCTTAAACCTATGCTGTTTAGTTTTGGAATCCCCTACCCTTGAAAATGGACATTAGCTATTCACCCTATCCATGCCCCTCATGATCTCTATAAGGTCACCCATCAGCCTCTGACGCTCCAGGCAAATTAGCCCCAGCCTATTGAACCTCTCCCTATAGCTCATACCCTCTAATTGAGCAACATCCTTGTAAATTTTTTCTGCACCCTTTGACAACATCTTCCCCATAGCAGGGTGACTAGATCTGAATGCAATATTCCAAAAGCGGCCTAACCAACATCCTGTACAGCTGCAACATGACATCCCAACTCCTATACTCAATGCACTGACCAGTAAAAGCGGGTACCAAACATCTTCTTCACTAATCTGTCAACCTGTGACTCCACCTTCAAGGAACTATGAAGCTGCATTGCAAGGTCTCTTTGTTCGGCAACACTCCCCAGGACCCTACCATTAAGTGTATAAGTCCTGCCCTGATTTGCCTTACTAAAATTTATTTGAATTAAACTTGGTTAGGACTGCTGCCTCACAGCCTCAGGGACCCGAATACGTTTCAACCCTCGGGCCACTGTCTATGTGCAGTTTGAACACACTCCCCGTGTCTGCTTGGCTTTCCTCTGGGTGCTCCAGTTTCCTTTCACAGTCCAAAGATATGCAGGTGAGGTGGATTGGCCATGCTGAATTACCCATAGTGTCCAGGGATGTGCAGGCTAGGTGGATTAGCCATGGGAAATACAAGGTTACAGGGATAGGGTAGGGTGTTGAGTCTGGCTGAGATGCTCTTTGGAGGGTTGGTGTGGGCTTGATGGGCCAAATAGACTGCTTTCACACTGTAGGGATTCTATGATTCTGTGAAACTCCATCCGCCACTCCTCAGCCCATCAGCCCATCTGGTCAAGGTCCTGTGTTAATCTGAGATAATCTTATTTATTGTCCACTACATTACCAATTTCAGTGCCATCTGCAAACTTACTAACCATTCCTCCTGTATTCCTGCCATAGTTTTATTAAATAGTGGAGCAGGATTGAGGGCTGAATGGTCTTCTCCTACCCCCAAACCAGGACCTCCAGAAATGATACAGCATTAATTGTTGCACAGTGTAGACATAATGTCGACACAGACACAGCACTTCAAAATGATGCCCCACTTTCCTGATCCATTATTTCAAGACACATATTAAAGGGGAAATTTTCCAGGCTAATCTCCCATGCAAGGTTCCATGAACAAAATACACATCATGTACTGCTAGCAGAGATAAAAGTTACTGCAGATGCTGGAGAATCCGAGATAACAAGCATGGGCCTGGATGAACACAGCAGGTCAAGCAGCATCATAGGAGCAGGAAAACTTGACGTTTCAGGCCTAAACCCTTCATCAGAAATGGGGGAGGGGAGATTTTGAAGCTTGTGAAATCCACATTGATGCCATTGGGCTGCAGGGTTCCCAGGCTGAAAGCATTTTGGCCAAAATCCTCTGCTTAGCAACTGCTATGCAAAGAAAAACATATTTTGGAGTCATTCAGTTCATTGCTGTCTGCACTGTGCTGCTGATATGGAATGGGTGTATTTGTCCGTGTCACAACACTCAGTGCATTTGAGCTAAAGTCATAGAGACAAGGAGTTTAGATATTTTTATGTGAAAATGCAAAATAAATCTATGCATTATTATTCATTTGTGATCCAGAGGCTTATGCCGGATAATCCAAAGATTCATATTGTGAGTTCTAATGCTGCTATGACAGTTTAAGATTTAGAATTCAGTATAAAGAGTTTGTAAGTTAAAAGCTGTGATCAGAATAAGAGGCCATAACATTATCAGGCTGTGATAAAAACCCAACCACTTCATTAATATCCTTTAGGGAAAGAAATTTGCTGCTCTTACCTGGTCAGGTCTAGTTATGATTCCTACATCCCAACAATATGATTGACTGTTAACTAGGTTTCGGATTAATCTCGAGAACCATTCAGTCATGACAAATTACTTGCACTGGTGCAAGATGAAGATCCATCATTGCCATTATCCTTCGAGGAAAGGAAATTGTGCGTTATCCTTCATCGTGTTTCATCCTTACATCTGGTTGATACCTGATCTCCAAACTCACAACAACTAGGTTAGCTCTGAAATGGCCTGGCCAACAGCTCAGTTCCAGGGCAATTAGGGATTAACAACAAAAGCTAACTCTAAAACAAAAACGGAAGTTACTGGAGAAACTCAGCAGGTCTGGCATCATGTGTGGTGAGAAAACAGAGCTGACTTTTCAAATCCATCCAGTGACCCTTCATCAGAAATGTTGGTTCTACCAGTGACATCTGCAGTTGATGAGAGAATAAACAAAACAACTGTCTCAGGACAACTAAAGATGGGCATTAATTACCAACCTTCTCAGGGATGCCCATATGATAAAAATGGGTGGTGTGTTTGTGTTCAAATATAAAACAATGATCATTATTCCCAGTGAGGTTTGTTTCTTCCTGTATTCCTGTCGCATATTTGTAGACAATTGAACTAAGCATACAAGAATCCATACTGCTCAAATTGTTTTCAATTGATTCCTTATGTGTTGGATCTTTAATTCGTTCTCAACCTCTATAGATGCTTTCCAAGATTTGGACCTTCCATGGTATCACCCCATCTCTATCCCATCAAATTACGAAAGTGATAAAACCCTCAGTGATAGATGGTAGATTTTGGCCTCTTAATCATCCCTGACTTTTGTTATTTCATAATTGGTGGTGGTACCTTGAACTACCCAGGTCCTAAGCTCTGTAATTCCCTCCCAGAATCTCTCTACCTCTCCACCCCTCTTTTCTTCTTCAAAAAATACCTTAAAGCTTGTCAGCTTGAGTAGATTTTTAGTTATCTTCAATAACAATTCCTTATATGGCTTGGTGTTATTTTGCTTTGTGATGTTCCTGTGAAACACCTTGGGACATTTTAATACATTAAAAATCCATATAAGTGCAGGCTATTTTTGTTGATTCAAGCTTTTGTGCTTCCTACTCACCTTCCTCTGTTTATCTTTTACTATTCCTTCACTAAGAATCAAAAAGGTCAGATATCAAAGCTTGAATCTATCGCTTGTGACTGATCTTATTTGTGTCCAACAAGCTGAAGCAATGACTCCAGGCAATGATTTGTTCCAGAGATAAAAGGTACTGCAGATGCTGGAGAATCCTGCTCCTATGATGCTGCTTGGCCTGCTGTGTTCATCCAGCCCCACGCCTTGTTATCAATGATTTGTTCCAGTTGTCTCACTTTGTGCAAGGAATGATTCATTACACAATACTTTTTCAACCAAATGATCTATTCTACTTTTAGATATATTTTGTTCACATGAAATGCCTTAACTTTATCAGTTGTGTTGATTTCATGGAGCAATCCCTGATAAGGCAGGATTGTCTTATGAGCAAATGCTAAAAAGCTTAAGAATACTCACTGGAATTTAGAAGAATGAGAGGTGATCTCATTGAAACACGGAATCTTTGGGGTTTCACAAGGTAAATGCTGAGAGAATGTCTCACCTTATGGGAGAATCTGGGACCATAGAGCATAGACTCAGAATAAAGGAGCACCATTTTAAGATTGAGGTGAGGAGGACTTTCTTCTCTCAGAGGGTTGTGAATCTTTGGAAGTCCTTGCCACATTGTGTTGTGGAGGCAGAGTCTTAGAGTATATTTAGATTCTTGATCAGTTGGGTCATCGAGGGCTATGGTTGTGAAAGCACAAGAAAGTGGATGTGAGGAATGTTGGGTCATATCGAATCATGGATCAAGGGGCCTAACTGCTTATTCCTGTTCGTCTTTCACACGGGCTTATGGATAACCATCTCCAACTAAATAAATGATTCACAAGCTTTCAAAATTTTTCAAATCCAGTAAGGTTTTGTACAGCAGAGTGGCACAATTGTACAGCAGAGTGACACAATGGGTGTGCGGTGGGCCCACAAACCAGAGGTCAATGGATCAAAACCACTCTCTGCTAAATAAATGGGCTCAGTGGTTAGCACTGCTGCCTCACAGCGCCAGGGAAGCCAGTTCAATTTCAACCTTGGGCGACTGTCTGTGTGGAGGTTGTGCATTCTCCCTGTGTCTGTGTGGGTTTATTCTGGGTGTTCCAGCTTCCTCCCACAGTCCAAAGATGTGTAGGTTAGATGGACTGGCCATGCTAAATTGCCCCATAATCTCCAAGGATGGGCAGACTGGGTGGATTAGGCATGAGAAATGCAGGGTTGTGGGGATGGGAAAGGTCTGGAATGAATGTTCTTCAGGGTTTGCGTGGACTTGATGGTCAAATAGCCTGCTTCCCCACTGGAGGGATTCTATGACTTTTTTCTGAAACAGCGTCATATTAGACTCAAAACATTAACTCTGTTACTTCCTTCGCCGATGCTGCCAAGACCTGCTGAGTTTCTCCAGCATTTTCTGTTTTTGTTACAATCTTCTCCTGACAATGCTGTGCACTTTCCACCTTGGTCCCATTCGATAAAATACTTTGTTTCTCCTTTAAGACTACCTTTAAAATCCACTTCTTTCGACAAACTATCCAATACTTCTGTGAAACACTCTTTTAATTATACAGAAAACTTTATACAAAATTATTGTCGTTATTAATCCTTTCCTTTGGATATCAGAACTATGTTAACTACAAATTCTGAAAACAAAGTTATTCTTGAAAATGCTTTACCCTACAGCCTAGATATTTCACAAGACAGCCCCTCCATCCCTGGAGTTTTGAATAAGGGTCACTGGATCGTTAACTCTGATTTTTCTCCACAAATGCTGCCAGGCCTGCTAAAGTTGTCCAGAAATTTCTGTTTTTGTTCCAGATTTCCAGCATCCACAGTTCTTTCATTCCTTCTTTTAGAAAATCCAGAAGATTTATAGGTAAGCAATAATCAACAAATTATTGCTGCATACTAATAGCTTCATATTGCTCTTCCATTCCTTTCACTCGAATGATATCTCTTCCTTTTTAGAACTAGTCAAATTTAATTTAAGTTTTTTCTTCTAACACTTCCTTCTTTCTTTCCAATTCAATCAGTCTATCTGGCTACTTTTCCTCTGATACCTGTTTTGACTTAATCATTTGATTTCTCTTTTCATTATTCCTGTGTTTCTTTCTCGACCCTTCAGACTTGTTGGTTTGGAAGATAAACTATGGGTTTGATCATTCATCAACAGTCCCAAAAGACTTATTTCTATTACCATGTCTATTAATAACTTACACATTCAGCAAGCTACAAGGGGAAAAAAATCAAGGTGAAATGTTAAAGGAAAGGTTACCAAAAGGGATATGCTGTGAAATTCCATTTCTGCAAGATCTCGGTGTTTAAGGTGACTCTGCGCAGATCAAGTCATCTTCCATTAGCATCTTCAATTTGCTGCCATGTACACTGCTATGTGTTTCACTTGGAAGTTCAGGAAAACATGGAAGCTTAGATCAGGGCACATGATGATACATTGATAGCCCTGAGCGTCTTGAGTGTTTTTTGGGTCTGCATCCATCCACAGCATGTGGAGTGTACTCCATCTTGGTCCTGACTCATGTTTTATCAACAGGCTTTGGGGAAACAGGAGGTGTGTTCCTTGTCACAGAATTCACAACTACTGACCTGTTCTTGTAGTCACTGTACTTATAATTCTAGTCCAGTTCAGTTTCTGCTCAGTGATAACTTATAGGATTTTGATAGTACGATACTGCCATTGAATGTCAAGTGGAAATTGTCGGTTTCTTATTGGAGATGGAACTAGCCTGGCACTTGTGAGTGAGAATATTATTTGAATAAAGCAACCATTTATTATTTGATCTGTAACTTTAGACTTCATTTTGCTTAAATTCATTATCTTTGTACGTCTTATTATCAAGTTTAGCCCATGTATTCTTCCCAGTGAAATGATAAAATCTATTAAATTATTGCCTTGAAATAGAACTTAGTACAGTACAGCACAGTACAGGCCCTTCGGCCCACGATGTTGTGCCGACCTATTATCCTATTAAGATCAAAACTACCCTGCATACGCATGCATTTTATTATCATCCATGTGCCTATCCAAGAGTCCCTTAAATGTTCCAAATGTATCTGACTCTACTACCACCGCCAGCAGCGCATTCCATGCACCCACCACTGTCTGTGTGAAGAACCTACCTCTGACATCCCACCTATACCTTCCTCCAATCACCTTAAAATTATGCCCCCTCGTAATAGTCATTTCCACCCAGGGAAAATGTCACTGACTATCCACTCTATCTATGCCTCTCATCATCTTGTACACCTCTATCAAGTCACCTCTCATCCTTCTTCACTCCAACAAGAAAAAGGCTAGCTCCCTAGCCTAATATCTGTGGTAGGTAAGTTACTTGACAAGATTCTGAGGGATAAGATATACGTGCTTTTGGAAAGACAGTGTTTGATTAGGAGTAGTCAATATGGCTTTGTACGTGGAAGATCATGTCTCACAAATTTGTTACAGTTCTTTGATGAAGAGACCAGGAAGGTTGATGAGATTAGAGTGTTAGACCCAGTCTATATGTATTTCAGTAAAGCCTTCTTACATTGCTCTGAAAGGTTAGATCGCATGGAATTCAGGGAGAGCGGCAAACTGGATACACCAACAATTAAGGAGAGTCAGGGGGCACAGTTGAGTATGGTAGGCATTACAAAAGAGAAAGTGCTAGAAAAGCTAAAAGGTCTAAAAATTGATAAATCTCCTGGCCCCGATGGGCTGCATCCTAGAGATCTGAGGGAGGTGGCTGAGGAAATAGCAGAGGCGTTGGTTGTGATCTTTCAAAAGTCACTGGAGTCAGGGGAAGTCCCAGATGATTGGAAAATTGCTGTTGTAACCCCCTTGTTTAAGAAAGGATCAAGGCAAAAGATGGAAAATTATAGGCCGATTAGCCTAACCTCGGTTGTTGGTAAAATTCTAGAATCCATCGTTAAGGATGAGATTTCTAAATTCTTGGAAGTGCAGGGTCGGATTAGAACAAGTCAGCATGGATTTAGTAAGGGGAGGTCATGCCTGACAAACCTGTTAGAATTCTTTGAGGAGGTAACAAGTAGGTTAGTCCAGGGAAACCCAGTGGATGTTATCTATCTAGACTTCCAAAAGGCCTTTGATAAGGTGCCTCACGGGAGGCTGTTGAGTAAGGTGAGGGCCCATGGTGTTCGAGGTGAGTTACTGGCATGGATTGAGGATTGTCTGCCTGACAGAAGGCAGAGAGTTGGGATAAAAGGCTCTTTTTCGGAATGGCAACCGGTGATAAGTGGTGTCCCGCAGGGTTCGATGTTGGGGCTGCAGCTGTTCACTTTATATATTGATGATCTGGATGAAGGGACTGGGGGCATTCTGGCGAAGTTTGCCGATGATACGAAGTTGGGTGGACAGGCAGGTAGTGCGGAGGAGGTGGGGAGGCTGCAGAATGATTTAGACAGTTTAGGAGAGTGGTCCAGGAAATGGCTGATGAAATTCAACGTGAGCAAATGTGAGGTCTTGCACCTTGGAAAAAAGAATACAGGCATGGACTATTTTCTGAACGGTGAGAAAATTCATAAAGCCGAAGTACAAAGGGATCTGGGAGTGCTAGTACAGGATTCTCTAAAGGTTAACTTGCAGGTTGAGTCTGTGATGAAGAAAGCGAATGGAATGTTGTCATTTATCACAAGAGGGTTGGAATATAAAAGCAGTGATGTGTTTCTGAGACTTTATAAAGCTCTAGTTAGGCCCCATTTAGAATACTGTGTCCAATTTTGGGCCCCACACCTCAGGAAGGACATACAGGCACTGGAGCGTGTCCAGCGGAGATTCACACAGATGATCCCTGGAATGGTAGGCCTAATATATGATGAATGACTGAGGATCCTGGGATTGTATTCATTAGAGTTTAGAAGGTTGAGGGGAGATCTAATAGAAACTTACAAGATAATGCATGGCTTAGAAAGGGTGGACGCTGGGAAGTTGTTTCTGTTAGGTGGGGATACTAGGACCCGTGGGCACATCCTTAGAATTAGAGGGAGTCAATTTAGAACGGAAGTGAGGAGACATTTCTTCAGCCAGAGAGTGGTGGGCCTGTGGAATTCATTGCCATGGAGCGCAGTGGAGGCCAGGACGTTAAATGTCTTCAACGAAGAGATTGATAAGTTCTTGATCTCACAAGGAATCAAGGGCTATGGGGGGAGTGCGGGTAAGTGAAGTTGAAATGCCCATCAGCCATGATTAAATGGTGGAGTGGACTCGATGGGCCAAATGGCCTTACTTCCAATCCTATGTCTTATGTTCTTATGGTCTTATGGCTTGGTGTTAAGAAGCAGAGAGTAATAGTGGAAGGATGCTTGTTGGACTGAAGGCCTGTGACTAGTGGTGTGCCTCAGGGGTCGGTGCTAGGCCCATTGCTGTTTGTTATCTGTATCGATGATTTGGATGAGAATGTACAATGCATGATTAGTAAGTTTGTAGATTACAATAAAATACACATCATCGTGGACAGTGAGGAAGTTCATCAGAAATTGCAGCAGGATCTTGATCAGCTGGGGATGTGGGCCGAGAAATGGCAAATGGAGCTTAACGTAGATATGTGTGAGGTGCTGCATTTTGGAAAGTCAAATCAAGGTAAGAGTTTCACGGTGAATAGTAGGACCTTAAGGAATGTAATGGAACAGAGGGACCTTGGAGATCAGGTGCACGGTTCTCTGAAAGTGGAGTCACAGGTAGACAGGGCAGTGAAGAAGGCTTTTGGCACACTGGCCTTCATCGGGCAGGGCACTGAGTACAGAAGTTGGGAAGTTATGTTGCAGTTGTACAGGGTGTTGGGGAGGCTGCACTTGGAGTATTGCATTCAGTTTTGGTCACCTTGCTTTAGGAAGGATGTTATTAAACTGGAAAGAGTGCAGAAGAAATTTACAAGGATGTTGCCAAAGTTCAAGGGACTGCGTTATAGGGACTGGTTGGACAAGCTAAGACTTCTTTCTTTCGGACATAGGACACTGCAGAGGTGGATCTTACAGAAGTGTATAAGATCAAGAAAGGCATGGATAGGGTGAATGCACTCAGTCTTTTTCCCACGGTTGGGAAATTGAGGACTAGAGGGCATCAATTTACGGTAAGAGGGGAAAGAATACATGGGAATGTGAAGGGCAACTTTTTTACATGGAGAGTGGTACGCATATGGAATGAGCTGCCAGTAGAAGTGGTTGAAGCGGGTACATTAACAACATTTAAATAATATTTGGACAAGTACATGTATAGAAAAGGTTTAGAAGAAAATAGGCCAAGTGCAGGGAAATGGGGTTGGCAAGAATGGACATTTTGGTCGTCATGGACTAGGTTGGGCTGAAGGGCCTGTCTCTGTGCTGTAGAACTTTGTGACTCTATGACTCCATTACAACTTATATGGTTGACTTCTTTCTTATGCAGTATTGGGTCATAGAATCATAGAGTGTTAGAGGTCTACAGCACAGAAGAGGCCCTTTGGCCCATCGAATCCACACCAGTCAAAACAAGCACCTGACTATTCTAATTCCATTTTCTAACCCTTGGCCCATTGGCTTATAGACGTTGGCATCACAAATGCACAACTAAATATTTCTTAAATGTTATGGCAGTGAGTTCCAGATTCCCATCACCTTCTTGGCGAAAATATTTTTCCACACATCTCCTCTAAATCTCCTGTCCCTTTCGTTAAATCTATACCCCTGGTCATTGATCCCTCCACCAACGGGAGAAGGTTTTCCTGTCTACCCTATTTATGCTCCTCATAATTTAAGCATCCCTTCATGTACTCTTCAGTCTTATCTGCTCCAAAGAAATCATCTCCAGTCTATCCATTCTCTTTTCATAACTAAAATTCTGCAGACCAAGCACCATCCTGTAAATCTCCTCTGTACTGTCTCTAGTGCTATATTGTGGATTCCAAAACTACAAATAATACTCTACCTGTGATCTAACCAACATTTTATACAGTTCCAGCATCACCTCCCTGCTCTGAAACCCTACACGTCAACTGATAAAGGCAACTAACTCAAATGGCTTTAGCCACTTTATCCACCTGTCTTTCTCCCTTAGGGGACCAGCAGACATACACAACAAGGTCCCTCTGAGATGCAATGCTTCGCAGGATTCGATCTTTCATCATGTATTTCCTTGTCTTGTTGTCCTACCCAAATGCATTTCCTCACATTTATCCAAAATGAATACCAGTTGCCACTGACTGGCTCATCTGACCAGCCAATCTATATTCTCCTGTAATTTAAGGCTATCCTCCACTCTATTTACCACCCATCAATTTTCCTATCACCCACAAACTTACGGACGAACCCTTCTGCACTTAGGTCTAAATCATTTATACATACCACAAACAGCCAGGGCCCCAACACTGATCCCTGCAGGACCCAACTTGACACAGGGGCTTTGAATCAGAAAAACATCCCTCAGCCATCACCCTCTGTTTCCTGCCACTCAGCCACTTCTGGATTCAATTTACAAATTTTCCTTGAGTCCCATTGGCTCTTATCTGCACCTGGTCACCTCTTCGAAAATTTCAATCAAGTTGGTCAGACATGACCTTCCCTTAACAAAACCAAGCTGACTATTCCTGAGTACTCCTCGTCTTTCCAAGTGCAGATTAATTCTGTCCCTCAGCATTGCTTCCAATATTTCCCCTCCACTGAGGCTAAAATGGCCGGTCTGGTTTCTTGGATTATCCCTTGCTCCCTTCTTGAGCAACGATGCCAAATTGACTGTCCTCCAGTCCTGCCAGCAGTCCTGATATCTCCTTCTTTGCCCCATTCAACATTTCATCCGGCCCAGGAGATTCATCCTCTTTTAGACCACTCAGAACCTTGTATCTGTATATGACGACTTTTTTAAGGATATCATAGTCCTGCTCCCGGATTTCTATACCTACATCATCCCTATTACTAATAAATACAGGCATAAAGTATTCACTTAGAACCCTATTTATGTCGTCTAGCTCTCCACACAAATTACCACTGGGGTCCAATTCTTTCCCTCATTGGCTTCTCACCCTCAATGTACTTATAAAATTACTTAGAATTTCCTTTCTTTTACTTTCCATATTCCTTCCATGCCCCCTTTTTATTCGATTAATTTTGTTTTATGTTCTCTCTATACTCCTCCAGGGCCTCTGCTGTTTTGAGCAATTTTGAATTGAGCAATAGGAAATGTGCTTCAGCTGGTGCTTAATGTGGAGATTTTGAGCTACGGGGCATTAGAAATAAAAGCCTGTTTGGCTTCATTGCAGCACCATTGGGGTATTTTTTGTCTTCCTTACTAAATATTTAAATGAAACGTTAAGTGTGAATAATTTGTTGTGGCTGCTGTTTCCAATTTAAATAAGGCTCCTGGCCCTTGAGTCTGAAAATCAATCTGATATTGTCCAGTTTAATCCAATTTAATGGGAGACAGAGGTCAACTGCAATTCGGATTTTATTGAACCAATTTTGATAATTTTGAACTGGCTGCATTAGATTAAGTTGTAAGTTTATCATCATGGCTGGTTGTGAATGAATAAGGGAACAAGCAACCGCAGGGAAAATGCTTCTCTTTGGATCAGGTTATTCAAGATTCTCCAAGTGAGTTTTTGAATTAAGATTAATTGGAATATTCTCCTAATGGTGCGAGACCAGGAGCTGTGTAGAAGCAAAGAGATTAGGATGTCACATCTACGAATCAATAAATTTTGAAAAGCTTTGAAAGTTGTTACATTCATTCATGGAATGTGGACATTTTTGACAAGGTCAACAGTTCTGACCCATCCCTAATTGCTATTGAGAAATTGCCTATGAGTTGCCTTTTTGAGTAGCTGTGTTGCACATGGTGCAGGTGCAACTCAGGGCTGTGGGATGTGCATTATGGGTTTGGAAGATGCTCCCTAAGGAACCTTATTGAATTACTAAGTGCATTTTCTTGATCATACACACTGACAATATGTATGTAAGTAACTCAGTGTGGCTTCTTCAGTGTATCTTCCAAATCCATGACCGCTACCATCCAGAAGAATAAGAGTAACAGATACATGAAAAGACCACCACCTGCAAGCTCTTCTCCAAGCCACACACCATCCTGGCTTGGAAATGTGTCACAATTCCTTCATTGTCACTGGACCAAAACTCTTGATTTACCGCCTGACAGCACTGTGTTTGCTCCGACAATGTATAAGCTGCAACAGCTCAAGAATCAGCCCACCACCTTCTCCAGGGGCAGGTGTTAATTGCTGGCCTACCCATTGATGCCCACATTTTTAAAAAAATTTGTACATGGGATTTGGATGTCACTGGTTAGACCGGCATTTATTGCCAATCCCTACTTATCCTCAAGAAAACAATTGGTAGCTGTTTTCCTGAACTATTGTAGTCCTTGGGGTGTAGGTGTAACAACAGTACTGTTAGGGAGAGAATTCAAGGATTCTGACCAAGTGGCAGTGAAGGCACAGAAATATGATTCTAATTTAGGATCTTATTTGATTTGAAGAGGAACTTACAGATGGTAGTATACCTATGTATCTACTGTCCTTGCTCTTCAAGATGAAAGAGGTTGCAGGTTGAGACGGTACTGTCAGGAGGTGAATTTCTGCAGCACAGCTTTACAGATTATACACACTTCGAAGTTTTTGAGAAGATTTGTAGCTCAGGTTGTGGATGAGGTTGTAGACTTGCTCACTGAGCCAGTGAGTTTGATTACGTTATATCACCCTACTAGGTAACATTGTCAGTGAGCCTGTGATGAAGCGTTGGTCTTCTATCGCCCTTGTTATTTATATACCTCAGTTTGCTGGGGTGGTTGGCATCACTTCCGGTTTTTGTTTTTCAGTGGTTTGTATATTGGGTTCAGTTCAATAAATACATTGAACTGGACCCAATGTACAAACCACTGAAAAACGGAGCCGGAAGTGATGCCAACCACCCCAGCAAACCGAGGTATATAAATAAC
>JAHRHZ010000249.1:11755564-11821629 GCA_024137785.1 Ginglymostoma cirratum
CCCCCTCAGTGGTCGAGAACGCCCTCGACAGTGTCTCCCGCATTTCCTACAACTCATCCCTCACACCCCCTCCCCGCAATAACAACCAAAACAGAATCCCCCTCATCCTCACGTGCCACCCCACCAACCTCCGGATCTAACGCATCATTCTCCAACACTTCCGCAATCTGGATTTCCGACCCCACCACCAAAGACATTTTTCCCTCCCCACCCTTATCTGCTTTCCGGAGGGGCAGCTCTCTCTGGGGATCCCTTGTCCAGTCCACACTCCCCTCCGGCTGCACCACACCCGGCACTTTTCCCTGCAACCGCAGGAAGTGCTACACCTGCCCCTACACCTCCCCCCTCACCCCAATCCCAGGCCCCAGGAATTCTTTCCACATCAAGCAGATGTTCACCTGCACATTTGCCAATGTGGTATACTGCATCTGCTGTTCCTGTTGTGGCCTCCTCTACATCAGGGAAACCAAGCGGCGGCTTGGGGACTGCTTTGCAGAACACCTACGCTCAGTTCGCACTAAACAACTGCACCTCCCAGTTGCAAATTATTTCAACCCTCCCTCCCATTCCTCAGACAATATGTCGATCCTGGGCCTCCTGCAGTGCCACAATGATGCTACCCGAAGGTTGCAGGAACAACAACTCATATTCCACTTGGGAACCCTGCAGCCCAATGGTATCAATGTGGACTTCACAAGCTTCAAAATCTCCCCTCCCCCTACCGCATCCCAAAACCAGACCAGCTCATCCCCGCCTCCCTAACCTGTCTTTCCTCCCACGTATCCCCTCCTCCCACCCCAAGCCCCACCCCCATCTCCTACCTACTAACCTCATCCCGCCCCCTTGACCTGTCCATCCTCCCTGGGCTGACCTATCTCCTCCCTAACTCCCCACCTACACTCACCTTTACTGGCTCCATCCCCGCCTCTTTGACCTGTCTGTCTCCTCTTCACCTATCTTCTCTATCCATCTTCTTTCCATCTCCCCCTCTCTCCCTATTTATTTCAGAACCCCCTTCCCCTCCCCCATTTCTGAAAAAGGGTCTAGGCCCGAAATGTCAGCCTTCCTGCTCCTATGATGCTGCTTGGCCTGCTGTGTTCATCCAGCTCTCCACCTTGTTATCTCAGATTCTCCAGCATCTGCAGTTCCTGCTATCTTTGAATAGAATGTTGTTTTTTTTTTAAATTTGGCCTAATTTTCCTGACCAAATTGTTTAGAGATTCTATTACACATTTCTAGACCAGGTGGGAATTGAACCGAGGATTCTCAGTACAGGGGTAGAGACACTCTCACCGAGCTGCAAGTCGAATATTGAAAAGTTTATTTCTTCGTTCATTGCAAGTGGACAACGCTGACAAGGCTACTATTTAATAACAATTCCTAATTGTCCTTGAGAAGGCAATGGTCAGCTATCTTTGTAGAATCCCTACAGTGTAGAAGCAGGCCATTTGGCTCATCAGGTCCACACCTACCCTCTGAAGCGCATCCCTCCCAGGCCCAACCTAATCCTTGTAACCCTGCATTCCCCATGGCTAACCCACCTAGCCTGCACATCCCTGGACACGACAGGCAATTTAGCATGGCCAATCCATCTAACCTGCACATCTTTGAACTGTGGGATGAAACCGGAGCACCCAGAGGAAACCCATGCACTCATGGGTGAATGTGCAAGCTCCAGACAGACAGTTGCCTGAGGGTGGAATGAAACCCATGTCCCTGGCGCCGTGAGGCAGCAGCGCTAACCACTGATCCACTGTGAACTGCTATAGTTCATGCAGATTTGATACACTTTTATTGTTGTTAAAACAAATACGTTGGGAGTTGGTGGCAAAATAATAATGTCACTGGATTAATAATTGGGGAAGGTGAGACCTCGTAATCCTGAGAAATGAGTAATGAGTTTTAGAGACTGGGTTTGAACCTCATTATGGCAGATGGTGAAATTTGAATTCAATAGAAATTAAACATCTCATCATGACTGTGAACCAATTGTCATGAAAATCCTTTTGCTTGCCATGAATTTTCCATTATTCAGTCTCCCTTCTCCAGGTTCTTTCACTTTTTAGTAGGCATAGGACAACTGGTACACTAACTGCAGAGTCTTTTAGTTATTAGTTAAAGGTACAATTTATTGGCAGGTGAAAAAAGAAACTGGCTTTCTTCAATCTTCAGCCATTTTTCCTGCAGTGAGAGAGCTGGCATCTGCCATTCCAGCTGTCTGAATTTTTCTCACTGCATCTTTCACACCCACTAGCTGTTCAGCTGGCCAGGAACCAATCTGAGAGTTGTCGTCAGGACGATGATCTTTAACTTCCGTGAGTAGCTACAATTGCACAAACCAATCAGCTACTTGTTGCTGGCTGAACCTCACTCTACGTGTACATCCTTGTGCCATGTGATCTGCAAACAGCTTTCCCCCATTACTTGAACAGAGCAACGGTGTAAATGCCACACACAATGAGTTTTAGTAACCTATGTTTAGTAGTGCAGCAATTCTTCCACGATTTTTGTTTGAAAACAGTCTTTTGTTTTACTACTCTGGTCCACAATTAAAAACACAGAAAGTTAAATGATTTGTCCTTTACATCAGCAATACCATATCCCAATTAAAAAACAAAATGAACAAAGGTGTGAGCTCCAGAATTTTGAAACAATAATAAAAAGTGTGGACATGGCACCTATATAGTTGCCATATTTTAATCTTGTAAACATGCTTTTACAATTGTCTTTCTCTTTCTAAACCATCTCAATTCTGTACATCAACGTCTTTGGTCAGCAGGTTTCATTGTTGCTGTCAATTTTCAGTTTTCCAATGGTGCGGCGTATACACATGGTGTTTGTACAGGACAAGATATTGTGTTTGCTTCTGGGCTGAAACCATTGCCAGGACAAGCAGGAGGCAGGGATTATCTGCACTATAGCCAGAGAACAATATCCAGTAATGAACTCTGTCAATGCAACCGATAGCTGCAAAAAATGTGTCCTCAGCATCAGCAGATTTGGCATTCTTGGTCCGGTTTAGGGGAAAAATTTGCATCCAGATGGCCCATGCCCACCATCACCACGACATATGCAGAATGGGATTTTGTTGAAGGTGTTAACATGGCTATTATGTGCCAGGACTATACAAAGTAGGTGGTTTGCGACTAATCTGATGCTCAACTTGCCATTTTCAATCTCATCACTTGAGTTATGCCCTTTCTTGCACACAGCCAAATATTCTCTCAGATCTTGCCAATGTAATTCCAAAGCATTATCATCTAATTTGCAGAATCAGTATTTATTACTTTTAAATTGGCTCTTGCTGACTTTCTGGGAGTTTGGAGGCATCGGGAAAAGTTGGTGAAGTCTGTAGGGAGTGTCCGGGACCTTGGGCAGACTGTGCTTCAGGCTGCGTGTCTCTGCGGACAGTATTTGATCCCAGTCATGGGAGCTAGCAATGCCATCATCGCTGGGCTGCAGGACTGGAAGAGGAGCAGAGACAGCCAAGAAAAGAAGCTGCTGAGATTAGATAATGAAGGGTAGAAGAGATCTCCAGCTGGAGACATGACTTTTACATGGTGTTTGCCAGACCACATGTGGAGAACAATGTGTACTTTTTGTCTCCTTATTTGAGAAAAAAAAGTTATATAATTGCTTTTGAAGCACTTCAGAGTTGGTTCACTTGACTCATTCCTGCTTATTTTATCTTATCTATGTCCAATGAGGTTTAGAAGAATGCAAGGTGATCTTATTGAAAGATTCATACAATCCTTACAGTGTGGAACCAGCTCTTTGGCACAACAAGTCCACACTGACCCTCCGAAGAGCTTCCCACCCAGACCCATCCCCCAACCCCTGTAATCTACACATCCCTGAACACCACAGGCAATTTAGCATGACCAGTGCACCTAATCTGCACATCTTTGGAATGTGAGAGGAAACTAGAGCACCCAGAGGAAACCCACGCAGACATGGGGAGTTCTATCACTTGATTAAACTTCAAAAATATGAAACCATAGGTACTAAGCTAGCCTGGAGCATTGTTTTTAGAGCAGTAAAACCGTGCTATTTTCTGGGCTGACTGGTTGTTAAGGTGCAGAGATGGCCTTTGGTAGCATGATGTGCTCTTCTTGTTGGATGTGGGAGATTAGGGAGAGTTTCAATGTTACTGACAAGGCTCCTCACCCTTGAAAAGGTCCTTCATGGCAGGCTGGTACAAAAGGTGAAGTCACATAATGTTAAGGGCGAGCTGAAAAGATG
This sequence comes from Ginglymostoma cirratum, assembly GCA_024137785.1. Lineage (NCBI taxonomy): Eukaryota > Metazoa > Chordata > Chondrichthyes > Orectolobiformes > Ginglymostomatidae > Ginglymostoma > Ginglymostoma cirratum. The sequence goes on from JAHRHZ010000249.1 coordinate 11,759,807, forward strand.
GATACAGGACTGACTTTTCGGAATGGAGGTTGTGACTAGTGGTGTTCCACAGGGATCCTTGCTGGGATCTCTGCTGTTTGTAGTCTACATAAATGATTTGGAGGAAAACGTGGCTGGTCTCATTAATAAATTGACGGATGATACAAAGATTAGTGAAGCTGCAGATAGTGAGGAGGATTGTAAAAGAGCACAGCAGGATTTAGATCAGTTGGAAGCATCGTCAGAAAGATGGCAGATGGAGTTTAATCCAGACAAATGTGCGGTGATGCATTTTGGAAGGTCAAGTACAGGTGGAAATTATATAGTGAATGACAGATCCCTTAAGAGTATTGATAGGCAGAAGGTTCCGGGTATGCGGGTGCACAGATCACTGAAGGTAGCAGTGCAGGTAGATAAGGTATTAAAAAAGGCTTGTGGCATGCTTGCCTTCATTGGAAGGGGCATTGAGTATAAGGATAAGCAAGTTATGCTGCAGCTTTGTACAACTTTAGCAAAGCTACATTTGGAATATTGCCTACAGCTCTGGTCACCAGACTACCAGAAAGATGTGGTTGCTTTAGAGGCAGTACAGAGAGGGTTTACCAGGGAGTTACCTGGTATGGGAGATTTTATCTATGAAAATAGGTTGGATAGACTTGGTTTGTTTCCATTGGAATGCAGGAGGTTGAGAGGCCAGCAGATCAAAGTTTATAAGATTGTGAATGGCATAGATAGAGTGGAAATAATGAGGCTTTTTCCCAGGCTACAGGGGTCAATTACTAGGGGACACAGGTTCAAGGTGTAGGGGGTGGGGTTGGGGGGACGGTGGGGAAGTTTAAATGAGGTGAGTGAGACAAGTTTTTCACACAAAGAATGGTGAGTGCCTGGAGCTTGTTGCCAGAGGAGATGGTGGAAGCAGACACAATAGCAGAATTCATGAAACACCTAGACAAGTACATTAATAGGAGGGGAATAGAGGGATATGGATCCAGTAAGTGAAGACCGTTTTAGAATGGAAGGGCAAAATGTGTCGGTTTGGAGGGCCGAAGGGCCTGTTCCTGTGCTATATCATTCTTTATTCTTTGTATTATGTCTACAGGAAGTGTGTTTGGTTGCAAATCCTTTTGGATCGCATGGATTGGTTTGAGCAGCAGTTAGAGGCCATGAGGAATTTACAGGATGGAGGGGGTACAATGGATGGTAGTTGCAGGAAGGGAGATAAACTGAAGATAGAGTCAGGTGGATGGATGACCTCCAGGAAAAGTACGAGAGGGAAGCAGGTAGTGCAGGAGTCTCCTGTGGCTATCACCATCTCAAACAAGGATGCTATTTTGGAAAATATAAGGAGTGATGAACTCTCAGGGCAATGTAGCACTGACAGCCAGGTTTCTGTACCGAGACTGGCTCTAATGTATTAAGGAGTATGCCAGGTTCCAAGCAATCGATTATGATTGGACACTCTCTAATCACAGGTACAGACAGGTGTTTCTGCAGCCAACAGCAAAACATCAGAATGGTGTGTTGCCTCCCTGGAGCAAAGATCAAGGACATCTAGGAGACGGTGCAGAATATTCTCAAAGGGGAGAGGGACCAGGAGGAAGTCATTGTACACATTCCAAATAACAACGCAGGAAAAAGAAAAAGATAAAATTCAGAGGACAGAATATAGGCAGTTAGGCAGGAACTTAAATAATAGGTCCTCAAAGGTAGTAATATCTGGATTATTCCTGGTGCCAAGAGCTAGTGAGGGTGAGGGAGGATAGGGTATATGAATGTGTGGCTGAAGAGCTGGTGCAGGGGAAAAAGATTCACATTTTTGGATCATTGGAATCTCTTGGGATATAAGTGACCTGAATAAGAAGGATGGATTGCACCTAAATTGGTAAAGGTCTAATATACTGGCGGGTAGATTCCTTAGAGCTCCTTGAAATAAGTAACAGGGGGCAGGGGGTGTGGCACGAGGGAGGTAGCGAGGAAAGAGATCGGTCTGAGACTGGTAGAATTGGGAAAAGAGGGAAGTCAATTATTCAGGGCAGGTAGGAACAAAACAAATGACGAGTTAGGACTGATAAATTAAAATGCATTTGTTTCAATGCAAGAAGCCTAACAAGTAAGGCACATGGACTCATGGCATGGTTGGAGACATGGGACTTAGATACCAGAGCAATTACAGAGACATGGCTCAGAGAATGAATGTTCCGGGGTGTAGATGCTATAGGAAGGATAGAAAAGGGGGGCAAAAGAAAACATGTGTGGTACCTTTGATTAGGGACGACATTATGTCTGTATTTAGGGAGGATATTCTGGGAGTACATCTAGGGAAGTTATTTGGGTGGAACTGAGAAATAAGAAAAGGATGATCACCAGATTGGAATTGTACTATAGGCCCCCCCAACAGTCAGTGGGAAATTGAGAAACAAATTTGTAAAGATATCTCAGTTATCTGTAAGAATAATAGGGTGGCTATGGCAGGGGATTTTAACATTCCAAATATAGACTAGGACCGCCATAATGTCATCCATAATGACCGCCATCCAATTGGATGGATAGGAATTTGTTAAGAGAGGTACAAGAAAATGTTCTTATGCAATTTGTGGATGTACCTACTAGACAAGGTGTAAAACTTGACATACTCTTGGGAAATAAGACAGGGCAAGTGACTGAGGTGTCACTGGGGCAGAACTTTGGGTCCAGAGGCCATAACTTTAACAGTTTTAAAATAGTGATGGAAAAGGGTAGACTGGATCTAAACGTTAACGTTCTAAATTGGAGTAAGGCCAATTTTGAATGTATTAAGTAAGAGCTTTCAAAAGTTGACTGGGGACAGATGTTTGCAGGTAAAGGCTTGGCTGGAAATGGGAAGCCTTTGAAAAATGAGATAACGAGAGTCCAGAGACGGTATGTTTCTGTGAGGGTGAAGGGCAAGGCTGATAGGTGTACAGAATGCTGGATGGCTAGACAAGTTGAGGTTTTGGTCAAGTAAAAGACAGAAGCATATGTCAAGTGTAGACAGCAGGGATCGAGTGAATCCCTAGAAGCGTCTAAAGGTAGTAGAAGTATACTTGAGAGAGAAATCAGGAGGGCAAAAAGGGGACATGAGATTGCATTGGCAAACTGGGTAAAGAAAAATCCAAAAGGATTTCATAAATACATTCAGGGCAAAAGGGTAACTAAGGAGAGAACAGGACCCTTGAAGTTCAGCGAGGCCATTAATGTGTGGACCCGCAGGAGATGGAGGAGATGATAAATGAGGACTTTGCATCAGTGTTTGCGATAGAGAAGGATATAGAAGGTAGAGAATGTGAGGAAATAAATAACAACATCTTGAAAAATGTCCAGATTACAGAAGAGAAGGTGCTGGAGATCCTAAAACACATTAAGTTGGACAAATCCCCAGGAATCTGATCAGGTGTACCGTAGAACTCCATGGGAAGCTGGGGAATTGATTTCTGGGCCTTTTGATGGGATATTTGTATCATCGATAGCCACAAGTGAGGTGCCAGAAGACTGGAGGTGGGTTAACGTGGTGGGCAAGTTATTGGAGGGATTCCAGAGGGACAGGATTTACATGTATTTGGAAAGGCAAGGACTGATGAGGGAATGTGTGTGGGGAATCATCTCTCACTAAACAAATTGAGTTTTTTGAATAAGTAATGAAGAGAATTGATGAGGGTAGAGTGGTGGATGTGATCTATATGCACTTCACTAAGGCATTCAATAAGGTTCCTCATGTTAGACTGGTAGCAATGTTAGGTCACATGGAATACAGGGAGAACTAGCCATTTGGATACAGAACTGGTTTGAAGGTAGAGGACAGAGGGTGGTGGTGGAGGGTTGCTTTTCAGACTGGAGGTCCGTGACTAGATGCACCACAAGGAATCAGTGCTGGGTCCTCACTTTTCATCATTTATATAAATGATTTGGATGGGAACGTAGGAGGTATGGTTAATAAGTTTGCAGATGACACCGAAATTGGAGGTGTAGTGGACAGGGAAGAAGGTAACCTCAGAGATGGGCCAATGGACCGAGGAGTGGCAGATGGAGTTTAAGTTAGATAAATGTGTCTAACTGCATTTTGGAAAGGCAAATCAGGGCCGGACTTATACACTTAATTATAAGGTCCTGGGGAGTGTTGCTGAACAAAGAAAACTTGGAGAACAAGTTCATAGTTTCTTGAAAGTGAAATTGCAGGTAAATAGGATGGTGAAGAAGACATTTGGTATCCTTGCTTCTCTTGGTCAGTGTATTGAGTATAGGAGTTGGGAGGCCATGTTGCGACAGTACATGACACTGTTTAGGTCACTGTTGGAGTATTGTGTGTAGTTCTGGTCTCCCTGCTATAGGAAGGATGTTGTGAAACTTGAAAGATTCAGAAAGATTTACAAGAATGTTGCCAGGGTTGGAGGGTGTGAGCTATTGGGAGATGCTGAATAGGTGGAGCTATTTTCTCTGGAGCGTCAGAGGCTGATGGGTGATCTTATAGAGGTTTATAAAAACTATAATCTAATATATGAAACTAGATTTAGTTGGGATGCCTGGTCGGCACGAACGAATTGGACTGAAGGGTCTGTTTCCGTGCTGTACAGCTCTGTGATTCTATGAGTTTAAGCTAAAGATGGCCCAGGAGAATGCCCATGAGCATCTCTAAGCCTGCGCTGCTTCACTTCTTCATGGCCAGCAAAAATCAGGCCTGGCTGACTGACTGATAACACCAGGGGTAGGTGACAGTGCTGGCAGGACAAATGCTGTCATCCTCTAAGACCTCAGTAGGCCCGTGCTGCGCTGAGCCATTACTATTGCCCCAGCCCAAGACCTGGATGGCAGCATTATGATTTTACACAGAAACTGGATGGACTTGCACTAGAGACCTGCATCTGAGGTGAGAACACCATTGCGGGTGGTCAGCATCACTGAGAGGAGTGGGTGAGGAATGCTCTCTCTATGCTGTGCACCCGCATAGTTACAGGGAAGATCCATGTATATCAGTTAGCCTCTGATAAATGGCTTCCACACTCAGACATTAGCGGTAGGTGCAGTGACAGAAGCGAATGAAGAAGTGATGTAAGAACCCCAAGGCAGACAGTCAGCATCACCAAGAAAGGCGGATTTCCTTTTCTAAAGGACATTAGTGAATCAGGCAGCATTTTATGACAATCAACAATTTGGCGAGCTTTTAATTACTGATTTTGTTTTTTTACTGAAATCAAATTTCACCATCTGCCAAGGTGGGATTTGAACTAATGACCAGACAGATGAAGCTGGAACTCGAGATGACTAATGCAGTGAAATTACTACCATTGCCTGTCAAAAATAGCCTTTATTTAGGTTCCAAACACTAGTATTAAATCAAATGTTCATTCTTTGAATTGAATGAAAAATTAATCATATTGTGGTCACTGATACCTTGAGGTGCCTTACCTCTGAGGACATTCATTAATCCTGTCACATTACATAATTTCCAATCTAAGTTTACCTTCTCTCTGGTCAGTTGCAAGAAAATCATTGACCTTCTTCATAGAACATAGAACAGTACAGCATAAAAACAGACCCTTCGACCCACCACGTCTGTGCTAGCTGTGATGCCATTCTAAACTAATTCCATCTGCCTGCACATGCAATTTACCCCTCTATTCCCTGCCTGTTCATGTGTCTGTCTAAATGCCTCTTAATCTATACTATCATATCTTCTTCTCCTGCCTCCCCTGGCAGCGCATTCCAGGTGCCTACCACCCACTGTGGAACTGAGGAAGGGTCACCAGACCCAAAACGTTAACTCTGTTTTTTTCTTCACAAATGCTGCCAGGCCTGCTGAGCTTTTCCAGCAATTTTGTTTTTGTTCCAGATTTACAGGATCCGCAGTTCTTTCGGTATAAAAAAAACTTGCCTCACACATCTCCTTTAAACTTTCCCCTTTGATCCATTAACGTTTGATCTCTGGTGTTTGACATTTCCACCCTAGGAAAAACATCTCCAACTATCCACCCTATCCACACCTTTCATAATTCTCTATCCTTTTATCAGGTCGTCCCTCAGCATTGTGAAAACAATCCAAGTTTGTCCAACCTCTCCTCATAGCTAATACACTCCAATCCAGGCAATATGTTGGGAAAACCCCTTTTCACCCCCTCCTAAGCCGCCACATCCTTCCTATGAGACAACCAGAACTGCAAACCATCCTCCAAAAGTGGCCAGACTAAAGTCTAAAATGTTTATATGGCTGCAACATGACTTGTCAACTTTTATACTCAATGCCCCAACCGATGAAAGCAAGCATGCCACATATCTTCTTTACCACCTTATCCACTTATGTTGCCACTTTCAGGGAGCTATGGACTTGAACCCTAAGATCCCTCTGTATACTGATATTCTTAAGTGTCCTGCCATTTACTGTACAATTTCCTCGTGCATTTGACCTCCCAAAATGGATCACCTCACATTTGTCTGGATTGACCTTCATCTGCTATTTCTCTGTCCAGCTTTCCAACTGATATATCCTGTTGTATTCTATGACAACATTCCTCATTATCCACAACTCCACCAATTTTTGTGTCTTCTGCAAATTTGCTTCTCAGATCACCTCCATTTTCATCCTCATCATTTACATATATTGCAAACAATATGGATATGGATAAACATATGGATGATAATGGAATAGCATAGGTTAGATGAGCTTCAGATTGGTTTGACAGGTCGGCACAACATCGAGGGCCGAAGGGCCTGTACTGCGCTGTAATGGTCTATAAACGACAGAGGTCCCAGCATTGATTCCTGTGCAACGCCACTGGTCACAGACCTCCAGTCAGCAAAACACCCATCCACACCTACCCTCTGTCTTCATTCTGCTGGTATCAGTGTAACTATCCTCAATCCAATACCACGTACTTTATGTTTGCTGCTGTACCCTCTTCCCACTAAGTCTAAAGCTCTACCACTCTCACTATGGCCTGCAACACCTTTCATTCTCATTCACCCAACTCTGAACACTACTAACTTTGTCCTCTGCACACTCAGTCACTCAGAACACCTCCCTACCTGCTGTGCCACCCATCTGCATCTCCTGCAATTTAATTTTTGGTTTGATTCATTTATTGTCACATGTATTTTGTTACAAAATACAGTGGAAAGTGTTGCATAGTGTTGCCACTCTCCGACACCATCTTAAAACGCAGAAAAATAAACCAAAACATAGAATATCAAGGCTGACAAATGAAGAAATAAAGAAAATATGTTCAAATTTACAATCCTTCATAAGTGCTCCTTCCTAGGCCATGGGCCTGGGCATGAACATAATGACTGCCTGTCTCTTATTCCAGGAGGAAAATTTTCCACTATAGGGCAGAAGAAGTCGAGCCGGGTGCCAAGCTGCCTGACATTCGGCTCCTCACCCCTTAATTGGAGAGCATCAGATAATTTTTTTGGAACTGAGTTACAAATGAACAGCATGTTAGACCGCAAATGCTGAGAAGCTGTGAAGGCGGACCATACACAATGTTCAGGGCTTTATAATTCCTCTTTTGGAGTGATCAGCACAGACTTATAGGATCATAGAATTTTGCAGTACAGAAGGAGGCCATTCAATCCATCGTTTCTGTACCAGCTACCAAAAGAGCTACTCAGCCACTCTTCAGCTCTATTTCCGCAGGCCTCTAAATTAATCATTTTCAAATAAATGTCCAACTCTTCTTTGAAACCTCCTATGGAATCCACCTCGACCACTCTCCCAGTCAGCGCATCCCAAATCCTAACAACTCTGTGAGTAAAGAGATTTCTCCAGCTCTCACTCCTAGCTCTCTTGCTGACAATCTTGATATTGTGACCCAATGTTACTGACATACCAACTGGTGGAAACAGAATATTCTCCTTTACCCTGTCAACATTGTTCATAATTTAGAACACCTCAATAAGGTCACCTCTTAATCTTCCCTGCTTCAACGAGTATAAGACCAATCTCTCTCACCTTTCCTTATTTCTAAAGTTCCTCATTCCTGATGTCATTCTAGTAAATCTCCTTTTTCACTCTCAGGGTTTTAACACCCTTACTTAAAGAAGGTGCACAGAGCAGAAGACAATACTCCCAACTATGGTCTGACTTGATTTTATACTCTATGCCTCTATTTGTTAACCTAAGCATCCTTTCCACACTTGAAGCTCTGTGGCTTTTTATAATGCCCCACACATCCTACATCCTAACAAATGTTTGACTCTCATGTCATGTTTCGCTCAGCGCATCCCTTGCACCACTCCCCCTCAACTTGCTTGCTCACAATCTGCATAAACCACAATTCAAATGCTGCATTCATAGGCTGACCTCACCCACACACATTCAGTTCTGCTGCAATCCTTGTAACTACATCTTACAGCTGATACACACGACTAACTCTTCAACTGCTGTGGACTGATCACACAAACATACAGCACTACATTTCTCTGCCACATCCTCCTCTCTTCAACAGGGCAAGGTGACTAGAGAGTTGTAGTGGAAGGGAGTTTCTTAAAATGGAAAACTGTGACCAGTGGTGAACCACAGGGATCCGGGTTGGGACCACTGTGGTTTGTGATATACATAAATGATCTGGAGGAAGGTGTAGATGGTGTGATTAGCAAGTTTGCAGATGACACTAAGATTGGTGGAGTAGCAGATAGTGAAGGGGACTGTCGGAGAATGCAGCAGAATATAGATAGATTGGAGAGTTGGGCAGAGAAATGGCAGATGGAGTTCAATCCAGGCGAATGCGAGGTGATGCATTTTGGAACATCCAATTCAAGAGCGAACTATACGGTAAATAGAAAAGGCCTGGGAAAATTGATGCACAGAGAGATCTGGGTGTTCAGGTCCATTGTACCCTGAAGGTGGCAACGCCGGTTGATAGAGTGGTCAAGAAGGCACACGGCATGCTTTCATTCATCGGACGGGGTATTGAGTACAAGAGTTGGTAGGTCATGTTACAGTTGTATAGGACTTTGGTTCGACCACATTTGGAATACTGCACACAGTTCTGGTCGCCACATCACCAAAAGGATGTGGATGTTTTGTAGAGGGTGCAGAGGAGGTTCACCAATATGTTGCCTGGTATGGAGGGATCTAGCTATGAAGAGAGGTTGAGTAGATTATGATTATTTACATTAGTAAGACGGAGGTTTTGGGGGAACCTGATTGAGGTCTACAAAATCATGAGAGGTATAGTCAGGGTGGATAGCAAGAAGCTTTTTCCCAGAGTGGGGGACTCACTTACTAGGGGTCACGATTTCAAGGTGAGAGGGAAAAAATTTAAGGGAGATATGCGTGGAAAGTTCTTTACGCAGAGGGTGGTGGGTACCTGGAACGCGATGCCAGCGGAGGTAGTAGAGGCGGGCACGATAGCGTCATTTAAGATGTGTCTAGACATATACATGAATGGTCAGGGAGCAGAGGGTACAGATTCTTGGAAAATAGGCGACAGGTTTAGATAGAGGATCTGGATCAGTGCAGGCTTGGAGGGCCGAAGGTCCAGTTCCTATGCTGTAATTTTCTTTGTTTTTTGTTCTTATTACAGGTGGCATGAAAGTAGCAGGAAACAGACCTGGCTGCACAGACTCACCACCATCGAGGGGATAATTGAAAAGGTAATCTTTTGCTAATAGGGCTTATGGTATCTGATTCCCCACCTCGTCTTCTCAAAATATCACTTCACCGTAAATAAAAACAGAATTTGCTGGAAGAGCTCAGCAGGTCTGGCAGCATCTTTGGAAAGAAAACAGAGGCAATGTTTTGCATCCAGTGACCCTTCATTAGGACTGATTGTAGCTTGGAAAATTTTGGACTGTACCCTGAAAGTTGGGTGGGGAGAGGGGGCAGTAAACAGTGGGTGGAAAGCCCAGACAGAGACAACAGTAGGCAGACAAAGAGAGGGATAACGGGGAGAAAGAAAAGCTGATGAAAGGGACCATTAGCAGGTGAAAATGAGTTGGCTGATGAAAGCAGGCCAGATGATGACAAGGCCTGATATGTAGAAGTTGGGCTAAGGACAGGTCAGGCCCAAAAGTTGCTTTGAGTCCTGGTGGCTGCAAACCCACAACACAGATATTGGCCAGGGAACATGGGTTGTGTTGAGGTGGCAGGCAATTGGAAGCTCAGGGTCATTTTTGCGGACATTTTGTGTTTGGCAAAGTGTTCAGTCAGTCTGCGCTTCATCGTCCCAGTGTAGACCAGACCACATTGTGAGCAGCAGCTCATAATGAGCAGCCTCTTAGATCTACAATCTGAGGGCAATTTCTGCCATTTTGCTGGTCATCAAAAGTTGACCAACGTGACAACAACAGGCCACATTGGATTTGTCCTGCTTCTTAATGTCATGACATTCCTTAGCAATTTTCTGCACAAAAAAAAGTAAAATACTGCAGGCGCTGGAGATCTGAAACAAACACTGTTTGTTGGAGAATACTGGAGAAAATCAATGGATCTGGCAGCATCTATGGAGAGCGAAAAACACAGTTTAAATTTTGCGTCTCTTGTTCAGAACTGAACGATGTCGAAAAGTGTTTTTGTCATACTTTTCAGAAAGGCGGAGGAGGTAAAAAGGGGCAGATGAAGTAGAGACCCAGTGCAAAAGACAAAGAAATTACTGGTGGTGGTGAAAAATAAAAAGAAGTGCAAAATGAGTGCAAATTAAAGTGTGAAAGGAAGGGAAATGGTCCTCTCTACTAAGAGAAAAGGTGGGGGTGTAGGGGACAGAATGGTAGAGATAATATAAGAGAAATGGAGAACAAACATAAGACGGTTTCTGAAGTTACAGAATTCAATATTGAGCCTTCTTGGTCCTCCTTTTCCTCTTTCAAAAGTATTAAAATAAACATTTCCTGACACAGTTCAGTCCTGAAGAAGGGTCATACCAGACTTGAAGCACTAACTCTGTTCCTCTCTCCACAGATCCTGGCAGACTGCTGATTTTCTCCAATTTCCCCATTTGTTGGCTAAATGCCAGTGTGTAGCTTGAAATGATACCTTGGGTAGATTGGCAGAAAATGCTGGAGGGCCAAGTCTTCAACACTATTGCCAGAATATTGTCAGGGCTCACAGCCTTTGCCATTCTCAGTTTCTTTCACTATTTTGTGATATGACGTGGAGTGAATCAAAATAGTTGAAGACTGGCATCTGTGATGCTGGGAATCTCAGGAGGAAACTGAGATGGATTGTCCACTTTGCACTTCTGGTTGAAGACTGCTACAAATGTTTTGGTCTATTCTTGCTCTGATGTGCTAGACTGCCCTGTTGTGAAGATGTGGATATTTGTGGACATACTACAGAACGTGGAACATTCGTAAAGGATAAATTGGAATCCTACACCACTCTGTCCTGGAAAAGATAGACCAACCAGCCATAACTAATCCATAGAGGAACCCCAGTGTCAGTAACTTGTATAAAGAGTGACTTTGGCTGCAGGCCAGCATTTAGACAACTTTTTTATCTATTAAATAATTAATTTTTTTCTGAATTTAATGTTACTTGATCAGAAGATAACTTGCTTCATCACAGACTGCCAGACAAATGCACAGGAAGGAAACCAGCTGGAGATCAATTTCAAGTAATTGTCTTTTTTGACTAACAAAGCTAACAAAGACAAAATAAAAAAGGAAACTAGCAAGACCTGGCAATTCCAACAAAATACAGGCAGTTTATCCTTACCCTACTGTGGAAAGCCAAGCAGGTCTGCTTATGTCTCCACAACTGTGTCAAACGTGCAAGAGATGACCTGAAGCCCTCAAGAAATGGCCATCTCGATAACAATGGGAAACCAACAATGAATATGGATGTAGCAAGTATCAGCTACCAGCTTTGTACTCATTGCATTTCACACAGAAGCCCAAGGGAAGGGCAGCTGCTTTGATCACTGCATAAGCTACACTATAAAATGAAGACTCTCACCGTTAACACTCAAACACAGACTGAGCTAATGAATGAAATTGGTTCATTATGGAAACTCACAAAATAGGCCCCTCTGACTGGCTGCCCTTGTGGTACTGTGCTGCAGCAGGTCTGGGACTTATTATAAGTCCCTTCATTTCTAGTCCGAGCAAATGTTTTTCTGACCTGTTGTTTCGCAGTTTGAAATTAGAATGTTTGTTGGAACAGTGTTTTTGAGTATAATGAATGCTAATGAGAGAGGTGCTTGGCTGTGGAGCATTTTGTTTACTACACAGATTTGCAGCAAAGCAGATGACAAACAAAGGATTAGGTTGAATTACAGGAGGGATAGAGTATAAATCCAAAGAGTTGTAGTGCTGCTTTACAAGATTTTATCTAAACTCCTGGTAAACAGTTAATTTTGGAAAGGATCTTATGAATCAAGAACAGCAAAAGTTGTGAATATACATGAGGTAAAAGTTGATATTTTCTATTGAAACAGCTTTCAGGATCTAGTAGCTGAGGGGACAAACAAGCCATTAAAACGAGGAAGCATAGAACAAAAAAAAACAATTGATTCAATCACAGAAAAAGAGTAAACTTCCATTTGTGTAATTTTTTTTTCACCATTTTTAATTCACTGGCTGTGAAGAATTTTGGGAATGTCTAAGAAGTTGGACAAAGGACAATAATACAAATTAGGCTCGTAAATTCACATAGGCCTATTTGCCTGATTAGTAAAGGAGAGAATAGTACTCCCTTAGATAACAAGGTGTAGAGCTGGATGAACACAACAAGCCAAGCAGCATCAGAGGAGCAGGAAAGCTGACGTTTCGGGCCTAGACCCTTCTTCAGAAAAAAGGTTTTCAAAAGTCAGCCTTCTTGCTCCTCTGATGCTGCTTGGCTTGTTGTGTTCATCCAGCTCTACACCTTGTTATCTCCGATTCTCCAGCATCTGCAGTTCCTACTATCTCTGAAACAATAGGATTCCCTTAACTGGTTTCCCCACCTCTGTATGAAATCAGACTGGCCCACGAAGAGTTAAAATGATTTGAAGGGAGGCAGTGGTAGACTGTATATCAGCTCATTGCCTAATATCTAACAGTCATAAACAATAGGTTACTGCCAGCACCTACGCCTGTTTCTGATTTGAACTCAGGTCTTTGGATTTTATGAGCAGTTTCATGGACCATTACCCTAATCTGCTGCAATATGTAACCTGCCCTTGCTGTTTGTCCACACTCGTTTATTTGTCGCAAACGAAGAAATAGTGATTTGTAACCAAGCTTTGGCAACAGCTATTGGATATATTTGGAAACATTGAACAATGGTCATCATTTCAACATAAAGTTAACAATGATTTATCGCCATTAGGAAACGTGTTTATTATACTGAAGTGGCAGTAATTACTTTTAAATGGCGGATGACATAATGCATCATCCAAGGCTTTTAGATTGGACATATACTGTCAAAATTGTTTCAAATTGAGAAACTATTTTTTTTCTTTTTTTTTTACTGGGACATGGTGTTTTAAATATTATGCATATATGTGTTTGTATGTGTGTGTGTGTTTGCGTGTGTGTCTGTGTGTTTGTGTGCCTGCTTCCATGCGTGTGTGTGCATACATTTGTGTATAACCTAATCATCATAATTAACATTGTTGACATAAGTGTATTCACTTGTAATTAACAGTCTAACTCTCTCTAATGTAAAGTGTAGATGTGTCTGCAATTAACAACATGTATTGATCATTAACTATGTGTGATGTGTGTGTCTGCAATTAGCAGTCTGTGTTCTAACAATTAACACATGCATTTGTAATTAACAATGTGTACATCTGTAACAAAAATGTGATTGTGTGTCTGTGATGAATAATGCACTCTGGAATCTGATTGTAACAATCAATTGGCCAGTCCCCCGTTTATTTGTTACATTCCACTGAACAAATCCATATCACTAATCCTTCAGTTAAGAGAGAGCATTGATTTTATTTGCTGAGAAGGAACAATAATCTATGCTACCAGTATATTTGGTAAAAAATGATATGCAGCAGCTTAAAAGTTTCTAAAATGATGCAACTGCAAGAAGCCCTAACTTTCTCCAGGGTTTTCTTTTCTCCAGAGATCAGCGTGATCCAGGGTTGTCTGAGGATAATAAAAACAGAAAATGCCAGAGATACCCTCCAGCACCAGCAGTATCCGTGAGAAGAGGAGCAAAGGCAGAGTCATAACTGAATAACGTGGGCTATGACGAGAGTTATGGCAAGTTTGGGGGACAAGTGCACCGGGACAAATCTCAATGTCAGGAGCAACTCGCTCCTTCTTTTCACAAGTGGCACAGTGAGATTCTCAAGGAACAGCAATGAGATGCTATTTCACAAGGATTAAACACCTTGTTGCCAGCAAAACTCACCTCATTAATATTCAGACTCCCACCTCAGTAATATCAACAAAGAGGTTTGGCTTTGGCAAAGCTCAAAGGAAACCAGAGCAAGCGCATGGCAGATTCAGCTTGCCACTCGCCCCAAGCTACACCCACTTTGGACACCGGGGGCCAACCTTGTGAAACTCACGCACATGGACATTGGCACCTGACATGTGCCAGATTCTAACAGTGCTCATGGCACATCTGCAGTCTCTAGTGCTTATAGAACTGTCTGGCACCTCAATGCTGCACCTTCTTGCACTGACAACCATCATTGTAATGATCCTGCAAGGACACAGTTCTGTCTCTCAGTCTGAGCTTACCTGGATACACACAGCACCTTTGCATTGCATTGCCTTTTTGTGCTTTGTGTCCTCAACCAGAGACACGTAGCTCATAATACTGCTGTCTTGATGTGCAGTTCAGTGCAGAGCCAAAGCTTGGTACAAAGCCAGAATGTTAGTCATCGATGTCGTCAGGCCTCAGTCACGTCAAAAGGGGTAGCCTTCATTCAAGGATCCCACTACAGTAAGCCAAGGGCAGCATCTGATACTTGTCCAGGTCTTGCTCAGGTTGGTCAGAGTCAGGATCTTCTCCTTATAAGGGATGAGGAGTTACAGGCAGCATCTGACCCATCTTCACTCTTCTGGTCCCACTCTGGTCTGTGCTCCTGATGAAGTGAGAGAGAGTCATAGTCATTGAGTAACACAGCATGGGAACAGGCCCTTCAGCCCAAACTCACATTTGGTCCATATCCTTCTAAACCCTTCCCATCCATGTACTTATCCAAATGTTTTTGGCTCAACCACTTTCTCCAGCAGCCCATTATATATACGCACCACTCTCTGCATGAAGAATTGCATCTCAGGTCCTTCTTAAATCTTTCCCTTTGCATTGGCATTCTTCTGTCAGTGCTGGCCATCACTCCAGGCAGCTGACGCTGCTATAACTGAGGTTGTCACCTTGATCAGATTGGCATGGTCTGGTGTCATGACCTTTATTACTGGTCCTGGGGGGAAGTAGAAGTTCCATCTCTGGACCATTCTGTCCAGCAGGAACACTAGGTACCTGCCCGCACAGCAGAGTGCCAATTGTCTTCCCCATCCAAGGAAAATGTCAGCAACCATGCAGGGCAGCTCTGAAATGACAGTGACCAATGGCCTTTCACTCTTGAGGTTAGGCACTCGGGCCTTAGTCTCTCCTACTGGTGGAAACATTTTCTCCACATCCACTCTATCCAGGCCTTTCAGTGCTCTGTAAGTTTCAATCAGATGCCCCCTCATCCTTCTAAACTCCAGCGAATACAGAGTTCTCAACTGTTCCTCATATGACAAGCCCTTCATACCCGGGATCTTTCTTGAAAACCTTCGCTGGACCTGCTCAAAAGTCAGCACGTCCTTCCTTTGATACAGGGCCCAAAACTGCTCACAATATTCCAAATGCAGCCTGACCAGATCCTTATATAATGTCAGTAGTACCTCCCTGCTGTTGTATTCTAGCCCTCTTGAAATGAACGCAAATATTGCATTCGCCTTCCTAACTGCCGACTGAACCTGGATGCTAATCTTAAGAGTATCCTGAACCAAGATTCATGAGTCCTTCTGTGTTTCAAATTTCTGAAGAATTTCCCCATTTAGAAGTTAGTAAACACCTCTATTCTTCCTATCAAAGTGCAAAACCTCACACATTCCCACAGTGCATTCCATCTGCTACCTCTCTGCCCGATCTCCTAACCCGTACATGCCATTCTGCAGCCTTCAGCTTCCTCAACACTACCTGCCCCCACCTGTCTTTTGGCCATTTGCAAAGCACTAATGCCCTCAATTCCTTTGTCCAGATCATTAATGTGTAATGTGAATAATTGTGGTCCCAACACTGATCCCTGCAGAACTCTACTTGTCACTGACTACCAAACTGGAAAAGACCCCTTTATCCCTAATCTCTGCTTTCTGCTCGTCAGCCAATCCTCTAGTCATGCCTTCACCTAACACCACGGGCTCTTGTCTTATTTAGCAGTCTCCTGTCTGGTACCTTGTCAAAGGCCTTCTGGAAAGCCAAATATATTGGTGAAAGAAGAGAGATTTAAAAAAGACATGAGGGGCAGATTTTTTACACGGCGGGTGGTTCACATGTGGAATGAGCTTCCTGAGGAAGTGGTGGATGTGAGTACAATTACAACCTTTAAAAGACATTTGGATAAGTGCATGGATAGGAAGGGCTTGGAGGGATATGGGCCAGGAGCAAGCGGTTGGGAACAGTTCAGCTTGGGGACATGGTCAGCATGGACTGGTTGGACTGAAGGGTCTGTTTCCATGCTGCGTAACTCTATGACTCCATTTCCACTGCCTATCCTTTGTCTAACTTTCTTGTTGCATTCTCAAAGAATTCTAACAGATTTGTCAGGCTTGACCTCCCCTTAATAAGGCTGTGCTGATTCAGTTGTATTTTACAATGTACTTACAAGTACTCCACAATTTCATCCTTAATAGTGAACTCTGAAACTTTAACAATGACCGAGGTTAGGCTTACTGGCCTATAGTTTCCAGTCTTCTGCTTCCCTCCCTTCTTAAGCAGGGGTGTTACATTAGCTATTTTCCAGTCCTCTGGGACCCTCTCTGACTCCAGTGGTTCCTGAGCTCAATATCAAGCAGCACAAGAGGAGAGCGGTGAACTTGCTTTTAAACTGTATGAGAGGAGAGCGGTGAACTCAGCATAAACCAACACCAGAGAATCAGTCGCACTTTTCTAAGAAGTGCTTTTCTGACCGGGTGTTTCATAGTTTGACATGGTCTGCTTGTTGGAACAGTGTTTTCAAGTATAATGAATGCTCATGAAAGACACATTCAACAAGGAGATAGGGAGAGTACAGAGCCAATATATTCCAGCCAATATATTCCAACAAAATCTAGCGACCCTTCGATATCTTGAGTGGCGAAAGCTGAAGGGAGTCTTGACCGAAGATAATAAAATTATGAATACATAGATAGGGTTGACTGTCAGAATCTTTTTCTCAGGGATGAAATGTCTAATACCAGGGGACATGCATTTAGGTGAGGTGGGACAAAGTTCAAAGGAGAAGTGAGGGGCAAATTTTTTACACAGAGATTGGTAGGAGTCTGGAATGCACTGCTCGGGGTGGTAGTGGAGGCAAATACAATAAGGACATTTAAGGGACTTTTAGATAAGCACATGAATATGCAAGGAATGGATACAGCAAGGGCAGGTAGAAGGGATTAGTTTCATTTGGCGTCATGTTCAGTACAACATTGGGGGCCGAAGGGCCCGTTCCTGTGTGGTATATTTCATTGTTTTATGTTCTATGATTAATTAAAGATTTAAAACAAGTTTTACGGCAGATAGTGAGGGCTCAAAACAGCAGAAACACTAAAAGATTTTAGATTGTGCAGGGGAAAACTTATAGAGAAAATTAGGAGAGCAGAAAAGGGGGCATGACAGGATAATGGCAGGTAAAATAAAGGAAAATCCTAAGTCATTTTATATGTATAAGAAGGGTAAAAGGAAAATTAGGGAAAGAGTAGGTCAGTAAGAGCTACGGAGTAATTTGTGTATGAAGCTGGATGACGTAGGTAGGGTTGTAAATGAATGCTTTTCATTGGTATTTACTAGTGAGAGAAACATTGTCAGTACAGAAATCAGGGAGGTTTCTGAATGAATTGAAGAAATTAGCAGGGGCAGAGAGGAGGGTCTGAGTTGTTTGGCGGGCTCAAAAGTAGATAAATCTCCAGGGCCGAATGAAATGTGTCCCAGGCTGTTGAATGAGGCAAAGGAGCAAATGGTAAGGCCAGTAATTTTCTATTCCTCTCTGGCCACACGAGAGGTGCTACACATCTGGAGATCAGCCAGTGTGGTACCATTGTTCAAGAGCGGAGCAAACCAGAAACTACAGGCCAGTCAGTGCAACATCAGTGGTGGGGAAACAATTGAAAGCAATTCTAATAGACAGAGTTAATTTGCACATGGAGAGACAGGGAATAATCAAAAACAGCCAGCATTGTTTTCTTAAGGGGAAGTCATATCTCTCTTCAAGTGTTTGAAAGGGGTGACCAGGTGTATTGATGAAGACATTGCATTTGATGTAGTCTGCTTGGACTTTTGCTAAGGTTCTGCATGGGAGACTGATAGCAAAGATTGGCCCCCATGGAATCCAAGGAAAGTTGGCAAATTAGATCCAGAATTGGCATGTTGGCAGGAAGCAGAGGGAGAAGGTCAAGTGGTATTTGTGTGACTGGAAGCCTGTGTCTAGTGGGTTTCTCACAAGTTTCATTGTTTGACCCTGGCTGTTTGTTGTATATATAAATGATTTAGACTTGAATGTAGGACGGCTGATCAATAAATTCAAGGATGATATGAAAATTGGTAGGATGGTGAGTAGCAAGGAGGATAGCCTAAGATTACAGGAGTACACAGGCTGGCTGATCAGCGGCAAGTGGAATTCAGATAAGTTTGGCTTGAAATGGAATTCAGCAAAGTGGCAGAAATATTAATGACTGGAGGTTTTGGCCCCCAGTTAATGATCATTGAAAGGCTTTATCCTGGATGGCAGATGCCCATCTAAGCATCCGTCCTCTTATCCCTCACAATGCAGTCGGGTTATGGGGAAGGCAATGGCACCTTCTTAACGATGCGAATAATTTGTTGCTTTTTGAGCCAATTTCTCCATTTCCAGAATCCCAGAACTTTAAGAGACAAAAGAATACCATTCTGTGTGTTGTGCCCATACTGGGTCTTTAAAGCAGCCACCAAACTAAATGAAACCACAGTTTTGCTTTCCCCAGTCAGCCTATTAATGAATCCTTGCACCCTTTTGAAGAGTTAATTGAAGTGCATTGCCCAGAATTGTACACAATCCTCCAGCTGAGGTTCAACTGGTAATTTGTCAAAGTATTCCGCAGAGAATGAATATATTGCTTACGTTGGTTTCTGTCACTTGATGATGCATCTGTGATTGGCTGTTAATCACTCTGGCGATAGGTTCAACAGTAATGTTCATGAAGGAATTGACAAATTTTGGAGAAAAGAAATTGCAAGGCCACAGGGAAATAGCTGAAGGGTAGAGTTCATGAGATAGTTCTACAATAAAGATAGAGTAGCTACTAGGGTCAAATGGCCTGCTTATGTGTTAGCACTGCATAATTCTCGGGCAGTGATTTGGAAGCACCTGGTAGCGTACAACCTGTGTATCAGTGAATTGTAATTGCACCTAGGAGCCAAGGATTTGTGCGTTCATTAAGTTGGGGACAAAATCTATGCTGACATGGCAGTGCAGTACCAAGTGAATACTACACTATTGGAAGTGTTGTCTTCTCAGTGAAGTAATAAATTGTGAAGGCCTATTGATAATTCCAATGCAGGGTCATAGACACCCGGCCCAGTTTGTTTTGGGCTACGGCAATTTAACAAGAGAGGCTGCACACATCAGTCCATTACAAACATGAGGGAAATTAAAGTTAAACAAGGAAGCATTTACAAGGAATTCAGCCTGTGGTTTACACACTGTTTTGAGTGCTCTAGCTACCCTTTTGTACTATTGCCATTTGCAGATGGAAGTTCTGATACATTTGAATCTTTGTTTATTTTAATAGGGGCAGGGGAAAGAGGTAGATCTCTGCACTGAGGCTAAGAGACTGCATTCAGCAAACTAAGTCCAACTTTCATTCAATCCATGAACCTTTCTGACTGAAATTGAGTTGTGTCTAGTGTATTGTAATTAAAATGTGAGTCTGTTCTATTCTAATTGAAACTGTGAGGCCTGCTTGGCAATTGTAATTTTAAAAAAAAGCCTCCTACTGTAACTATCGGTGCAAATCTGCTTTACTCTCATCATTCTGCCTGTGAGCTAAGAGTACTGGTGACTGAGTCAGACTGACCATAGACGATGAAGTCAGAATAATTTTGAACCAACTGCATCCTCAGTTTTGGTTGAGGTTAATGATCCAATGTTGCCTGATAGAATCAGTGATATAAACATAATTCCAGGAAGCTTGCATTCAACTGAATGATATTTGCATTCAAACACGGCTTAGCACAATAAATAAATCCCATAAAGCAGTTGAGTTTAGTCGTACAAGTATCTTTACTCAAATGACTTAGCCTAAGACCTTGGGGACAATGCAGTATCAACAACACTTGGGATGGATCCTAAAGAGCTGGATCAACAGTGACAGACCTGCTAAGTAGTGGACTGCACTCTGTCCTTGGCCATTCTGTCTTTGGGAAAGCATTCAAACAGACATGCAGATCAGCAGAGTACACTGAAAGTGCACAGCTCAGAATTTCCATAGGCAGGTTTCAGTAAGACCCCACTTACGACAACTTGAGTACGACATTTAACTTGAGTTACCCTCCAATAGCAGTGCACAGGGAGAACTTCAGTCTCAACTGTGGTAGCTTTCATACAAAGTATTAAAGCAAGTCTTCATTTGATCTTGGAAGTAGTAGGAACTGCCAATGCTGGAGAATCTGAGAAAACAAGGTGTAGAGCTGGGTGAACACAGTAGGCCAGGCAGCACCAGAGGAGCAGGAAAGCTGACGTTTTGGGTCTGCACCCTTCTTCAGAAATGGGGGATGGAAAGGAGACTCTGAAATAAATAGAGAGAGGGGAAGGCGATGACAGAAGGTGGATAGAGGAACAAATAGGTGGAGAGAAGATGGATAGGTCAAGGAGGTGGGGATGAAGCCGGCAAAGGTAAGTGTAGGTAGGAAGTTGGGATGGGGGTTGGTCAGTGAGGAGGGAGGACTGGATAGGTGGGGGAAAAGATGGACAGGTCCAGGAGGCGGGGATGAGAGGGGCTGGTCTTGGGATGCGGTCGGGGGTGGGGAGATTTTGAAGCCTGTAAAGTCCACATTGAGACCATCGGGCCGCAGGGTTCCCAGGCGGAATATGAGGTGCTGTTCCTCCAGCCTTCGGGTGGCATTGTTGTGGCACAGGAGGAGTTCCAGGATGGAATTGTCGTCCAAGAAGTGGGAGGGGGAGTTGGAGTAGTTCGTGACTGGGAGGTAACACTGGGATACAGAGAAAATAAACTGAAACATGGCAACAGTGGTGGAGATAACCAGTCTATGATTTTATTTTTCTGAGAGGAATCTGAAGAATCCTGAGGTAAACTTGAATGATGAAAGATGGTTGAGAAACTCTGGCATGGTGGCTCTGTGGCTAGCACTGCTGCCTCACAGTGTCAGAGACCTAGGTTCAATTCCCTCTAAGGTTTTGGAGTAGATATATAGCTTGGTTTGTGGGTATTGTGGATGGTTGGCTCTTTGTTCCACAGACGTTTCGTTACCGTGCTGGGTAACGTCATCAGTGTAGCCTCCGATGAAGCGTCGGTGTGTTCTCCCACCTGGTTTTTAAACTCTGGAGTCCGTTGATCTGGATTGCTTCACTTCTGGTTTTCTTTCATAGTGGAATGTGTATATGGGGCCGAGCTCTACATGTTTGTTGATGGCTTTCTTCGTGGAGTGTCACGCTTCTAGGAATTCCCACGCTTGTCTCTGCTATGCTTGTCCCAGGATTTCGGTGTTGTCCCAGTCAAATTGGTGGTATTCCTTATCCATGTGGATATAAATGAGTGAATATTGGTCGTGTCTTTTTGTAGCCAGTTGGTGTTCGTGTGCTTTTGTTGTTAATTTCCTTCCTGTGTGTCTGTCAATTCCACCCTTCTGACAGCTGTTTGTGTGGATTTCCTCTGGGTGCTTTGGTTTCCTCCTGAAATCCAAAAATGTGTGGGTTAGGTGGATTGGTCATGGGAAATGCAGGGTTTTGGGGATAGGGTAGGGGGCTAGATACGGATGAGATACTTTTCAGTGGTTCAGTTTGGACTTGATGGGCCAAATGGCCTGCTTCCACATTATAGGGATTCTATGATTTAAACCAGGTGACATAAATCCTGAGAAGACTGCCCACTGCAGAGATTTGAAAACTTGACTAAAATACTACAGAAACCTGAAGCACTAAGGGACTTTGAAGTTCTAGTTCAGGATTCTTTTAATGTTAACATACAGGTTCAGTTAGCAGTTGGGAAGGCAAATACAATGTTATCAATTATTTTGAGAGGACTAGAATACCAGAGCAGGGATGTACTGCTGAGGCTGACTCCAGTCACGCTGCATTTGGAATATTGCGAGCAGTTTTGCAGTCCATGTTAAGGAAGGATGGGCAGGCCTTGGAGGGGCGTCAGAGGAGGTTCACAAGAATAGTCTCAGAGATGAAGGTTTTGTCATATGAGGAGTGGTTGAGGACTCTGGGTGTGTGATCAATGGAGTTTAAAAGGATACCAATGAAACCTCACAGAATACTGAGCGTGCTGGATAGAGTGGATGTGGAAAAGATGTTTCAACTAACGGAAGAGACTTGGATCCAAAGGCACATCTTCAGAGTGAAGGGGCAACACTTTAGAACTGCGAAGAGGAGAAATTTCTTCAACCAGAGGTTAGTGAATCTATGGATCGCATTGCCACAGAAGGCTGCGATGCCAATTGGTTGAGTGTATTTAAGACAGAGATTGATTGGTTCTTGATTAGTAAGAGGATCAAGCGTTACAGGGAGAAAGCAGGAGAATGGAGTTGACAAATTAGGATTGGACAATAGATGCTGGCTAAGCCAGTGACGCCCTCATCCCATGAATGAATTTTAAAAAAGTACCCACAACATCATGGATTCTTATCTTATTAAGTAGCCTTATGTTCTTGAACTCGTTAAATATTTTTTGGGAATCCAGATATCTTACATCCACTGCTTCCCATTTATCCACCTTGCTTATCACCGCTTCACAGAACTCTAACAAAAATTTGTTAGGCATGATATCCCCTTCGTGGAGTTGACATGGCTTAATTATATTATGTATGCTGTACCAATAAATCCTTTCTAATAGATTTGAAAAGATTGATTAGCTTGAGTTTAGTGGAAAGAAGTTATTAGCCAAGTTATTCCTTTTCTAACTTAGTTCTAAGTAAGAGTTTAAAGCTGTAAATCACTTGGTCCAGGCAGTCTTGAATGAGACTGTTTTGCTTCACTACAAGTTTGGTTAACCACATCTGTACTGCCCTGAGAAATCTGAGTTAATGACGCTTATCATTTGACTTGGGGGACAGGCGGAATAGTGAGATTTGGTGGCTGGATTTTTGACTACATTACACCCTCAGCTCAGCAGAAAACAGATGAACTGAAAGGAATACTGACAAGTAGCAGCTTTCAATTGATTTCCCTCTAAACTAAGCATCTGGCTAATAGCTAATGGAGAGCTTTCCTTCAGAGTGTGGTTCAAGACCCCTGAAGATTGGAGTCAATCAACAACTTTGCATGACTATCGGAGTTCTATACTTTCTCAAAGAATAATTGTATCTTTAGTATGCAAAACCTACAAAATGCGGTTGTACTCCTTATTTAAAAAAATCAGCTGCAATTTTGATTGAAAAAGTGTCCTTACCAGAATAAGGCGTCGTAAGGGATCTCACACAGTTGTCTCAATAATGGGTTATAAAGCAAACTTGACGCTAAGGAGTTGTTCTGGCTGATAAGAGTTTGTCAAAGGGATTGGTTTCTAAGAGCCCTTTTTGGAGAAAAGAGAGTTCAAAAGGTAGAGAGATCCATGAAGACCAGAGGTGAGAATCTTGGCGGCAGTCAGCAATGGTGAAGTGATGAAAATTGAGAATTCTGAAAGGGCCAGTAGCAGAAACACAGATATCACAGACTCACTGGATTGTCACAGCATAAAATGAGGCTATTCAGTCCATCATGTCTGCACCAGATCTCCAAATAATTGAATATCCTCATGTCATTTCGCTGGTTGTTCCCTGCAACCAGGCCCATTTTTCCTTTTCATGTAATAATGCGTTTCTCTCTTGAATGCATCAATGAGCCAGCCTCACCATACTCTCAGGCAGTAAATACATCCCAGATCATATTCACTTGCTTTGTGAGAACAAATTCTCCTTTTGTCTCCATTGCTTCTTTCGTGAATTATCCTAAATCGAATCTTTCCTCTCTCATTTCCAATCCTTCCATCAATTGGAATAGATTTTCACAACTGTTCTGTTCAGACACCTCATGATTGTAAATACCTCTGTCAGAACCCCTTTCAGCCTTCTCTTCTTCAAGGAAAGCAGTCATTTTCCAATCTAGCTTAATGACCAAAGTTGTGGATGCCAGAGGTCATTCTTTTGAATTTCCTCCGCACGCTCTCCAATATCCAAAAGTGTGGTGACCCATGAATTAGGTGCAATACTCCAGCTGAGGTTGAATCTATACTTCATACATGTTTAACATGACTTGTTTTTATTCAATTGCTTGTAAGATGCGGATATCACATCCCTAATTATCTAGAACCCATCTGAAGGGCAATGAGGGAAGGGTAATAAATGCTGGCCCAGCCAGTGAAGACCACATCACATGAATGAATAGAGTCAACTGCATTGCTCGGCGTCTGGACTCACACGTTTACCAGCCTAGGTAAGGATAGCTGTTCTCCTTCTCTGAAGGGCGCTGGTGAATCAGATGAACTTAAAAACAGGTTGAGAGTGGTTAACTGGTCACCAGTTTCTTTTTTAAAATTAAATTTCTACATTTGCAATGGTGAGATTTAAACTCATGTTCCAAGAATGCAACCTGTATTATTAGTCTAGTGGCATATTACCACTGTGCCACTACCTCACTTATTGCAGTCCATCTCTATATCAGTCTGAATAAAGCTTTGAACACCATAAGCTTTATTAATTGCAATCTCAGTGTATCCTGCCACATTTACATTTATAAATGTATACTCAATTCGCTCTGCTCCTGCACTCTTTCAGAATTATATCCTTCAGATTAAATTGTGTCTCCGTGCTTTTAACACTAAAATGAACCACTTCATACTGCTGTTTTGGGCGCGGGAGGATTGTGTTGTCGGATGAAATGACAAAGATGGGGAAGAATGAAGTCATGGAAAGATTTGAAGAGATAGATGAGAATTTTTAAACTGAGGTGTTGTCTAAAAGGGAGCCAATGCAGGGCAACGTTCCCAGTGCTAGTGAGTGCTGTGGGTTAAGGCACAGGTAGCAGAGTTTTGAATGATCTCAAACTTATGGAGTGTAGACTATGGGACACCAGCCAGGAGTGCGTTAGAATAGGTGAGCAGGGAGGTAACGAGGTCATGTGTGAAAGTTCCATCAACAGATAAACTGAGGCAAGAGTGGATCCAGACGGTATTAGTGATAATGTCAATGTGTGGTTGCATGCTCATCTCGGGCTCAAAGTTTGAGGGCAGTCAGTTCAACTGCAGCCAGTTGCCAAGGAGATGAACGGATTTGGTTATTAGAGTCATAGATGTTTACAGCACAGAAGGAACACATTTAGCACATTGTGTCCACACTGATCAGCAAACATCTGACTACATTGATCCTATTTTCCAGCTCTTGATCCATTAGCCCTGAAGGCTATAGCAACACAGGTGAATATCTAAATACAGCTTCAATGTGATGAGAGTTTCTGACTCAACCACCATTTCAGACAGTAAGTTCCAGACTCTCACCACCCTCTGAGTGAGAATAAATTTTTTCTTAGCCTTTCCCTTCTTTCTTTAAATCAGTAGCCCTGGTTGTTGGCCCCTCTATTAATGAAAGTACCTTCCTTTCCAATCTATCTATGCCCATCATAATCTGATGTACTTCTTCAAGGTCCGTTCTTGTTTCACTGCTCCAAGCAAAGTAACCTGAGGCTACCCAATCTTACCTCAAAGCTCAAACCCTCTAGCTCAGGCAGTATTCTGGTAAATCTCCACTGCACACCCTCTCTGGTTCAATCACATTCTTTCTGGGGAGCAGAGATAGCACTGAAGACCACAAACAATAGCCCAAAATTCCTAATTGGAAGAAATTCTGTGCATACCATACCAGATGTCAGTGTGATAATGTCAGGAGAGTTGTCTGATATCATAAGAACAGTGGAGGAGTTGAGAGAGAAAGTTAAGAGGTAGATCTGAGTGCTACTGGTATACATGAGAAAACTTAAAATGTGCTTTCCGATAATCCCGCTGATGGGCAGCATGTGGAGGAGCAATTGTTCCAAGGACAAATCTTCACTGGGGCTCTAGTCATAATGGTACAGCAGTGGGAAAAGAACTTACCGCAGTAAGTAATTCTCTGGCTCCAGTTGTCGAGATAAGACAGGAACGAGGTGAGTGCAGTGCCATCGAGGTGTAGGATGGTGGAGAGGAATTGGAGAGGGATTGTCAGGTCAATGTTGTCCTTAAAGCTGCAGATAGATTGAGAAGGATCAGGAGGAATAACGTACCATTGTCAGAGGCATTGAGGATGCTGTTTATGACGTTGATAAATGTAGGGTATTGCATTTTGGTAAAACAAACAAGGGCAGGATTTATACAATGAAAATTAGGGCTTTGAGTCGTGTTGTAGAACAGAGACCTAGCGGTTCTGGGACATGTTTCTTTGGAGTTTGTGTCACATATAGCCAGGGTGGTCAAGAAGGCATTTAACACGCTTGCCTTCCTTGCTCAGACTTTGAATATAGGAGCTGGGTTGTTACGTTGAGGTTGTACAGGGCATTGGTGAGGCCTCTTCTGGAGTACTGTGTGGGCAGTTCTAGCTGTCCTGTTAAAGAAAGGATATTTTTAGTTGGACACAGTTCAGAAGAGATTTACCAGGATGTTGCCAGAAATGGAGTCTTGAATTGTAAGGAGAGGCAGGACAGACTGGGACTTTTTTGATTGGAGTACAAGGGTTGAGGCCTGATCTTATAGAGGTTGATAAACTTAGGAGGGGTATAGATAAAGTGAATGGTAGGGGTCTTTTTCCCTAGGGTGGGCATTTCAACACTGGGGGTCATATTTTTAAGGTGAGAGGAGAGAGATTTAAAAAACGCATGGGAGCAAATTTTTTACACAGAGAGTGGTTCCTGTGGAATGAACTTCCAGAGGAAGTGATGAATGTAAATACAGTTACAACATTGAAAAGATGTCTAAATAAGTATATGAATAAGAAATGTTTGGAAGCATAGTTATGGAGTGTAGACTCCAACAATGCCCACATCCTATGAGTCTGTTAAAAAAAGTGTGCTCTCCTGGCGAGATGTTGGCATTGTGCTAACATCACTGGGTTAGTAATGCAGAGGCCCAGGCTCATAAACCCAAATCTGACTATAGCAGCTGGTGGAATTTAAACTCAATTAATAAATTGGGAGTTGAAAGTGGTGACCATGCCAGCTATCATTGTTTATTACAAAAACCTCTAAAATGGCCTAGCAAGCCACTCAATTCAGAGGCAAGCAATGATATGCAAGAAATGCTGCCCTTGCCAGAGATGCTCACATCCCATTTCTAATTTTAATTTTACTAATTAAAAAAACCATGGTGGCTATGTGCACCATGGATTTGTTCATGTCTATGTTATAGTGAATGTGTCTCAGTTTCTCGGGTGCATGTATGTCATTTCATTTGTGTGTTGAACATGAATCTTTTCTTGTGAAACTATCTTATGTATTTATATGAGTGTCTGCACATATACATGTTTTGATATGTATGTTTGGTGTGTTTCTGGACTGACTAAAAATAAATATTTCATGTCACGTATTTAAACTTCTTCACACATTTGCTCAAATGAAATGTTCACTGTTTCGTTTTAAAATGAACTCAATCCAAATTGATGTCTCTTAGTTGTAATGAATGTAGACATCACATTAATAATATAATATAATATCCTCAATTGCAACAGCAGCTGAAATACACTCAAATCGATGTGACAGTCCCCAGACGAATTCTATATTGATCTACAGTTACACTTTGATGTACAATTTCGTCATGAAAATCCATGGACTCTAAATGCATTATTTGTTCAAACTGTTTCTTATGAATTTCTTCTTGTTTGAACTCTTTATATACATGCTGAATATATTATACATCACTGCACAATAAAGACAGTGTTAATACCTCGCTTAAGGGACACTGATTGTGGGAAATAATATGTAAAATAGCTTTTGATTACCTTCCCTCTGCCTCCATGTCTGATATTTAGCAACTCTGTTCATACGTCGTCACAAAAGGATGTCAATCTGAAAAATTGAACAGATTTATCCCAGCTTCAGTTAGGCAGATGTGGGGATGGTGGGGTCTAGACAGAGAGCAGATAGATACTTGCAGGTGGACCATGCCATATTCTAGTTTTGGTAGTTCATTGCCACCAATTCTCCTTTCTCTGTGCTGTGTCTGATAATCATTGCTAGATGATAGATCACTGGTAGTCCAAATAGTACTGGCAATTGTCTTGCATAATGAGATGGCACAGTGGTTAGCACTGCTGCCTCACTGCTGCCAGGGACCCAGGTTCAATTCCAGCCTTGGGCGACTGTCTGTGTGGAGTTTGCACATTCTCCCCATGTCTGTGTGGGTTTCCTCCAAGTGTTCCCGTTTCCTCTCAAAGTCCAAATGTGTGCAGATTGGGTGGATTGGTGATCCTAAAGTGCCTAGGGTTGTGTGGGTTTACCATGGAAAATGCAGGGTTTGGCTAGGTCTGGACAGGGATAGTCTTTGGAGGGTCACTGTGGACTTGATGGGGTAATTAGCCTCTTTCAGTACTGTAGGGATTCTAAAGTAGCTTTCTCCATGGTAGCAATCAGCAGACTTTATATTACCAGTCAGGCATTATTGTTAAAGCCTGTCAGGAGCTATTCACAGTCCGTTGTTGCAGAACTCCATTATGTCCACTCAAAGACTGTAATGTCATTAAACTAGCTGAATGTTAACTCAACATTGACATTAACTCCTTCAGAACCTTACACAACAGCTCCTTTGATGCAGAAGGAAAATTTCCCAGAAGCAGGTTAGGTTGCCCATTAGCAACCTGCCTGTCTCAATGGGGGCAGGTATTCAATTCATGCAATTAATGCCCCAGTTAGGGGCAATGTGGAGTGCAAAGTGCCACACAGCAGGAAGAGAATTTGACCTTGCCGCAGTTGGTTGATGGATGTCACAGAGTGATTATCAATGAGATGCACTGGATGTGTGAAGAGAACAGGAGAAGGGTCATTGGATCAGAAGCATTAACTCTGATTTCTCTCCACAGATGGTGAACAGACCTGCTGAGTTTATCCAGCAATTTATGCTTTTGTTTAGACACCTTTAACTTTGCTTCCAATTTCCATCTTTCTCTGACCTATAGATGATCCATCCCTGACCTCACCCTTCCTTTCCCTTAATTTCTCTGTCCCCATTTTAGGGCAGTAGGAGTATACTTAAAAGGACAATCGAGAGGGCACAAAGGGGACATGAGACAGCTTTGACGAATAGGGATAAGAAGAATCCAAAAGGTTTATACAAATACAATAAAGATAAAAGAGTAACGAGGAAGACAATAGGGTCCCTTAAAGAACAGCGAGGCCACCAGTGTGTGGAATCACAAGAGATGGGTGAGATCCTAAACAAGTATTTTGCATCAGTATTTACTGTGGAGAAGGATATGGAAGCTAGAGAACTTGGGGAAATAAAGAGCGGTATCTTGAAAAGTGTTCATATTGCAGAGGAGGAGATGCTGGACATCTTAAAACACATAAAAGTGGATAAATCCCTGTGGCTGAATCAGCTGTACACTAGAGCCTAGTAGGAAGCTAAGAAAGTGATTGCTGGGCCCCTTGCTGAGATGTTTATGTGAGGTGCTGGAGCACTGGAGGTTGGCTAACATGGTGCCATTATTTAAATAAGGAAAAGCCAGGGAACTATAGATCAGTGAGTCTGACATCAGTGGTGAGCAACTTGTTGGAGGGAATGCTGAGGAACAGGATTTACATGCATTTGGAAAGACAAGGACTGATTAGAGACAGTTAACATTGGTTTGTGTGTGGGAAATCATGTCTCACTAACTTGACTGACTTTATTGAAGAAGTGGCGAAGAGGATTGATGAAGGCAGAGTGGTGGACATTGTCTATATGGACTTTAGCAAGGCTTTCGACAAGGTTCCGCATGGTAAACCGATTAACAAGGTTAGATCATATGGAATACAGAGACAACTAACCATTTGGATGCAACAATGGCTTGAAGGTAGGAGACAGAGGATGGTGGTGGAAGGTTGCCTTTCAGGCTGGAAGTCTGTGCCCAGTCGTGTGCTACAAGGTTCGATACTATGTCCACTGCTTTTTGTCATTCATGTAAATGATTTGGATGAGCGCAATGCAATCACCAGTGATTATTTACACTTCTGACCTTACCATAGAAGGATGGTAATTGAGGAAGCAACTGATTATATAAACAGAACATACTGGAGAAGCTCTGTAGGTCTGACAGAATCTGTGGTGGGAGAAATAGAGCTAACATTTCAAGTCCAATGTTATCCTTCTTAACAACCGTGAGGAGCTGGCAAATAGTGTTTATGCCAGTGACAGTTGGGGAGGAGGAATGAGTGGAAAAGATGAAGGTGCTGAGAGCAAAACACAAGAAAGATTGTGAAAGAGGAACTGAGATGTAAAATAGATGTGAATGAAGTTGCGAAAAGGAGAAAATGGGTCCTCTCAGGTGAGAGTAAATTCAATAAGACACAAAAGGGGAGAATGGGAGAATGCAAGAAAATTGAAGAACAGAGGTTATACTCTGCAGGCTGTAAATTATTGTGGGGAGGATGAGGTGTCATTCCCCCAGCTTGAGTTGAGCTTTGTTGGAACCCTGTCGCAAGTCTAGGATAGAGATGTTAGCATGGGAGGAAGATGGTTTATCCCTGTATATACATCACAAAAAAACAGATTGTTTACTCATTGTCACTCACACTGTTGTCTGAAGTTTGGAGTTCTCTGTGCGTAAAATGGTGATAGTGTTTATGATTTTGCAACATTGATTACACTCTAAAAGTGCTTAATTTAACCTAATGAGCCTTGACATGTCATTTTGAAAGATGCTAAATAAATGCAAGCCTTTCTTTTATTTTCTATTGTTGAACAAATCACTGGAAAATGTTGAGAAATATAGGTGACCCAGAAGCTCATTACCATCTCCAGTAAATGTGAAAATGCTGTGAACAAAATATCTAATTAGTTACTTATTGAGTTGTTGAAAAATATGTTTAAAAATCTGGTGCTGCTCATTCTTTTGGACCTTTCTGATTCACTTTGACTTCTGTAGTGTGTTTTTAACTCTTAACAGTGACAGAGAGGGAAAGGAGATTGAACACATTGTCAAAATCATTTTGCAATGTTGCATCTTCAATTGTTCATGAATATTAAAGATTATTCACTTTTAAGACTGACTCCGGGATGCTGAATAAATTGTAATTTGATGAGAAATGAAATTACATTGATGCTATTTTGCTTCTGCTATCATTCCAATAGAAAGCAAAAGAACCATCTTTATGACATTGTGAAGTGCATTATACAAAGCCTCAAGGTTCCCTGAACTGGATAGTGTCTTATAACAGCAATATAAATTAGTTCATTAGAGAGTCCTATTTGTACATCGACTGTTCATTGGCAGAGGCATGCCTGAGATAATTTCATGTGCAAAATTATTAATGTGCAAAATTATCTCAGCGTGGATATTCAGAGCTATGGAAAGAATTTGGGAAATGGCAGCTATATGTAGTACTTTTAAAGTGCCAGAACAGTTTGAAGACCAGATGACCTCCTGCAGCGTTATACAATTCTATAACATAAAGAACAAAGGACAGTACAAGGACAGGCCCTTTCGCCCATCAAGCCTGCACCAACACATGACGCTGTTCGAAAATGAAAACCTTTTGTCCCATGTGGTCCATATCCCTCTCTTCCCTGCCTATTCAAGTATCTGTCAAGATGGCTCTTAAACAGTGCTATTGTATCCACCTCCACCACCTCCTCTGGCAGCATATTCCAGACACTTATCAACCCTCAGAGTAAAACACTTGCCTCTCACATCTCCTTTAAACTTACCCCTCTTTACCTTAAACCTCTATTAATTGACATTTCCACCCTTGGAGAAAGACTCCAGCTATCCATGCCTCTCATAATTTTATAAACTTCTGTTAGGTCGCCCCTCAGCCTCTTATGCTCAAGTGAAAACAAACGAGTTTGTTCTCTCTGTCTTCCTAGATAATACTCTCCATACCAGGCAACATCCTGGTAAATGAGATAATAGGAACTGCAGATGCTGGAGAATCCAAGACAACAAGGTGTAGAGCTGAATGAACACAGCAGGCCAAGCAGCATCACAGGAGCAGGAAAGCTTGAAGGGTCTAGGCCCAAAACATCAAGATTTCCTGCTCCTGTGATGCTGCTTGGCCTGCTGTGTTCATCCAGCTCTACATCTTGTTATCTCTAACATCCTGGTAAATCTTTTCTGTACCCTCTCCAAAGCCTGTCTGGCGACCAGAACTGCATGCAATATTCTAAATGCGGCCTAACTAACATTCTATGCAGCTGCAACATGACTCACCAATTTTTATACTCTATGCTCTGAACAATGAAGGCAAGTATGCCATATGCCTATTGGCCTAATATCCACTTGTGTTGTCACTTTCAGGAAACTGTTGACCTGAATGGCTAGATCCCTCTCTATAGAACATAGAACATTACAGCGCAGTACAGGCCTTTCGGCCCTTGATGTTGCGCCGACCTGCGTGGTTCTGCCATTTATTGTATATTTTCCTCCTGCATTAAATCTTCCAAAATGCATCATCTCGCATTTGTCTGGATTAACTTCCATCTGTCATTTCTCCACCCAAATCTCCAGCCTATCTATATCCTGCTGTATTCTTGGTAGTCCTCTTCACTATCAGCAGCTCCCTCAATCTTTGTGTCATCTGCAAACTTACTAGTTAGATCACCCAAATTCTCCTCCAAATCATTTGTATATAGAGTACAAGGGACAGGTAGGAGGTCACGGCCTAGTGATATTGTTAAAAGACTGTTAATACAAAGACTCGGGTAATATTCTGGAGACCCAGGTTCAAGTCTTACCAAAACAGGTGTTTGAATTTAAAACCAAAAAAAAAGCAACCTTTGTTGATTGTCAAGGAAAAACACACCTAATTTCTATAATCCTTTAGGGAAGAAAACTTCCATCGTCACTTGGTTTGCTCTACATATGCTCTAGACCCACAGCAATGCGGTCAAGCCTTAACTGCTTTCTGGGCAATTAGGGATGGACAATTAATGCTGGCCTAGTCAATCATGCCCATGTCCCATGAATGAACATGAAAAAAATGTAGATAATACAGCATTATAAATCATCAAAATATGAAAAGAAAAGTTCTGATACATTTGCAAGTGTTCTTCAAACTTTTGAAAATTGTTTTAAACTTAAAACAAAGCATTTTAGTTTTTGAGAGAGATAATAGGTACTGCAGATGCTGGAGAATCCGAGATAACAAGGTGTGGAGCTGGATGAACACACAGGCCAAGCAGTATCATAGGAGCAGGAAAGCTTGATGTTTCGGGCCTAGACCCTTCCCCAAAACGTCAAGCATTTTAGTTTTTGTTAGTTTTAAATCTGAAATAGATGATTTTTTTTGTTACGCTAGGGTATTATGGGATATGGGGCAAAGGCAGGTATATAGAGTTAGGCTACAGATCAGCTGTGATCTCACTAAATGGAGGAACAGGCTCAATGCACTGAATGGCCTACTCCTGTTCATATTTTCCTGTGAATATTGTCATAAGTTTCAATTTTGCCAAATTTTCTTAAGAAGTAGTGGGAATTCTCGATACATCATCCCAAACTCATCTCATTAACTGCCTATTCCACCCCTATTGAAACATTCTTGTCCAATTTTAGCCCAATTTTACCACTTGCCATACCCAGAAGAATTCATCACTGCTGGGATAACAAGGTGTGGAGCTGGATGAACACGGCAGGCCAAGCAGCATCAGAGGAGCAGGAAAGCTGACGTTTCGGGTCTAGACCCTTTCTCTTCATTTTCTGAAGAAGGCACCCGATCCGAAACGTCAGCTTTTCTGTTCCTCTGATGCTGCTTGGCCTGCCGTGTTCATCCAGCTCCACACCTTGTTATCTCAGATTCTTCAGCATCTGCAGTTCCTACTGTCTCTCATCATTGCTGGGATATCCCAGCATAGTCTGCCATCCCTGGTTCCAGTGCCATTTTTAAGATGCTGTTGTATACCCAGTCAAGCACTGTCAGTCTAGAGCTGCCCTCCACGGTACCTAACATTTTCCTCAACATATTGCTCATAAGGTTGTTAACAAGCAATAACGCCCCTAAGTTGTCAACTTGTCACTTTTCAACAAGAATCTCATCTCATTGCTCAGAAATTAGTTAAAGAATTCACTGAGGTGCCCCTGACGTTAAGGTAGGTTTTGCTGGACCTCTTGTGTGATCCTGTGACATTTCTCAGCTCGTCGTTCAGACCCCTAAAAGATTTTGCCCATGATACGAGTAACTTATCTGAGTGTCGATGCTAGATTAAAGGGCCCATGCACTCCCAAAACATTACATCTTCACTGCTGCAACCATTCTGGGAAAGGTATGGAAAGGTCATTGTAAATTTGTAGATGATTGAGGTGGAGTGCTTGAACTGTCCAATCACATGGATGGAGGCTTTTAAGTACTGATAACCAGAATGAACAAGGGTAAACATATGAACATTTAGAGCTATTGAGATAATCAGCACAGAAACAGCCCGTTCAGTCCAACTCGCCCATGCCAAATAGATATTCTATATAAATCTAGTCTCTTTGTCAGCATTTGGCCCACATCCCTCTAAACCTTTCCTATTCATATATCCAATCCAGATGCATTTTAAATGTTGTAATTGTACCAGACTTCACCACTTCTTCTGGCAGTTTATTCCTTATACACAATACCTGCTGCGTGAAAAATTTGCCCCTTAGGTCTCTTTTAAACTTTCCCCTCTCACCTTAAACTTATGCCCTCCAGTTTTGGAATCCCTCACCCTGGGGAAAATACCTTGGCTATTCACCCTATCCATTCCCCTCATGATTTTATAAACCTCTATAAGATCGTCCCTCAGCCTCCGATGCTCTAGGGAAAATAACCCCAGCCTATTCAGCCTCTCCCTCTATCTCGAACCCATCAACCCTGGCAACATCCTTGTAAAGAGATAACAAGGTGTAGAGCTGATGAACACAGCAGGCCAAGCAGCATCAGAGGAACAGGAAAGCTGACGTTTCAGGCCTAGATCCTTTCTGAAGAAGGGTCTAGGCCCGAAACATCAGCTTTCCCGCTCCTCTGATGCTGCTTGGCCTGCTGTGTTCATCCAGCTCTACAGTTTGTTATCTCAGATTCTCCAGCATCTGCAGTTCCTACTATCTCTGAAACATCCTTGTAAATCTTTTTTGAACCCTTTCAAGTTTCACAACATCCTTCCTATAACAGGGAAACCAAAGTTGAATGCAGTGTTCCAATAGTGGCCTAACCAATGTCCTGTACAGCCGCAACATGACCTCCCAACCTCGATATTCAATGCACTGACCGATAAAGCCAAGCATATTATATGTCTTCTTCATTACCCTATGTATCTGTGACTCCACTTTGAATTGAGAAGAGGTAAGCCACTTGACTCTTGAACCAGCTTCATCTCTCGATACAATCTCCGATTGTGGCCTCTGTTCTACTATTCAAACTACTCTGCATAACCTTGATTCCCTTGTTAATCAAGAATGCATGTAACGCAGCAGTAAAAATATTAATTTATACACTGCCCATGAATAAATAAAAGAAAGTTAGCTCAGCTGCAAATGTGGCCTTAGGGATTTAATCTACATAAACAGGCTGATGGCAGATTACAGTATACTTCTTGGTGCATTATCAATGGGCATAATAGCAGTGAGCATGGAGTGGTCCAGACCCAGCAAATAAGCCTGGTGGTACACGACATACAGTGGATCATGAATGAGCAGTCAGTCCTGTGACAGCCTCTGGAGACAGCTCTTGGCAGGAGTTCAGGCAGCGGGACAACTTGATCTGAGATGCAGCCTTTCCTCTGGCTTTCCAAACATAGGCACTGGAGTTTCGAGTAGTCCATCACCTCCTCAGCCAGCACAGGATGGTGCCACTGCAGCTCCATGGAAGAGGCACAGGCAAAGCCTGCAGTCATTAAGGTACTAAATAAACGCACGTCCTTTCTTGCACCCATACGTCATTTTATAATCATGGAAGGACAGCCGTTGTAAGTGAATGTTAAGGTGAGGGCAAAAGCTGCAAAAGGGATAATAAATAAAGTGGTCACAAGTAATAAAGAAAAGTCATTATGCCTGGTCATGTTTTGCTTTGTCATGTTCTGGATAGACGTGTAGAATGATGGGCCTCTGAGCTTTCCATGTAATTAAGACTCTTGGCACCTCTGTCAGGAAGAGTCAGCCCTTTGAATGAATTCAGCAAAGATTGGTAACAAAATAGCAATTTATATGCTATTAATATTGAATTGGAAATTTCAGTAAAATAAGCTGTATCCGTCTGTTATTCCATTCATTAAGGTACGAATCTGTCAGCTCTGGAAAAGGGTAGAACTAATTGAGATCTTGGGCAGATCCAAAGGGAACCATGTAGTTGAATTGCATATTCAAAAACTGAAGTGCACCTGCTGAGTTAGCAGCAGTTTTTAATCTAAGGCAAGAGAAAACGTTGTATTGGAGATTCTGTGTTGCTTGCTAATATTGTGGATAGTGCGTTCTGAGTTGAGGTTAAGCTTGCTTCAATTTCTTTTACTGGTGTGTAGAATAACAACAGATACATTGTTAACTTAGTAAAGGGGAATTTGAAAGGACTGCACTCTGATTACTCCTAGAAGGAATGTTTATAGAACCTCGCATCTGGACGTAAAGATAGATTTTATGAGTTAAGGTTCCTTTGGTGGAATTTTGCTCAATAATTGAGACGAGGGCTGACATTTTGAACAACTTTTCATAGCTTCGATGAGTGAGGTGACAACAATAGAGCGAACCCCTCCCTCGAACTCGTTCAATGGCCTAACATTCACTGAAAACATCAACAATAAATTAATGAATTGCAAAACATAGAAATGTGTAGCCAACAGACTTTGCCCGAACAATGTCACCTGCGCCATCCTTTAATAACAAAACATTAAGCGTGAGGTGTTTGACTGGTGAAATTAAAACCCTTGATATCACTTTGTTGGAATTACAAACCAAGTTATATGTGATTAGCATTCATAAAGCTGATGAGCAACTTGCCCTTAACCACATAAACAGAATCTAATTATGGTATTATCAGGTGGAACATAACACAGCATGGAATTAATTGCATCAATACAGAATTGAAATTTGGTATCAATAATGAAGCTTCTGTTAACCTTAAAGATATTTTGTTTGAATGCTGCCTTAACCACCCTCTCAGGCAGCTAATTCTACAACTCTCCTGTTCCCTGCACAAGTAGAATGTTTCCTGAGCTGTCCCCTCCTGCAATTA
The DNA here is from genome assembly GCA_024137785.1 of Ginglymostoma cirratum. NCBI lineage: Eukaryota > Metazoa > Chordata > Chondrichthyes > Orectolobiformes > Ginglymostomatidae > Ginglymostoma > Ginglymostoma cirratum. The sequence continues at coordinate 11,797,459 of JAHRHZ010000249.1, forward strand.
CTTTAAATTTGCTCCTGTCTATTTATCACCCATCTGCTAAAGTAAGTAATACATTTCTATAGAGGGCCTTCACAGTTTCATAAACCTTAATTAAGTTTTTTTTTAATTCATTCACAAGATATGGGTGTCACTGGCTAGGCCAGGATTTATTGCCAATCCCTAATTGCAGGGATTGCTGTTTGTCTGGAGTCACATGTAGGCCAGATCAGGTAAGAATGGCAGTTTCCTTCCCTAAAGGACATAAGTGAACCAGATGTGTTTTCCCAATGATCAACAATGTTTTCATGATCAACACTAAACTTTTAATTCCATCTTTTTTATATTGAATTCAAATTCCACTATCTGTCATGGCAGGGTTAGAACCCAGGACCTCAGAACATTGCCTGGGTCCCTGGATTAACAGTCTAGCAATAATACCATTAGGCCATTGCCTCCTGAATAAGTCATCACTTAGTCTCTCATGTTCCATGGAAAACAACCCCAACCTCTCTAACTGATAGTCTGAGCTAAAGTCTTCCAGGCTTGGCAATATTCTTGTAAACCTCCACCATACCCTCAGCTCCTATCATGGTGCAGGTGAGGTGGACATCCTTGTAGTCCCTCATACAGACAATGATGTAGTCAGGCATGTACCAAGGTTTGCAGTAAGGGTACTGCCTCTCAGGCTTGCCGCTGTGCTCTAGCAAAACTCTGTGCAAGCTGAAAGAACAGAACCTCATCTCCCATTTGGGAACCTTGCAGCCTTCTGGACTCAATGTCAGGTTCAACAACTTTAGGGCTTGAGCCTCTCCCATGTCCTTACCCAAACCCCCACACACCTGATCTTATAATTACATGGTCTGCTCTTACACATAAGCCATTGTGAGCCACTAACAGTCCCCATTAATAGCTATTCACCCTCCTAACCAGATTGTTATCAGCTCCTTTGTCCATCCAACTGTTTTGTCTCTCTCTTTGGGCTCTATCGCCACCTAACATTTACTCCTTACCCCTCCCCCCCACCCCATCCTCTGTATATAAGCCAACATTTTCCTAGCTACCATATCAGCTCTGAGGGAGGGTCACTAGACTCAAAACATTAAATTTGATTTCTCGCCATAGTTACTGCCAAACCTGTTGAGCTTTTCTAGCAATTTCTGCTTTTGTATCATATTTACAGAATCCGCAGTTCTTTTGATTTTTATTGCCTTGAGGTCTTGTATAAGTCTGTAACAAAATAAGGTGTTTGTTATAACCAGGTTACACATTATGTCAGGAGAAGTAGTTTGCTGGTGTTTACTTTCCTTGCGCGTTCCCAGCCAATTATGCTTTTCCGGAGATTAGTGTTCCTCCCAGCTCTGGAATTGAAATTCACCAAGGAGAATCAGCTTGTTTCCTTTGGGACATAGGACAGCAATTGACCAAGAATGGCGTAGAATTCCTCTTTGGTCTTATCTGTCCCTTCTAGGGTTGGACTGTGTGCATTGATGACAGTATCGTATGGAGCTTGGATATGCAGAAGGGTTTATTCCACAGGGAGTCTCGCTGAGATGCCCAACTGGTTTGTTTTCAATGGTGAAACTAAACCCACAGATTTGGTTTTCTTCCTCAGAATTCACTGTTTCAGAAGAAGGAGCCTCCCCCATGTTGTTCTTTAAGCTGAACGTCACCATGTCAATCTCCTGCTACTGCAGTTAAATAGTGAAACTCTCAGCTCCTTTTAGATCGTGTTCCATATTCAGCTATCCTTCATTGTCAGGTCTTCTCTTCAATGGAAGGTAGTGTGAAAGAGATAAAACTAATCAATGTATGGTCCAGAGGGAGTTGTACCTTCTTGGTGAGCACCCACTATTTTTCATCTTGATATGCAGCCCATTGACAGCCTATGCTTCTCCAGTATGAACTTTGACATAATCCCACTCTTCCTGTGTCAACTGTTAAAGATACATTCTGAGGACGACAATGCTCAGCAGGTCTGGGAACATCTGCAGAGAGAAGAACAGAGTTAGCCTGTTGGCTTGTGATTTTATGTCAGCACTGGGAGTTTGGGAGAATGGTGGTTCATGTGGGCAGAGTGTAAGAACATAAAATGTTTAAATTTCAGATGAATAACAATGTCAAAGAGAATAGGTGGAACCAATGTATAACTCAATCATATTAAGTGAAGGGGAGGACCTAGGTTTGTGCCTTGAGTTTTGTTAGGTTAGTACAGTAAATTCATCCTTGATTTCGCAGTGTGAAGCTGGAGGGACACAGCAGGCCAGGCAGCATAGAGGAGCGGGAAAGTTGACGTTTTGAGTCCCGATCCGAAATGTCAACTTTCCTGCTCCTCTGACGCTGCCTGGCCTGCTGTGTTCCTCTAGCACCAAACTGTGTTATCTCTGACTCCAGCATCAGCAGTTCTTGTTATCTCATCCTTGATTTCAAATCTTTCCATTTCCTCCCTGAAAGCCTCCAAGGTCTCTGGACTCCTTCGGTTTCCTCCACAACTACATTACAGGCCGTGGCTTCATTTAGCTAGATCCTGAATTTAGGAATTCCCTTCCTAAATCTCTATGTCTTTTCAAGCCTCCCTTTTATACCTACCTCTTTAAACAAACACCTGTCTTATTGTGTGGCTTCAGTGTCAAAATGGAAATGGAAAGGAACGTTGTAGACCATTTGGATTTGAAGCAAAATGAAGCAGATTAATCTGAATCATTCAGGTGATTATTCAGTGCTGAACCAAAACCAGGTGTTTGGCTTCCATTTCATGTCGGCCTCCATTCTTAATAAGGTCATCAATATGCTTAAACATATATCCCCATCATCTCAGAATGTTAAACCAATACCAAGCACCTATGCAAATTCACAACATTCACACTGAGCCTGAGTCTGGTTGCAACTAATAATTAATGGTAATGGATTTTGCCCACAGTCCTTCAGGTTGTGCACCTCACAAGTTTCAACAGTGTCAAAAACATTGAGAGGCATGCATTTGAAGCTGTAGTGATTCTTTTTTGGCAATTTCCTAAATCCATCCGTCATCTTTGTATAAATGTTTAAATTTATCATGCAGCACTTCTCATACACCCTGCAGTTTCCACTTCAGATTCGTTTCCAATTGAAACACTTTGCAGGAACTGTTGCATTTTCTCCAACAAGAACAAGCTCATTAAGAGATTGAATTTCCTCTAAGTGTTATTTTTAACAGATTGACTAATGTGTTCTGATGATATTTCAGCTTATATTGTATCGTAATGTGATGATAATGTAATGCTGGTCGTTACACGTCTGCGCTGCTTGAAACTGGCTCATCAGAAAACATCTAATGATAGCCAATTCAGGATAACTAAGACCAGCATGGAGTTGACTGGCTAAATGGCCTCCTTCTGTGCAACAATGAGTCTAACTATGGCCTACCTGGTGGATCTTGTAGTATTCTTGCATCAAAAGCTTAGGATGCTTCCGGCACTGCAGGGTTTAAGTTCCAAGATGGCGGTGTCAGCAAGGTAGGCAACATTCGGGCTCTTGAGCCAGTTTACTGCAGATCAGCCACTTCCTTCCTCCTTCTTTACCTTTTTCTTTCTTTATCTTTTTCTTCTTTTCTTCATCTTCTGCCTGTTGGAGAATGTGACATCTTGGGTTGGTGGGGGGGTGGGGGGAGGGGGTGCGGAGGTCGCGGGTGTTGGTGTTGGAGCAGGATACTTAGTGAGCCGTTGGTGGTGGCCTGGCCTGGCAGCAGACTCAGGGACTCCTGGCTACAGTAGGCCCACAGCAGAGACTCCTGGCACTGGCTTGGCAGCAGCGGAGCCTGAAGAGCCAGTTGCAGTCACGATAGGCCCGGAGCAGGGACTCCAGGTCATTGGCAAGGCAGCAGCAAAAGTGTAGCTGGGACTCCTGGTTACAGGACGAATGTGGGTTCATCATGGGACCTGGCCTCAGCAGGGTTGTTGGTGAGGCGTGCCCAGCAGTGAAGAGATGGCACCTGAAGAGCGGTGACTCCTACATTGGTGAGTCCAGCCCAGATGGCAGTGAGACAGTGAAGGAATGGTAGTGATGCTTGTGAGCCGGGTCAGGACTCATGGCACAGGCAGCGGAACAAAGATAGACTCCCTTTCAGTGATATCTTTTTATTCTTTTCATTCTTAAACTATTCAAAATGGTGCCAAATTATGGCGACAATTGAAGCTTTTCACCGTCATTCACTGTATAATATAAGTGACAATAAATCATTCAATTCCATTTAATTCAGTAGAGGAGGCTGGATAGGTTGGGACTCTTTCACTGGAAAGTAAGAGTTTGAGATGTGACCATACGGAGTTTATGAAATTATGAGGGGTATAGATAAGGTGAATAGCAAAGGTCTTTTCCCTAAGGTGGTGTACAAGAGAAAGGAGCATATTGTTAAAGTGGGAGGAATAAGATTGAAAAGGGACCTGGGCGGCAACTTTTTCACCCAGATGATGGTTCGCATTTGGAATGAACTACCAGAGGAAGCAATAGATGCAGGGAAAGTTACAATATTTAAAAGACATTTGGACAGGTACATGAATCAGAAATGTTTAGAGGGATAAGGGCCAAATGCAGGCAGGTGGGTCCAGTTTAATTTGGGAGACTTGACTGGCATAGACAAATTGGACCGAAGGGTCTGTTTCAGGCTGCATAACTCTATATCTACGTGCCATCTTTAACATCATAAGATCTTCCAAGACAGAAGGGATGGGTTTGACAGTAAGGGAATGGAGTTTGTGTTTAATGGAGTGGGCTACCAGTGTGTTCCACTTTCCATCTGCACACCCAAGACTGCTGCCAAAACCCCTCTTAACTCAGTCTGTCTGCTAAGTGCCTCTTCCTTTCCCAAATGCCTGCCTCTTCTAAGTAGCAGTGTGAGGGCCCCTCCACTACCTCAAAATTAAAAACATTTACGAGCAAACAACCCGGGATGTGCAGCAAGTTGGTTGCAGGTCATTGTCCCGAATTAACTGAGATGCTGGGCCCATTATCAAATGTGCCTTAGGCCTACATATACCAACACAGAGTTCACTCCCTATAGCCCTTTCATCAAATATATTTGCCCTGCACAAAGCACCCACTTGATTCAAGAACATGCTGTGTTTAGTAAATGTTATTTTTATTTTATTTGTGTCAAAAATAACTATATTTCCTGTTCTGATCAATTCCACAGAGCTGGAATGTTTCTCCCTGCACAGCTACTGCCTGACCTACTGAGTACTGTCAGCATATTTTGTTTTTTTTAGATTTCCACCATCCACAACATTTTGTGAATTTACTTGTTGCTTGGAGGAAATTGTCTCTACATTGTCACAGCTTTCCTACTTTAAAACTTCACATAAATTACTGAGACTGCATGGAAATATGGAGGTGCGTCTAATTGTGGGAAGCAGAATCTAGTGGTAGAACCAGTCCACAGTCCTCAGCTCCCCAAAGATTGTAGGTGTTGTAGTTTATTGAGGATGAGTCAATTCACCATTTTTGATCTAACAAGTAGAGATGTCAGGAATTGGGCAAAGGAAACCATAATGCATTGCTGCAAATTGATTTGATCGCTTGTATTAATGCTGTTCTTCAAAGTCTCACAACTCCAACTTACCCTGTGTGTCTATGTGCCATTTATCACAATGCATACTATGAATTGCTATATTGTTCCAGATATTAAACCCTCCAGAACTGTACACACCTCCTCCCACAAATGTTCCAATTATGTAATTACTACATACATGCATTTATATTTATTTACATTTCTAAAACATTCTAACCCCGAAACCCACCCTGCCTACACACACACACACACACACACACAGAGCAAACCTCGGACTGTATACACTCAGATGGTTTGGAAGTTTGACAACATTCCCCTGCAGTAGTTCCATCTGACTTTGAAAAATGGTCTCGTTCATATTGTTTGCTTTTTGACTTGAACAGTCTTTCTGAAGATCTGAAGTTTCCTTCTGCTCTCAGATTTCAGAATCAGCATCTAGTTCCTCCAAATATATAACTGATGGATGCCTCTGATGTATTGAAACAAGACATCTTCAATTTTGTCTGATAGTACCTTCTGCTATAAATAATGTATGAGACCTTTTTTGAATTTTCTTTGCTCTGGAAAATCTCGAAGCGAATGTAAGAAGTATGATCAATCAGTTTGCAGATGACATGAAAATTAATCGGTCGTAAATATCAACGATGAAAGCCCAAGACTCTAGGAGGCTGTAGATGGAGTAGCTGGATGGGCTGAACAAGGACAAATGAAATTCAATCCTAAAGAGTGTGACTAACAAAGCAAGAGAGTACACATTGAATGGTAGGGCTCTAGGAAGGATAGAGGGACTTTGGTGCATATGTCCTTAGATTCTTGCAGGGCAGGTGGATAAGATGGTTATGAAGGCACAGGGTATACTTTCTTTATGAGTCAAGACGTTAAGTGCAAGACCAAAGAGGTTATGATGGAGTCGTACATAACATTAGTTAGGCCACAGCTGGTGTAATGTGTGCAATTCTGATCGTTACACGATAAGAAAGATATGAGTGGACTAGACAAGATGCATCCTGCACAGGTGCAGGGTGTTATCTGGGCTGAGTCGACTCAGCTGTGAAGAGAAATTAGATAAGCTGAGGTTGTCTTCCTTATAGCAGAGAAAGCTGAGTGGGGGTCTGTTTGAACTGTACCAGGTTCAGACGGACATTGACAGGGTAGATAGGGAGAAGCTTTTCCCCTTTGTAGGGGGCTCATTAACCAGGGAACACAGTATAAAATTAAATAGCTGGAGATTTAAGCAATAAAAATCACCCAAAGAGTTACGTATATCTCAAACTGACTCCTTAAAGGACAAGAACCCTCAAGTCATCTAAGAACTATTTTGATGAGCTTTTGAAGAGCCATAACATACAAGGCCATGACCATGTGCTAGAAAATGGGAGTGGAACAGTTGGACTTTTGATGAACAGCACAGACACAAGAGGACATCTTTCTGTACTGTAAAAACTTGATGACTACATCCTGCCATTTTTATTTTGATCGTGTATACATTCCTGTTAACATTCCCACAAATCTGGTAAATCCTTAGTACAATAGCTCTTTCCTTGGTTCGTTGCTTCCAGTAAGATGTCTCTGTTTCTTGGCCTCTTTTGGTAATCTTTGAGTTGTAATCTTGGAAATAATTTCTGAGGTAGAGAAGGGAATTGGGCTTTGAGTTTTCTTCTCAACAATGGTCCTGAAGGAGCTGGGTCACATTGGACTGGAGTGAATACCTTTTGAGGAGGAAATACTTCACCCAAAGGGTTGTGAAGCTGTAGAATTCCCTGTGCAGTAATGCAGTTGAGGCTACCTAGTTGAAAGTTTATCAGGCAAAGATAGATCGATTTTTGAACAGTAAAGGAATTAAGAGTTATGGTGAGCAGGTAGGTAAGTAGAGCTGAATCCATGAAAAGATCAGCAATGATCTTATCGAATGGCAGAGCTGGTTTGAGGGATCAGTTGCGCTACTCCTGCTCCTGTTTCTTATGTTCTTATGTACCTGTAGGTCAATTGTGCAGTTGGAAAATCTTTATTCTTTCTTAAAAGTGACTCAATCATTCCTCATTCAGCTTCACCATTGGATTCAAACCTGTAATATGTTCAAACCCACTTCTTTCTCTAAATTAGTTGAAGTATTATTTTGCAAATTGTGGTCTGTTTCAAAAATAATTTTAGTTTGAACTCAAGAAAAGGCAAAATATTGTGGATGCTGAAGATCTGAAATAAAAACAGAAAGTGCTGGAAAGACTCAACAGGTCTAACAGCATCTGTGGAGAGACAGAAAACATGTTTCAAGTCCAATGACCTGAAGGCATTGAAATCAAACATTAACTTGTTTTCTCTCTCCACAGATGCTGCCAGACCTGCTGAGTTTCTCCAGCATTTTCTGTTTTATTCTGTCTTGAAATCCACATGTTGCAAAAATCTCTTTCAGCACTCTTATAACTGTTTTCAAGTATACAAAACTATGTGCCTTTTTATCTTTGATCAATCTTGAAACATTGCCTTGTGACTGAGGACAAATAGATTGACAAACAGTCTTTCTCAAAACTCATTTGAAAACTTAATCAATGTTGATGATTCTCTAAGTTTTGGTTGGTGTATTGCCTACATTTCACAATGACGAATAATTTCTTCAACATTCTTTAAAATTCTGGGCCACCACGCTGATAATTAAAGTCATTCCTCGGTATTTGGAGATGCCCAAGTGATCTTGATGTGGCTTCATGAACAGAACTTCTCTGAGTTAATTTGAAATAACTCATTCACTGTCACAGCTGAAAGCTTACCAAAAATAGTGAAGTATTTTCTGTGTTAAAAGTAATTTTTCATGACTATACCACCAACCCATTGATTTGGCCAGTCCTCTGTGTAATATTGATGAATTTTGATACATTCTTGGCCCAGCATCTCTTTTGACGTATTTGTTTGAGCTGGTCAACATTTCTTAGTGGATTGAATGTACAAATCAACTTAGGAACATAGGAACAGGTGTAGGCCATTCAGCCCCTCAAGCCTGTTCTGCCATTCAATGATTTGTGGCCTAACTCCATATACCTGCCTTTGGTACATATCTTTTAATACCTTCCCTTAACAAAAAAAAAACCATCCCAGATTTTAAATTAACAACTGACCCTTTGTGTGTGAAAGTAGATCAGATAAGATAAAGAAGCAGAATTAGGCCAATTCAGCCCATCATGTTTACTCCAACATTTCATTGGAGCTGATGCATTTCCCAACCCCATTTTCATGCCTCTCTCTCCATAACCCTTAATCCCCTTACTATCAAGAATCTACTTATCTGCCTTAAATACACTCAATGACTTGACTTCCACAACCCTCTGTGGCAATGAGTTCTGCAGATTCACTGCCCTTTGGCTGAAGAAATTCTTCGTCATTTCATTTCTGTGCCCGCAGATCCTCGTCTTTCCTACAGGTGGAAAAAGCTTCTCCACATCCACTTTACCCAGGCCTCTTAGTATTCTGGGTCCAAATCCCGCCATGGAAGATGGTGGAATTTAAAATGTAATGATAACCATAAAGCTGTTGTTGATTATCGGAAAAATCTAATGCCCTTTAGGGAACGAAACCGGCACCCTTGCACTGGTCTGACTTACATGTGACTCAAGACCCATTGCAATGTAGTTAACTCTTAACAATTAGGGATGGACGAGAAATGCTGGCCCAGTGACACCTTCATTCCGTGGATGAATAAAAAATAAATAGTTGGAAGATATTTCCGCTAGTAGGAGAGACTCGGACTCTTGGGCTCAGCACCAGAGTGAAGGGATGATCCTTTAGAACTGAGATGAAGAGGAATTTCTTCAGCCAGAGGGTAGTGAATCCATGGAACTCATTGTTGCAGAGGGCTGTGGAGGCCAAGACATTGAGTGTATTTAAGACAGAGATAGATAGGTTCTCGATTAAGGAGGAAATCAAGGGTTATGGTGAGGAGGAGAATGGGCTTGCGAAACATATCAGCCATATCGTCAACAGGCCAAATGGCTTAATTTTGCATCTATATCTTATGGTCTTAATTGGAGAGTCCTATGAAAACATGATTGGCCTCCTTCTCATTATTCTTTGGTTCTATTAAATTTCTTCTAATTATTCGACAACTTTATTGCCCTTTGATTGCGGGAGGACTTGAAATCTTCCTTCCTTATCCTTAACTTACGAAAACTTAACTTCATCTTTTGGCATAAGAGCTTGTCATCTCCTTCCATTACCATCAGCTGAATGCATTTGCTAACTCTTGCTGATATTAATAAATGGAATACATCATTTGCAATTATAGCACTTACTATACTTTAAGTGGTATTACATTATTAATAACACATAAATTGCCAGTTTGTTACAATTTTAATCACAATTTTAATTACAGGAACATGAACGTTATTATAAATGAAGGGATTTTCACAGCACCCATTGCACAAATCAATGCCTGCATTACAGCCCCATGCTGTGGAGACAAAGAGGTCGGATTTCCTCTTCCTCTCTCTAGCTTTCAATTAAGCTGCCCATAAATCAGGGCAGACAACTGCTTGATAAACAGGCCTTTTAAACAAGAACTTCCTGTCAGTTATAACACTGGACAAACACTCAAGAGTTTTTATGATTCCTGTGATTTTCATTGCTCCATCAGACACAATCCTATGCTCGAGAGCTGCCTCCCTAAACATTCCATCTCTCCAACTTCACTCTCCTCCTTTAAGAGACTCCTTAAGAGTAGAGAACACACCTAAACAGGAATATACACATACCACAACAAACACAGAGAACACTCAAGAAACTCAACGGATCTGGCAGCATTTGTGGATAAAGAAACAGAGTTAACATTTCAAGTTCTATATGGTTTTTATTTTCTTTTTCTCTTTATTCAGGCCTTTCAGCCTGCCTAGCCATTCCCAAAGGTCATGGCCAATCTTCCACCACAACTCCATTCCCAACCAATCTCCATATCCCTTGATTTCAGTCTCATTGGTTAGCACTGGTACCTCACAGCGCCAGGGACCCGGGTTCGATTCCAGCCTTGGGTGACTATCTGTGTGGAGTTGGCACATTCTCCCCATGTCTGCATGGGTTTCCTCTGGGTGCTCCGGTTTCCTCCCACAGTGCAAATATGTGCAAGTTAGGTGGATTAGCCGTAGGAAATGCAGAATGATAGGGTAGGGGGAGTGCATCTGGGTGGAATGCTGTTCAGAGAGTCACTGTGGACTTGTTGGGCCGAATGGCCTGTTTCCACATCACCTCCCCTAATTGCATGTCTTTCAAGAAAATAGTCACATCTGAAAGTCAAAAGAAGGCAGTCCTCAGTGAGGTTGAAGGGAGACTACAGTCAGTCATGGAGTATTGCCGTAGTTAGTCAAGGGAATAACATGGAAATGCATGATAGAGAAGTTAGTGATGATTCATGAGCAGGGGTGATGGTGAGGTGTCCTTTTTGAGTGAGTAGGAAGTGCAGAGGGCAGGAAAGGCAGGAAAGTTTGGGGGGGTAATGTAGGTAAGAGCAGTCAAGTGGACATGGTACATGTAATAATGAGAATTGGTTCCATGAGCCTTATTGAAAGGTGTGTACTGTGGCCGGGGTCCAGTGAATCCTGGTCCTGTGTAATGTGAGGCAGTAGAGGGAAGATGGTCGCACTTAACATTGCAGAGCCCAGAAGATCATTGGTCTCCTTCCTGCACCATTGGTTATCCCACTTCACTTGGGATATGGCACAGACCCAGGTTTATCTTGGGTCCAGGCTGGTTTGGCTGATTGGCTTAGAGTTCTGTGTTGCTCAGCTGGGCAAAACACCACCCTGCTCCGCAACCTGCTTCACAAAGACTTCCAGGGTCCTGTCCACACAGTAGGGAGTGAGACTGCCTTTCCTCAGGACAATAACTTTGCTGACAATGCCAAGCACCGCAATTTGAGGGATCATTTCTGGTTTGTTATGTCTGAATTGGTGCGAATCTCAGCTTTTAATATGACGGCTGAGGTGTATACTCTGAACAGTCCCAGCAGCAACGAGAGCTCTGTCTCTCCGGCCACATGATGCCCCCAAGGAATAAAGGTCCCCAAGAGCCCGTTTGCAATAATTGTTGAGGTAAGGAGGGAAAGATTGTGTGAGAAAAGTCACTTCCATCTAGGGTGGAGGATGCACCATGAACCTCCCTTAATGGAACACTTTAACTGGAAATCGAGAAGGTCTGCCCAAAAGTGTGTTTGACATAAGGTGCCATTGCACAACAATTTCCACCAGAAACATGGCTGATGTGTTCACCTTCCTTGTATAAGTGCCTTGTTGTTAATGACAGCGTCCTGATCAGCGTCTGGGTTAAATTTGCATAATCAAATTAAGAGCCTGCATCCCCTGGTTGATGAAGCTCAGTTTTGTGTCAAGGAGCTCTTTCTGTAAGCCTGTGTCAAATAATATATTTAATAATCAGAAGTGAACCGATTCAACGATTCTTACAGTGCATTACATATCCAAAAATGAAACAATGTTAATGCAACAATAATTTTTAACTTCACTACATGTAACATTAATGTAAAATTATAGTATATTGTATAGCATATGTTAACATCAATGGGAAATTATAATGTATTATACAGTGTACAGCAAATAGCGTAAAATGTTTCTAATCCGTAGTCATTATCTATTTGCATTTTTCAACAATGTAGGCCCAGGAACTAAGCACTGTGCCATTGTGAAGAGTTGAAATTTCCTGAGCTTTTTTTCCAATCCTGTTTGGAGGTTCCACAGCCACAAGGTGCAATTATCTACATATGAAGGTATAAACCAGTGTAGGAGTAGACGAGCCACCTCTTTGAACTTTCTCCACCGTTCAATAAGATCATGGCTAATTGATTTTAATCTTTCGGTCTACCCCTGATAACTTTGTACCCACTTTCTGGAATAAGAAATCATTGATCTCTGGGTTAAAAATATTCAGACACTGAAATCTAACCACCCTTCACGAACAGTGTACCAAAGATTCATGACCCTCTGAGAGAAAAGGGCCACCTAATCTCTGGTTTAAATGGGCAAACTCTGATTTTTAAATGATGACTCCTAGTTCTCGATTCTCTAACAAGAGGAAATATCCCCAGCACAGCCTTGTTGTCAAGACCCCTCAGGATTTGATATGTTTCAATTAATTCTACTCTGTATGGTTCTGGTCACTGTGAGGATTCTTGTGAGTGACAGCTATCTTGGTCACAACGCCAGATTTCTCCTCACTTCAGTGGTTAACACTGCTGCCTCACAGCGTCAGGGACCTGAGTTCGATTCCAGCCTCAGGTGACTGTCTGTGTGGAGTTTGCACATTGTCCCCGTGTCTGCATGGGTTTCCTCCGGGTGCTCTGGTTTCCTCCCACAGTCCAAAAATGTGCAGGGTAGGTGGATTGGCCATGCTAAATTGCTCATAGTGCCCAGGGATGTTTAGGTTAGGTGGGTTAGACATGGGAAATGCAGGGGTAGGGGAATGGATCTGGGTGGGATGCTCTTCAGAGGGACGGTGTGGACTTGTTGAGCCAAATGGCTGTTTCCACACTGTAGGGATTCTATGATTCTTATGCTATTGTGTGTTTTTATCAGGATCTTCTCATCCTGGTTATCACAGAAATGCACAGGGCAGCGTGCTCCTGCAACTCTGTCAGAGTAAAATCATGGAAGACTGGACATGTCACCTTTCCATGGCAAGGTCAGTTTAAATGTTCAATATTTTAGTGAAAGTTTGTGAATGGCACTGGGTGACTGAGGGAATGGATCAAGGGAATAGTCAGGCAGGAGGGTGGTCAGCTGGTATCATGGAAGCTGGGCCAGGTCTGCATTGGTCATTGGGCATAGTCTGGTGTTTGGGAGTTGTGGTGTGGGGTGGCAGGCAGAACTGATTAGTTTGGCAGGTCAGATTGGGAGGGAATGTAGCTGGTTGGTCACTGAGTGATAGTCAAGTCAGGGTGTCGTCAGGTGGTTGTGGCTTTAGAAAGGTGGTAGGGCAGGGGTGTTTACACAAGTGGTTGTGAGACAGATGGTCCAGTGTTAAGAAGTTTACATTTCCCTGGGGAGGACTTCCACAAGGTCCAAAAGTGTATCTCGGTTGTAACTCCAGTCTCCACTGAGACCTGCAGAACGGGAGATTTGATCCTCTGTGTCATTTCAATGGGCACTGATACAGAGATAAATAATGCAGCTCAAGCTATGTTCAGATGCCATGCACCGGAATCAAGTTAATCAAAATGGTACAAAATGCGAAACCAGTTTTCCAAGATCTATCAACAGGGGACAGATTTTGTGCTTTTTATGACGAGAACATAAGGCAGGCATAAAAAAGACGTAGATTGGAATCTCCCACAGGGGCACACCAGAAGCTTTATACATCCAACAGTACTTTTCTGATTATTTTTTCACTGATTTTTCTTTTATGCTTTTCTCTTTTTCAATTCTCATTTCTTTCTCTCTCCTGCTTTCTGGCTGTTGAACATAGAACATAAAGGAACAGCCCCTTCGGCCCATCATGTCAGTGCTGACTATGATGCCATTCTAAAATAATCCCATCTGCCTGCACATAATTCATTTCTCTCCATTCCCTGTTCGCTCATGTTATGTTTAAATGCCTCTTAAACGTTGCTATCATACCTGCTTCTACCATCACTCGAGGCATCTATCACCGTCTCTTTGTAAAAAAATTGTCTCCTTTAAACTTTTACCCTGTCACTTTAGTATTTGATATTTCCACCCACGGAAAAAATCTCTGACTATCCACAAAATGTATGCTTTTCTTAATTGTATATACTTCTATCAGGTTACACCGCAGCCTCCAACACTTTAGTAAAAACAATCCAAGCTTTTCCAACACCTCCCTTTATGGCTAATGCACTGTAATCCAGGAAATATCCTGGTAAAACTCGTTTGCACCCTCTCCAAAGCCTCTACGTCCTTTCTATAGTGTGACAAACAGAACTGCATGCTGTATTCCAAATGTAGCCGATCAAAAGGTTTACACAGCTACAGCGTGACTACTGAACTACTCGGTGCCCTGACTGACGAAGGCAAGCATGCCGTACACCTTCTTTACTATTTATCCACAAGTATTGTGTGACAGTACTGAGTCTCGCAACCCAAGATCCCTCTGTATACCAATGCTCCTTAGGATTCTGTCATTTACTTTCCTCTTACATTTGACATCCCAAAGGGCATCAGCTCACACTTGTCCAGATTAAACTTCATCTGCTATTTCTCCAACCAACTTTCCAACTGATCGATTGGATTTGTTAATCTTTTTCTTGAGTTCTTTTCTTGGTAAGAAATAGACAACAAATTATTTTGCAGTGTCTTAAGAACATGGTGTATCATCTCCCTTGAAATGCTTTTTATCAAAATCTTTAGGCAACCAAAACTAAATTTGATAATATTAATGTACATTCTGCTCATTTTTATCTTTTTCTTAACTGAATGGGCCTCCCTGCACTACTGATTTGGTCTATTTGCTTTCTTTTATTCACTTTGGTTACAAAAATAGGAAGATAGATTATTCTCTGAATGTTTCTAAATTGGGAGAGGGGAATGTCCAGTAAGACCTGGGTGTCCTTGTTGACTAGTCACTGAAGGGAAGCAGGTAGTTGCAGCAGCTGGTGAAGAAGGTAAATAGTATGTTAGCGTTCATAACAAAAGGATTTGAGTACATGAACGGGGATGTCTTGCTGTAATTATACCAGGCCTTGGCAGGCCCACATCTGGAATATTGTGTGCAGTTTTGTTCTCCTTATTTGTGGAAAGATGTCCTATAGAAGGAGTGCAGTGAAGGTTCACCAGACTGATCTTTGGAACAGCAGAACTGATGTATGGGGAGATATCAATCAGTTCGGATTGGATACACTGAAGTTTAGATGCAAGGATGCTCACAAGGATGTCCAGGACAGGGGATCACAGTTGAAAGACAGGGCAGGTTTTTTTATGACTGAGGTGAGGGGAAATTTCTTGACCCTGAGAGTGCTTGTGCAATTCACTACCACAAAAAGCAGCTGAGGCCTAAATTTGTCACAGAGATAGTAGGAGCTGCCGATGCTGGAGAACCTGAGACAACAAGGTGTAGAGCTGGATGAACACAGCAGGCCAAGCAGCATCAGAGGGGCAGAAAAGCTGACGTTTCTGGTCTATCAGAAGGGTCAAGACCCGAAACATCAGCTTTCCTGCTCCTCTGATGCTGCTTGGCCTGCTGAGGCCTAAATATTGTATGATTTCAAGAAGAAGTTACATATTGCATTGGGTATAAAAGAAACAAAGGATATGGGAGAAAAGCGGGAATACACTATTGAGTTGAATGATCAGCTATGATCATAACGAGTGGCAGAGCTGAGGAGCCTACTCCTGCTCATATTTCCTATGTTTCCATGTTAATAAAACCTTTGCTAATATTGAAATGCTACATAATTAGCAGCAAACCTACATGAGGCAACATGGATAGGCTTTGGGAACTGAAAATATGAGTTACTCACTGCAGGAATCCTGGTCTCTTGTAGTCTTGGTATTTATATGGCTGATCCAGTTCAGCAGATATGTTGCAGTAAGGCTACAAAGTAATTTTTTTTTGCATGGTATTATAATCTAGCAATTCTTCCTTTCCTCGTCCACTGATCTGTGGGGATAAATAACAAGGAGGAAAAAGTAGCAGAGCTAACGGGAGATATAAAGGCATTTCTTGTCAATAACAATGACGTTAATGGTGCTCATCATAATAAATGCACCAGTGCTATTGCAACCTCATTGACAGCAGGTGCACAATGAAACACTGAAATCCAAAAGTTACCCTCTGAGAGTTACGTTAATGAGCAACACCACCTTGCCATCTAACTCTCTCTTGTAGTACCTTGTGAGTTGGGAAGACACTGTACTCATATTAGTACATACGAAACCGCCCACAGAGACTTAGAGCTGACCTCTTTTGTTCAAAGAAACGTGTTTTGGAGACATTTAAAGCATGTGCCCATTTCGTAATGTTGGAATATTCCTGTGCGCTTGCTTTAAGTGCCGTTCGGTGCCAGTGAAGCAGGGTGGTAGTGGCATCGCTGTGATGTCACTGGACTCGGCATTAGGCTAAGATTAGCTCAAGTGAATGCTCTTAGGTCATGCAATCAAATCTCCCCACTGCAGCTGGTAGGATTTAAATTTTGTGAAGCTAATCTCAGTAATGCCTGCTATCGGTTGTTATAAAAACCCACATGATTCACTAATGCCCTATAGGGAAGGAAATCTGTCATACTTACTCAAATTGACTTAACTTCAAAACCACAGCACTGTGATTGGCTCTTATCTAACCTATCTGAAATAGCCTCAGCTCAGGGGCAATTACAGCAATAAGTACTGGCCTTGTCAGTGATGTCCATATTCCATTGTTACGGACCACACCAGACCCCCTCAACACATATGAAGAAGATAGTCTAGGCCCTAACGTTTTCTTATTTAAAGGTAAGGGTAAGTGCTGCATCCCAGATACAGTTCAATGGATCATACTACCAGATTTGAAGCAAAACATACTTTATTTACACACTTTAGTTAAAATCCAACAAAAGAAAGAACAAAGAATGGAATTGGCTTAACTTCAACTGTGTTGGAACACGTAACAGAATAATAGATTACTTAGCCACCAAACAGTAACTGTTCCAATATGAAAACGTATCATAAACACACCCTTGGCAAAAGGCAAATTCAGAAAATAGATTGTCTCAAATGCAACTCTAGCAGCTCAGGAGGGAAAAAAATCAAGAGAACGCTGACAGAGTGTAGCAGAGAGAGATAAGACCATAAGACCGTAAGACATAGGAGTGGAAGTAAGGCCATTCGGCCCATCGAGACCACTCCACCATTTAATCATGGCTGATGGGCATTTCAACTCCACTTACCCGCACTCTCCCCGTAGCCCTTGATTCCTTGCGAGATCAAGAATTTATCAATCTCTGCCTTGAAGACATTCAACGTCCCGGCTTCCACTGCGCTCCATGGCAATGAATTCCACAGGCCCACCACTCTCTGGCTGAAGAAATGTCTCCTCATTTCCGTTCTAAATTGACCCCCTCTAATTCTAAGGATGTGCCCACGGGTCCTAGTATCCCCACCTAACGGAAACAACTTCCCAGCGTCCACCCTTTCTAAGCCATGCATTATCTTGTAAGTTTCTATTAGATCTCCCCTCAACCTTCTAAACTCTAATGAATACAATCCCAGGATCCTCAGCTGATCATCGTATGTTATGGATGTAACGCAGCAACAGACCTAGCAACAACTGGTACTACCAAAAAACTAAGAAGCTGAAAATCCTGGTTCTGTGGGAGCTTGACTACACCCATTCAGGCTGCTTCTATTGTTCCAGTTCAAAACTAAACAGTGCCTTACAAGCTGTTTACTTTATGAGTTTTCAATAGACATCTCGGTACCCCGTCTTGAAGCCTTTCTTTTAAAAAGCAGGACAAAATAACCTGTTGGAGCCAAAACATCATCACACTATGAGAGAATAAAGAAGAAAAGTCTTCCCTCACTTCAAAAACAAACTATTTCAAGTGTGGAGTCTTGTTGCTTCAGGTTTTCATCATGGGCTGGATTTATTTTTAAATCTTGATTTCTTTTGATATTTCTTTTCTTTCTCACCCTTTCCCTAAATTTAATCTTTCTTCCCCTCGCTCTTTTTCCTTCTGTTTTTCATTTTGGAATGAAATTTGCTGATTCTACTTTTCTCTCTTTCTCAGAATTTGGATCTTTCATTATCTTCAGTCTGTCTGGTTCAGGATTTTGACAATTACTCTGTTTCCTCGGGTTCCATGGACTTGGGCTTGGCACAGATTTATCAGCTTCCACCTAAGAGTAACATAAAGTGTTAAGGATGGTCAAGATTAAACGGTCAAGGGTTAATCTATTGAATGACAGATGTAATTGGATTCATTCCATCAGTTAAGGTGGGTGTGCTGTCTCCCAGTCAGAATCTGTCTGCTTCAGATTGATTAATATGACCTTAAATGAATGATTTCCAGTATTTTATCCATTAAAGTGACACATGAGTGTAATTTCCTGCTCTCCTTCATTAAATAGTTTGCATGGCACTGAGCGAACACAGTCACCATGGTAAGTGCAGCTGGTGTGTCACTGCTAGCACTTAATTCCATATTTATCACTTCTAAGAACTTACTGCTGTTACACTTAATACTTTGCAATTAAACAGCTTCTCATGCAGAGTAATTTACAATGTGGAACCATGGAATATCTTTCCTTTTATGAAATGCTAATATTGAATATTCACCAGTCTTGGGCAGAATCTTCCCAGGAACTGAACAACATTAGTGAGGAAGTTTGGGAAATCGCATGAGGTGATCAGCAAGAACCTTCTCAATGTAGAGATCAAAATGTCCTATTTTACAGCAGTGAGATGAGATTCCCACTAGTAAGTAGCGAGAAGCCCGTATGCAGGCATTAACATCTCATAATTACATAATATCATTTAAGTGACATGCAAGCTCCCATTCTCCCAACTGCTGGATAGAAACTAGATGGTGACATGAAAATCAGAGTGGGTGATGACTGATGACTCCAGCTTGCTGCTTGACCCTCTGGCCACATATTCTGACCACAACGCACCATCATCTCAGGGCACTTACCATGGACAGTGACCACACCATCTATTCATGGATTTTGTTATTGGACACGTACATGTCACACCTCGTCTCACCTCATAGCACTTCTTTGACCCACTCACGACACAGTTCTGCATTTCAATGCCCCAATTTGGAGTACAGTGGTGCCTTCCATTACAATGCTGCAGCTGAGACACTTTGGCAC
Organism: Ginglymostoma cirratum; assembly: GCA_024137785.1. NCBI lineage: Eukaryota > Metazoa > Chordata > Chondrichthyes > Orectolobiformes > Ginglymostomatidae > Ginglymostoma > Ginglymostoma cirratum. The sequence continues at coordinate 11,816,770 of JAHRHZ010000249.1, forward strand.
AAAGACAGGGGCCCATTGCATGGTGCATCTCAGAATTTGCTTCTTTGCTGTTTTAGTGCTCACTCACTTTGTGCTCAATGCTCACAGCATCCCTGCCTTGCATTTTTATTTTTCTCCCCATCAACCAGAGTTTAAAGGCGCACACTACTTGAGCCTTGCCTCATCTTTTAATGTAGGAATGGAGCAAGGCAGCTGGTCATGCTGCATCAATTTCATGTCTCCACCATGTGACAGCAGCAAACTGTGTTTCAACCAAATGGCCACGTCTCAAAGTCTCAGGGATTAGTCCTCTGTCAAGTCAAGGATGACAGCCTTTAGTCAGGAATCAGAAGCCATAGAAGTCACATGGTACCAGGTTATAGTCCAACAGGTTTATTTGGAATCACAGAGCTTTCAGAGTGCAGCCCCTTCATCAAGTGGAGTAAGTTAAGAACAGCCTTCGAAGCCCTAAAGTCTAAGGGCTAGTCAGCGAGTCCGTACCTGACCATTTATACCATCTCCAGACTGCCAGCACTTGAATTGATGCACAATGGCCTTTTCAATAAGGTGCCCACATCAAGAATCCTGGTAATGTTGAGTACCTGTGGTGAATTCATATCTCTCTCCAGAGGTAGAATCTTGTACTTTCTTGCCTACCAGCTGGAGATACAGCAAAAGAGCCCATGCTGCCTCTCTTCAGGATGACCTGCCAACCCACTCCAATCAGGCAGTGGACAGCCTTCTCCTGGAATTAAAACCTCCTCCCCACAGTGGAAGTCCCACTTAGCAAGAGCTCCTGGACAATCAGGGGCAGCAGCCTCTGTTCTCTACAGTGCCACTGAGGAGGCAGTAGCTGCCACCGAAGGACAATGTTCAGGAGATCCAAGATTGCTATGGCTTAATGCAGTCTGGGGGTGTTTTGCAGGATGGGGTGATGAGGGATAGATGGCAGAGGATCAGAGCAAAGGCAGGATGGCACTCATCAGGACCTGCCTCTTACACATGTATGAGGAAGGGTCATTCAATCTGAAACATTGACACTGCTTTCTCTCCACAGCTGCTGCTGAGTTTCTCCAGCACTTTCTGTTTTCATACGAAACCCCTTCCTGACATCTAGTCTCTCAGTCAGGCACTAAGTGCCTTTGATCACGGCACTCCCTTAATCGACAGAGGAATCACTTTGCACATGTTGATTGGCCCACTTGCTGCTGAGTTAATCCTTGCAACAGTGGCATGAGGCCCTTTAGTGGTCATGAATTGACTTTTCTTGTGTGCCTTATTATTAATGAACCATAAAGCAAAAAAATCCTAAAGCCCCTTGGCCCATTGAGTCTGCAATGACCTATCTGCACTAACCCAACTTTCCAGCACTTGGCCCACAGTTTTGAATGGAATGACATTTCAAACGTTCATCTACATATCTTTTAAAGATTGTGAAGTTTCCCTTCCTGGCAGTGCACTTCAGATACCCACCACTTTCGGAGTGAATTTTCCTTGTATCAAGTCCTCTCTAAACATTGAACAAAAACAAAGTTGCTGGAAAAGCTCAGCAGGTCTGGCAGCATCTGTGAAGGAGAAAACAGAATTAACGTTTCGGGTCCGGTGACCCTTCCTTAGAACTGATGGTGGCTGGGAAAACGTCAGTTTATATGCAGAAAATAGGGAGGTGGGTGGGGTAGGGAGTAAACGATAGAATAGAGCCCAAAGAGAGGGAAAAACAGTTGGACAGGCAAAGGAATTGCTAACCGTCAGCCTGGGACGGTAAGTAGTTGCTAATGGAGACTGTTAGTGACTAACAACAGGGGGTGTGTACTGTCAGGCTATGTGGTAACAAGGCCTGGTGTGTGGGGTGGAGTCTGGGACATGGGAGAGTTTAGGCCCTAAAATTATTGAATTCAGTATTGAGTCTGGAGGGCTGTAGGGTCCCCAAGTGGAAAATGAGGTGTTGTTCCTCCAGCTTGCGCTGGGCTTCACTGGAACTCTGTAGCAAGCCGGAAACAGAGATGTTGGCCAGGGAGCAGGGTGCTGCATTGAAGTGGCAGGCAACAGGTAGTTCAGGGTCTTTTTTGCCAGCAGAATGTAGATGTTCTGCGAAACAGTCGCCAAGTCTACGCTTCGTTTCCCCAATGTTGAGGAGACCACATTGTGAGCAGCGAATTCAGTGGACTAGATTCTGGAAGTGCAGGTGAAGCCTGCTTTCCTTCAGCTTAAAATGATGTCCCCTTGTTATTGACACTTCTACTAGAGGGCACACCTCCTTCCTATCCAACCTGTAAATGGCCCTCATAATCTTATACACCTACATCAGGTCCCCTTTCAGCCTTGTCTGCTCTAAAGAAAACAACCTGACCTTACCGCTCACGCTTGGATATTGAGCAGTTTCCCCACCCCCTTGACCTGTCCGTCCTCCCTGGACTGACCTATCTCCTCCCTACCTCCCCACCTACACTCACCTTTACTGGGTCCATCCCCGCCTCTTCGACTTGTCTGCCTCCTCTCCACCTATCCTCTCCTCTATCCATCTTCTATCCGCCTCCCCCCTCTCCCTATTTATTTCAGAACCCTCTTCCCCTCCCCCATTTCTGATGAAGGGTCTAGGCCCGAAACGTCAAGCTTTCCTTCTCCTAAGATGCTGCTTGGCCTGCTGTGTTCATCCAGCCCCACGCCTTGTTATCTCCGATTCTCCAGCATCTGCAGTACCTATTATCTCTTATCCAGCTTCTAGCTTCTATTCACAGCTAAACTGTTCCATCCCAGGCAATATCCTGGTGAATCTCATCTGCACCTCTTCCCAATGTAATCACATTCATCCTACACTGTGGTGATCAGATTTGCACAGAGCTTTGGCCTAAACAAAGCTTTGTACCGTAACCCTTTCCGGCTCTTATAATTTATGCCATAACTGATAAAGGCAAGCATCCTGTATGTCATCTTAACGACACAAAATCCTGTCACTCTGCCTTCAGGGATCTGTAGGTAAGTACCCCAAGATCTCTATGTTCCTCTGTGTTTCTTTGTGTCCTGCTATTCATTAACTATTCCCTTTTCCTGTAACTTCTTTCAAAGAACATCACCTCACACTGTTCGGGGTTTAATTCCCTCTATCACTGATCTGCCAATCTGGCCAATCTGCTTATATTCTCCAGTAACCAAAGAACTTCTTCATCTCTGTCAAATGCTCGGCCAATCTTTGTGTCATCCACAAACTTACTTAGCAACACCACCCAACTCATACTCTTTCTTAGATAACAAGCATGGGGCTGGATGAACACAGCAGGTCAAGCAGCATCATAGGAGCAGGAAAACTTGACGTTTCGGGCCTAAACCCTTCATCAGAAATGGGGGGTAGGGAGGAGATAGGTCAGTCCAGGGAGGACGGACAGGTCAAGGGGGCGGGATGATGCTAGTAGATAGGAGATGGGGGTGGGGCTTGAGGTGAGAGGAAAAACAGGTTAGGGAGGTGGAGATGAGCTGGGCTGGTTTTGGGATGCGGTTGGGGGAGGGGAGATTTTGAAGCTTGTGAAATCCACATTGATGCCATTGGGCTGCAGGGTTCCCAGGCTGAATATGATTTGCTGTTCACAGTGATGCCACCCGAAGGCTGCAAACCCCTCCCATTCCTCAGATGACATGTCCGTCCTTGGCCTCCTGCAATGCCACAGTGATGCCACCCGAAGGCTGCAAACCTCTCCTCTATCCATCCTCTATCCACCTCCCCCTCTCTCCCTCTTTATTTCAGAACCCTCTTCCCCTCCCCCATTTCTGATGAAGGGTTTAGGCCTGAAACGTCAAGTTTTCCTGCTCCTATGATGCTGCTTGACCTGTTGTGTTCATCCAGCCCCATGCTGGTTATCTCGGATTCTCCAGCATCTGCAGTACCTTTTATCTCTCATACTCTTTCTTATATCCTTTATATATGCCACAAACAATACGATTCTCAGCACTGATCGCTGTAGTACGTCACTAAACATCGGCCTCAAGTCATGCCAACAGCCTTCTCCCACCACCCTCTGCCTTCTACCATTCAGCCAATTTTGGATTCAAGTAAGCAATCCAGCTAAGTCAATTTTGGATCTAACTTGTCAAGTTATCCTGGATTCCATATGTTTTTACCTTCCTCATCCGTTTTCATTGTGGGATATAGTCAAACACTTTCCAGAAATCTATATGAGCTACATCATCTACACCCCATCACCACCTCAACAAATTCTATCAAATTTGTTAGGCATGACCTCCGTCTGGCAAAACTATGCTGACTATCGCTGACCAAACTTGCCCCTCCAAGTAGAGGTTAATTCCCCTCTTCGGAATTTACTCCAACAAATCCCCTACCATTGCTGTGAGAATCACCTGCAATAAGATTTGGGCGAGGGTTAGAGTGATCCGAAAGGGAACATGTTGGACCAGTACTCTCCCCATTTCCTTTTTGACTATTTCGCAAGAAACTCTTCCCAGTGTACTTTGGCCAGATCTTGCATTATTTTAATAAATTCAGCCTTCACCCCAATCCAAAACCCATTTTCTCCATGTCATCTTTTTCCTTTTCCATAACAAACTTAAAACATTTAGTGTTGTGATCTCTACCAATAGAAAGTTCCCCAACTCTCACCTTGAACAAAAACAAAGTTGCTGGAAAAGCTCAGCAGTTCTGGCAGCATCTTGGAGGAGAAAATGGAGTTAACGTTTAGGGTCCGGTGACCCTTCTGGAGAACTGATGTTGTCTGGGAAAATTGTATCAGAGATAAAAGGTACTGCAGATGCTGGAGAATCCGAGATAACAAGCATGGGGCTGGATGAACACAGCAGGTCAAGCAGCATCATAGGAGCAGGAAAACTTGACGTTTCGGGCCTAAACCCTTCATCAGAAAAAATGATGATTTT
>JAHRHZ010000249.1:11822029-11854435 GCA_024137785.1 Ginglymostoma cirratum
TTTTCTGATGAAGGGTTTAGGCCCGAAACGTCAAGTTTTCCTGCTCCTATGATGCTGCTTGACCTGCTGTGTTCATCCAGCCCCATGCTTGTTGTCTGGGAAAACATCAGTTTTTATGCAGAAAATAGGGAGGTGGGTGGGGTAGGGAGTAAACGGTAGGATAGAGCCCAAAGAGCGAGAAAGACAGTTGGACAGACAAAGGAGTTACTAACGATCAGCCTGGGAGGGTGAATAGCTATTCATGGGGACTGTTAGTGACTAACAACAGGGGGTGTGCAGTGGCAGGCTATGTGGTAACAAGGCCTGGTGTGTGGGATGAGAGTCAGGGACATGGGAAAGCTTAAGCCCTAAAATCGTTGAACTCAATATTCTGTCCGGAGGGCTGTAGGGTCCCCAAGTGGAAAATGAGGTGTTGTTCCTCCAGCTTGCGTTGGGCTTCACTGGAACACTGTAGCAAGCCGGAAACAGAGATCTTGGCCAGAGAGCAGGGTGGTGCATTGAAGTGGCAGTCAACAGGTAGTTCTGGGTCTTTTTTGCGAGCAGAATGTAGATGTTCTGTGAAGCAGTCGCCAAGTCTATGCTTCGTTTCCCCAATGTAGAGGAGTCCACGTTGTGAACAGCGAAGGCAGTAGACTAGATTCTTGGAAGTGCAGATGAAGCGTTGCTTCAAAAGGAACACACTTTTCTTTGGCAATCATCACAAAAAAGTTGCATTCAGTGATGGAATGAAAACCTTACCCATTGGTGCTATCTGACCCAGTAGAACTTTCATGGCCACGGGTGTGTGACCTATTCCAGCTTAGACTTAGAGAAATCGAGTAAAGAATGTAAAGCCTTGAATTCTCTCATCCTGACTTCATAGTATTGATGGTGAATGAAATGAAGTCATTTTCTCACTGAAGCATTGCAACCATTATAGTCTCAATGCACTGAAGAGCAGAAGATTTCAAAGGTCTTCAATTGGTTCTTGGAATGGTCCTAATGTATAAATATTCAAGGCCATTCTCCTTGTATATGGATCTCAGCTTTCAGAAGATGATTTCAATGATAGTGGGCAGCACAAAACCTGGAAAAATGGTAAGCTGTTCAAGGACAAATTTTTTGAATTCACTCATGGGACATGGACATCGCTGGGTGGCCAGCATTTATTGCCCATCCCTTAGAAGGCAGTGATGAGCTGCATTCTTGAACCATTGCAATCCATGCTGCAGGTTGACTGACAATGCCCTCAGAGAGGGAATTCTAGGATTTTGACCAAGCCACAGATGGTCAGATATAGATGTATATGGCAATATATTTCCAAGTCAGTGTGGGAAGCAGCTTAGACGGGAACTTATACGTCATGATGTATCTGCTGCCCTTGCCTTATAGATAAAAGTGGTGGTGGGTTTTGCAGCTCCCATTTGAGGATCTTTGGTGAATTTCTACAGTGCATTTTGTAGACAGCATACACTGCTACGACTGAGCGTCGGTGGTGGAGGGAATGGATGCTTGTGGATGCAGTTCCAATCAAGCAGGCTGCATTTTCCTGGATGGTGTCAAGCTTCTTGAGTGTTGTTGGTACTGCACTCATCCAGACAAGTGGGGAGTATTCCATCGCACTCCTGACTTGTGCCTTGTAGATGGTGGACAGGCTTTGGGGGGTCAGGAGGTGAGTCACTTGCCACAGTATTCTTAGCCTCTGACCTGGCCTTGTGGCCAATGTGTTCATGTGGTGAGACCAGTTGCATTTCTGATCAAAGATAATCCCCAGGATGTTGATAGTGGGGTATTCGGCGATGATAATGCCACTGAATATCAAAAAACAGTGGTTAGATAGTCTCTTATTGGAGATGTCATTCCTTGTCATTCTGTGGAGCAAATGTTACTTGCCACTTGCCAGCCCAAACCTGCATATTTCAAGATCTTGTCGCTTTTGAACATGGACAACTTCAGTATGCAAGGAACGTAGATACTATGAGTGAGTGGGCAAAGGTCTGGCAGATGGAATACAATGTAAATAAATGTGAAATCATACATTTTGGTAGGAGTAATAGCAAAAAGGATTATTACTTGAATGGTAAAAAGTTGTAGCATGCTGCTATGCAGAAGGTCCTGAGTGTCCTTGTTCATGAATCACAGAAGGTTGGTCTGCAGGTACAACAAGTAATTCGGAAGGCAAAAGGAATTTTGTCCTTCATTGCAAGACGGATTGAGTTTAAAAGCAGAGAGGTTATGTTGCAGCTGTACAAGGTGCTGGTGAGGCCACACCTCGAGTACAGTGTGCAGTTTTGGTCTCCTTACTTGAAAAAGGATGTACTGGCACTGGAGGGGGTACAGAGGAGGTTCATTAGGTTGATTCCGAGTTGAGGGGGTTGGCTTATGAGGAAAGACTGAGTAGATTGGGATTATATTCATTGGAATTCAGAAGATTGAGAGGGGATCTTATAGAAACATATAAAATTATGAAGGGAATAGATAAGATAGAAGTAGAGAGGATGTTCCCACTGACAGGTGAAGCTAGGACAAGAGGGCATAGCCTCAAGATTAGAGGGAGCAGATTTAGGACTGAATTGAGAAGGAACTTCTTCACCCAGAGCATTGTTAATCTATGGAATTCCTTGCCCAGTGAAGTAGTTGATGCTACTTCAGTAAACGTTTTTAAAGCTAAGGTAGATTTTTTTTGAACAATAAAGGAATTAAGGGATACAGTGAGAGCGCGGGTAAGTGGATCTGAGTCCACAAAAAGATCAGCCATGACCTTATTGAACGGCAGAGTAGGCTCAAAGGGCCGGATGGCCTACTCCTGCTGCTAGTTCTTATGTTCTTATGTTATCCCCACTTCTGACCTTATGATGGAGGGAAGCTCATTGATGAAGCTGCTGAATATGGTTGAGCCGAGGACACTACCCTGATCCAATCCAGCATAGATGTCCTGGAGTGAGATGACTGATCTCCAACAACCACAACCATCTTCCTATGTGTTAAGTATGACTCCATCCAGCAGAGAGTTTGTCCCTGCTACCTGTTGGTTCCAGTATAGAACTCCAAAAGGACATTGGCTTGTTGGTGGAGTGGTTGGAAAGATGGCAAATGAAGTTGAATGAGGAGATGTGTGAGATGATTTGTTTTAGTACAAAGGACTCAAAGGCTGTATAAAATAAAAGATACTACTCTGAAAAGTGTGAAGGAGGAGTAAGATGTGGGTGTGTTGTAGAACAGAGAGACCTAAGGCTGCTGGTACACAATACTTTGAAGTTTCCATCACATATCGGCAGGGTGGTTAAAAAGGCATTTAACACATTTTCCGTCATTGCTCAGTCCTTAGAATATAGGAATTTGGAAACCATGTTGAGGTTGTACAGGACTTTGGTGAGGCCTCTTCTGGAATACTGTGTCCAGTTCTGGTTGCCCAGTGATAGGAAGGATATTATCAAGCTGGAGAGGGTTTAGAAAAGATTTGCCAGGATGTTGCCAGGTATGGAAAGTTTGAGTTATAAGGAAAGGCTGGATTGGCTGGGGCTTTTGTTATTGGAGCATAAAAGGTTGAGAGGCGATCTGGTAGAAGTTTACAAAATAATGAAAGGTATGGATAGAATTAATGGTAGTTGTCTTTTCCCTAGTATGAGGGATTTCAAGACTAGAACACACATTTTAAGGTGAGAGGAGAGAGATTAAGAAAGACATAAAAGCAAATTTTTTACACAGAGGGTGGTTTGTGTGTAGAATGAACTTCCCGAGGAAGTGGTAGACTTGGGTACAATTACAACGTTTAAAATATGAAAGGTTTGGAGGGATATGGGCCAGGAGTAGGCAGTTGGAGCTGGTTTAGTTTGGGATTATGTTTGATATGAACTGGCTGGACCAAAGGGTCTGTTTCCTTGCTGTACAACTCTATGACTCAATGACCCAATTCCTTCTGAAGTGCTGTCCCATGAGATCGGATGCTGGATATGAAGAAACAGGAGTGGATCAGGGTTTACAAAGTGCCATCAAGAGATCAGTGGTCAGATAGAAAAGAACAAGAGAAGAGCTGAGGATCAGAAACTGGATATGAAAGAGCAGGAGTAGAGTGGGGATTAAGAAAATGATAAGAGACCAGAGGCAGTATAATCTCTGGAATAGTCCTGATGCCACACAACCGTGAATACAGTAGTAGGAGGCTTAAAGAAGGTTAAATGCATTTTGAAGTTAAGAGACCCTGCCCTCTTTACTCCATGTGTTCATACAGAACGTAATCATAGATTTTTCTTCCTACTTTATGCCCTTTGAAGAATGGTTCTGACTTCACAGCTGGTAGTGGGAGATACTGTGTGTTCTATTCCACTCCTGTGGTTTCTGAAGTGCGCAGATTGCTAAGAGAACCCACCAATTATTACTTGATTGATAGCAACCCACGCTGGTGCAACAAAGAAAACATTTTTCATCAAGACACTGTTCATTTTGATGTGTTGTTCCAGGCATCAAACAGATGTCAGGAGCCGTCAGTGCCGTTGTATCTTCCATGAAGCAAGGCTTGACCACCCACAGTATTGTCTTCTTAGAGTCTGGGGGCATTCTTGGGAACCACTCCATTCAGCGACAGGCCAGAGAAAAGATAAAAATTGTATTCCTGCTTCTATTGTGCTAACTGCCCTCAAGGGATTCATTTCTGCTTTTCACATTAGTACTGCAGATTCAACACATCACTTTACTTGCCTGTTCTCCTATTGGCAACAATAAACACCCTTTATAATTCTGACCCTGGGAGCAATAGCAGAAAGTAGTTGTATACAGACCTTCTTGTGTATGGTCTTTGTAATAGTGAGGGAGTCATAAAGCAACCAACGAAATCCTGTTAAAAGTTATGGCATTTCAGCGAACCTTTATTTAAGGCTCTGCTTTAAAGCACTGTATTTACTTTGTAGAGGATCAGGCAACACAGGATAATAGAAAAAGTAACTTCTTCATATCATCGTCTTCCTGTCAGCTGGAGAAGAAGACACAGCCCTTGAGGCGAAGTCGTCTTCACAACCTCGTTACATTCTGTCAACCTCTTTCAGAGAAAGTACAGTAAGGTTGTCTGTTCTCAGCGATTAACTTTTGAAAGAAAAATTCAGCATTGAGCCACAATACTTAATTGTGCTGTATTCATGGGGCTGTACACCAAACATCAAATCATACAAGGCTACAAGCCTAGTGCTGGAAAATGGGATTGGAATAGTTAAATTGACGTTTCTTGACTGGCCCAAGCTTGATGGACTGAAGAACCTTTTTCTGCGCTGTAGTTATCTATGACTGCTCAGGATATTTAGTAGTTTTAATACAAGAAAAAGAAAACATCCAAAAAAAAAAACTTTTCAGATAGAAAGCAATGTCAGAAAGTGCACAAAATATTTGTTGCTTTTGGGGGAAGAGAAAGAAGCTGGGGAGCAGAGAGATCCAGGGCAACGAATCATGAGTTTATGTGGTTATACGTATAACCCCCCAATGGGAGGGCAGAGGAGGTATGAAGACTTGGAAAGATTTCAATGGAAGGATAAAAATTGAACTTTTTATGTCAATTATTAGTTAGTTCAGGGTGAGGAGCGACACTTATTTATTCATAAATGCAGACAAGTCTTTTTAGTTATTATTCATTCACAAGATGAGGGCATCTCTGGGCTCTTTATCTGGTCTGGAGTCACATGTAGGCCAGACCAGGTAAGTTTAGCAGTTTCCTCCCCTAACGGACATTAGTGAACAGATGGGTTTTTCTGACAATTAAATCACGGTCATCATGATATTCTTAATACGAGATTTTTTAAAAAATTGAATTCAAATTCCACCAACTACCATGGCAGGATTCTAACAGAGGTCCACAGAGCATTACCCCTGTCTTTGGATTAACAGTGCAGAGATAAAACCACTAGGCCATTGCCTCCCCTCATTATTTGTTTCTTTCCCTGGAATGTTATAACCATCACTTCAAGTGAAAACATTATCAATCATCAGTAAATGTCACCCTAAGAACAAATAAGTGGAGGTGGCTGTGTAGTGGCACTGACTCTGTGTTAATAACAGAGAGGTCTCAGCTGGTTTGGGTTCAAAACACATTTGCAGAGTCTGGCAATTATATTCAATTATTCTAATCTGGATTTTAATGATGACTCTAAATCATCAATTATTGTGAAGCTATCTGTTTCAGTAATGTTCTTTAGGGAAGGAGATTTGCTGTCCTTAGTTGGTCTGGCCTGTATGTGACTCCAGGCTGACAGCATTGCAGATGGTTCATGGGTGGCATGACGGCTCAGTGGTTAGCACTGCTGCCTCAAAGCGCCAGGGACCCGGGTTTGATTCCAGCCTTGGGCGACTGTCTGTGTGAAGTTTGCATGTTCTCCCCGTGTCTGCATGGCTTTTCCCCAGATACTCCGGTTTCCTCCCACAGTCCAAAGACTGTGTGTGCCAGGTTAGGTGGATCGGCCATGCTAAATTACCCATAGTGTTCAGGGATGTGTAGATTAGGTGGGTTACAAGGGGATGGGTCTGGGTGGGTGCTCCAAGGGTTGGTGTGGACTTGTTGGTCCACAGGGACTGTATACACACTGTAGGGATTCTAAAAAAAAGTAGGCAAGCAAGCCATTCAGTTCAAGGACTATTCAAGATAGATAAAAAATGTTGGATTTGCAAGTGATGCCTTCATCATATGAAGGAAGGTTGTTAAAAACATGTTATTATACTTTAAGAGTGTTAAGCATCGGGGATTTATCCAAGTGCCTAAGAATCTAGAATATGAAAGTATGGGATAACGAAAGCAGAAGTGGGGTTTTTGAAGATCCATTTGATTTGGCATTTTGATGCAAACATGATAAAAATGAAGCATTTCTGAATTTACCTTGACAAGTTAAGGACAAGTTGTGGGAATTAGATAATTGAGCCAAGTCTTCATTGCCACAGTGAGACCCGAGGTATATTGAAGCCTTGTGTGGGCTGGCAGCAAGCTAGAGATTATATCTCTAGATATGGAGTACCTCCATTCCTATCCCCACTCAAACACAGAAACATTTCTCGTTTTCCCTTTAAGAAGAACTGGTTAGGCTTATTTGCATCTGGGACAAACCTCCAAATGCTTTCTCCATGAGAACGGAATTCAGGATCTCATGTACAGGCTGAACAAGAGCCACTGAGCTGAGCTTTCTCACATAATGTAACAGCTCTGTCTCACCTCCACTGAGGTGGTGTAATTCCTGATAGCTGCTGAAGTCGACCTGCCTCACTGGCAATACGAAAAAATACCAGGTACGGTCTCTGAATGTGCCCATGCAAATGTTAAATAGCTCATGAATAAGAGCAGGCCTGTTCCAAACCCTGCTCCTTTCCTCGTCTTCAGGAAAATGGCAGAAGGTGGAAATAGGAATCCCAGCTACAACACTCAGCTACCAGTATTTTAATATTGAGTCTCCATTCTGTCTTATATGGGCCAGGAATATCCCAGCCCGAGGGGCTTAAGTTGACAAATATACAGAAAGTTGATCTCACTTTCCTGCAGAGAGTGATAACTTTGGAAAAAAGATCCAGTTGGGATGTCACCACCGGGCACAGATTCCCCTCCCCTCCCTTTGTCCACGTTCTGCATGGACTGTTTCCTCCGGGACGCCCTGGCTCACTTTTCCTTCCCCCCCCACCACCGTCCCACAGCCCTATGGCATCTTATCCTGCAACTGCAGAAGGTGTAACACCTGTCCATTTACCTCCTCCGTCCTCAGTATCCAAGGGCCCAAATATACCTTCCAGGTGAAGAAGCACTTTACCTGCACTTAACACAATCCAGTCAACAGCATTCACTGCTCACACTGGGGAAATGAAACGTAGACTGGGTGACTGCTTCTCAGAACATCTACATTCTGCCCACTTAGAAGACTCCAAGCTTCTAGTTGCCTGCAACTTTAATACATCACCCTGTTCCCTGACCAACATCTGTGACACGGAGATAAAAGGTACTGCAGATGCTGGAGAATCCGAGATAACTTGACGTTTCGGGCCTAAACACTTCATCAGAAATTTCTGATGAAGGGTTTAGGCCCGAAACGTCAAGTTTTCCTGCTCCTATGATGCTGCTTGACCTGCTGTGTTCATCCAGCCCCATGCTTGTTATCTGTGACACGGGTTTGCTGCACTGTTCCAGTGAAGTTCAGCACGAGCCGGAAACACCTCATTTTCCGCTTGGGAACCCTGCAGCCCTCCGGGTTCAATATTGAGTTCAATAATTTTAGGGCCTGAACTCTTCCATGTCCCAGCCCCCTACCTCACACACCAGGCCTTGTTACCACATAGCCTGCCATTACACACAACCTGTTGTTAGTCACTAACAGTCCCCATTAACAGCTATTCACCCTCCTAGTCAGATCGTTATCAACTTCTTTGTCTATCCAATTACTGTTTGGGCTCTATCCCCACCTATCATTTACTCCTTACCCCGATATCCCAAGCCCCCAACTTCTGCATGTAAATCGACATTTTCCCAACTGCCGTCCATTCTAAAGGATGGGTCGCCAGACCCAAAACGTTAACATAGATTATACAATATTGCATTAATTGCATTGCAAAGTACCACAGAAAAGATATACCTCATCAGTTTATTAACAACATCAGTATTCACACGCAACGTTTTTTCATCATAGCCCAATGTCCATTGGATTACCATCTTTACAGAACGCAGTCCAAAGTTACAAACAACTTCCAACTATTTTGCCAGGGTGCAACATGAAATTACAGTCAAATGACTTCTCTTTAATCTGAGAAATCCACCATTTGGTGACTATCTGTATCGAGTTTGCATGCTCTCCTGCGTCTGCGTGAGGTTCCTCCCACAGTTCAAAGATGTTCAGGTTAGATGGATTGGCCATTCTAAATTGCCTTGTGGTGTCCTAGGATGTGAAGGCTAGGGGCATTAGCCATGGTAAACATGCAGGAGTACGGGGATGGGGGCGGGGGGAGCAGGGGGATAGAGGGGTTTGGGTAGGATGCTTTTTGGAGGGTCAGTGTAGACTCAATGGGCTGAATGGCCTCCTTCCACACTGTGGTGACTCTATGATCCTATGATTCTAGTAACCCTATCTCTAGTAGCACCATTCATTCTGATGATTCTACAACTAGCCTTGCCAGGACAAATATTTAGGGTTTTTAAATTCTTGCCAGATCCCTCTTCTTGACTGAAGGACCTGCTTCTACTCGCACTCCACTTGTTAGCTAACATTGAATAACCCTTTCTGTGCTGCTTACAGCCAATGTTATCTTTTTACTTCAAGGCCTCTGTCTACTTCTTTCTCTCTTTCTATTCAAAGTGTCTGAAACAGAAAGTCTGCAGTAACAAGAAAGTTTGCTTTGTCCTTTGTTTTGTGGTGTTAAACCTGGTACTTACATTTCTGTGTCCATAGTTCCTGTGATAACAAGTCTGCATTGTCATGGGACAAAATATACAGCACATCCCAGGACTCTCTGCATTCCTCTATTTTACCTTGCATTAAGGAGACAGTTTAAACCATAAACAAGCCTCATATATATAACATTGACTAATGTTTAGTTCTGTACAAATTCTGAGCATGCTTTCATCAAAAGGTGCTCTACGAGCCATAGATTTCCTTTACAGCGTGGTGGATAATAATTCATCAAATATATTCAAACCTCAAATTCAATGCATACATTCAATTCCAATTAACCGAAGCACTTCCCCTCCAATCCTATTATGCAGGATTTGTCATCCAGGCATAATTGATATGTAAAAAATCCTATCCCATGCATAAAATTTCTCCAATTATGTATTTATTCTGATAGTCAGTAAGCAAAACAACCACATACCTAGATAACAAGCATGGGGCTGGATGAACACAGCAGGTCAAGCAGCATCATAGGAGCAGGAAAACTTGACGTTTCGGGCCTAAACCCTTCATCAGAAAATCAGAAAATCATCAGAAACCACATACCTATGCTCTTTAGGGAATATGTTAAGATTCTTAATAATTCCAGTATTTAATGACAAATGGCAAAATAAAATTTAGCTATTTTATCCATGCATGTTCAACTGTTGAATGAACAACTCAGTGGACTGCAGTAAAATAAAAGTTTATGTTGGTTGTTTACATTCACAGTTTAGATAAACTTAAAGTCAAAGATAACCCCAATCCTGAAAATAGCAACATTTGGCAAAGGACCTGAAGATTTATCGCTGCATGAAAAGCAATGGGCTAATAAAAAAAAACTCATCTTCTCGTAATCTGAATGATTTTGTTGCAAATACCAAACAGGAACATTTACATGACAGTCATTTCAAATTATTTTACTTGCAATAAAGGTTATACAGTTCACGTCAGGATATTTTGTTCCACCAGCACTTATCTTTCTTTTAATCTATTTCCGACATCCCTGCATCAAGGTCAATATTGTATCCACTCACAAATTCATCCGACTCTCAATGAAAATCATGTTTCATATATTCGTTGAGCTAATATAATCAGATTTCCAATTGTTGTTCTTTGGATCAGTAGCGCTAATGGGATTATTCTTTGAAATTAGATTTTAATGGTTTCCATAGTAATGTAGAAAATTATTGAGTATTCTCACAAACCTTACAGCAGGGGTTACTACTTCTTGCCAGGAGCAGCAGAGTGATGATGAGAAAAATGTTTCTTCTTGGGAAAGGCCATTATGTTAAATGCCAATCATACAATTGAATGGACAGTATCAGGTCTTGCCTCTTGAGGATGGGAAGGAATGTTGATGTAACAATGGTCCTGGACTTTGAGAGATGCCACCCATTCAGAAGATCCCAGTTTTTCTGTCAACTGCATTGTGGAGGCAATGGCTCCTGCCAATTCTATACCTCCCTGAGGTCTAGGATTTGCATTGACTCAGGCACAGGTGAGTGATGGTGGGAATGAGGTGGTTGCACTGTTTGGGTTTGCCCACAGAAAGGGCATGGGGGGGCAATTAGTGGGCCATGATGCTGGCTTACTCAATGAGGCACTAACAAACAAGCGAACCTCCTTGAAAGTCAACAAGCAAACACATCAGGATTTTTTGAGATAATAGGTACTGCAGATGCTGGAGAATCCGAGATAACAAGTTGTGGAGCTGGATGAACACAGCAGGCCAAGCAGCATCATAGGAGCAGGAAAGCTTGACGTTTCGGGTCCGTCCAGTCTGCCACTGAATACCAGTGGCAATGTTAGAAGGCCTTAAAATAGACATTCCTTTTTATACACTCATGGTATATGAGTGTTGAAGGTAAGACCAACATTTATTGCCCTTAAACTGAGTGGAGTGAAAAGCTATTGCTGAGGACATTTAAGAATCAACCACGCAACTAAGGAGTCACATGTTGGCTAGACGACCAAATTTCCATTCCTTAAAGACATTAGTGAACCAGATGGATATTTGTAACAATCATTAATGGTTCCATCAGATTCAGCTTCCAGGAGCAAAACTGTTATGAGTGAGAAGGATGTTAGCCTCACTTCTACCAGTTCAGAGGGGAACAAAGGGTAACTGCCTCTTAAACATAATATATCTATCAAAGTGAAGCATCTGCATTGATCACACCAAGAATCTTTCGCTTGTTGAAACAGACAGTGTTGATTCCACCCCGAGGGCGTCTGATGAAATGAAGGAAGCAGAGCACTTCAGCCAATGGAAATGAGTTACAAGGACATGCAACGCCAGTTCCAAGACGTGACCATCAATCATGGTCCAGAAGGAGTCAGTGTTTCGGTCAATCCATTGAGTCAGAGCAAGTTGACTTGGACAATTTATTCAGGAAGTAAGAGTCAGCATCAATCAAGGTATGGATCCCCTGTCAGGGAAAGCAATCAATATAAGCCGAAAGAGTCAGATAGACTTTCAGCATTAATTGGATCTCAAGGAAAGTATAAGTGATGATTGGCTCAAGAAATTTGCTGGTCCATGAACATCCAAAGTAAAGGAGCTGTTGTGAAGTAGTTCATTCACCTTGAGAGAGAGATAAAAAGGGTACAGCATCAACAATATCAGAGATAAAAGGTACTGCAGATGCTGGAGAATCCGAGATAACAAGCATGGGGCTGGATGAACACAGCAGGTCAAGCAGCATCATAGGAGCAGGAAAGCTTGACGTTTCGGGCCTAGACCCTTCATCAGAAATGGGGGAGGGGAAGAGGGTTCTGAAATAAATAGGGAGAGAGGGGGAGGTGGATAGAGGATGGATAGAGGAGAGGAGTTGCAGTGGGGAAGAGATTCCCTGAGGTTTGTCTGGAGGGAGGAGGGTAACTTCTTCAGGGTAAGCATCCTTAGAAGAGGCTTTGCAGTGGGGTTAAAATGGTATCAGAGGTAAAAGGTACTGCAGATGCTGGAGAATCCGAGATAACAAGCATGGGGCTGGATGAACACAGCAGGTCAAGCAGCATCATAGGAGCAGGAAAACTTGACATTTCGGGCCTAGACCCTTCATCAGAAATGGGGGAGGGGAAGAGGGTTCTGAAATAAATAGGGAGAGAGGGGGAGGGGATGCCTGCCTCTTTGTAGGTTACGTGGAACAATTCCTCTTCCGTACCTCCACCGGCCCGAAACCCCACCTCTTCCTTCGTTACATTGATGACTGCATCGGCGCCGCCTCATGCTCCCACGAGGAGCTCGAACAGTTCATCCACTTCACCAACACCTTCCACCCCAACCTGAAGTTCACCTGGACCATTTCCAACACTTCTCTCTCCTTCCTGGACCTCTCTGTCTCCATCTCGGGTAACCACCTAGAAACCGATGTCCATTTCAAGCCCACTGACTCCCACAGCTACCTGGAATACACCTCCTCCCACCCACCCTCCTGCAAAAATGCCATCCCCATTTCCCAATTCCTTCGCCTCCGCTGCATCTGATCCCAGGATGAGACATTCCACTCCTGTACATCTCAAATGTCCTCATTCTTCAAGGACCGCAACTTGCCCCCCACAGTGGTCGAGAACGCCCTCGACCGTGTCTCCCGCATTTCCAGTAACACATCCCTCACACCCCGTCCCCGTAATAATAACCAAAAAAGAATCCCCCTCGTCCTCATGTACCACCCCACCAACCTCTGGATCCAACGCATCATCCTCCGACACTTCTGCCATCTGCAATCAGACCCCACCACCAAAGACATTTTTCCCTCCCCACCCTTATCTGCCTTCCGGAGGGACCACTCCCTCCGAGACTCCCTCGTCCGCTCCACCCTCCCCTCCAGCCCCACCACACCCGGCACTTTTCTCTGCAACCGCAGGAAGTGCTACACCTGCCCCCACACCTCCTCCCTCACTCCAATCCCAGGCCCCAAGAAGACTTTCCACGTCAGGCAGATGTTCACCTGCACATCTGCCAATGTGGTATACTGCATCCGCTGTACCCATTGTGGCTTCCTCTACATCGGGGAAAACAAGCGGAGGCTTGGGGACCGCTTTGCAGAACACCTGCGCTCAGTTCGCAACAAACAACTGCATCTCCCAGTCATGAACCATTTCAACTCCCCCTCCCATTCCTCAGATGACATGTCCATCCTGGGCCTCCTGCAATGCCACAGTGATGCCACCCGAAGGCTGCAGGAACAGCAAATCATATTCAGCCTGGGAACCCTGCAGCCCAATGGCATCAATGTGGATTTCACAAGCTTCAAAATCTCCCCTCCCCCAACCGCATCCCAAAACCAGCCCAGCTCATCTCCACCCCACTAACCTGTTTTTCCTCTCACCTATCCCCTCCTCCCACCTCAAGCCCCACCCCCATCTCCTATCTACTAACATCATCCCGCCCCCTTAACCTGTCCGTCCTCCCTGGACTGACCTATCTCCTCCCTACCCCCGTACCTACACTCACCTTTACTGGCTCCATCCCCGCCTCTTCGACTTGTCTGCCTCCTCTCCACCTATCCTCTCCTCTATCCATCCTCTACCCGCCTCCCACTCTCTCCCTATTTATTTCAGAACCCTCTTCCCCTCTCCCATTTCTGATGAAGGGTCTAGGCCTGAAACGTTAAGTTTTCCTGCTCCTATGATGCTGCTTGACCTGCTGTGTTCATCCAGCCCCATGCTTGTTATAGAGCATCAACAAGCTCTTTATTTCCCAATGCGAGTGAAACTCAGCATAAAATGGGGCTGGACAAGTCCATTATGGGAATAATGATGTGTAGGTGCCAGTGTTGGACTGGGGTGGAAAATAAGGTCAAAAATAAGACGATACCAGGTGATAGACCACTGGTTTATTTGAAAACACAAGCTTGCTGAGCCTTACTCTCTCTTCAGGTGTTAGTGAGATGTGGTATCAGACACAAAATTAAAGTAAAAGATCAAAGGGTCTCACTACTATTGAGGATGCACTAAGAAAACCTAAGATACCGCTAAATCTTTAATCAGTTAGAAGGTTTTAATTGATTAATGTGTATATGTAAATCCCCAAATTCCTTTCAAGATACTGCCCTGAGAGAACTAAAAGTTTTTTTATCAGTATAAAGAAGAGATGACGTTTTCGGTCAGACAATGCATGTTAGGTGTGAGGCCTTGTTTAGAACCTGTTTGTGTTTTGGTTTGGAGTCAGGCTGGTTTTATTTCTAAAGTAGGAATTTATAAAACACGACATTGACTGACTCTCTATAAATTGTGTGTTTTTTGAAGAAAATAGAATATATCTGCAAATACAAATTCACACCATAGATTCACATGTTTGTGTTTGTGTGTGTGTGTGTTTGTGTGTGTTTGTGTGTGTGCGCGCCCGCGCGCGTGTGTGTGTTTACAGAAACATAGTAATCAATTAAAGCCTTCTAACTGATTTAACAGCATCTTAGGTTTATTCAGTACATCCTCATGTGTGGTAACATCCTTTGATCTTTCACTTATAAATTCTAGTGTCTGATACCACCTCTCTCACTAACACTTGAAGAAGGAGCAAGGCTCAGAAAGCTTGTGTTTTCAAATAAACCTGTTGGACTATAACCTGGTGTCAACTGATTTCTGACATTATGGGAATAAGCCGTTTTTGACTCCGGACTAAATTGCATGTTGTAATCATTGTATCCTACATTTTACTCATGAAGAGCAAGTGTAGACATGGTAAGGCATGGCAGCTCAGTGCCAGGGAGTTGGGTTCAATTTCATCCTCGGGTGACAGTGTGTGTGGAGTTTGTACGTTTTCCGTGTATCTGCATGTGTTTTCTCCTAGTGCTCTAGCTTCCTTGCACTGTAAAAATATGAGCAGGCTAGGTGGATTGGCCATGCTAAGTTGCCCATAGTGTTCAGGGATATCCAGGTTAGATGGGTTAGCCATGGGTGTTGCAGGGATAGGGTAGGGGGGTGGGTTTGAGTGGGATGCTCTTTGGAGCATTGGTGTGGATTCGATGGGTTGAATGGCCTGCTTCCACACTATAGGGATTCGATGAAACTAGACCTTCCAGCCCCTTGAGCCTGATCTGCCATGCAATAAGAGCATGACTAATTTGTTTGTCAATTTCTATATTCCTATTTACCTCTGATGACCTTTCATTTCAATGTCTAACAAACATCTACCAAAAAGCCGAAAGAACTGTGGATGCTGAAAATCAGAGACAAAAACAGAAATTGCTCGAAAATCTTTGCAGGCCTGGCAGCATCTTTGGAGAGAAATCAGAGTTAACATTTCAGGTCGAGTGACCTTTCCTAAGAACTGTCAGCATTCAGAACTCTGAGAAAAAACATCTATCTACCTTCCCCTTAAAAATATTCAATGACACCTTCCTCCACTGCCTTCTGAGGCAGCAACTTCCAATGTTGCACAACCATTGAAGAGACAAAAAAATCTTCAGCTGTCTATCAAAAGGGCAATTTCTAATATTAAAGCTATGCCCCTCATCCTGGAAAGGTGGCAATGGAGCAGTGGTGTTATTGTTCCCTTCTTAATCTAGAAACTAAGGTTATGTTCATGTTTGAATCCTGTCATGGCAGATGGTGGAATTTAAATTCAATTAAAAAAAAAACATTTGGAATTAAGAGACATGCCCATGAAACTATTACTGGGGGAATGAAGACTTCAGAAATGTCCTTCAGGAAATCTGCCATCCACACCTGGTCTGACCTACATGTAACTCCAGACCCCCAGCAATGAGGACTGGGTGCTAATTGCTGACTTAACCAGTGACTCCCATGTCCCAAACAATAGTGAAATAAAACAACACCCTTATCAAGACCATTTATGATTTTACACGCTTTGATCCTTCTAAACATTACCAAAAGTATGTGGATGCTTTGGAGAGGGTGCAGAGGAGGTTCACCAGGATGTTGCCTGGTATGCAGGGCGCTAGCTATGAAAAGAGGTTGAGTAGGTTAGGATTTGCATTAGAAAGACAGAGGTTGAGGGGGGACCTGATTGAGGTCTATAAAATCATGAGAGGTATAGACAGGGTGGATAGCAAGAAACTTTTTCCCAGAGTCGGAGACTCAATTACTAGGGGTCATGATTTCAAGGTGAGTGGGGAAAAGTTTAAGGGGGATATGCGTGGAAAGTTCTTTACGCAGAGGGTGGTGGGTGCCTGGAACGCATTGCCAGAGGAGGTGGTAGAGGCGGGCACGATAGCGTCATTTAATATATATCTAGACAGATACATGAATGGTCAGGGAGCAGAGGGGTACAGATCCTTGGAAAATAGGTGACAGGTTTAGATAGAAGATCTGGTCAGCGCAGTCTTGGAGGGCCGAAGGGCCTGTTCCTTTGCTGTAATTTTCTTTGTTCTTCTTTGTTCTAAACCTCTCAGGTTTGGACTAGATTTGTTGCTCGGGTTGCGGGGGTTGAGGGTGTTGAGGTTGGTTGGCTCGCTGAGCTGATTTCTTGTTTCATAGACATTTCATTACCATGCATGGTAACATCCTCAGTGCAGCCTCTGATGAAGTTTCGGTGCGTTTTCCCGCCTGGTTTTTAAACTCTGGGGTCCTTTGAGATAGATTGCCTCACTTCCGGGTTTCCTTTGTGGTGGAATGTACATGGGGTCAAGTTCAATGTGTTTATTAATAGCATGCTTCGTGGATTGCCATGCTTCCAGGAATTCCCATGCTTGTCTCTGCCTAGCCTGTCCCAGGATCTTGGTGTTGTCCCAGTCGAAGTGGTGGTTCTCCTTGTCCATGTGGATTGAGATGAGGGAGTATTGGTCGTGCCTTTTTGTAGCCAGTTGGTGTTCATGTACTCTTGCTGTTAGTTTCCCGCCTGTTTGTCTGATGTAGTGTTTCTTGCAGTCTCTGCAGGGGATCTTGTAGATGATATTGGTCTTCTCCATGGCAGAGAGTGGGTCTTTAGTTCGGGTGAGCAGTTGTCATAGGGTTGATGTGGGTTTGTGTGCCACTCTGATGCCCCCGTCGTAGGAGTCTTGTGGTGAGTTCTGACATGCTTCTGATGCAGGGTAGTGTGATGAGTGTAGTCTCTTTCTGATACTGTTCCTGTAGGCATCTTCTGACCCAATTCTTTGGATATCCATTATCCTTGAAAATCTGGAAAAGGTATTTTTCTTCCTTTTGGCGTAGTTCCATGTTGCTGCAGTGTGTTGTTGCCCTTTTAAATAGTGTTCGCACGCAGCTTCGTTTGTGTGGGCTGGGATGGTTACTGTTGAAATTCAGCACCTGGTCTGTGTGTGTGGCTTTTCGGTGTATTTTCGTTTGCATTTCCCCATTTGTCTAGTGCTCTACCATGATGTCTAGGAATGGGAGCTGTTTGTTCTTCTCCTCCTCTCTGGTGAATTTTATTCCGGTGAGGGTGTTGTTTATAAGTTTGCGTGTCTCCTCTAATTTGGTCCGTTTAATGATGACAACGGTATCATCCATGTAGTGTATCCACAGTTTCGGTTGGATTTTCAGAAGGGCGGTCCTTTCCAGTCTTTACATCACTGCTTCTGCTATGAGTCTGGAGATGGGTGATCCCATGGTGGTCCGTTGATTTGTTTGTAGAAAAGTGAAGTGGGTGGTCAGGCATAGACCCAATAGTTTGAGCATGTTGTCTTTCGAGATGGTTTCGCTGGGGTCTTGCTCTTGTTCAAGTAGTGTTGTCATTGTTTCAGTTGCTCGTGGTATGTCTATTGATGTGAATAGGGCAGTGACATCAAACAATATCATCGTCTCTTCATCCTCTATCTTTAGGCCTTTGATGGATTTGAGGATTCTTTGGTTGAGTGGATAGAATGGGGTGACTTGTTGACTAGGTGCCTGAGTCTTCTTTGTAGTTCTTTGGCTAATCTGTGTGATGGAGTGCCTGGTAGGGTCCATGGGTCTGAGGGGGACTTCCGGCTTGTGCACTTAAGGGAGGTCGTAGAATCGGGGTCTGTTGGTTCCTTTGGGTTTCATTCTTGAGGAGTCTGTTTTGTTGATCTGAGATAGTAGGAACTGCCAATGCTGGAGAATCTGGGATAAAACGTTATGGAGCTGGATGAACACAGCAGGCTGAGCAGCATCAGAGGAGCAGGAAAGCTGACGTTTTGGGTCAAGAACCTTCTTCAGAAAAGAAAACAGAAGAAGGATCTCAACCCGAAACGTCAGCTTTCTTGCTCTTCTGATGCTGCTCGGCCTGTTTTGTTGATCTGTCTGGTCTGTTTAAGTCTTTGTAGCGTGTAGAGGATTTTGTTGCCTAGTTGCGGTGTCGGGTCAGTTTGTACTGGCTGGTATGTGTTCTCATCGGTGAGCAGTGCTTGTGCTTTGGAGATGTAATCCCTTTCATTCATTATCACTGTCATTCGCCCTTCTAAACCTCAATGGAAACAAGCTCAGTCTGTCCAAACTTTGGCTTATTCAATCTAGTAGAGAAACTCTGAATTGCCTCCAATGCATTTACATCTTTCTTAAATAAGAACAAACCAGCGTGCAGTGTCCAACGTGTGGTTTTACCAATGTATAACTGAAGCATAGCATGTTTGATTTTATACTCAATTTCTTTCATAGAGATGAAAGCATTCTAGTCGCCTTCATGATTATTTGATTTACGTGCATGTTAATATTTTGGGCCAATTCACATGGACACCTAGATCCATCTGCACCTCAGGACGGCGTAATTGTTATCCATTTAGGTAATACTCTGCTTTTTATTCTTCTTGCCAAAGTGTGTAATTCCATATTTTTGCATGTCTGCTCATTCAGACTGTCTATATTAGTCTGCAACTTACTTATGCCCTTTTCATAACGTCCCTGTCTTTGTGTTGTCTGTATGTTTAGCTACCACACATTTACACTTATTGTCTAAGCCGTTAGTGTAAACTGTCAAAAGTTGAGGCCTCAGCATGGACCCTTGCAGGAATCACACTCTGTCAATCAGACAAGGAGCCATTTATGCACACTGTCTGTTTTCTGCCAGCCATGCCAATCCTCTTTCCATGCTAATATTTTATTCTCTACACCGTGTGCTTCTATTTTGCGCAATGACATTTTGTGTGACTTGTCAGCTGCCACACAGTGTGTCAACGCCACCACCCATCCCCACCCTAGTTTATCCACAGGACCTGCTGCACATTCAAAGAACTCCAGCAGATTGATGAATGAATCCCCTTTCACAAAATCATGCCAGCCATCCCATATTATCTTGGCTGTTCCTAAGTGCCCAGTTTACACCTCTTTAATGATCGGCTCTAATATCTTCCCTGTGATAGACATTGAGCTAACTGTCATATAGTCTCCTGTTTATTCCCTCCTTTTTTGAATAATGGGGTTAAATTCGTCACTTTGCAATCCAATGAAATCTTTCCAGAATCTAGTCAACATTAGCAACTCCCCATTTAAGGATAAGATCCATCAGGAGCTGAAGATTTGTGAGGTGCAGTTCCAGCAGTTATTTTAGTATTACTCCCCTGTTGTTTGCACCTTCACCAGTTCTTCTGTTCTTTCCACCTCCTGATTTAAAGCTATTACTAGGAGTTGTAAGAGTTAAAATATCTTGCAGCATGGGGAAATACTCTTTCAACCCAACATGTCTATACCAATCATCAAGTACCTATGACAACATGTTCGGCACAACATCATGGACTGAAGGGCCTGTTCCTGTGCTGCGCAGTTCTATGTTCTATCTACTTCCATTTACCAACACTTGGCCCATAGACTTATAGAATCATAGAAGGAGACCATTACTGGCTCCTGGAAAGCTATCCAGCCAGTCCCAGTCTCCAGACTTATCTCCATAGCCCATTAACTTCATCCCTTTCAAATATATATCCAGGTCACTTTTGAAACCTCCTATGGAATTCTCCTTTACCTCCACTCCCAAACAGCACATTCCAAATCCTAATAACTTTTTGAGTAAAGAAGTTGCTCCTTATCTCCCTCCCTGCTCTCTTGCTGACAATCTTGAAATTTTTTTTTATCATTAAAGCCTTTTCATTGTCTTTGGCAGGGCAAGAGTTGGCCCAGACTTCTGATCATGTGCAGCAGCCGCAGCAAGATTCAGATCCTCGGGGAGAGTGAGCTCTGACAGAGTGAGGGTGGGCTCAGTGGTGAGAGATGGGGCCGGAATGTGGCGACTTTGATGTTGCTGGGCCTAGCGCGGGACTCAAGGGGGTGGTAGCGGCACTAGCTTTCAAGATGGCGGTGACAGCACGGTAGCATCTGCGATTGGCAGAAAAGGCGGCATTGGAGTATGAACAAAAATGGAAATTGCTGGAAAAACTCGGCAGGTCTGGCAGCATCTGTGGAGAAAAATCAGAGTTAACTTTTCGGGTCCAAAATATTAACTCTGATTTCTCACCACGGATGCTGCCAGGCCTGCCGAGTTTTTCCAGCAATTTCCATTTTTGCTTCTGAGTTTCAGCGTCCGCAGTTGTTTTGGTTTTTGTTGGAATAGGGATGTTGGGCTTCGGTTGCAGTGATGCAGTAGGCCTGGATTGGTACTTCCGTGTGGATTAACAGGAGTCGTGGTTGCATCAGTTGTGACTTGGTAGTTGCAGTGTGGTACTCCTGGAGGTGGAGCGGCAGCAGCAAAGGTGGCCCCGGAGTGGGACTGCTGGGAGGGGCTGTGATGTGGGGACGTTGGTGGGCACAGTGCCCATTGTGGTGACAACCATCCCTCGCTGATGTTGAGCAGAGCCCAAGAAGGGAGGAAGAACTTTGTTTTTAGTTTTATCTTCTGTCACTCAAAATGGCGCTGAAGCGTGGTGACATCTTACACTTTTCACTGTATTTATTTGTTAAATACAAGTGACGATAAATAATTCAATTCAAGTTCAATTTAATACAAACTAGCAGAACCAGAATATCCTTCTTTACCCTGTCAAAATTGTTCAT
The DNA here is from genome assembly GCA_024137785.1 of Ginglymostoma cirratum. Classification (NCBI taxonomy): domain Eukaryota; kingdom Metazoa; phylum Chordata; class Chondrichthyes; order Orectolobiformes; family Ginglymostomatidae; genus Ginglymostoma; species Ginglymostoma cirratum. The sequence goes on from JAHRHZ010000249.1 coordinate 11,843,233, forward strand.
AAGTTTGGAACATATCGATAACGTTACCTTTGAATCTTCTCCTCTCCAAGGAGAATAAGCCCAATCTCTCCAATCTTTCCTTGTATTTAAAACTCCTCATTTCCTGGGATCATTCTAATAAATCTCCTTTGAACTCTCTCCAGGGCTTTAACATCCTATTTAAGTGCTCCAAACATGGTCTGCCCATTGATTTATAGATGTGTGGCATCATTTCCTTGCTTTTATACTCAGTGCCTTGATTTATGAACTTAAGGATCCTTTAAACATTCTTAACAACTGTTTTAACTTATTGGGCCTTGTATTGGCTAATGACCCTGGCCAGGTGAGTGATCGTTCATAGGGAGACCATTTTGGAAACATGATCACAACTTCTTAAGTTTTAATATGCAATGCACAAGGATACGGTAGGACCTTGAAAGAAGATACTAAATTGGGATAGGACAAATTCCATCAGTATTAGGTAGGAGCCAGAAAGAGTTAATTGGGAGGAGCTGTTATCAGACAAATCCACATTTGACACGTGGGAACTGTTTAAAGACCTGCTGGGGAAAGTTCAAGATTGGCATATTCCAGTAAGGAGGAAGGACAAGAATGGCAAGGTAGGGGACCCTTGGACAAATAGGAAGGTTGTGAAGTTAGTCAAAAGGGAAAAAAAAGAAGTATATATATGGTTTAGGAAGCTAAAATCAGACAGGGCCTATGAGGAATATGATGAAAACAGGAAAGTACTCAAGCAGGGAATTAGGAGAGCAAGAATGGGCCGTGAAATGACCTTGGTAAGAAGGGTTAAAGAGAATCCCAAACCATTCTATAGATACATTAAAAACAAAAGGACAACTAGGGAGAAGGTAGGACACCACAAGGGTAAAGGAGGGAACTTGTGCTAGGAGGCACAAAATGTAGGTGAGATCCTGAATGAGTGTTTTGCATTGGTATTCACCCAAGAGAAGGATATGGACGATAGGGAGGTTTGGATGGCGCTGTTAATATGTTAGGGCATTTTGAGATCAAGAAAGAAGTGGTGTTGGGTCTCTTGAAGAAAATTAATGGTATCTACCCCTGCTTATTGAGGGAGGCAAGAGAGGACATTGCTGGGGCATTGACCAAGATCTTCGTATCCTCGCTCGCCACTAGAGAGTTGCCGGAGGACTGGCAACGAGCTAATGTTATTACTCTGGTCAAGAGGGAAATAGGGATAGTCCAAGAAACTACAGACCAGTAAATCTCTCATCAGTGGTTGGGAAAATTTGGAGAGAACTCTTAAGGATAGGGTCTATGAACATTTGGAGCACCCTAATTAGGGACAGATGACGTGGCTTTGCGCAGGGCAGGTCATGTCTTACTGACTTGATTTAATTTTTCAAGGAGGTGATGATGGTGGTCAATGATGGTCGAGCAATGGATGTTGGTTACATGGATTTTACTAAGGCCCTCAACAAGGCCCCTCATGGTAGACTCATTCAGAGAGATGCATGGGATCCACAGTGACTTGTCTGCATGGATTCAGAATTGGTTTGCCCATAGATACCAGAGGATGTTGGTGGAAGGGTGTTTTTCAGGCTGGATTTCTGTGATTAGCGGTGTTCCACAGGGATCCATACTGGGACTTCTGCTGTTTGTGATATTTATAAATTGCATGGGTGAAAATGTAGATGGGTGGGTTAGTAAGTTTGTAGATGATACAACGATCGGTGGAGTTGTGGATAATGTAGAAGGTTGTCAAAGGATTCAGCGGGACATTGATCAGTTGCAGATATGGGCAGAAAAATAGCAGATGGTGTTTAACCTGGATGAGTGTGAGGTGCTGCATTTTGGGAGATCAAATATACAGGAAAAATGTACAGTTAATGGCCGGACTCTCAACAGCATTGATGTACAAGAGGGTTCTTGGGGTTCAAGCCCGTAGCTCCCTGAAAGTGGCCATGCAAGCAGATTGGGTGCTAAAGAAGGCATATGGCATGCTTGCTTTTATTGGTCGGGAATTGAGTACAAGAGTCTGGATGTTATGTTGAAGCTTTATAAGACTACGGTTAGGCCACACTTGGAGTATTGTTCTGAGGAAGGATCACCAGACCCGAAACGTTAACTGTGTTTTCTCCTTCACAGATGCTGCCAGACCTGCTGAGCTTTTCCAGCAACTTTGTTTTTGTTCTTGGAATATTGTGTTCAATTCTGGTCTCCACATAACAGGAAGGGTGTGGAAGCTTTGGAGAAGGTGTAGAAGAGTTTTACCAGGATGCTGCCTGGATTAGAGGGTATGAGCTATAAGGAGAGGTTGGAAAAACTGGGTTTGTTTTCTCTTGAGAGGCGGAGGATGCGTGGAAATTTGATAGAAGTCTATAAAATTATGAGATGCATAGACAGGGTTGACATTCACAATCTTTTTTCCCAGACCTGAAATGTCTAATACTATGGGACATGCATTTAAGGTGAGAGGGGAAAGGTTCAAAGGAGACATGAGGGACAAGTGTTTTACACAGAGAGTGATAGGAGTCTGGAACGCACTGCCAGGGGTGGTGATGGAGGTGGATACAATAAGGGCATTTAAGGAACTTTTACATAAGTACATGGATATGAAAGGAATGGAGGGATATGGACCAAGGGCAGGCAGAAAGGATTAGTTTCTTTGGCGCCATGTTCGGTACAACATCATGGGCCAAAAGGCCTGTTCCTGTGCTGTGCAGTTCTATATCTATTTTTAACTTGCCCGGCCACCTTCAGAGAATTGTGCACTTGATTCCCCAGGTCCCCCTGTTATTGCATTTCAAGTATTCATCTAAATACTTCTTAAATGTCGCAATGGTTCCTACCTTTATCATCATCCAGGCAGTGAGTTCGAGGTACACATCACCTTCTGGGTATAGAACATTATCCTTAAAAACCCTCTAAACCTCCTGACCTTAAGTGTATGCATTCCCCCTTCCCTCATTGGTTATTAATTTGTCTATCAGAAAAGCTTTTTCTACTCTACCCTGGCTATGCCCCTCATAATTTTGTATCCATCAATCAGGTCCCCATCAGAGCAGTCCAGTTCTGCACAGTTGCATATCAAGTAAACACACAAAACATTGGAGTTTTGACTATCCAGAAAACCAAAGGCCTCGCTTACACATATAATAACAGCCTACTCCATACTTTTCCATCTAGAATAGGATCGAATCAAATCCCTACAGTGTGGGGACAGGCCATTTGGCCCAACAAGTCCATACCAACTCCCTGAAGAGCATTCCACCCAATCCCCATAGCCCTGCATTTCCCACAGCTAATCCACCTTTTCTACACATCCCTGGACACTACAGCACAGCCAATCCACCTAGCCCACACATCTTTAGACTGTTGGAGGAAACCCATGCAGACATGGGGAGAATGTGCAAACTGTACACAAACAGTCACCCATGGCTGGAATTGAACCTGGGTCCTGGTGCTGTGATGCAGCAGTTCTAACCACTGAGCCACTGTGTCCAGTTATGGCATTTTGTTTCTGTGACCTAAACCTATTAATCAGATTAGTTATTCAAATTCCTTTAAACAGCTGTTTTCTTATGACTCCAATTCATCAGGGGGAGAAATATGTCTAAGTGCTTTAGATTTTCTGATATTTATTTTGTTGACCCATGGAAAGGATTTACAATGAATAAATCATCAGAATGTTGCTGAGGGACATTTGATAAATTACGTGAGTGGACAAAATTGTGGCAGGCAGAATTTGATATGCAGATCTTTGAGATTATCTACTTTAGATCTAAGGAAGACAAATTTGTATATATCAGAATGCAGAATCATTTTTATGGTGGCTTTTAACCCTGAATTAATGTAGTGTTGAGTTCCCCAAAGTTTACGTATTGTCCCCTACTGAGGACAGTTCAAGTGTGGTCAAATGTGAGAAAGTCAGGGTCCAAGTAGAAAAATCACAAAATAGGTAATGGATAGGTCATTAGAAGCAGTCCAAAGAAGGCTTGCTTAATTGTCCATCTTCTCTCCCACCTAAAAGCCCCTCCCATCCCACTGACCAATCTCCATCACTGCCTACCTGCACTCGCCTATCACCATCCCATCTACCTTCCCCCACCCCACCCCTCCTCTCTGTATTTATTTCTGAGCTCCCTTCCCCCTCCCCATTTCTGAAGAAGGGTTCTGACCCAAAAAGTCAACTTTCCTGCTCCTCTGATGCTGCCTGGCCTGCTGTGTTCCTCCAGCTCCACACCGTGTTATCTCACTTGATTGATTGCTGGGTTATCCTACGAGAAAGTTTGGAGAGGTTGGACGTATACCTATTAATTTTAGAAGAATGAGAGGCAATCTCATTGAAACATGTAGGATTCTGAGGGTACCAGACAGCGTAAATGCTGAAAGGATAATTCCATTTTTGATGGAGACTAGAATTAGGGGAGAAAATTTGAATATACAGCACTAAGAATTGTTTTCTGTCTGATTTTGAAGTTTGAAAATGCACCAACAGATTTAAGAACAGCTTCTTCCTTGCTTCTATCAGACTTATAAATGGACCTATCATATTAAAGTTGATCTTTCTCTGCATCTTCTCTGTAGCTGTAACACTATAGTCTGCATTCTGTTTTATTACCCTGATGTACTGATGTCAGGTATGATTTGTCTGGATAGAAACAATACGTTTCATTGTATCGCAGCATATGTGACAATAATAAATCAAATTAAAACAAATCAAATCAATCCCTACTATTGCTAATTTCCTTCAATTCCTGTTTTGTCCCAATCTCTTGGGTCTCTATTTTGTGGAGATTTCTTGTATCTTCCTCAGTAAAGACAGGCACAAATTTATGATTTATGATTCTCTGCAATTTCTCTATTCCCTGATTATAAATTTTTTTAACTCAGTTTCTAAAGGGCCTACATTTGTCTCAGCCAAATATTTTATTTTAAATACTGTCCCTTTAGAAGCTTTAACTATCCATTTTTGAGATAACAAGCATGGGGCTGGATGAACACAGCAGGTCAAGCAGCATCATAGGAGCAGGAAAACTTGACGTTTCGGGCCTAAACCCTTCATCAGAAAATGATTTTCTGATGAAGTGTTTAGGCCCGAAACATCAAGTTTTCCTGCTCCTATGATGCTGCTTGACCTGCTGTGTTCATCCAGCCCCATGCTTGTTATCTCGGATTCTCCAGCATCTGCAGTACCTTTTATCACTATCCATTTTTGTGTTCGTTGCCACTTTACATGCAAATTCTATATTTCTTTCCTTTATCAGTTTCATTCTGAAATCTACAAAAATTTTCAGGCTTGCCATTATCTCTGGCAATTTTATAAGGGTTTTCATTTAATCTTCTGTAATCCTTAAATCCCTTTGCATACCATAGTTCACTGACTTCTTTTGGGTTTTTTGCGCTTTGAGAAAATGTACATTTGTTGTCAACTTTGTTAATTCTTTATGTAATGTGCAATAATTCCTTTCTTCTGTATACACACATTACAGCAATTTATCCTCCTCTGTAGTCTAAGAAATATGACCAATTGCTAGATCCTTGCCTTCACATCCATCCATGGACTAATTTTATCCTACTTAACACTGCAATCTCCTCTGGCAAAACAACAATTCCTCCTGTTGATCTCCCAATCTTGTCTTCCCTACATCCTCATCCAATTGTCCTTCAACCTTTATTTCCCAACTTTTAGCCACCGATGTGTAATTCTTGAGCTCCCACCACCTCTCGTCTTAAAGCCTTCTTCAGAATTCATCTCGTCTTCTTTGTCTATAGTCACCCTTTAAACTCCCTGTCTCCCTGTTTCAACATGTCATTTTTGTCCAGTAGAGTCAGCAGGTCAATATTGACTATCGTTGCAGAATTGAGTGAAACTGTTCCACTTAAGTAAAGATTGGCATTTCTAAAGCACTTTTCATGATCTCTGGATGTTTAATAGCTTTTCAAAGCCCATGAAGTACTTGAGAACTGTGATTATTGGAAAGCACAAACTCAAGAGTGGGCAAGAGGGACTAGTGTAGGTAATAGTACATTCTTGACAACACAGACTTGATGGGCTAAAGGGTCTCTTCTGCACTGTGTGATTCCATGATTCTATGAAACTGAAAAAACATCTTTCAAATTGTCCAGGGTGAGTTTAACAACTACATGGATGTTTAAATGTTACCAGGGTATTTCATCATTTTATTCACTCGGCAAGTTCAAAAACAAAAATACAAAAAGAAAAGACAGCTACTTTATTATTTTAAAGATGCTATATGAATTCAAATTGTTTGTGTTGTAATTGGTTGAGGTGTTGGTGTCGCAGTAATGTCACGAGACTAACCTGCAACCTGAGGCTAACGTGCAAGGGATACAAGGGCTTAAATCTCATCATGGCAGGTGGCCAAGTTTGAAATAAAAAAAATTCTGGAATGAAATGATAATTGAATGTAACCAATGACAATTGTCATAAAAACTCAATTAGTTTACAAATGTTCTTTCAGGGAGGGAAGCTGCCACTCTTACCTGGTCTGGCCTACAGACCCACAGCAATATGGTTGAGTCTTAACTTCTCTCTTGGCAATCAGTGACTGGCAATAAGACAGCAATGCCCATGAATGAATATACAAATTCTTTGAAGTATCTTTACTCTCCCCTTTCCTAAGCTTTAAATTCATTGCAAGGACACATTCTTCCTTCTGCCTGCTGTACCAAAAGCAGCTTGCCTCACAAGCTCCAATTTTATACTATTGCCAGGATCACTAAACCATGGAATTCTTCAGTTTAGGTCCTTAATCTGTCCCTCACCATCTATTAACACAGCACATTTGATGGCATAAACATCCCAAGCTACTTCACAAAATCATTATAAAAACAAAGGGCCATAAAGCATAGTACAGACCATTTGGCCCATTGAGTTTACTTCACCATTAAAAGAGATCATGGCAGATCTGATAATCAATAACTCTACTTTCCTGCCTTATTCTCATAACCCTTGATCCCTTTGCTGAATAGAAATCTGTCTATCTCAGCCAAGAGAACACCTGAACTTAATAACCTCTGTGGTAAAGAATTCCACAGACCCATCATCTTCAGGGAGAAAAGATTTCTTCTCCATCTCTGCCATATGTGGATGTCTCCCTGCTCCGAGATTATGTTCTCTGATCCTAGACTTTCCCACAAGTGGAAACAAGCTACGTGCATCTATACCATCAAGCCTGCTAAGAACCTAATATGATTAATAAGGTCTCCTCTTATTCTCCTATTGTTTGACACCGCATCATAATGGAAATATTAGGGCAGATGGCTGAACACTCAGTGTTTTTAAGGAGAATTTGTTTTAGCCTTAAGCATTTGTCTGGAGATGGATAAAATTGGTGACTAGGTAAAGGGTATCAAAGACAATGGACCCAGGGCCCCAACATTTAATTGGTGGAAATTTCTATAGTATATGTCGGACCAGTGCTTTAGAAATATAAGGCCATATGAAAAGAAATACCATAACAATAGGAACAGGAGGAGGGCATTGCGGCCCTCAAGCCTGCTCTGCCATTCAATTAGATCATGACTGATCCCATATTCCTCACATCCACTGTCCTGCATTTTCCCTGTAACCCATGATTCCCCTACTGATCAAAAATCTATCTGTTTTAGTCTTAAACATACACAAAGACTCAGCTCTGACTACTCCCTGTGGTAACAAATTTCAAAGACTCACAACATTCTCAGAGAAGAACTTCCTCCTCATCTGAGTCTTAAACCGGTGCTCCTTTATTCTGAGACTATGCCCTCTTGTCCTAGACTCTCCCACGAGGGGAAACATCCACTCAGTATTTATCCTGTCAAGCCTATTAATGATCCTATATGCTTCAATGAGATCACCTCTCATTCTTCTAAACCCCAGCTGTAGAGTCCAAACCTTTTCAACTTTTCCTCATAAGATGATCCCTCCATACCAGGAATCAAACTAGTGAACCTTCTCTGAACTGCCTCCAATGAAATGACATCTTTCCTTAAATAAGGGGACCAAAACTGCTCACAGTGCTCCAGATGTGATCTCACCAGCAGCTTATATACTTGTAGCAAGACTTCCCTTCTTTTAGACTCCAACCCCTTAAAATAAGGCACAACATTCCATTAGCCTTCCTGATTCCCTGCTGCACCTATGCTAGCTTTCTGTGTTTCGTGCACAAATACCTCCAAGTCCCTTTGTGTTGCAGCTTTCTATATTTTTCACCATTTCAATAATAAACTGATCTTTTGCCCTCCCTTCCAAAACAAACAACTTCACATTTCCGTACCTTGTAATCCATTTGCCAAATCTTTGCCCATTTAATTAATTTTTCCACTTACCTCTTGCAATTTGCCTTTCTACCTATCTTCATGCCATAAGCAAATTTGGCTACAGGTCATTCACTTCCTTCCTCCAAGTCATTAAGATACAATGTAAACAGTTTGCAGTCTCAGCGCTGATACCTGCAGAACCCCACAGGCTACGGGTCGTCAATCTGAAAAGGAGCCTCAAAACCGAGGGAAGCCGTCGTGCCAGAGCAAGAACAGAAAAGGTTGCGATGAGTTATTTTGTTATAATAACAGGTTATCTAAAAGAGGGAGGGCTTGAAGATACTTGTGCCTTTAATCTTCTGATGCCTGGAAGGAAATGAGTGTCCCTCCTGTTCTGATAAGCAGTGGGCATCCTTGTATTTCTTAGCAAATGATTAGCAAAGGTGCTTGATTGATGCCTATTTGTGTCCTTAGAAGTATGCATTTCATGTTTCTCAATGGCATTCGCAGCCTCAAATACTTATTTTTGCTCATCAGCCTTCAATCACATGAATACCCAAATTGTGGTCTTCATGGCTCTAAACGATCACCCCTTATGTTGGAAACCCTGCCGAAATCTTTTCATTTCTGGCTACCTTTCATGTGTTTGATGTCATTAAAACAGCTTCAAAAACAAGAAGCGATCAGAGGATACCTTATCATTTTGTAAAAAAAACTCTCTGAAAATTGAGAGAAAAGATGTTTTCCATGAGGCTATTTTGATATTAAAATATTACTTGTAATTGTTAGAATGCATTTATGAGTCACAGTATCTAGAGAAGATGAAGCTGACAGCAAAACTAGAAAGAAGATCAATTATTTTTAAACAAGGTCGGATTTGATTAACAAATTTTCGTGTTACCAGCTGAACAATTTTCAGTTCATTCAAAGGATTACGAGACTACTTTATCCAAAATCATCAATCTCCAATTCCTCTTCTCCAGCAAAGGGCATGAAATATAAGTGAGGGAATTGGATTTTAGTTAGAAAGCTTTCATGTGGAACCGTGCAAAAGCTTTCAGATATAAGTATCAAAAATTATCAAAATAAAAATTCATTAGATTATGATTCTGGAAAATTAAACTTGTTAAGTGATATGTAATTCATAACCTCACCCATATGTTTCCTCTCAGTTATCTCTTCCTTACAGAGCACCTCAGGGGATTGCCTTCAAATATTTGATGAAAGTCCAGCTAGTTCTCAATATATAATTTTTTTTAAATGTCTCTTGCCTCTTGGGAAGAATCAATGGGAAGATTTCAATGTGATACTGTTTTATTGGTCTACTATAATCAAAAGCTCCTTTAATGTGGCATCTATGAGAGGAGTAATGTGTGCTGGCTTTATATGTGATTAAAACACATGATTATATTATATATAAAAGCACACACTGTCTATTGTCGTCACTGATGCTGGCTAATTGGATACTAACTACTATGTCTTTGGCCTTGAGGCAATCTATTTCCTTCAAAGATGCTCTCATCAGCCTGCATTTGGAACAACATAAGGTACCAGATTGTACTTTTCACGCTGGTTTCAAACCTCGTTTGCAAAGGTATAGGTCAATTAGCCCTTCAAACTTGTATCACAATTAAACAGGCTCATGGCATCAATTGGAAGAAGCCTTTGATTAACTTTTAATTGGCGACTTTAGGGTCTCGATTGGCCTTCGTGTGAGATGGGTCTCTTCAACCCTTCCAAGTGTCAGCATAATTGCATGGCATAGCAAAGGCATTGGTTCCTGCCTTCCTTCTGCAGCTCTGTCTTCACTATCTCTAGTCAAGTCAAAGAGAATGAATATCAGCTGGGCAGTAAAATGTAGAATCATCCACAAACTCAACAGAAAAGATTCACAGGTTGTTGCTTTCAGAATGGAAAGGAAAGAAGGCATTTGAGAAAGGGTATGCTTGCCTTTATCGGTCAGTGCATTGAGTATAGGAGTTAGGAGGTCATGTTGCAGCTGTGCAGAACTTTGGTTAGGTCACTTTTGGAATACTGCATTCAAATCTGGTCTCCCTGCCATAGGAAAGACGTCGTGAAACTTGAAAGGTTCAGGCAAGATTTACAAGGATGTTGCCGAGGTTAGAGAGCTTGAGCTATAGGGAGAGGGTGTACAGGCTAGGGCTATTTTTCCTGGAGTGTTGGAGGCTGAGGGGTGACCTTATAGAGGTTTATAAAATCATGAGAAGTATGGATAGGGTGACTACTCAAGGTCTTTTCCCCAGGGTAGGGGAGTCCAAATCTAGAGGCCATAGGTTTAAGGTGGGAAGGGAAAAATTTAAAAGGGGACCAAGGGGCAACTTTTTCACTCAGAGGGTGGTGCGTGTATGGAATAAGCTGCCAGAGGAAGTGATGGACGCTGGTACAATTGCAACATTTAAAAGGCATCTGGATGGGTATATGAATAGAAAGGGTTCAGAGGGATATGGGGCAAATGCTGGCAAATGGAACATGATTAATTTGGGATATCTGGTCAGCATGGATGAGTTGGACCGAACAGTATGTTTCTGTTTTGTACATTTTATGGCTGTATGACTCTAAGTAAAATTTTAATAGTGATAATTAACAGAAATTTAACAGGAATGATGAGTGACAATTACTGACAAATAGCATCTGCTAGCTCTGAAACTTAAACTTTTTAAATGTGGAGTCTCATTCCTTCAGGGCTTAACTGTTGCTGGTATTTTGAAAATAAACTATCACCTATTGTCACCTATAACTACATTCCACGTATATTTTCCAATCTTTATTTCATACTGTGAACATCCCTTAAACCTAATGCAATCTTCCTTCTTGTACTTAGTCACTCTTGCATGGTCTTTCTCAGTTAAAACATTTCAACGTGAGCCACTTAACGACTCTATTCTTTCCAACACAGCACATAAACACACTGAATACAGACGCGCGCGCGCGCACGCACACACACACACACACACAC
>JAHRHZ010000249.1:11859435-11882079 GCA_024137785.1 Ginglymostoma cirratum
CACACACACACCCACACCCACACCCACACAGCATACACACACACACACACACCCACACCCCCACACCCACACAGCATACACACACACACACACACACTGCATACACACACAAACACTTGTAGAGGGCTCCAAACTGCATCAGGCAACTCAAGATCAGTGGAGTAGCACTTCTGAGGCTGTGGCTTGTTTATTCTGTGTGTGCTTTTCTTTCCATTTCATTTTCTTTTCCTCCTTTTTCTCTTTTTTTCTCTTATATTTTACTTACCTCTTGTTTAAGAGCACAGTTGTCGCGATGGCATTGGCTGCAGTGAGTGAGTTCAAGTGGACTTGACTGGGGTTAGCACAGAATCGAGTAGGCCCTGGGCCGCGGTCTCGTAGGAGCGGCCCCAGAGGGATGTTTGGGTTCCCGATGCCCCCGGCATCAACAAGGTGGTCCTGGTGCTTTATTCATGGCTGCTGTGCCGGAGGCGAGTTTTCATTCCCAGCAGCGTCTGCCCCCAGCGTAGATGAGTTTGGGGCCAGTTAAGAGAGCCGGCAGTGTCAGCTGTGGCTGCATCGGTGAGTTAGGCCTGAAGTGGGCGGCAGCAGTGTTGGGTTTGAGCCACCGGCAACTTCGGTGGGCGTCAGCATTGGCGAGCTCCTTCAAGGATTCATAGTGCTGTGGGCGTTGATGGAGGCGAGATGATGCCGAAGAGTGGCAAATTTCATTCCAGCGGCAACGGCATGGCGAGGAGGACTCGTGACAGGCCACTAGGCCTGTGGCCCATGGCAGAGCACTTAATGAAAAGGACAGTAAAGTTGAACACTTTTTCTTTGTTGCTTCATTTGTGTGCCTTATAATTCTATGCCTTGGTTTATATTTCTGTGTTTTAAGATGGCAGCAGAGAATGGCGGCACATGAAACACTTTTCACTGTATTTTGTAGCAAAACACAAGTGGCAATAAACAAATCAAATCTCATCAAATCAAATCAGCGCGTTGGATTTTTTTATTAACCCGCGAGGGTGAATTCAGGTCTCGGCCCACATTGAAAATAGGGCCAGCCTAATGGGCTGAAATTTTCAGAGAGACTGTCTTTTTTGGAGAGTTGGTAACCAGCTTGGCCTCCAAGTAACTTGCTCTCAAGATCATTGAAGGGTTTGTTAATGGGCTGCAAAGGAGTAATTTTCCAAGGTAAGGATGGGAAGAGTGAAGGATCAGAGATAAATCAGCGCATTGCTGTGTGGAACAATTATTTATTGTTGCTGTTGATTCAAAGTCTTGTTAAGAAAGAAAGAATAGTCCAAGTAAATTTGCTGGGGAGATGGTGGAGTAGTGGCAGTGTCACTAGCCTAGCAATGCGGAGCCCTATGCTAGCATTTTCAGTTACTAGTGGTTTACCGCAGGGATCTGTTTTGGGGCCACTGATGTTTGTCATTTTTATAAATGACCTGGATGAGGGCGTAGAAGGATGGGTTAGTAAATTTGCGGATGACACTAAAGTCGGTGGAGTTGTGGATAGTGCGGAAGGATGTTGCAGGTTACAGAGGGACATAGATAAGCTGCAGAACTGGGCTGAGAGGTGGCAAATGGAGTTTAATGCGGAAAAGTGTGAGGTGATTCACTTTGAAAGGAGTAACAGGAATACAGAGTACAGGGCTAATGGTAAGATTCTTGGCAGTGTGGACGAGCAGAGAGATTTTGGTGTCCATGTATATAGATCCCTGAAAGTTGCCACCCAGGTTGATGGGATTGTTAAGAAGGCACACGGTGTGTTAGGTTTTTTTGGTAGAGGGATTGACTTTCGGAGCCGTGAGGTCATTTTGCAGCTGTACAAAACTCTGGTGCGGCCACACTTGGAGTATCGCGTACAGTTCTGGTCGCCGCATTACAGGAAGGATGTGGAAGCATTGGAAAGGGTGCAGAGGAGATTTACCAGGATGTTGCCTGGTATGGAGGGAAGGTCTAATGAGGAAAGGCTGAAGGACTTGAGGTTGTTTTCGTTAGAGAGAAAAAGGTTAAGAGGTGACTTAATAGAGACATACAAGATGATCAGAGGATTAGATAGGGTGGACTGTGAGACCCTTTTTCCTCTGATGGTGACAGCTAGCACAATGGGACATAGCTTTAAATTGAGGGGTGATAGATACAGGACAGATGTCAGAGGTAGATTCTTTACTCAGAGAGTAGTAAGGGCATGGAATGCCTTGCCTGCAGCAGTTGTAGACTCGCCAACTTTAAGGGCATTTAAATGGTCATTGGATAAACATATGGATGATAAGGGAATAGTGTAGGTTGGGTGGGCTTCAGATTGGTTTCACAGGTTGGCGCAACATCGAGGGCCGAAGGGCCTGTACTGCACTGTAATATTCTCTGTTCTATGTTCTATGTTCTATTCTGGGTCATGGGTTCAAGCTCCATCAGGCCAGATAGTGAATTTGGATTCAATAAAAAGAAATAATTGGGTTCACAAATATTCTTTAGGGAAGGAAATCTGTCATTCTTACCTTTTCCAACCTACGCATGACTGCAGATCCACATCTGTTGACTCTTAGCCATAGTTGTTAAAATGCTTGATATTACTAACTGCTACCAAACATGCTGATCGAATGCAAAAGCTCACCATATCTGTTGGAGACAAAGGCTTCAAGTCACCAGGGCATTGGGAATGGGTGACAACTGCTGGCCTTGCCCTCCCCTCCCCCCACCCCGTTAGGAACATAGGAATGGGAGTAGGCCATTCAGCACCTCGTACCTGTAATGTTATCTTTCACAGTTGATGCCTAATCAGTACTGTAAATTACAACTTTTGAATTGGACTGAGGTACAAAAAGTTTGAACTAAAGAAAGAGCACCATCTTGGAATATGTCTTTCAGCCTGATAGAACTGTCATCTTTCCATTGACACAAGGATTTTTAAAGACTGAGATACATGTGAATCCACACACTATCCCATAGAGTCATGTTGGTTATAGCTCAACTGGCTGCATAGCTACTTTATGCTGCAGACAAATACCAACAGTATGGGTTTAATTCCGGTACCATCTGAGGTCACTATGAAGATTCCATCTCCCCTCACCTGAGGTATGGTAACCTTCAGTTAATCTATCACCAGTCATCTCCCTTGAATGACAGAACAGCCCTACAGTCAGCTAAAACCAAGGTGACTTTACCTTACACAAGAACAAAAACAGAAGGTTGCTGGAAAAGCCCAGCAGGTCTGGCAGCATCTGTGAAGCCAAAATCAGAGTTAATGTTTCGTGTCTGGTGACCCTAGTTCTGAAGAAGGGTCACCGGATCCAAAACATTAACTCCGATTTTTTTTCTTCACAGATGCTGCCAGAACTGCTGAGCTTTTCCAGCAACTTCTGTTTTTGTTCCTGTTTTACAGCATCCGCAGTTCTTTTGGTAACTTTACCTTAGTTTTGGCATTGCTTCTCGAAAACTCTGAACACCTGGCAGAAGACCTCCAAGTAAAACTTTGCATTCCTTACGTTCAGGAGCCCGTTAGCATCCCTGAATTTACTATATTTGCCTTGCTGTCTTGCAGCTGTTTCTTTCACACAATACAGCCACTATGCAATCTCAGCATTGCCCCTAATTCTAAGTGAGCAATTCACCTCATAATTACCCAATGCCTGCCTAATATTTGCAAGGTGTAAGTCAGGAGTCTGATTGAATAGTCTGCATTTGCCTGGATAGATGCGACACTAATAATACCCAAGAAGCACAAAACCATCTAGGACCAATAGTCCATTTTATTTGCTGCCCACACACACTGACATAACCATTCACTCCTTCCAGCCACCAATGATGCACAGTGGCAGCAGCATGCACAATCTACAAGATGCACTGCAGTAATTCCCCTAATGTCATTAAACAGCACCTTCCAAGCCCATAACTTTTACCACCTCGAAGGACAAGTGCAGCACACACACACAGGCAGGTGAGTTGCCATACAAGGCTGATTTGGAACAATACTGTCTGGGTCTGAAATCCTGGAACTCCCTTCCTAATGCACTATGAGTGTCTCTGCACCCCACGGACTGCAACAATTTAAGAAGAAGCCAGCTCACATCAAGGGTAATTCAGTGAGGGCAATAAATGTTGGATTGTGTGCTACACTTACATCCCATGGTGATGTCCAGACAAACCTATGACTGAAATTGGACTTGATTCTTGCTTTCAATCTAACCACGTAATTGTTTGTTGCATCGGTTGGCACACAAATAATCTTGGGCTCAAAGAGGATCTCTTTGAGCTGCTGTATTGTGTTGTAATTCTGACGGTTTCATCTTTCCAGCGCTATGTTTTAGTATGGAGCACAGAAAGTTTCTTCATGCTTCTAACCCTTTTGCACACGAGAAACACACATTCTGTTTCAACACTCTGTTGTGCCAGTAATCCTTCAGCATTAACATCCAGAACCTCTTCAATGAGCAAACTTCCCACCTGCTTCATGCTTTAACTGTGTTTACCATGTAACCCTGCCAGTGTCAGATCAAATGAATTGTTTCATCTTGTGCAAGCATTTCCAGTTCCAGAGAAAAAAAAATCTATAAAGCTGATGTACGCTGCATGCTTGATTTAAAAAGACAATTTTTCTTTCGCCAATACTTTTACATGAAACAAACAGAATAAATGTGTTGTGTCGTTGAGCGGTTGAACAAATTCCTTTCCATAATTTTCAGTGCTACAAATGCCATGATTCATTGTCTTACTTACAGTTGTTGGAATGAACTGTATTTGATTTTACTGACTACAGTACAACACCCTGATAAAATTCAGAAGCTAACCTTCTCTGACAGAGACAAAAGCTTAAAGTCTTCCAGGACATTTCTCCAGCAGTTAAGAATTCCCAACTGCTAAGAAGGTGGTCAGTAAACACAGGCCAACTTCCTGACCCCGGAGTAATTGGCGTGTGACTGAGATACATTTCCGACCCGACGCCTCTCACTATTAAAATGAGAGAGATTTGTGTTGGGAAATGATATTCCACCTGTTCCCTTAGTTAATGAGGTGGGCTCGTATCAAGCTGGAGCTTGAAACCTTCGTGTTGAGTCTGAGCTGCTGGATATATATAATTTTTCCAGCATTCCTGCTACTGACCTGTGAACCTTCTGCAAAAACTTCACTCGAGTTGCCGTTGTGATCACTGACCACATGGGTCTAATACCTGTCATTCGACTGTAAAACCATTGAATGGAGTGGGAAACTGGAAAAACTAAATCAGAGAACTAATAAGCAAATGGAGCACTTTACAAAGAAATATATAACCTTTCAGCAATGTTACCAACGGTGAGATGATTAGGATTGCAGCGTTAGATTGAATCAAAGGTTTTAGAATGTTTGAAGGCAATAATAGACACCAATAGGCATCAAAGTGCTCCAAACATATGGTTCCAATCTGCTTTACATGATAAAGTGTTCAGAATCTCTGTTGCAGGAGCACAAAGGAGGAAGCTCAGCTTTGTAGACATAGTCCAGTACAGATGGGCAGTGATGGTTCCTATTGAAAGCCATTCAAATTTTCTGTCCATTTGAGAAAGACCGGGTGGCAGATGCCAACCAAAAGCCCAAAATTGGTGAGTTGCAAACATACATTTGTGGGTTTTGGTTCTTGCCAATACTGAGCAGACTGGACCTGTACTCATTGGAGCTCAGAAGAATGAGAGGTGTCCTTACTGAAACATTTTTCAAGGACTTGACAAGGTGCATGATGAAAGGTTGTTTCTCCTTCTGGGACAGTCTAGGACCAGAGGATGTAACCTTAGAAGAAAGGGTCACATATTTAAGACAGAGACGAGGAGGAATTTCTTCTATCACATGTTTGCGAACTGATGGAATTCTTTGGCACAGTGAGCCTAGATCATTAAACACATTGAAAGCTGATATAGAAAAACTTTTATTCGTTAAGGGAATCAGGAATTATGGGGCAAAGGCAGGAAAGTGTAATTGAGGATTATCAGATCAGCCATGATCTGAATGGCACAGTGCTGAATGGCTTAATTCTCCTCCTACATCTGTGGTCTTCACTTTGCACTGTGACCAAGACTGGATGTTTGGGCTGGTTGCCTGACAGCACAGAGATGCTGGATAGTTCTAAAGGGGTATTGGATAGCTCCACCTCGGGGTGATCAGTGATGTGTGGCTTCCCATTTCTTGGTGACGTGGCCATGGGACAGAACATTGATGAGGAGGAGCAACTTAGGGGCATAAGCAGAATCTTTCATTGACGCCTGCAGAAAAAGAAGCCATTGGGAAAGGTACGCTGACTGCAATGGGTGTGCAGTCTGACATAGTGCCACAGAGCTGGAAAACAAGAGGAACAGTGCTGCAGTTTGTTTGCGAGATTGACAGCAAAATGTCAATGACATGAAGCTGAGAAAGGTGAGGTGGAACAATGCGCACTGGCACGGTCACATAGAATATTGTTATCTAATGTTATAGCTGTTTCCCTGTGATCTTCATATCACAATTACTGGGCACCGAATAGCATTCCAGTTCAATAATTCAATCAAAGAGGATTGAGAAAGCACAGAAAATTGGTTTTGACATTACGTGCATGCCATGGTAATTTCACCTCCCACAATTGACTGTTGCCATTGAACAGCCTTCAGTGAATCAGCTTTCGGATAATTGAAGAAGAATTGAAATTTGCTCCATTATTGTCCCCACCACTTACAGCTGGTGGATTGGTCCTGATGCAATTTGCCCACTTTAAGTTTTGAGTGCTGTGTTGTTACTGAACTTAAGACTTTCCCGACTGTTGATGAACAGAGAATGGCAAAAGGGCCATCTCACTCTTGAAACCATACGATAGTCAGCCTTTTTCTGCTTTTGCCTTTGTACAAGAGGCGAGACTCTCTACATAGCAGCAGTTCAGAAGAAACTTGAACTCCACACATGCTTCAAGACCTGCTGAGTTTCTCCAGCAATTTCTGTTTGCGATTCACCATAGCATGTTTGACCACGTCCCTCAGAAATTCCTCACTCTGCTCATCTCTAACCTTGGGGAAGATAGTCACTGATTAATCAATGAACTCTCTGATCCTGATGACCATTCAAATGGTGTCATTTTTGTTATAGGCTTTTACAGAAAATAAATAATGAACACCACCATTTGTACAGCAAAAGATTAATAGTCAAATACTTAAATAGTTAGCGACATCAGTAAGAGATCACTAAACAGAGAGGTGCGGAAGAGATGTTACAATGTAGAGTCTTCTGCTAAGTCAAAGAGTATACATAGTTCATAGAACATAAAATAAAAGGTAACCTTACCAAGATCTGAGACTCAAGCAGTCTCTTTTAAAACTTTTCAAGCACTGAAACTCCTCTGAGAACTAGCATTATACTCACAGACCATTTAGAATCATATAGAGCTGAGTGAGTTGTTCAAACCATCTTGCTCGTGGTTGTCTCCATCAAATCAATTAGTCGTACTCTATAGTTCGTACTCAAAGCCTGGAACATTTTCATTTTTACATTCAGTTCCAACTTACCGAGTAAAGGAGGCTGCATGTGCTTGAATAGGGGGGTGTGGTGGGGCGGGAGGGAGTGCTGTGTCTGTATGGCTGACCTCGTAAATAATGAGACAATCAGCAACAAGAGTTTCTTTGTTTTGATGCAGGTTAGGAATCAGCATTTGCAGTAACAGCCAGATCCATTCACAGGCCTGTCTCTACATAAATAATAAGGTCGATACAAGCACTATCCCTGTAGTGCATGGTACATGGAAGCTGCAGGTTCAATGGACCACAGATTCATTTCCTCCTTATCACCACTGCCAGCCTACAAGATGTTATGGCATTGGATAGACAGTTATACCTGTCAGTGTCTGTTTTTGTTTACCTTCTTTATATAGAAACATCATAATTCCGAAGTATGATTTTTTTTTTCTCCAGCCCTCTCAGAGACACAATTCTATCAAGTTAAAGGTGGATGGCTGAGAATTTCTTTTGTTTCCACTACATTTAAGGAGCTAAGTGAAAGTTGCTAATTATTTCCTGCAAGCTCTGTCCCTCTTTTCTAAGAAGAAAGTAAAAGGAAATATTAAATTGCACGGGGCACTAGTCACCTCTTGTCTATTATGTATCTATAAATATATTGGTTCTTCAGGTGTGAGCATTCACATTAACATCGCATCAATCACATGGCCATTGGGACCCATCCTAAACTTGTCCTCATTGACCGTCTTGGCCATTCCACTTTGAAACCCATCTCGGTCCAAATACACTTTCACAAAGAATTGGAGATAACAAGCATGGGGCTGGATGAACACAGCAGGTCAAGCAGCATCATAGGAGCAGGAAAACTTGACGTTTCGGGCCGAAACCCTTCATCAGAAAAAAAAAATGGGTGAACATTTGCCTGATGTGGAAAGTCTTCTTGGGGCCTGGGATTGGGGTGAGGGAGGAGGTGTGGGGGCAGGTGTAGCACTTCCTGCGGTTGCAGAGAAAAGTGCCGGGTGAGGTGGGGCTGGAGGGGAGTGTGGAGCGGACAAGGGAGTCACGGAGGGAGTGGTCCCTCTGGAAAACAGACAAGGGTGGGGAGGGAAAAATGTCTTTGGTGGTGGGGTCGGATTGCAGATGGCAGAAGTGTCGGAGGATGATGCGTTGGATCCGGAGGTTGGTGGGGTGGTACGTGAGGATGAGGGGAATTCTTTTTTGGTTGGTATGGGGGGACAGGGTGTGAGGGATGAGTTGCGGGAAATGCTGGAGACACGGTCGAGGGCATTCTCTACCACTGCGGGGGGGGGGGCGGAGGAAGTTGCGCTGCTCCTATGATGCTGCTTGGCCTGCTGTGTTCATCCAGCTCCACACCGTGTTATCTCTGTTTTAAAGCTACCAGCCCTTATCTTAAAACCGTGCCTACTGTTCAAGAAAACTCCACAAGGGAAATATCTGCTCCATGTCTAATTTGTCACAGCTCTTTAGAATCTTATACACTTTAGTTAGATCTTCTTTCCTCTCATTCTTCTAAACTCCAATACTATTTAATCTTCATAGTTGTTCTTAATTTCAGGAATGAGGGAGCACCACTTGGCAGCAGTCTCTTATCTCTAATGAGATGTTAAGCCTGCCACTCATCCATGAGCATGAGAATTTGTAGGAATAAAAGTCGCTGAGCCTGAGGGGGTTGTATCCTTAGTTTATTGCACAATGCTTTGGCAGGTTCTCACCACAATCATAAATCTCCTTTCTCCTCCACATTCGCTTCAAACCGACTGTAGATGGCTCCGGTTCAGTGGGGAACATTCCTACTCTTTATTAATAAAGTTATTGTGCCCCTGTCCCACTCCGGGGAATTAAGCATACTCTCTCAGTCAACATTTCCATGCAAAACTCAGGCAGTTCTGTTTGATTTGAGGTTCTGTTTATTTTTCAGTGTCAAATTCCCCTGCAAAGTCCTTATGACATGGAGTTGGAAGCTCAACCAGTCAGAACAGGACACAAAAGCAGCTAACAATTGTGCTCAACCTGTGCCAGTCGCTGCTCAATAGCTGCAGAGCTTTGGTCTTCCTGAGGCTTATCTGGAGTAAAACTTATCTCCATTCTGGCGCATGATATTGGACATACAATCTTTTTGCTTAGCAGTCTAGAAACAGTGAGACATGAGGGGTGGTAGAGAGACAGAATTGGGTGCCATTAGAAGCATGAACTGATTCTGTCCCTGACGATGATGTTGTGAAGGGGCAGAAGATCCAGGAAACCATTAATAATCTTTTGAGGAACTCAATGAGTAACAATGCAACGACAAAAAGAGAAATCAATCCAGGACATAAAAATAAAATTGGGAACTGCAGATGCTGGATATCTGAAACAAAAAAAACAAAAATTGCTGGAGAAACTCAGCAGGTCTGACACCAACTGTGGGAAGAGAACAGACTCTGATGAAAAGCCATTGGAACTCAAAATCTTGACTCTGCTTTCTTCCAACAGATGCTGCAGACCTGCTGAACTTCTCCAGCAATATCTGTTTTTGGTCCAATTCAGGATGTGTTGAGGCTATGAGTGAAACCAAGTGAAAGCAGTTTTAATGAAGTTTCACTTGTCTGTTGTGTTTGTGAAGATAGGAAGCTGAATATTAATGAGATGAGCTGTGTTATCAGAGGGTGCTTACAAACAATAATCTTTCTTAATTGGCAACTCATCCCTGCTGTACGAGAAGCTTAGAAACAAAGAAACAAAGAAACTAGGTGTAGGAGTCGGCCATTCGTCCCCTCGAGCCTGCATCACCATACAATATGATCATGACTGATCATGCAATATCAAAATCCCATTCCCGCTTTCTCACCATACCCCTTGGGCTAAGTCCAGCTCCCGCTTGAATATATCTAACAAACTGGCCCCAGCAGCTTTCTGTGGTAGAGGATTCCAAAGGTTCACAACTCTCTGAGTGAAGAAATTCTTCCTCATCTCAGTCCTGAATGGCTTACCCCTTCTACTTAGACTGTAACTCGTCACATTGCTAATCACACAAATAAAAGACGAAGTGAGATGCTCCCAGTATTGATATTGGCTTTGTTGGACTTCTCGTCTGCATTCTGCTACAATTGCACACATTGCTCAGATCCACTCAAATGAAATCAAAACACTGCAGCTGTTGGAAATCTGAATTTGTTTTCAACAGAAACAATGAAGCCTGGGATATCAGCCCATTAAGCTACAGCCTCCAAACAAAAAAAAACTTCAGGAAGGAGTCTTACATCTGTCAGAAATCCACAGCAGTCATTGCTTCTCGGAGATCACAAACACAAAATCCCACCTCACTACTCCACTGGGGTGCCATAAACCACCATTTGGAAAGATTTAAAGCAGACAGACAAATATACAGAGAGAAATATCGTTACAGTAACACATGGAAGCTAGAGGAAGAGGAGGACTTCCCTAATAAAAACCCGAAAGAATCGTGGATGCTGTAAATCAGGAATAAAAACAAAGTTGCTGGAAAATCTCAGCAGGCTTGGCAGCATCTGTGAAGGAGAAAACAGAGTTAACGTTTCGGGTCCGGTGACCCTTCTTCAGAACACAGGACCTGAAACGTTAAGTCTGTTTTTTTTCCTTCACAGATGCTCTCAGACCTGCTGAGCTTTTCCAGCAACTTCTGTTTTTGTGAGGAGGACTTCCCTGTCAGGCAATAATTATTTAGTTTGCATGTATATGTGATGCTAAAGTGCTCAATCTGGCCTCTTCTTACAATGATTGCAATCTTTCCCCTTGATTGCCTTTCATCATATTTTTACATATAGTCATTGGAACTTACAGCACAGAAGCAGGCCATTCAACCTATCATGTCTGTACCAGGGTACATGATCATTGTTTCTTTCTTCATAAAGTAGAATCCCAGTTTCGTTGTAGTTACCAGTCTCTGAGGAATTGCGGTATCCTTTCTATGATAGGATGGCTAGTGTGTTCAATGGAGCTTCTTGTCAAGTTCTGAAACTATGGAGATACCTATGGGAAGGCAGAAATTCTGCGACTGACACAAGACTGCTTGCAGGCAACCTTTTCCAATAACAAGAAGCAGGCTGGTAATGAAATTATAGGAATTTATTATCGCCATCACTTACACCATTCATCGACATCTAACATTGAACAGAACAAGCAAATAAGATATGGTCTGCAGGTAATTGAGGCTGAGAGGGAAGCGATTATAAAACACTTTTACTGTCAGCAGTTTTGGCAGGTAAACTGTTAAGACGCTAGTACTGAAAGCCTTTTCTTGATTTTTTTTTTAAATGGAGGTGCATTCCTGTTTTAAATAAATAAAGGTTGAATAGGCTGGGTCCTTACTACTACAAAAAAAATTACAACATGGGTCTTCAAGGTTAGGAAAGAATGCAATAAGGTAGAAGATGTTTCAATTTTTGAATGAGAGCAGAACTAACAGTCATAAATATAAAACAACATCCAATATATGCAGTAAGCAATTCAAGGGAATTTTCTTTATTGAGAAGATGGTTAGAATAGGATGTTAGCTATCACAACATGTAGTTGAGTTTAAAAGCATTTAAGAGGAAATTACATAATAGCTGTGATGGCACTTACCTGGATGAGTGCAGCTCCAACAACACTCAAGAACCTCAACACTATCCAGAACGAAACAGCTCGCTTGAATGGCATCCCATCCATCACCTTCCTTCACCACTGACGTACAGTAACAGCAGTGCGTACCATCAGAAAGATACATTTATAGCAAGGCTTTTCCAGTTGCATCTTTCAAACCTGTGAGCTCTGCCACCTAGACGGGCAGAAGATACATTGGAACACCACAGCCCATGGGGTCCCTTGTTTTACCTTCTCTCATGAGGGGATGCATCACATCAAGATCTGACATGTTTCATTTAGATATTCTCTCATTCTCCTAAACTTCAATGTATTTGGGTTCACTCTGTCCACCACTTACTCATAAATATTAATTTTGTAGTACAGAACTGGGTTATTGTTGATAAAAGACATATTTTGATGAAACTTATCTTCTCGCACTCATCAGGACAATTCACAAGAATGCCAGTTCAAGGAGAAAACCAGCATTTATACAGCATGAGAAGAGGCTTCTGATTGGTTACCAAAGGAATCAGTATGATGACTGACTGCTAACTCCCAGACAGTTTGACTCTGATTGGTCAGGCCCGAGGAGTAAACCAGTAATGGGTGCCATATATTTTGTTGAGTTGAAACAGATAAAATGCATGTACATGGGCTTTCCATATGCAGAAAGTAGAGCCCTGTCTATTAATATAAATGATTTCCACTGTATACAAGTGCACATTCTGCAAGCCCAACTAACAATGTTAAATTGGTTATCTGGTTGCACTTCATAAAATATTGGATTATCTAGTAAGTGTCCTTCAGCAGAATCAGATCTAATGTTGGACCTGTGCTTTTTAATTTGTAAACATATGACGGTTGGGAAGGTCAGTATTTTCCTTGTTGTGAACCCCTGGAGGAATATACTGCTTGATAAACCCATCTCTATTCAGGATATAAGGACTGCATGTTTGGCATCACATTGGAAAATGAATTTCAATAACTAATAAATGTTGTCCCAGCAGATACTTGATCCGAAATTTTTGGAAACTGCAACACGATATTGGTACTTTTAAGAGGATGGGATAGGTGGGCAGATTGTGAGTACATAGAAAGCAGTTACAACACTGAAGGCTGTTATGTGGTTGGTAATTGCTGATTGACACTTCCCCGTATCATAAAAACTGATATTTTCATTGAGCCTTGATCCGGATTACTTCTGAAGGAAACTTAATTCATACCAGCCCCAGGGCTGTCACGGCATTGGGAATGCCTGTTCGAGAGTTGGAAACCTTTTGACAGGTAACTTTAAATGGCATATAATGTCATAATTTGATGACCCAAGACAATTAAAACTTGTTTTAATGTAATGATTGATGATAAGACTTTGTTTAGAAATTGGTAAGTGACCTTTAAATCAATCAGTATTGTAAAAATCAAAATGTTTTTACATTCAATTCATTTACATGCATTGTGATTGGAATCTATGGTGTCAAATTCATCTTAAGCTTTGATCTGTTCATAAGTCAGTCATCTGTTTAGATCCTGAAGTAGTGCAACAGGGTCTGTCTTACTCCACCTCAAGAGTTTTAGTGTATTTAGCTTTGTTAGGCATGTTGATATGACTGTGAAATGGAATCCAATTATGGACGTTTGGTTGGGGGTTGCAAACCTCAGTAATATATTTAGTTATTAGGGAATTGTGAGCTTTGTATCGATTAACAGTTTTATGTGCTCCAGGACACAAGGCAGTTTGCTTATTTTGTTAGTTTTATGACTATAGAAGAAGTATGTATTACACCACAAGGTCATAGATTAATTGCATTTTGGGATCACCACATTTTGTGAGGGGCTATTGAATTGAATCTCTGTTATCAATAAAATTTCTTTCAGTTCACTTTTTTAGCTCTCTTTTCCTTTACTATGTTCCTTCAAGCATACTTTTTTGAGTAAGAATGTGGATCCATGATTTAATCTTTGGTTTAGTTTCTCTGTTTACCTTGAGGAATTGTACATCTTTAGAGGTGCTACATAAATGCAAATTCCTCTGTATGCACATTAACATTTCCTTGGGTTTTGAGGTGGGACTCATGGGAATTATAAAAACCGAAAGAACTGCAGATGCTGTAAATCAGAAACAAAAATAGAAGTTGCTGGAAAAGATCAGCAGGTCTGGCAGCATCTGTAACGAGAAATCAGAGTTAGCGTTATGTGACTGGTGACCCTTCCTCAGAAGGGAATTTAATTGAACGGTGCCGGTGCTGTCACTTTTACTTACAGAGCATGGACACAATCATTATGGGGATGGTGAGCATGGGAGTAGCATTGGTTTTTCTGATCTCCCACTATCAGTGGAAACTCTATGATAAAGCAGAGTAAATAGCCACTGGTGTCCATTTCTCAGCAGTCTCCAATAGTTCCAATAAATGCAATTAGGCATGAGGAGAATTCCAAGTAAATATGGCTCCCAGAGAATCCCTTTGCATTCTGGCAGTATTTCCAAATCAGTTCAAAAGACGGGTAACACAACAGGCTCCCACAAAGTTGCACAGAATGTACAACACTGGAAAAAGCTATTTAGTGTAACCAAGACAGGCTTACCATATGCTTCCACTGACCCTTTTTACATGCAAACCCATCAACTCCAAAATCCTGCATGTACTTACCCAGCTTCCCCTTAAATGTACTTCAACCAATCTCTGGGGAAAGAAAAAAGAGCATTTATCCCACACGATAATTAGCTGCATTTATAGTTGTATATTAGGTCTGTGTTTTGCAATAAAATTAGCAATCCAAGATCAAAGTGAACCAGACTGAAATGTAAGCATCTGTTCACGTATATTGTGAACTTTTCTTTATCCTCCACTAAAACAGACAGCCATTAAAGAATTGGGAATTCTGTCAACTTTACTTCCAGCAACAAAGCAAAACAGTGAAGAAACTAAATGAATGAGAATGCTGAAGAGTACATGATGTAAACACTGACTGATGGGAAGGCTTTCTGTAAACGGCGAGCTTGTCGTATGTTGCTACAACTGCTTCAAGGTCGCTGATGATCTATAAATTCCTACTGTTTGAATGCAATGACAGTAAAATTAAATAAAGCCAACACCAGCTCCACTGGATCTTCGAGACAATTCCATTTCATTTCATTTGCTTTGCCTCATTAGTTTGTACTTAGTAAATTCAAGAGGGATTAGGGCTAACTCCAGTCTTGCAATTTTGACACATGCTTCATCTCCTAAGACTTAAATCCTAGTGTTCTTTTTCCTAAGACTTTGTCCACCAGTCTTCAGTTTGCAGGGGGTTCCCATATTTGGATATTACTTCAACTCACAGGCTTATAAAGTTAATGCAGGCTTTTTGATCACATTAATGTTTATTACTCCTGGCAACAGTTGGAAGAAACATAGACTTTATAGTCACTGGCCACACTGCTTCAACAGTGGGATTTGAACCCATTATTTCCAAAGCACTAGCTTGGGTCCATGGGTGGCGAGACATGTTATATCACCACATTCCCCTATATATGAGTGCAATGCTTATGTTACTGAATGAATGATTCAGTGGCATGATTTAAAATCCCATCATGACAGCTGGAGAGTGTAAATTCTGTTCATGTAATAAGTCCAAACTTAAAAATGAACTAATTTAAAGCAATGGAGTCACCGCTTGTGATATTGTAATGTTGCATATCACCTCCACCCCACCCCAATCACCACCACAACCGTCAGCATATTATACATGATGGCTTTTGCTGGAGCAATCACTTGTTCGATTTGCTGCCACCAATACTTCTTGCTGGGATGCTATTATTACACTAGTTGAGCAGAAAACCCACACAACATTTTAGGCAGACATATTTCTCTGTATCAGTGTGCCAGTAAAGGTTTATTACACACTACTAAGTGCTAGTTACATGACATAGAAACATAGAAGATAGGAGCACGAGGAGGCCATTCGGCACTTTGAGCCTGCTCGGTCATTCATCACGATCATGGCTGATCATCCAACTCAATAGCCTAATCCTGCTTTCTCCCCATAACCTTTGATCCTATTTGCCCCAAGTGCTATATCGAGCTGCCTCTTGAATACATTCAATGTTTTGGTATCGACTACTTCCTGTAGTAATGAATTCCACAGGCTCATCACTCTTTGGGTGAAGAAACGTCTCCTCATCTCCATCCTAAACGGTCTACCCCGAATCCTCATACTGTGCCCCCTGGTTCTGGACACACCCACCATCGGGAACATCGTCCCTGCATCTACCCTGTCCAGTCCTGTTAGAATTTTGTAAGTCTCAATGAGATCCCCCCTCATTCATCTGAACTCCAGCGAAACAATCCTAACCTAGTCAATCTCTCCTCATACGTCAGTCCCGGCATCCCTGGAATCAGCCTTGTAAACCTTCACCGCACTCCCTCGAGAGCAAGAGCATCCTTCCTCAGAAAAGGAGACCAAAACTGCACACAATAATCTAGGTGTGGCCTCACCAAGGCCCTGTATAACTGCAACAACACATCCCTGCTCCTGCACTCAAAACCTCTCGCAATGAAGGCCAACATACTGTTTGCCTTCTTTACCACCTGCTGCATCTGCATATTTACCTTCAGCGACTGGTGCACAAGGACACCCTGGTCCCGCTGCACACTCCCTTCTCCCAATTTAAAGCCATTCAGGTAATAAACTGCCTTCTTGTTCCACTCACCCAGGCTGTCCAGATCATGCTGAAGGGTTTCTACATCCCCGTCACAGTTCACCCTCCCACTCAACTTGGTTTTATCTGCAAACTTTGAGATGTTAAATTTTGTTCCTCAACCAAATCACTAATATAGATTATGAACAACACCGATCCCTTTGTCACCCCACTAGTTACTGCCTGCCAATTTGAAAAGGATCCATGATGACCTCTAAGTGATATGATTGTCTCAGTTCTAACTTAAAAGTTGTATCAAGTGGTACACACACACACACACACACACACACACACACACACACACACACACAGAATACACACCTACCTCTTTCAATGAATAGTTAATGGGCAAACCTTTTGGTGTGATGTTAGTTGATATCTTCAGGTACTCACTGTCCTATAGACAGTGAAACGTTTGGATTGTCATAAGAATACAACTAATTTGCTGATGTTGCTCAGCGAAGGAAATTTCTTCCCTTTAGCCAATCTGTCCTATTTGTTTCTTGGCCATAGAAATGCCAATAACTCTTATCTAATCTCTGAAGTGGTCTAGCAACTCAGTCACGTATATTGAATGAGGTGGCTTCAAGGCAATTAGATATGTTGATTATATCAATGACACCCAGGTCTTGTGCATTGTTATGATAATGGAAATCACATTCTACCAATAGTCAATTTACAATATGTCACTTTAATAACTGAGAAGCACATGGGGCAAAATTAGTTTTTAAAGAAGAGAATTGCTAACCTAAAATGGCTGCTATGACCAACCGATCACAAACTCAGACAAGTCCATGAAAGGTGTATAGAATAACTAAACCAGCTTCCCTGAAATTATTAGCATAGCCAAAGGTAGAGAAACCAGAAAATTAAGTCAGTATCAAGAAAATTAATTCACATTTTCATGATGACTTCACATATTGGGAGGTGAAAAGTCACCTGAAGAATATTCAGCTTGGAAAGACAGTGCATCTAGACTCAGTACTATAAAAATGAGCCCTATATCAGGATCTTATTTGCCATATTAGAGCAAGTTAGAAGTTGATATAGCCCAGAGAAGAGAAAGGGATTCTAGGAAAGTAATAAACCAACAATGGCTAATCAAGGAAGTGAAGGACAGAATCCATTTGCAAGAAAAATATAAAATATGGCAAATACTACTGGTAAACAAGAGGATTGGGAGATGTTTATCAACCAGCAAAAAAAATCAGAAAATAATTCAGATTTAGAAAGTAAGCTATGAGAGAATGCGAGAAAGTAATATAAAAATATACAGTAAGAGCTTCTTTAAATATGAAAAAAGGAAGAAAAAGGCCAAAGTGAACATAAGTACCTTAAAGAATGAGGCTGGAGAAATAATAATGAGAATTGAGGAAATGGCAGATGAGTTGAATAAATACTTTACATCAATCTTCAGAGTAGAAGACAATAATAGCATTCAAAATATTAAATCTTCAAGGGATTAAAGGCTATCACTAGACAAAAAAAAAAGTGGGAAAGAAAAGAGCCAAAAGGTTGACATGTCCACTGTACCTGAAGGGTTGTATCCCAAGATTTTAAAGGAAGCAGTCCCAGAGGTAGTGGATACACTGGTAGTAGTATTAAAAAAAAATTCTTAAACCCTGGAGAATTCCCAGAGGATATAGGAATATAGGAAAATAGGAACAGGAGTGGGCCATTCATTCCCTTGAGCCTGTTCCACAATTCAATGAGATCATGGCTGATCTGTGGCTTACCTCCAATTACTACCTTTGGTCCATACCTCTTAATAGATTTGCTTAACTAAAATTTATCTATCAGATTTAAAATTAATAACTGATCCAGTATCCACTGCCATTTGTGGATGAGAATGCGAAACAGCAACCATTTGTGTGTAGAAGTGTTTCTAAACGATCTGCCCCTAATTCTCAAAGTAAGTCCCATAGAATGTCTAACCAGTAGAAATAGTTAACATTTATCTACCCTGTCTTTTCTTGTTAATATCTTGAAGAGATAATCAGAGACAGAATCGTTGCTGCCCTCAGCGAGTATACGTTGTTAATTGTTAATTATCTATTTTTAAGAGTAACTATAAAGCAAGAAGGATTTTAAAGTTTCTTGACCTACTGAAAGATATTTTGGGCCTAAAATATTAATAATTCATCCTGGTACCTTGCCTTCTTATTTATCTTGAACATAATTGTATCTCAAGATGTTTATTGCTTCTGCTTAGGGGGAATTTCTCGATTACAGGAAAGCATTGTCACACTCCGCAGATAGAGCTTATAGGGCAGTAACAGACCGATCAAATCACAGCATATTAATGCGCGAAATGTGGGTCTACATTGGGAGCGAATCTTTACTAGGTTTTACGTGTAGAAATGCTTCTTAACATCTGTCCTGAATGGTCTGGCCCTAATTCTCAGATTATGGCCCTAGTCCTAAAATTCCCAACCAGTCGAACTAGTTTATCTTTATCTAATCTGTCTTTTCCTGTTAATATCTTGAAGACTTTGATCAGATCACACCTTAACCCTCTAAATTCTAGTGAAAACATGCCTACTTTGTCCAACCTCTCCTCATAACTTAACTCTTGAAACTTAAGTACAGCAAAGTAAGAGAAACAAGAGTTAAGAAGCTAAGCATTACTTCATTGAATAGTAGAACAATAAAGAAATAGGTAATAGTTTACATTAAAGTCTTTCGTAGCTTAAACTAGGAAAATAAAGGAATAAGTTAAAAGTTCGACAGTGTTTGATGAGCCTTCTGTTTATCTCGCTCTGCTGTTTGATCTCGATGCCACCACCGCAAATACTGTCACTGGGGCTGAAACTGCTGCCTCTCCAATCTCCTCCAGTGCCTTGGAAACATGCCCGAGTAGGATCTACTCCCACTCCAAACCAAGCCACCGCCATGAGCTGCCGAGAGACTGGCCGACATACCGCCAAAAGACCTGACTGAGAGCCGCCACACCGCCAAGACACCAGGCCAAGACCTGCCAGGAGCCACTGAGACACCAAGTAGAGACCATAGCTGCTGAGAGACCAGGCCAAGATCCGCCAAGACCTGCTGAGCGACCAGGCTGAGACCCACCATGAGCCGCCGAGAGGCCGTACTAAGACCCACCAAGGGACACAATGGGGAGATAAAGAGAAAATAAAAGAAGGAAACCAAAACAGTGGAGGAACTCTGGTTGGACTGTCCTACTCCACTGCCACCTTGAACGGAGGTGGGTAAGAAGACAAAAGAAAGGTCAGTTAGCTTAAGATAGGAGTATAGAAAATAAGAGTAGGAGTAGGCCATTCAGCTCTTTCAGCCTGTTCCACCATTCAATTTGATTATGTCTGATCATCCAATTCAATAGGCCATTCTCACTTTTCCCATATTTTTTAATCCCTTTTGTCCACGTGCTATATATCCTCCTTCTTGAAATCATACAATGTTTTGGCCTCAACTGTTTTCTGCGGTAGTAAATTCTGCAGACTTATCAGTCTTACCCTTATACTTGGGAACATCCAACCTGCATGTACTCTGTCTAGTCCTGTTAGAATTTTATAGGCTTCTATGGGATTCCCCCTCACTCTTTTGACCTCCAATGAGTATATTCCTAACTGATTCAACCTCTCGTCATACATTAGCCCTGCTATCCCAGGAATCTGTCATTGGGAAAATATTAGAGTCTATCATTCAGGATGTAACAGAAATGCATAAGTTAATCAAGCAGAGCCATCATGGCTTCATGAAGAGGAAATCAGGCCTGACAATGTTAATGGGGGTCTTTGAGGAGGTAACAAGCAGGATGTATGAAGGGTAAAGCAGTGAATGTAATATATTTGGATTTCAAACAAAAAAATAAGGTACTGTACCTTAAGTTGTTGAATAAAGGCCCATGGGTTTTGGGGATGGTATTTTAACATGGATAGACAATTAGATAACTAACTGAAGATGGAAATTTGGGATGGGGGGGGGTGGCATTTTGCAGACAGTGACCTATAACTGGCGAAATTCCGCAACAGGGATCCGTGCCACAATAATTTACAAAATAGATTAATGACTTAGATGAGAAAAATGAATATATTATCAACACACTTGTGCTGATACAAAAGTAAGTGGAAAGGCAAGTGTTGAGATGACACAAAGTATGGGCAGAGGGAATTACAGAGGTTAAGTGAATGGGCCTAAACTTGACAGGTGAAGCATATTATGGGAAAATGTGAACTTATACACTTTGGCAGGAAGAACAGAGGACTTGAATATTATTTGGAAGGAAAAAGACAGCATGGAAGGATTAGGGAGTCCATATGCTGGAATCTCGAAAAGCTAGTATCGAAGTTCATTATGTAGTAAGGAAGGCAAATGGATGGTTAGCCTTTATTTTGAAAAGAAGAGAGTATAAAAATTGGGGGTCTTGCAAAAATTACACAAGGCACTATTCAGACTACATCTGGAATCTGTGAAAAGTTTTGGACCCCTTTGTTAGGGATATGTATGTATTGGCATTGGAAGTTGACCATGGAAGGTTCAGTAGGTTGATTCCAGGTAGGGCTGGATTTTCTTAGGAGGAATGTTGAGTAGGTTAAGCTTGTAGTTAATGGAGTTGAGAAGAATGAAAGGAGAAGTTATTGATAGGTAAGATTCTGAAGAAGGGCCACTGGACTCAAAATGTTAAGTCATTTTTCTCTCCACAGATGCAACCAGACCTACTGAATTTCTTCAGAAATTTCCATTTTTGTGTGCTTAAGACTCTTTGAGGACTTGACAGCGCAGATGCAGAGAGGTTGTTTCTCACTGTCGGATAGTCTAAAACCAGAGTAAAACCAAACCTCTCAGACTAAGTGTCCTCTTTTTAAGAGAAAGGAAGATTTTTTTCTCTTACAGCTTAGCGAATGTATGGAATTTTGTGGTACGGAGGGCTGTGGAAGTTAGATCATTAAGCATATTTAAGGCTGAGATGGGCAATTGGGGAAAGGTTATGGGTAAAAGGCAGGAAAGTGAAGTTGAAGGTTATTCGATCTGCCATGTTGTCATTGACTGGCGGAGAAGATTTCGTTGACTGAATGGTCTACTTCTGCTCTTATGTCTCAAGGATATATGTACAGATTCAATGTACATTATACAGATTCATAACAACAGAATGTGAATGGCTTGCTCTTTCTCTCTCTCCCTTTCTGTTTCTTTCAACCCATCAAATCAATGTCTGGTGAAAAATTATCTTGGGAACACAACCACTCACTGAGAACTCACTGAGAACTCACTGAGAACCCACTGAGAACTCACTGAGAACTCACTGAGAACTCCAGAATTCTATGGACTCCAGATTTCTCTGAGAAATCAAGACAGCAGCTAAAAAGAAATGGGCTCAACTTTCACTCTCACAATACAAGGACTCTTAAGAATTGTAAACTGCATTTGCTTTTATCTTCTTTCTACTAGGCACTTTACACTATCCTTTGTTTTAAAATTACTTCCTGAGTTTGATCCCACAATTTATTGTTTTACTTCTCCCTGGATTAGTGGGTAATAAAATCCATGATTCTTTCATTCAATAGATCTTTGGGAATCGATTCCTTTATTTTCTTCTAACTAAATTTTAATTAAATTGTGATAGTGATGTGTAAAAAGAAACAGATTATGTGTTGCAGCCAAACAAAAGGGGAGGGTGTGGTTTAGGAGGGGAGCCAATTTCCCTCTCTGGTTCAGTTATAACAGTATGAATAAGTCATAGCAGGTAATTTCTTGGATTCCTGTGATAGAGTCGTAATGACTATGCATCCTATCATCACAGAAATATAAATACGATAAAACATTGAACTAATGCCCTGCCATAAACCAATTCCCTTTAGAACTTTATCAGAGATAAAAGGTACTGCAGATGCTGGAGAATCCGAGATAACAAGCATGGGGCTGGATGAACACAGCAGGTCAAGCAGCATCATAGGAGCAGGAAAACTTGAC
>JAHRHZ010000249.1:11887541-11933139 GCA_024137785.1 Ginglymostoma cirratum
ATGTTCTATGTTCTATGTTCTATGTTCTATGTTCTATGTTCTATGTTTAAAGGCATTCAACAACTGGGCCTCCACAGCCTTCTGTGGCAAAGAGTTCCACAGATTCACGACCCTTCTGGCTTGAGAAATTCCTCCTTTTCTCAGTTGTCACTTCAATCTGATGTTAAGCCTTAGGGTCCTCGTCTCTCCTGCTAGTGGAAACACCTTCTCCATGTCCACTCTATCCAGGCTTCTCAGTATTCTATAAGTTTCAACGAGATCCACACCTCATCTTTCTAAAATCCATTGAGTACAGGCCCAGAGTCGTCAACTGCTCCTTGCATGATAAGCCCTTCATTCCCAGGATTATTCTTGTGAACATCTTCTGGAGCCCCTCCAAGACCAGCACATCCTGCTTTTGATACAGGGCCCAAAACTGTTCTCAATATTCCAAATGCACTGTGACCAGAGCTTTATGCAGCCTCAGCAGTGCATCCCTGCTATTGTATTCTAGCCCTCTTCAAATAAATGCCAATATTGCATTTGACTTCCTAAATGCCAACTTAACCTGCATCTCAACCTTAAGAGAATCCTGTACTAGGACTCTCAAGTCCATTTGTTCTTCAGATTTCTGCAGCTTTTCCCCATTTAGAAATTAGTCTATGCCTCTACTCTTCCGACCAAAGTACACAACCCCATACGTTTCGAAATTATATTCCATCTGCCACTTTTTTGTCCACTCTGCTAGCCTGCCCAAGTCCTCCTACAGCCTTCTGGCTTCTTCAACACTACCTGCTCCCCCCAACTTATCTTTGAATCAGCTGAAAATTTGGCAATAATGCCCTCAGCTCCTTTAAAAACTGAAAGAACTGCAGATGTTGTAAACCAGAAGATAGAAATTTCTGGAAAAGCCCAGCAGGTCTAGTAGCATCTGTGGAGATAAATCAGAGTTAACCTTTCGGGTCGAGTTCCAGCAATTTCTATTTTCGTCTCTTAGCTCCTTTGTCGAAACCATTAACGTATAAAGTGAATAGTTGCAGTCCCAAAACTGAACTCCTGTGGAACTCCAGTAATCATCAGCTGCCAACCTGATAAAAAATCCCTTTATCACCAGTCTCTGCATTCATCCAGTCAGTCAATCATCTATCCATGCCCTTAATACTGTGGACTTGTATTTATCAGACTCCTATGTGACACCTTGTTAAAGGCCTTTTGGAAATCCAAATGGACCATGTCCTCTGGCTCTCCTTTGTCTAACTTGCTCATTATCTTGTCAAAGAATTCTAACAGATTTTGTCAGACATGACCTCCCCTTGACAAAGTCACGCTGACTCCACCCTATTTTACCATGCACTTCTAAGTACTCTGCAATCTCATCCTTAATAATGGGCTCTAAAATCTTACCAATGCCTGAGGTCAGGCTAACTGGCCTATAATTTCCCACCTTCTGTCTCCCTCCCTTCTTAAACATTAGCCATTTTCCAGTCCTCTGGGACCCTCCCTGACAGCAGCGATTCCTGAAAGATCACCACTGATGCCTCCACTATCTCTTCAGCTATCTCCTTCAGAACTCTGGGATGTAGTACACCTGGTCCGAGTGGTTTATCAACCTTAACCACTGGAGGGGGTGCAGAGGAGTTTCACTAGGTTGATTCCGGAGTTGAGGGGGTTGGCTTATGAGGAGAGAAAGAGTAGATTGGGATTATATTCATTGGAATTCAGAAGATTGAGAGGGGATCTTATAGAAACATATAAAATTATGAAGGGAATAGATAAGATAGAAGTAGAGAGGATGTTTCCACTGGCAGGTGAAGCTAGGACAAGAGGGCATAGCCTCAAGATTAGAAGGAGCAGATTTAGGACTGAATTGAGAAGGAACTTCTTCACCCAGAGGGTTGTTAATCTATGGAATTCCTTGCCCAGTGAAGTAGTTGACGCTACTTCAGTAAAGGTTTTTAAAACTAAGGTAGATACTTTTTTGAACGATAAAGGAATTAAGGCATATGGTGAGAGTGCGGGTAAATGGATCTGAGTCCACAAAAAGATCAGCCATGATCTTATTGAATGGAGGAGCAGGCTCGAAGGGCTGGACAGCCTACTCCTGCTCCTAGTTCTTAAGTTCTTATGTTATGTTCTTAACATCGTACAGATTCCCCAGCACCTTCTCCCATTGTAGTTCCCAATGTTCTGTTTATGACATCCATGCAGACTGTTGATCTCTAAAATAAATGTAAACTTCCAATTGATAGTTGGAAGGATGACCTGTCCAAATTTAACATTTTGAGGTTTTTAGGATAGTGAAGAATGTGTTGGGATGCATGCCTTTACTGATAAATGCAATGAGTATAGGAGTTGGGAGGTCATCATGTGGCTGTACAGGACATTAGTGAGGTCACTGTTGGAATACTGCATTCAATTCAGGTCTCCCTGCTATAGGAAGGATGTTGTGACACATGAAAGTGTTCAGAAAAGATTTACAAGGATGTTGCTGAGGTTCGAGTGAGTTATAGGGAGAGGCTGAATAGGCTGGGGATATTTTCACTGGAGCATCGGAGGCTGAAGACTGACCTTATAGAGGTTTATAAAATGATGAGGGGCATAGATAGTTATTTTTTCTCCAGTGTGGGGAGTCCAAAACTACAGGGCATAGGTTTAAGCTGAGAAGGAGGAAGATTGAAAAGGGACCTAAGGGGCAACTTTTTCACACAGAAGATGGTGCGTGTATGGAATGAGCTGCCAGAGGAAGTAGTGGAGGCTGGTACAATTACAACATTTAAAAGGCAGCTGGATGGGTATATGAGTAGGAAGGGTTTGGAGGGATATGGGCCAAATGCTGGCAAATGGGATTTGATTTATTTGGGATATCTGGTCAGCATGGGCAGGTTGGACCAAAGGGTCTGTTTTCATGCTGTACATCTCTATGGCTCTACTGCAACAAATATAATAAAATCAGTAATGATTAGACACTATTTCTGTCGGTACAATATTCTTCAACTTACAGAACAGATGAAAATCCTATTTTAGAGAGGATTTAACACTGTTCCTTATGTAGTTACTTGATTTTCCTGTCCGTAATTCAAAGTGCTTCTTAGTCTGCAAGGATTGTCGCTTTGCTTTTGCAGGCTGGTACATTTTAGACAATGAATGCCTTTAATTGTAAAGGTTTTACTTGGCAATTCTATCTCTATTCTAGCT
The DNA here is from genome assembly GCA_024137785.1 of Ginglymostoma cirratum. NCBI lineage: Eukaryota > Metazoa > Chordata > Chondrichthyes > Orectolobiformes > Ginglymostomatidae > Ginglymostoma > Ginglymostoma cirratum. The sequence continues at coordinate 11,890,716 of JAHRHZ010000249.1, forward strand.
TCTCATCGAAACTTCTAGCTTTATTTCAAATCTTCACAAATTTGGCCTTATCCGTCAGGGCATAAGCCCCACCTGTATTTCGGCCAGCTGAATTGTAAAGTGTTCTGGCTTCTAGCTGCTCTCTCACTCTCTCTCTCTCTCTCCTTCTCTGTCTTTCTCCCTCTCTCAGGTCCTGCCAAAATATCTGCATCTATAAATTGCCAGGTTATCTTAGAAAACTTTCCTTCTCAAACCCGACCTTCATGACAATGTGAATTGGTGGAAATTGAGAGCCATCTCCCTTTTATCTTGGAAATAGAAAGACAGTTTAAACTAAAACTCTTTACAGTCTGTCACACTGACACCATGTAGGGACTTTGGAGACTAGCAGTTTAATCCCAGCAAATATATATGCTGCTGCCATCATCTGCAAATGTGACATCTTACATTTTCTTTGCTCCAAAACAACTTGGGACTCCCGGTAACCTGTAATGATCCCAACACTCAAGTTGATTGTCAGGCAAACTTCAGAACCAATTTCATATCATCCCTTTGTTTTTATGCTAATTTAAAAACACAGTTCCCAAGCGCAATAAACCGTTTCTGTTCATTCATGAGGTTTGGGTGTTGATGACTAAAGCCAGTATTTGTTGTCCAACCCTAATTGCTCAGAAATTAAATAGCCCATTTCTGATGAAGGGTCTAGGCCCGAAACGTCAAGCTTTCCTGCTCCTATGATGCTGCTGTTCATCCAGCCCCATACCTTGTTATCTCTAATTGCTCAGAAGATGGTGAAGAATCATCCATGTCACGGTGATGTCTGGAGTCGTGTGTAGACTAGTATGGGTAGAGATGACAGATTTCCCTCCCTAAGGAACATTACAATCTTCTATACCACAAGCTTGTATGGAATGCATCGTCTCAGAGAATGTGAGGGGAATAGAGGGTCCCCTGTGTCATAGCTAGTACTGTATTTGACTAATTGAAATAGATTGTGTGGTTAGTCAATATAATTTTATCTATATCACACACACTTGACTAATACATCATGCAACAACCAGCATGGTAGAGTTAGATAGGAGTGAGGAAGGTGAATTTGATAAATCTTGGTAGTTTTGCCTGGCAATTTCTATCTTGCATTTATCCAGCAACATTCAAAACCCAAGAATGTGCCAGAATGTATTGTACAGTTATTTATACTCACCAAGTCCTCCCAGATAGCAATGAGACATGGCCAGGTACTCCACATTTCTGGTGTTGACTGAGGAATAGATGTTGCTCAGATCACAGGGGATTGTGCTATCTCAAAACAGTGCAAAATAATCTTATACACTCACCTGAGAGTGCAGGTGGGACATCAGTTTAATGAATCTTTTATCTGAAACTTTCCTCGACTCATTAATTTACACTCCGGGCTGCATGGGGATTTCGAATTGAGGTGGAAAACAATCAGCAGGTCAGGCAATACCCGAAATAAAAGCAGAAAATACTAGACAATAGATGTATATTACATAGGAGGAGTGTAGACACCAGATAAGTTAGCTTTTGAGATGCACAGCCTGAAATATTAATTTGTCAGTTTTTTCTCCGGTACCAGTCAATCTGCCAAATGTTTCCAGCATTTTCCATTCACATTTCAGATATCTAATAACTGTCATTTTTAATTTACTTTCTGTCCAATTTATAAATGTTGATTAGAACACTAATGCTGCTTTTCACAAGGCAGATCATTTAAAAGCACAAATGTAGATGCATTTGTTTAAATTCTGAAATGTCATATGAAACTGAAGCCAGCGACATAACTAATGCTAAAGGTCCTAATTAAATTTAATGCAGTTCATAATGGACAAGGATTGACAATACTAAACTGCCTCACATTTCATACACAACAATCTATTTATGAAGAGGGAAATGTAAATGCCAAACTGATATGAATTGTGCAACTGTTGCAGTAATGCCATCATTCTCAGGGCACAGACACCAAACAAGGCTAGCATTCGGATGCTCATCTCTAGACTGGTCAGAGGGAAGGATTGCTCATGGTTACTGACCCAAGGATATCAGAAATGGACAACAAATGCAGACCTTGCTGGTGACAAGAGTTAGACAGATATCCTTGGCTTCCAACCAGTAATTATTTATCAGTCAAGATCACACAAACAGATAATGCGGTCATTATTGAATTTCTGAGTGTGGGAGTTTGCTGTATAAAATTGTTTGCCACATATGTTGCAACAGTAAATATACTTCAAAAGCACTTCATTGGCTGTGTAATGCTTTTGAACATCCCACGGTGATGAAAGACACCATGTAAATTCAGAATCTTTCAACATCCTCTGTTCTTCTTTTTAATGCTCCCGTGCATTTTCATGGAATTATGAGATCTTTAAAATTGGAGAGCAGAAACTGGATGTAGAAGTCATGCTCATTTCCCCTTTTTGCTCGCAAGGGAGATGAGGCACAGATGAAAAACCCAGATTGAGCAGAATCACTTGAAATTCCGTCTGAATTCAAACCTGTGTAAGTCAGGTGGATTAGCCATAGGAAATGCAATGTTACAGGGTAGGGGTGTCAGTTTGGGTGGGATGCTCTTCAGCGGGTTTGTGTTGACTTGATGGGCCAAATGGCCTGCTTCCACACTGTAGTGATTCTGTGATAAATCAAAGAAATGGTGATGTTAAGCATCAGTAAAAGTCTAATTAAATGTGGGGCCAAGATCAAAAAAAATGAGTTGCCGACATCATGCTTCTGATTTCCATCTTAAATACCTATAACTTTGAGTATTTTTAAATTCATTTTTATTCATTTACTTATTTTTTTATTCATTTCGCGAGGGCAGCCTGGGAGGGTAAGCTTCCACCCAATAAATTTGGGAGTTAACTAATACCCGAGACACTACACGCTTCATGTCTCCCACCGTTCCACCTCCTCTAACCTAATAATAACAACTAAGTGTGGTGAGCAGGTAAGTTATTTGCGTTTTCTTTTCCTCATCTCTGTGTTATCTTTAGGGTGGTCACCTGGACACCAAATCTTCTGTGAGCGGGTCGGAAAGCAAAGCCGGAGTCTGTTTGAGCATATAACGGGGTAAACTTACTGATGCAGAGAACACTGCAAAACTAAAAATAACTAATTCATTTTAAATAATTAACTAAGTAGAGATGGCAGGCCAGGTGATGTGTTGTAGCTGTATGATGTAGGAGCTTGCTGATCCCATTGAGAACAGCAGTGACCACATCTGCAGCACGTGTTGGCTGCTTGAGGAGCTCCAGCTCAAAATTGCTGAGCTGGAATCCGATCTCCAAACACTGCGGCACATCCGGGAGGGGGAGGAATACCTGAATGCTGTGTTCCAGGAGGCAGTCACACCTGGTAGATTAAATAATGTTTATTGGATTTGGCGGGCAGAGACAGCAGTGTGTGACTGCGAGTGAGGCAGGTAGAGGGACCCTGCAGACAGGAACACGGGAGCCGCAGCCCATGACATTGTCCCACAGGTATGAGGCACTTGCTCCCTGCATGGATGAGGAACAGGGCTGCAGGAGGGATGAGTCAACTGACCATGGCACCATGGTCCAGGAGGTCATTCAAGAGCGGGTAGCAAAAAGATAGATTGTAGTTGTAGGGGATTCCATCATCAGGGGGATAGACAGTATCCTTTGCGAGCAGGATAGAGAATCCCGCATGGTGTGTTGCCTGCCCAGTCCCAGGGTGCGAGACATCTATGACTTGCTTGAGAGGATACCAGAGAGGGAGGGGGAGGATCCAGTTGTTGTGGTCCATGTAGGTACCAACAACATAGGCAGGACTAAGAAAAAAGGCCTGCTTCGGGATTATGAAAAGCTAGGAACAAAATTAAAAAACAGGTCTTCAAGGGTCATAATCTCTGGATTGCTGCCCGAGCCATGTGCAAATTGGCATAAGGAGGCGAGGATCAGGGAAGTAAACACATGGCTAAAAGAGTGGTGTGGGAAAGAGGGTTTCCTTTTCATGGGGCACTGGCTTCAGTTCTGGGACAGGAGGGATCTATACTGCTGGGATGGAGTCCACCTGAACAGGGCCGGGTCCAGTGTTCTGGCGCAAAGGGTAAATAGGGTGGTTAATAGGACTTTAAACTAGTAAGTAGGGGGGAAGGGAGAAGTGAGCGCAGAAGGAGAATAACAATTAATGTAAGGCAAAGCAGCAGGTTAGCAGGTGACGAGGAAGTTTCAACTCCATTGAAAATTAGGAAAAAAGTTAAAGGGAAGGAGAACTCAAGAGCTGTTTGTAATGGAGGTAATAGGACCCAAAAAGAAGGTGCAAAAACTGGCCTAAGGGCACTTCATCTGACTGCTCTGAGCATTCGAAACAAGGTGGATGAGTTAGAGATAATAGGAACTGCAGATGCTGGAGAATCCGAGGTAACAAGGTGTCGAGCTGGACGAACACAGCAGAGCAAGCAGCATCATAGGAGCAGGAAAGCTTGACGTTTCGGGCCTAAACCCTTCAACAGAAATGAGTTGACAGTGCAAATCATGGCAAATGGGTATGATTTAGTGGCCATTACAGAGACATGATTACAGGATGGTCATGACTGGGAGTTAAATATCCAGGGGTATCAAACTGTTCGGAAGGACAGACAAGAAGGTAAGGGAGGTGGTGTTGCTCTGATTCTTAAGGATGATATCAGGGTGGTATGGAGAGATGATATATGTTCTACTGAACAAAGCGTTGAATCCATTTGGGTGGAAATTAGGAATAGCAGGGAGAAGACGTCACTGATAGGTGTGGTCTATAGGCCACCAAGTAACGACATCGTGGTGGGGCAGGCAATAAACATAGAAATAGCTAATGCATGTAAAAATGGTACAGCAATTATCATGGGGGATTTTAATCTTCATATCGATTGGTCAAACCAGGTCTGTTATGGCAGCCTTGAGGAGGAGTTCATAGAATGCATCCGCGATAATTTCCTTGAACAATATGTAATGGAACCTACAAGGGAGCAAGCTATTCTAGATCTAGTCCTGTGTAATGAGACAGGAATGATCTCACAGTTAGGGATTGTCTCGGAAGGAGCGATCACAGTATGGTCGAATTTAAAATACAGATAGAACATGAGAAGGTTAAATCCAGTGCCTATGTCCTGTGCTTAAACAAAGGAGACTATGAAGGAATGACGAAGGAGTTAGCTAAGGTAGAATGGGAGCAAAAACTTTATGGTGGGTCAATTGAGGAACAGTGGAGGACTTTCAAAACAATTTTTCACAGTGCTCAGCAGAAGTATATTCCAGTGATAAGGAAGAACTGTAGGAAAAGAGAGAGCCAGTCATGGATGTCTAAGGAAATAAAGGAAAGTATCAGATTGAAAAAAAACACATACAAAAAAGCAAAGATTAGTGGGAAACTAGTAGACTGGGAAATCTTTAAAGGCCAACAGAAAGCCACAAAAAAAGTTATAAAGAAAAGTAAGATAGATTATGAGAGTAAACCAGCTCAGAATATAAAAACAGGCAGCAAAAGTTTCTATAAATATGTAAATCGTAAAAGAGTGGCGAAGGTAAACATTGGTCCTTTAGATGATGAGAAGGTCAATTTAATAACTGGGAATGAGGAAATAGCCGAGGCATTAAACAGTTATTTCATAAGGGTCTTCACAGTGGAAGACACAAATAACATGCTGAAAACTAATGGCAAGAAGGTTAAAACAGGTGAGGACCTAGAAACTATCATTATCACTAAGGAGGCAGTGCTGGGCAAGCTAATGGGGCTAAAGGTAGACAAGTCTCCTGGTCCTGATGAAATGCATCCCAGGGTACGAAAAGAGGTAATTGGGGAAATAGCAAATGTACTAGTAATTATTTACTAAAATTCACTGGACTCTGGCATGGTTCCTGCAGATTGGAAAACAGCCAATGTGACGCCACTGTTTAAAAAAGGAAGTAGACAAAAGCAGGTAACTATAGGCCAGTTGGCTTAACTTTGGTTGTGGGAAAATGCTTGAATCTATCATTAAGGAAGAAATAGCAAGACATCTGGATATAAATTGTCCCATTGGGAACACCCAGCATGGGTTCATGGATCATGTTTAACTAATTTGGTGGAATTTTTTGAGGACATTACTTGCATGGTGGACAACGGGGAACCTGTGGATGTCGTGTATCTGGATTTCCAGATGGCATTTGACAATGTGCAACACCAAAGGCTGCTACATAAGATAAAGTTGCATGGTATTACAGGTAATGTATTGGCATGGACAGAGGATTGGTTGACCAGTAGAAAGCAAAGAGTAGGGGTAAATGGGTGTTTTTCTGGTTGGCGGTCAGTGGCTAGTGGTGTGCCTCAGGGATCAGTGTTGGGACTTCAATTGATTACAATTTATATAGATGATTTGGAGTTGGGGACTAAGTGTGGTGTGTCAAAATGTGCAGATGACACTAAGGTGAGTGGTAGAGCAAAGTGTGCAGAAGACACCAAAAGTCTGCAGAGGGATGTAGATAGTCTAAGTGAGTGGGCAAAGGTCTGGCGGATGGAGTACAATGTTGATAAGTGTGAGGTCATCCATTTTGGTAGGAATAACAGCAAAATGGACTATGTTTTAAGTGGTAAAAAATTGTCGCACGCTGCTGTGCAGAGGGACTTCGGTTTCCTTATGCATGAATCGCTAAAAGTAGCATTGCAGGTGCAGCAGGTGATTAAAAAGGCAAATGGAATTTTGTCTGCCATTGCTCGAGGGATGGGGTTTCAAAACAGGGAGGCTATGCTGCAGCTGTATAGGGTCCTGGTGAGGCCACACCCTGAATACTGTGTGCAGTTTTGGTCTCCTTACTTGAGAAGAGATGTACTAGCACTGGAGGGGGTGCAGAGGACATTCACTCGGTTGATTCCAGAGTTGAGAGGGTTGGATTATGAGGAGAGACTGAGTAGACTGGGATTCTACTCATTGGAATTCAGAAGAATGAAGGGAGATCTTATACAAACATATAAGATTATGAAGGGAATAGATAAGGTGGAGTCAGGGAGGTTGTTTCCGCTAGCAGGTGAAACTAGGACTGGAGGACATTACCTCAAAATAAAGGGAAGCAGATGTAGGACTGAAATCAGGAAGAACTTCTTCACCCAAAGGGTTGTGAATCTGTGGAATTCCCTGCCCAGTGAAGTGGATGAAGCTACCTCGCTGAATGTTTTTAAGGCAAGCTAGATAAATTTTTGAACAATAAAGGAATTAAGGGTTATGGTGAGTGGGCGGGTAAATGGAGCTGAGTCTCAAAGATCAGCCATGATCTTATTAAATGGCGGGGCAGGCTCGAGGGGCCAGATAGCCTACTCCTGCTCCTAAATCTTGTGTTCTTATATTCTTATGTTCTTATGTTAACAGGATTAGGGCATCACTGACTAGGGAGCATTTATTGCCCATCCCTAATTGCCCAGTGGGCAGTTCAGAGTCATCCACATTGCTGTGGGTCTGGAGGCACATGTAGGCCAGACCAGGTAAGGATGGCAGTTTCCTTCCCTAAAGGAAATTAGTGAACCAAATGGGTTTTTCTGACAATCAACAATGGATTCATGGTCATCATTAGACTCTTAATTCCAGATATTTTATTGAATTCAAATTCCACCATCCGCCATGGTACAATTCAAATCCAGGTCCTCAGAACATTATCTGGGTCTCTGAAATAACAGTCCAGCGATAATACCATTAGGCCATTGCCTTCCCAAATCATATTTTAATCATATTTATTTATTGTTCACTCATTGGATATTGGCATAAATTGCAAGGCCAGCATTTATTGACCAATATAAATTACCCTCGAAAACACTCTGGGCCAAATCCTTTTTGAACTCTCAGAAGGAGGGAGTTCCAAGATTTTACTTCAATGACGATGCAGATAATCTTCTTACAGGCAACTAGGGATGGGCAATAACTTCTGGTTCAGCCAGTGATGCCCCCATCCCATGAATGGATTAAAAAATATGGATATATACAGTGTATTTCCCAGGATATATTTCAAATTTACATAGTCTATGATTTGAAGTGAAACACCAGGGTGGTGGTATTCCCATTGTTTGCTGCCTTTGTGTTTCTCATTGATAAAGGTTATGGCTTTGAGAGATATTGTTGGAGAGGTTTTGGTGAGACCTTGCCTGAATCTTGCGGCTAGTATACATTGCTGCCACTATGCACCTGCTTTAATAGTTTCTGAAGAACCTTCTCCAATGTCCTCTGGAGAATTCATTACAATATGTCCGACAGACAAAGAGTCATACAATAAGGAAACAGACCCTTCGGTCCAACCAGTTCATGCTAAACATAATCCCAATCTAAACTAGTCCCACCTGCCTGTGCTTGGCCCATATCCCTCCAAACCCTTCTTATTCATGCACTTATCCAAATGTCTTTTAAATGTTGTAATTGTACCCACATCCACCACTTCCTCAGGAAGTTCATTCCACTCGCAAGCCACCCTCTGTGTAAAAAATTTGCCCCTTCATATCTTTTTTAAATCTTTCTCCTCTCACCTTAAAAGAATGTGCCCCCTAGTCTCGAAATCCTCCATCCTACGGAAAAGACCATTAACCTTATCCATACTCCTCATTATTTTATAAACTTCTATAAGATCACCTCTCAATCTCTTATGCTCCAGTGAAAAAAGTCACAGCCTATCCAGCCTTTCGTTGTAACTCAAACTTAGTCTTACCACAATCTAAGATAACAAGGTGTGGAGCTGGATGAACATAGCAGGCCAAGAAGCATCCTAGGGAAAGCTTGACGTTTCGGCCCGAAACATCAAGCTTTCCTGCTCCTATGATGCTGCTTGGCCTGCTGCGTTCATCCAGCTCCATACCTTATTACCTCGGATTCTCCAGCATCTGCAGTTCCTATTATCTCTCTTACCACAATCTACTTGGGTTAAAGAAACAGACCTTCCCCAATTTGCAATTGACAGCTGTTTGCGCAATCATTTTCGGCAGTTTCTGGTCGATGATTGATTCAACTGTCTTACTTGGGACCAAAGTAAATCTAAACAGACTTATCATTGCTGGAAGTTAATGAATCAGCCTTCTGAATACAAGCAGACATTGGACTGATGATTTTTAGTGGCACTTCGAGTTAAGTATGGGGAATGCTGGAACAGCACAGCAGGTATTCCAGATGCAAAACGGAAAGACATGCTTGTATTTTAGATGCAGACCCTCATCAGCATTTAGATAGCTGAAAGGCAGTTAAAATGTCATTTAATAAGTAAGAACTTGCACTTACATATAGCCTTACATCCTAAAGCAATTCACGGCCAATATATTGCTTATGAAGCATAGTCAGTTATACAAGCAAACACAGAGGTTAATTTGCACATATTGCAAATCAATTAGCAAATGGGTTAATACTTGATGAAGAATTTTCCAGGACATGGGCTAAACTCAGACTCATATCTTCGATTCATAGGCACAGATTCCTGTTCATTGTTTCATTTGAAAGACAGAATTTCCTGCAATGAAATATCCCCACAATGCTGGGTCTCCTCTGCTGTTGCGGTAATGTCCCTATCTCTCATCCTGAAGGACTGTGTTTAATGTTCCAGCTGCTCCCAGAGGTGCGTGATACCATCCCCAAAAAGTTTGACTATCTAGTGTGCTGGGCTGCCAGTGGTCATGGAAAATCAAACATTCCTGTTAGTGAAAAGTGCATTCTTTTAAGGGAATAACTTGCTAACGAGCCCTCAAAGTTTACACCCTTCTCAGATTGAGCAAGTAAACGAGGCACAAGGTACCCCTGATGATCAAGGCAATGATACTATAGAATAGGAGTACAAATTACAGCTTCTGTCAACATTGAAATGAATACCAACAATACAGGAGGCAAAATGATTGACAATGTACATGGACACCTATAGAATCTAACCCACGAAGATTTTCATAACCAGGAGAGTATCTCATTACAATATTATTGGTTGGCAACTGTGACTGTGCAAATCTCACTAGCGGTGCTGCATTTCAACATTTCTGGGTTTATTTTGTTCAGTGTCAAAGGTGGCATTACAGAATCGCAGAATTGGTACGGTGCAGAAGGAGACCATTCAGTCCATTGTACCTGCACCAGCTCTTCAAACAGGCATCATTACCCAGTGCCAATTGACTGCTTTTTCTTCAATCCCTCCATTGAACCAGCCTCCACTGCAATTCCAGGCCATGTATTTCATGTCCTAACTACTCTCTGTATGAAAACGTTTCTATTCACCTAACTCCTGTCGCTTTTGCACACCATTTTAAATCTATACCTTTTCAGTCTTGATCCTTTTATGATCAGGAATAGCATCTTCCTTTATACTCTATTCAGCCCACTAATGATTTTGAAAACCTCTATCAGATCTCCTCCCAGCCTTCTTCTCTCCAAAAAGGACAATCCTAACTTCTTCAATCTATCCTCATGACTGAAGCTGGATTAGAAATAAATTAATCATGAAATATTTTATCCTGATGGATTTAAATAGTCTTGAATCAAAACTATTTTGCGTGAAGTATGGATATAACAGACATTTTATTGGGGGGGCAATCAGAGATTTTGGTTTGTGGAACAGGCTGGCCAGTAATGCAAATTTTATGCTTCTCATTGTGATTACTCTATTACTGACGTGGGAGTTGAACCACAATCCCTGGCTCAAGAAAGAATTGGCCGCACCATCAGGAGAGTGAGAGATTCACATTTTCAGTCACCAGTTCCAAGCTTACTGGTTGTACATTGTAAATAATAATTGCTCACATGCCAATTGTGGTGTGGTGCATGGAGACGAAAAAAAGCTTTCTCCCCCCCAACTGCATGTAAAGCTGAGCACGAATTCTACAGTCGTTCAGTGGGAGGGTTCTAACTCTGAGTCTGAAAGACCTACTTTTAAGTCCTACTTGAAAGAGTTAAGCACATGATTCAGCCGAGACTCCAGTGCAGTACTAAGGTGGTGCACCTACACCAGAGATGGCGATATTAAAATACACTGTAGCTGGGTCAATATCATAGAACTCCTTGCCAAACAGCATTGTGGGCTTACCTAACCACTGCCACTCATCCCAAAAAGTGAACTGTACCAGTTTAATAGTGGCGCAGGGGAGAGGGTGACGCAGTAATAATTTGATTTGGTTTATTTGATTTATTTAATATTGTTACTTGTACTCAGGTACAGTGAAAAGTGTGTAATATTGTCATTCTCTGGCACCATATTGGATTAGAGAATAAATTAACGAATAAGTTACTGAATAAATTGTACAAATTGTAAAATACTGAATACATTGATGTTAAGTTGATGTTACTGAAACTGAAACAGGTTCAAAAGTTCATCTTTCCCTCTCCGTAATATCACTGGAGTAGCCATCCTACAGTCCCAGGCCAATGTTCTGGGGACATGAGTTTGAATCCCACCATGGTAGATGGTGAAATTTGAATTTGATGATGTGGTGGATGAATGTAACCAGAAGACCATAAGATATTGGAGCACAATTAAGCCGTTCAGCCCATTGAGTCTGCTCCACCATTCAATCATCGTTGATACGTTTCTCAATTCCATTCTCCTGACTTTTCCCTTGACCAATGATCCTCTTACTAATCAAGGGCCTATCTATCTATTCTTAAATACACTCAATGACTTGGCCTGCACAGCCCTCTGCAGCAATGAGTTCTACAGATTAACCACTCTCTTGCCAAAGAAATTCCTCTTCATCTCAGTTCTAAAGCGTCATCCCTTTACTCTGAGGTTGTGCCATTGTCTTCAAGAGTCTTGTGCTAGTAGAAACATCTTCTCCATGCTCACTCCATCTAGGCCTCTCAGTATTCTACAAGTTTCAATGAGATCTCCCTTCATCCTTCTAAACTCCATCGGGTACAGATCCAGAGACCTCAACCACTCCTGATATGACAAGCCCTTTACCCACAAAGCAGTAAAGTCACTTCACCTGATGAAGGAGCAGCGCTACGAAAGCTTGTGATTTCAAATAAACCTGTTGGACTATAACCTGGTGTCATGTGACTCTGATGCTGATGACATTAGGAATTCTGAATATCACAAAGCTATTCATATCCAGAAGTGAAACATAGAAACAGTGATAGATTGAGCAGGAATAGGCTACGAGGACCTTCAAACCTGCTCTGCCAATTAATCTGATCTCGGCTAATCACGCAACACAATAGCCTGATCCTGCATTTCTACAATTAGAATTAGAATTAGGTTTCATTGTCAAGTGTACTGAAGTACAGAGATACAGGAGTACAGTGAAATGTGTACATAGTTGACATTTCCAGCACCATCTTAGGTACAAAGGTGCCTAGATACAAAATTTTAGGTATAAATTAGAAAATTAAAGAAACAAGGTAAAAGTTCAGCATTACAATCCTTCTAAAACAAAGAAAAGATGAATAAAGAAAGAAACCCATATCCTTTGACCATTAAGGCCCTTTGAAACTCAGAGAAAAAAGATGAAGCAGAGCTGGAATTCTCACAAAGGTTTGGAAGGGGCACTTCTTCGTCATTTTGCTGCCATCCATAAGGAGAAAGAACTGAAAGTGTTGGATTTTCATTGGATAGTGATTCCTTTTGGCTCTTCTCCCCTGCACTGGGAGAGGGAGACGGGCACACTGCAGAATAATGTTGCACCATTACCCACCTCTTGCAGATGATGAACTGAGATTGAAATAAAAGAACCGTGAGAGAAGAAAAAATGTCTTTTTTTAAATCAGCATCTGCAAACCAACTCTTCCCTCGTTCTGGAATGTTGATCATTAGAAGCCCAGCTGGGAACTCATCACACATGAAGATTAGAGGGTGAAAATGCCAGGCACTATTCAAGCCTGAAATCACATCACGTACTACATGCTGGGCATCTTCAGCATGCCAGCTGCACTCTCATTCCAGCAGTAATAGGGAAGCCACATACGCATTTGTTCCCCTTATGAAGCCTTTATAATCATTTCGGCTGCACTTACTGCCTTCCAGCGGTGTCCACAGCAGGGCCTGTTTTATTATTATTGAGCATGTCGTAGATATCATTGCTACTGTGGCTGTGGAGGCATTTGAATGTCTCTCCTCAGCCCCACGAGTATTTACTCTTTTCATTTGGAGACCTCGCAATAATGGTGTCAGGGTGCAGTGCTGTCCCTTCCACAATGAGGCAAAGTATAAAATCAGCACAACAAGAAGAGAGAATTAATCAGGCCACAGAGGTCACACTTCTTTTAACTCGTCTCTTTGGTGAGTGTTTAAATAACAGGGTGCAACTCCATGTCAACTTGGATAAAGAAGGTTGCCTTTTTTTCTAACTGGACTGTGCCAGAAATCAATGCGTAAGCACATATGGTTTACAATGTGTAACCGCCGAGTCTAAAATACCGCACAGAAAATGTAGCCTCCTAAATCTACAGATTGTGTTAATCTCAGGGTTGGTAGCAACTAATAAAGTGGATCATGCAGATGAAATCTGAGTTTATCAGTTAATCAGTCCATCTGAAGACAGAGAAGTGGAAGACGGATATACCAATGGGTAATCCAACTCGGCTTTCTCCTGAAGCTGTCATGCTGTCTCACAGGTACCAGCTTTCAGCCAATTCAATTAATTTTGTCTGTTATTGAAAAACAGTGGAAGGCAATTGATACAATGCTGTGCGCACACTACAGCTCACTACACAACCACCACTGCTGCTCATATGAGGGTTGCTGCTGTTGTATTTGCCTCTGGTTGTTTGGGGTATAGTGTGAAAGCCAGTCTTCCTTTCCAGGCATTTTCAATCAACCTGTTCAGATGTATAATGATGCTCATGTTAGTTCTGAAGAAAGGTTACTGGATCGTTAACTCTGATTTCTGTCCACGGATGCTGCCAGACCTGCTGAGATTTTCCAGCAATTTCTGGTTTTGTTTCTGATTTCCAGCATCTGCAGCTCTTTTGTTTTTTATGTTATAATACACATCTGGTGCAGACAGGACTTGAATCCAGGCTTCCTGGTGCAGAGGTAGGCACACTACCACAATATCACAAGAGCCCCAGTCCAACTTTCTTTATTGAGTTGAAGGATTGTCTAAAACTCAGCGATAGGGGATGGATCACTGGAAGGTTTAATAAGAAAGGGCATTAGCCTTACAAAACAAGAGGTAGTCTATTGCATGATATCAATAAACACAAGTTACATTGATATAATTACCTAAGACTTTCAGGTGCCAGAGTTAATTGTTCAAACATCGTTGAGAATTTGTGCTTGACTGCACGATTGTCCACTCAAAGACAATGTGATATTATTAGATTAGATATTATTAATCTAACATCACAAGACAAATGATGTAACTTCAGCATTAACTCTTTCAGTAGTGTTATCTTATGCAACATCTCCCATCACTGGCACAAACTTTATTTAGTGTTTTATTCATTCGTGAGAAATGGGAGGTTGCTGGCTGAGCCGGTATCAATCGCCCATTCCTGGCTGCCCTTCGAAAGGTGATTATGAGCCCCTGTTGTCCATTTGTTGTAAGTACACCCATGATGGTGCTGGAGAGAGCATTCCAATATTTAGATAGGATTGGATAGAGTCAGCATGGATTTATGAAGGGGAAATTATGCTACAGATCCACTGGAACTTTTTTGAGGATGTACCCAGTAGAGCTCATAAATAGCAACCCATGGATGTGGTTTACTTGGACTTTCAGAAGGCTTTCGGTAAGGTCCCATATAAGAGATTAGTGTGTAAAATTAAACCACATGAGATTGGGAGTTGTCTAATAACATACTTAAAGAACTGGTTGGCAGGTAGGAAATAAAGATTGGGAATAAATGGGTAATTTTCTAAGTGGCAGCCAGTGACTCGTAGGGTAACACAAGGATCAGTGCTTGGACCTCAGTTAATCACAATAAATATTAATGAGTTAGATGAGAAAGCTCGGTGAGACGATGCAGAAATGCTTCAATTTGATTTGGACCAGTTGAATGAGTAAGCAAAAGCATAACAGGTGATGTATAACGTGGATAAATGTGAGGTTATCCATATTGGTAGCCAAACAGGGAGGACAAGATTGGTGGAGTAGCAAATAGTGAAGGGGACTGTCAGAGAATGCAGCAGAATATAGATAGATTGGAGAGTTGGGCGGAGAAATTGCAGATGGAGTTCAATCTAGGCAAATGCGAGGTGATGCATTTTGGAAGATCCAATTCAAGAGCGAACTATGTGGTAAATGGAAAAGTCCTGGGGAAAATTGATGCATAGATTGATCTGGGAGTTCAGGTCCATTGTACCCTGAAGGTTGCAACGCAGGCTGATAGAGTGGTCAAGAAGGCATATGGCATGCTTTCATTCGTCAGACGGGGTATTGAGTACAAGAATTAGCAGGTCATGTTACAGTTGTATAGGACTTTGGTTCAACCACAGTCAGAATACTGCGTACAGTTCTGGTCGCCACATTACCAGAACGACGTGGATGCTTTGGAGAGGGTGCAGAGGACGTTCACCAGGATGTTGCCTGGTATGGAGGGCGCTAGCTATGAAGAGAGGTTGAGTAGATTAGGATTATTTACATTAGAAAGACGGAGGTTGAGGGGGGACCTGATTGAGGTCTACAAAATCATGAGAGGTATAGACAGGGTGTATTGTAAGAAGCTTTTTCCCAGAGTGGGGGACTCAATTACGAGGGGTCATGATTTCACCGTGAGAGGGGAAACGTTTAAGGGAGATATGAGTGGAAAGTTCTTTACGCAGAGGGTGGTGGGTGCCTGGAACGCATAGCCAGCGGAGGTGGTAGAGGCAGGCACGATAGCGTCATTTAAGATGTATCTAGACAGATACATGAATGGTCAGGGAGCAGAAGGATACAGATCCTTGGAAAATAGGCAACAGGTGTAGATAGAGGATCTGGATCAGTGCAGGCTTGGAGGGCCGAAGGGCTTGTTCCTGTGCTGTAATTTTCTTTGTTCTTTGTTACTTGACAATTATCTGAATGGTGATAGACTGGGAAACGGGGAGGTGAAATGAGACCTGGGTGTCCTTGTAAATCAGTCGCTGAAAGTAAGCTTGCAGGTGCAGCCAGCAGTGAAGAAGACAAATAGTATGTTAGTCATTCTCATGAGAGGATTTGAGTACAGGAGCAGGGGTGCTTCTTGCTGCAATTGTATAGGGACTTGTTGAGTATTGTGTACAGTTTTAGTGTTCTAATCTGAGGAAGAATGTTCTGGCCATAGAGGGAGTGCAAAGGAGGTCTACCCAACTGATTCCTGGGATGGCAGGTGGGACATGTAAAGTGAAACTGGATCAGTTGGGAATTGATTCACTGGAGTTGAGATAAATGAATCTTATAAAACTTATAAAATTCGAACAGGACTAGATAAGGTAAATGCAGGAAGGATGTTCCCAAGGACAGGGCAGAGCAACACCAAGTGTTTAAGATAATAGAATAAGCCATTTCAGACTGAGGTGAGGAGAAATTTATTCACACAGATAATGGTGAACCTGTGGAATTCACTGTTAAAGAAAAAGCTTGAGGCCAAAACATTGAATGTGTTCAAGAAGGTGTTAGAGATGGTTCTTAAGTCTGAAACAATCAAAAGGTTGGAGAGAAAGCAGGAACAAGGTTTTGAATTGGATGGTCTACCATGATCATATTGAATTGCAGAACAGGCTTGAAGATCCACATTGCCTACTCTTGTTCCTATTTTCTACGTTCCTATCTTGACCCACCAACACCGAAAGAATAACAATATATTTTCAAGTCAGGATGATGTGTTACATAGAGGGTAACTTGCTACAGTATCTGAGGAGTTATGAGTGGAGCTGAGCATTGAGCAATAATCAGAGAACATCTCCATTGGTTTCCTATTTTATTGAACTGAACCCAGGTCCCTGGCGCTGTGAGGCAGCAGTGCTATCCATGGAGTCACCGTGCCGCCCCTTTGTATTCTTCATTGGGTCTGTTGGAGCTCCTTCATGCCAGTCAGTCAAATATCAGGGACAGCCTGTCAAGGGCAGCCTGTTTTGATAAGCAACAGATTAAATGTTCTATGATGATGGTGGGCGTGGAAAACATTTTTGTCATTCCTGTTACATCTGAGATTCCTTTCCTGTTGGCAAGCTGCAACAATTTTCTTACATTATGATTGGTAATCTCAAAAGATTCCTTTTTCTTTTTGGGTTCTGCATGAATCTAGAAAGTTTAATTAAATCCTCCGTTGTTTGGCTTGTTTTAGAATTAGAATACCTACGGTGTGAAAACAGGCCCTTCGGCCCAACAAGTCCACACCGACCCTTGGAGCATCCCACTCAAATCCATCCTCTTATAACCTACCTAACCTACACATCCCTGAACACTATGGGCGATTTAGCATCGCCAATCCACCTAACCTGCACATTTTTGGACTGTGGGAGGAATCCCACACAGACACAGGGAGAATATGCAAATTCCACACAGACAGTGGCCCGAGGGTGGAATTGATCCTGGGTCCCTGGCACTGTGAGGTAGCAGTGCTAACCACTGAGCCACCATGCTGCCCATGCCCATTGGTTGGCAACTATTTGTTTCTGAAACAGCCAAGTTTGGGAACTATTCAAACAGCTTTGCGACCATAAGAATGTTGAAGTTACAATATTACTAAAGACTCAAATTGAAGAGTGTTTATTTCGAATTTCACAAAAGTTTTCAATTCTCTAACAGTACAAGCATTGGAATGTTGCTTGTAATATACGTGTGCTCTTGGGAGTTCTTGCATTTTCTCCACGTAATCTAATTTGTGTAGGTTGTAACTTCTGCTTCTTCAGCCATTTATTTTTGAGAGACCACCACATTGCTGTGGTCTGGAGTCACATGTAGGCCAACTGAGGTAAGGAGAGCAGATTTCCTTCCCTAAAGGACATTAGTGAACCAGATGGATTTTTATGCTAATCAACTGTAAATATTGGGTTTTTACGACAGACAATAAATATTGGCCTGAGCCAGTGATAAGCCCTAACCTCTGAACATTTTTTTTAAACTCTTGTTCCTATGGGAGGATGATCCCTGAAGTGAGCTCAAAAAATGTGATGGATTGCACATTGTGTCCAGGTTGCCAAAAAGTGTCTCCTATTATATAAGGTAATGGCTCTGAAAGGGTTAATGTTGGAGACTCCACCCAAACACACAAGCCTGAGTGGGGATAAGGCAGAGTATTTTAGCATTTTATGTTGAAGATCTGGATCCTCTATTCTCGTACCAGTCTTAGCAACAATGTCTAACAAATTACTTTTGCTAAACTGCAATAAACTGCATCTTGTTAAGAGCTTCTTGTTAAGACTCAGTAATGGTTGATCTTTTACCAGTGCCAACTAATTAAGCCCTTAGATCCAATCAAAGGAAAGCAAGCTAGTGGCCACATCTTCCTATCTACTAATACCAATTCTCTCCTTGCAGGTCTTGTTTCCTCAACTTCTAAACAGCCAGTATTTCAGGAAAAGGCAAAGAAAATACTACAATGGCACACTGGAGCTCTCCTTGGACAGCAGCAGCAGACATTAACGATTAGGAGGAGCTGGCTACCAATCATTCAAAGTGGCAACAACTTGTCCATCAGCTGTTTTCACCTGGCGATCTTTAATCTAACTGCTTTATTTATAAGGTGGTGCAGCAGGAAGGAAACAAATGCCATTGTTTCCTAGGATGTCTGCCCCAAATACCTAAAGATCTGTGGGTCAACAGTCAGCCTGTTTAGCCACGTGATATGTCATAGCAGACACTCATAATCCTGAGTAGGGACCGTCTTTGAATCAAGGGATGGATAGTGTTGACACTTATCAACATATATCCAATACTATAAATGGCTTGGTGTCATTTAACACTGAATTTTGATCCAGAAAAACGCATTCCTCATTGGTGTGCAAAACTAGTTTCTGAATATGAATTCAGGACTCCTGTTTCTTGCTCCACCCATTGTACACTGCTTTTTTTTAAAAACAAAGCTTTTTTTTCTGAAAAAGTGCAAAAACAGAAATTGCTGGAGAAATTCAGCAGCCTGGGCCACATCTGTGAAGAGAAATCAGAGTTAACGTTTCAGGTCCAGTGATCCTTCTTCAGAACTATTTTTTTTTTTAAACCTTGTTGCATCAGGGTCTGGGCTTTTGCTGCCTTTAAGCTCGTCAGACATTTCTTCACCTCCCATGGTCATCATCTCCATTTGAATTTCTATTGTCTACCTCCTGAATGGGCAAGTATTTCCTTCTATTTATCATCTGATGTGCTTCCCATTGAACACCTTTTCTGCACTACCATTGGCACTTTAATGCCGCTTTAAATCCTTGTTAGCCAGGCACAGATTTCAAGGTAATGGCCTGACCAGAGCACTATAAAGCTTCCTTTAATTATGCCTCTGTAAATGCCTTGGGACATGTTCTTGTATTAAAAGCCACTACTTGGCACAAGCTGTTGATCCCTATCTGTGCCGACATACATTTGCATTGCGATCATGTCATTCAACCTGCAATCGATCTTTGTGATTTGCTGCTCTCTAATAGTCGGACGTGTTTACCGTCGAATGTACTCAGATCCCAGCTCCTTTTCAGTGTCATTTCTCCGACTTCAGCGTCATTCTAGGCTTCAAGATATTCAAAGACACATTTGATTTGAGAGAATTTAATATTTGGGTACTCAATGAAATATATTTTATTCATTCACGGGATGTGGGCATCACAGACTAGGCAGCATTTATTGCCCATCCCTAATTGCCCAGAATGCAGTTAAGCGCCAACCATATTGAAATGAGTCTGGAGTCACATATAGGCCAGATCAGGTAAGGATGGCAGTTTCTTTCCCTAAAGGACATTAGTGAGCCAGATGGCTTTTTCTGACGATCGACATGGATTCGTCATGAGGTTCCTAATTCTAGAATTTTATTGAGTTCCAAATCATACATCTGCCATGGCAGGAATTGAACCCAAGTCTCAGAAAATTACACGGATTTCTAGATTAATATATGCGCAATACTACTTTTTGTGACACTATGAAAACAATCCTTACATTTGTATAGCATCTTCCAAGGCCTCCCAAAATTCTTTACAACTCATACTGTGGTGTAGTCATTTTGTAAGAGAGGAGCAGCCGATTTTCACACCGTAAATAATTGCAAACAGTAAAGAGATAATGGCCCACAATGTTCTGTTTTACACAATATTGCTTGAGGTGATTGTATATCAGCCAGTGCAGCCACTGGAGAAATACTCTGCTCTTCTTCAAATTAGGAACTGGAGATTTTTTATACACACCCGAGAGAAGAGGCACTAAGCATGAATTTAGTGTCCCATCTAAAACAAAGCCTGTATCTCTGACAATACAGAACACCACCATTCTGCGGGGAAAAAGTTACCAATCTGAATTACAGGGTCTGGAGAGAAAATTGAATATTTGCACTCTGAGTCAACAGAACTACAAATTATTTAATTACGCTGTTAATTTCTTGTTCTTCATTTTTTGTTATCCTGTTTCAGACTGTAAGGGACCTCCAAATTTCTTCATTAATAGTTTTCTACTTATAGGAGCTCTTAATGACTGCTTTTATGTTCCTTGCAAATTTACTCTTATGTCCCCCTCTTAATCGAACTCTTGTACATCCTTTGCAAATTTTAAATGGCTCGCAGGCTGCCTCAAGCTTTGTACTTTCTCTAGAAACTTTACACAAATCTTCCTTAGATCTAACACTATTGTAAATTTCTTTTGTCAGCCATGATAGGGCCACTTTCCCTCTTGCATACTGTCACCTGGTAGAAATGAACAAGTGCTGCAACACGTGTATTTACATATTAGCCATTTTATATATAATTTCATACCTTCTAATAAAATTCTCCAACCTGTCTTAGCCAACTCACTCTTCATATCAAGTAGTTTCCTTTATTTAGATTTAGGATAATACTTTGGACTGGACTACTTGACTCACTCTCCCAATGAAGAATTCGATCATGTTTTGGTCACTATTCTTAAAGGGCCTCACACAACAAGGTTATTAATTAAACATCTCTCATTGCACGCACCAAAATTAGCATAGCCTGCTCCTGGCTTGGTTCCTCAACATGCTGGTCTGAAGAAGCATTTTGTACACGGTTGCACTTTTTAAGTGACTACATGGAATCCAGACATCCTTAAAGTAAAATATTGTATTTTATTAAAGTTAACTGGCAGACACTCACCGAGAAGGATAAATGCTCACCTAACATAGTCTTACATAGGTTTTACAATACTATTCCTAATCACTTTATATCATAGCTCCACAATTAATTATGCTAAGCACCTAGTTTATTAATTGGCCATTACCAGCTGGTATATGACGCCCTGATTGGCTGGCAGATGCCAGTTCAGTCCCTGATATTAGGATTTTGGCCCTAGTCATGTGTCTTGAACCCTTTGAATTTCTGTCAATTAGTGCCAACTTCTGTTAAAACAGAGTGTAGGTTCCATATTATTTCTAAGAACTCATAGCTACCTCATTACATTCTGGCCTTCACTTTATACCTTATTGGGGACACCCATGTAATCATCCATGACTACGATGGCACTTTGTTGCATGCTGCACTGATTTTCAGTTTAAACCCTACCCTAGCACAACGTTTTGGAGGCCTATAGACAACTCTCACAAATATTTTCTGCCCCTTGTTACTTCTTAGCTCCAGTCAGACTGATTTTGTATCCTGATTTCCTATGTCTATATCCTCACTATTTCATTGATTTTATCTGTCACTAACAACATCATTACACTTCCTTTTCCATGTTGTCCTTTATGGAAGGAGACTGCTGTCCTTACATGGTCTGACTTACAGATGAATCAGTCCCAATAACAATGATGCCCACATCGCATGTAAATGAATTAAAACAAATATTGGGATGTAGTGTAGTGGGGCCTGTTGTGTGATGGAGTGTTTGGTTGTCTGGTAGGATGTGATGATGTGCTGTTAGTTGATTGATATCTGGGTGTTTCAGTTATCTGATGTTGTGGTATAGTAGAATGTGGCACTCTAAGTGGTAATGTATAAACTGTTCACTATACACATTGAGTATAGGTGACAATAAAGACCAACTTGAATGCTAATTCTAACGTGGGTCTGTGTTGAACTGCATGCTGTGAAAAATGATGGATTGTCTGATGTCTAGCAGGTGACTGAAGTTTAGAAGAATGGAAAGTGATCTCACTGAAACACATAGGAGTCTTAAGGGGCTTGAGAGGTTAATGCTGAGAGGATGTATTAAAATGTATCAAAGAAAAAGAGACAGCCTATATAGTGGCCAAGAGCACTGCGAAATCAGAAGATTGGGAAGGGTACAAGAACAAACAGAGGATAACAAAGAGAGAAATAAGGAAGGAGAGGATCAAATATGAAGGTAGGCTAGCCATTAGAAATGATAGTAAAAGTTTCTTTCAATACATGAGAAACAAACAAGAGGCAAAAGTAGACATTGGGCCACTCCAAATTGATGCTGGAAGGCTAGTGATGGGAGATAAGGAAACAGCTGAAGAACTTAATAAGTATTTTGCGTCAGTCTTCACAGTGGAAGACATGAGTAATATCCCAACAATTAAGGAGAGTCAGGGGGCACAGATGAGTATGGTAGGCATTACAAAAGAGAAAGTGCTAGAAAAGCTAAAAGGTCTAAAAATTGATAAATCTCCTGGCCCCGATGGGCTGCATCCTAGAGTTCTGAGGGAGGTGGCTGAAGAAATAGCGGAGGCGTTGGTTGTATCTTTCAAAAGTCACTGGAGTCAGGGGAAGTCCCAGATGATTGGAAAATTGCTGTTGTAACCCCCTTGTTTAAGAAAGGATCAAAACAAAAGATGGAAAGTTATAGGCCGATTAGCCTAACTTCGGTTGTTGGTAAAATTCTAGAGTCCATCATTAAGGATGAGATTTCTAAATTCTTGGAAGTGCAGGGTCGGATTAGAACAAGTCAGCATGGATTTAGTAAGGGGAGGTCATGCCTGACAAACCTGTTAGGATTCTTTGAAGAGGTAACAAGTAGGTTAGACCAGGGAAACCCAGTGGATGTTATCTATCTAGACTTCCAAAAGGCCTTTGATAAGGTGCCTCACGGGAGGCTGCTGAGTAAGGTGAGGGCTCATGGTGTTCCAGGTGATCTACTGGCATGGATTGAGGATTGGCTGTCTGACAGAAGGCAGAGAGTTGGGATAAAAGGCTCTTTTTCGGAATGGCAACCGGTGACAAGTGGTGTCCCGCAGGGTTCAGTGTTGGGGCTGCAGCTGTTCACTTTATATATTAATGATCTGGATGAAGGGACTGGGGGCATTCTGGCGAAGTTTGCCGATGATACGAAGTTGGGTGGACAGGCAGGTAGTACGGAGGAGGTGGGGAGGCTGCAGAATGCGTTAGACAGTTTAGGAAAGTGGTCCAGGAAATGGCTGATGAAATTCAACGTGAGCAAATGCGAGGTCTTGCACTTTGGAAAAAAGAATACAGGCATGGACTATTTTCTGAACGGTGAGAAAATTCATAAAGCCGAAGTACAAAGGGATCTGGGAGTGCTAGTCCAGGATTCTCTAAAGGTTAACTTGCAGGTTGAGTCCGTGATTAAGAAAGCGAATCTAATGTTGTCATTTATCTCAAGAGGGTTGGAATATAAAAGCAGTGATGTGCTTCTGACACTTTATAAAGCTCTAGTTAGGCCCCATTTAGAGTACTGTGTCCAATTTTGGGCCCCACACCTCTGGAAGGACATACAGGCACTGGAGCGTGTCCAGCGGAGATTCACACAGATGATCCCTGGAATGGTAGGCCTAACATACGATGAATGGCTGAGGATCCTGGGATTGTATTCATTAGAGTTTAGAAGGTTGAGGGGAGATCTAATAGAAACTTACAAGATAATGCATGGCTTAGAAAGGGTGGACGCTGGGAAGTTGTTTCCATTAGGCGGGGAGACTAAGACCCGTGGCACAGCCTTAGAATTAGAGGGGATCAATTTAGAATGGAAATGAGGAGACATTTCTTCAGCCAGAGAGTGGTGGGCCTGTGGAATTCATTGCCACGGAGCGCAGTGGAGGCCGGGACGTTAAATGTCTTCAAGGCAGAGATTGATAAATTCTTGATCTCGCAAGGAATTAAGGGCCACGGGGAGAGTGCGGGTAAGTGGAGTTGAAACGCCCATCAGCCATGATTGAATGGCGGGGTGGACTCGATGAGCCGAATGGCCTTACTTCCGCTCCTATGTCTTATGGTCTTATGGTCTTATGGATGTTGCCTCTCATGGGAGAGTCTAGGACAAGAGGGCATAGTCTCAGAATAAAGGAGCACCTGAAATAAGACTGAAATAAGGAAGAATTTCCTCTCTCAAAGGATTGTGAGTCTCTGGAACTCCTTGCCACAGAGATCTGTGGGGAAGAGGCCTTGTGTACATTCAAGGCTGAGGTAGATACATTCTTGATCAACTGTGGAATCAAGGGTTACGGGGAAAGGGGAGGAAATGAATGTCAGATCAGCTATGATCCTATTGAGTAATGGAGCAGGCTAGAGGGGCTAAGCAGCCTACTCCTGCTCCTATTTCACATGTTTTCATAAGACACACCAAAGGAGTGTTAGTGTGGAATACCAGTGAAGTTGAAAGAGCAAAAGCATGAAGGAAATTAGCAAAAATGCCAACAGTGGATTTTAAAAGTTAGGCCAGAATCTCACAGTCCTGCCTTGAGTGGGTTGGCATGCCAGGTGAAACAAAAATCAGGTGGGATGGTGGGGAAAGCGGTAAGGTTGCCAGGTTACTGTCATTATTACCTAGCCACTTCCTCTGGAAATTAATCAACAACAGGCTAGATGGAGCATGGCCTGCCTGCTCTTGGGCCAATTAAGGCCCTTAAGTGGTTATTTAGATTTCTTATTTGTTTTATTATTACTGCATGTACCTAGGTACAGTGAAAAGTTTTGTTTTGCGTGCGGTACAGGCAGATCGTACCATAAAAAATGTATTGGGGTAATAAAACAGTGAGGAATACAATGTTATGGCTGCAGAGAAGGTGCACAAAGAGTGAAATCAACACTAAATTTGACATTTGAAAGATCCAATCAGAAGTCTAATAATAGCGGGGAAGAAGCTGTTCTTGAGCATGTTGGTACATGTGTTTGAGCTTCTGTGTCTTCTACCTGAGGGAAGAATTTGAAAAATATCACAGCCGGGGTGGGAGGGGGTCTTTGATTGTGTAGGCTGCATTTCACCTAAAATATGTGATGGCTGAGTGATATTATCATGAGACTATTAATTCAGAGACCCAGGAAATGTTCTGGGCCCTGGGTTTGAATGCTGCCATGGCAGATGGTGAAATTTGAATGCAATAAATATCTGGAAATAAGAGGTTAACCATGAAGCTATTGCAGATTTTCTGATTAAAAACCGATCTGGTTCACTCAGAGATAGCAGGAACTGCCGATGCTGGAGTCTGAGATAACAAGGTGCAGAGCTGGATGAACACAGCAGGCCAGGCAGCATCAGAGGAGCAGGAAGGCTGACGTTTCGGGCCTGGATCCTTCTTCAGAAATGGGGGAGGGGAAGATGGCTCTGAAATAAACAGAGAGAGGGGGAGGTGATGATGGAAGGTGGATGGAGGAGCAGGTAAGTGGAGAGAAGAAGGACAGGTCAAGGAGGCAGGGATGAAGGCAGTACAGGTGAGTGTAGGTAGGGAGTTGGGATGGGGGTTGGTCAGTGAGGAGGGAGGGTCGGGTCGCTGGGAGGGAAGATGGACAGGTCAAGGAGGCGGGGATGAGATGGGCTGGTCTTGGGATGAGGACGGGGGAGGGAAGATTTTGAAACTTGTAAAGTCCACATTGAGACCATTGGGCTGCAGGGTTCCCAGGTGGAATATGAGATGCTGTTCCTCCAGCCTTTGGGTGGCATCGTTGTGGCAATGGAGGAGGCCCAGGATGGACATGTCATCCAAGGAGTGGAAGGGAGATTGAAGTGGTTCGCAACTGGGAGTTGTTGTCGTTTGTCACGAACCAAGCATAGGTGCTCCACAAAGCGGTCTCCAAGCCTCCGAATGGTTTCCCCGATGTAGAGGAGGCCACATCAGGAACAACGGATACAATATACCACATTAGCAGATGTGCAGGTGATCTGCATCAGGATGTGCATCTGGTTCACTACTGTCCTTCAGGAAAGGAGATCTGCTCCCCTTATCAGGTCTGATCTACATGTGATTTCAGACCCACAGTAATGTGATTGACTTTTAATTGCTCTCTAGGCAATTAGAGATGGGCAATAAATGTTGGTCCAGCCAGCGATGCCCTCATTGCCTCCACGAATGAATAAAGAAAAGGCTCCATATTTCCAGTTCGAACATCTGCAGTTCATTGTTTTATTTTACTGACCTTTCTACTTTTCAGTTTGTTAATATTGCACTGAAGGGATCCTTTCTGATTTCACCATTCAGGTAATGGTTTAAAAAAAATACCAAGTGTTCCACTCAGTGACCCTGGTGCTAAGTCTGCACAGTTATAACATCAGCTTCGATCTTCCTATCTCCAGACAGACAGAGAGTGGACTTATAATAAAAGATGCACATGAGGACTTCTCAGGAGAACTGATGCAGCAATTACATGGAGATTGGCTAGGATTAAAATTGTCCAGAAAGTTGATACTTCCAATGGGCACACAGCAGCAGCTAGAAACCTTCAAAAAAAAATTCCCCAATTTATTTATCTTAATAGTTCACCAGGCGAAGTTAGGGGGATTAAAAACATGCTTGAATTCTGAGCTGACCCTAAAACTGAGATAACAAGGTGTGGAGCTGGATGAACACAGCAGGCCAAGCAGCGTCATAGGAGCAGGAAAGCTTGACATTTCGGGCCTGGACCCTTCATCAGAAATAGAGGCAGACAAGTCGAAGAGGCGCAGATGGAGCCAGTAAAGGTGAGTGTAGTGGGGGTGTAGGGAGGAGATAGATCAGTCCAGGGAGGACGGACAGGTCAAGGGGGCAGGATGAGGTTACTAGATAGGAGATGGGGGTGGGGCTTGAAGTAGGAGGAGGGGATAGGTGAGAGGAAGGACAGGTTAGGGAGGCGGAGATGAGCTGGGCTGGTTTTGGGATGCGGTTGGGGGAGGGGAGATTTTGAAGCTGCCTCCTCTCCACCTATCCTCTCCTCTATCCATCTTCTATCCGCCTCCCCCTCTCTCCCTATTTATTTCAGAACCCTCTTCCCCTCCCCCATTTCTGATGAAGGGTCTAGGCCCGAGACGTCAAGCTTTCCTGCTCCTATGACGCTGCTTGGCCTGCTGTGTTCGTCCAGCTCCACACCTTGTTATCTCGGATTCTCCAGCATCTGCAGTACCTTTTATCTCTGACCCTAAAACTGACTCTGCATTCCCTCAATCATTCACATTGACCACTCCCATGGCTTAAATACCAGAGGTTAAAGATTGGTTAGACAGAGTCCAGTAAAATACATTTCCAGTATTTCAACCTGCATATCACAAAGCGCACAACACATTGATTATTGTTCCCCAATCATGTATAGGGGTCAGTTAGCTCAGTCGATCCGAGTGATA
This sequence comes from Ginglymostoma cirratum, assembly GCA_024137785.1. Taxonomy (NCBI): domain Eukaryota; kingdom Metazoa; phylum Chordata; class Chondrichthyes; order Orectolobiformes; family Ginglymostomatidae; genus Ginglymostoma; species Ginglymostoma cirratum. The sequence goes on from JAHRHZ010000249.1 coordinate 11,918,181, forward strand.
CCAACAACGTGGATTAAGTTCCCACACCAGCTGAGGTTACCATGAAGATCCTGCTTTCTCAATCTCTCCCCTCACCTGAGGCATAGTGACCCTCTGGTTAAGCCACCAGCTCTCTCTAATGAGACAACAGCCCAATGGCCCTACAGGACTATGGCAACTTCACCTTATTACACACAGTTGAGTTCTCACCCAATTGTGCCTGAAAGAACATAACCATGGCTTGATCCCAAATTACTTTGTTCTCCAGCTTTCCTGCCAGACCTTGCTGGATGATAACACTATGAACACCTGACCCAACCCATTGACTCTTGACCCCACCCCGACAGGTGCCCTCTGCTCATCTTTCCCCAGAAAGCCATCCAACCACTCTCTCACCTTCACTGAACAGTCCCATTTAAATTATACACTCAACTACTCTCCATAACTGAAAAAGCAGCTTTAATGTCCTTTAAACAGAGAACACTGCAGCTCTAGCCGTAACAAGGGTGCACAGTTTCTGCAAGGAAGTAATTGATGCTGCCTGAGTGGCTTTTGTTCTGACAGATTCTGCATCAAGTTCCGTGGAAAAATCTGTGAAAGGTAATTAAGTAACAGGGAGGCATGGTGGCTCAATGGTTAGCACTGCTGCCTCACAGCGCCAGGGACCCACAGAAAGTGACCTGCCCAGATGGAGACCCGGCCGTATACTCAGATCCTGTGAGGACCAGCTGGCGGGAGTATTCGCAGGCATCTTTAACCTCTCCTTGCTACAATCTGAATTCCCCACCCGCTTCAAGAAGACCACTATCATCCTAGTGCCAAAGAAAAATCATGTAGTATGCCTTAATGACTTCCACCCGGTGGCTCTGACATCTACAATTATGAAGACCTTTGAGAGGTTATCATGGCTCACGTCAATTCAAGCCAACTAAATTTCCTGGATCCTTTTCAATTCGCTTACCAGCTCAACAGGTCCATGGCAGATGCCATCTCTTTGGCCCTACACTCATTCCTGGCACATCCGAATGACAAGGATACCTACATCAGGCTCCTACTTATTGACTACTGCTCCACTTTCAACACCATATTTCTAGACAAATCCATCTCTACACTCTGAGACCTAGGTCTTGGCTATGCTCTCCGTAACTACATCCTTAACTTCCAGACTCATAGACTGCAATGAATAAGAATAGGCGAAAACACCTCCTCCACCATAATCTTCAACACTGATGCCCCGTAAGTCTGTGTACTGAGCTCCTTACTATACTCCTTATATACAAACAACAGTGCAGCCAAATTCCACCCCAACTCAAGTTTGCTGATGACACCCCACCCTTGTTGGTTGGATCTTCAACAAGAAAAGATTGAATGGTGTAAAGACAACAATCTCTCCAGTAATGTCAGCGGAACAAAGGAGTTGGTCATTGACTTCAGGAATCGGGGTGGAAGGTATGCCCTTGTATGCATCAATGGTGCCGAGGTGGAGATGGTCGAGCACTTCAAGTTCCTGGGAGTGATGATCACCAATAATCTGTCCTGGTCCACACAGGTCGATGCGATGATCAAGAAAGCACAACAACATCTCTATCTCCTTAGGAGGCTAATGAAATTCTGCATGTCCACAAGGACTCTTACTAATTTTTATAGATGTACAATAGAAAGCATTCCATCTGGGTGCATCACAGTGTGTTATTGGAACTGCTTTGCCCAAGATCGCAAAACATTTCAAAGAGTTGTGAACACAGCCTAGTCTATTACAGAAACCAGCATTCCTTCCATTGACTCCATCCACAGTTCCTGCTGCTTTGGAAACCAACTTAGTCAAAGAACTCTCCCAACCCATTTATACTCTCTTCCACTCTCCTCCGTTGGGCAGAAGATATAAAAGTTTGAATACACATATGAATAGATTCAAGAACAGCTTCTTCCCTGCTGTTATCAGACTTTTGAATGGACCTCTCAAATATTAATGCTGATCTCTCTTTCTCTGTACCTTCTCTGTGGCTTTAACATTATATTCTGCACTCTGTTCTGCTACCCTCAAGCACTTTATATGGTATGTTCTACCTGCATAGCATGCAAAATAACAATGTCAAAACATGACAGCAATAAATCGACCCAGCAATCAATCAATCCTGGCCTTTGGTGACTGTCTGTGTGCAGTTTGCACCCTCTCCCCATGTCTGTATGGGTTTCATCCCACAATCCAAAGACCTGCAGCTTAGGTGGATTGGTCACACTGAATTGCCCACAGTAACCAGGGATGTGTAGGCGAAGTGGATTAGCCATGGTAAACATAGGGTAATGGGAATAGGATGGGACGCTGTTCAGAGAGTCGGTGCAGGTTCAATGGCTACTTTCTGCACTGTAGAGATTCTATGATTTTGGTTGCCCAGAGGGCATTAACAGTCCACCACATACTGTATGACTGGAATCGCAAAAGAACAACCCAGGTAGAGCTGACAAGTTTCCTTGCCCGATGGTAATTAATGAATTACTTGAACTTTTGCCACAATCAGGCTGCTTCTGTCATTACTTTATCTGGCACCAACTCCTAAATTATTAGTTAATCAAAATCCTATGTTGCAACTTCTGTCATGAGATTTTAACTCAAGATGCTGAATTCAGCTGTTGGATACTGTTTTGGCATTTTAGGTTACTCCCAACATCTAAAAAACTCATCTTTTATTAACATTCATATATTTGTATTATTATTTTTCGAACATTTCCCTTTTAATTGAGATTTTAGGATATGTAAATAATAATGGTGAACCAGGAAATGGCTAAGGAGCTGAATAAATATCTTGCATTGGTCTTCACTGTAAAAAAAGACACCACTAGCAGACCTAAATTGCTAAATATTCAATGGGTAAAAGGAGAAGCGGAAATAAATACAGTAAGTATCACAATAGAAAAAGTGCTTGTGATGTTACAATGGTGGTAAAGTCCGATAAATCCCTGGGACCTGATGCAAAAGAAAACAATTCTTTCCCTTTTGTTATGCTAATAGCAATAGTGGAACAATGAATTATTAACCTGCCATTCAATGTTGCGATTTAATCTCTCAAAAACTTTTATAACTTTTGAAAATCTGTGTAATACTCATCTTTAATGTTCTTAGTTACAAAGAAAAAGGCTAATTTTCTTAAGCCTTTGATTATGAATATCTCCTTTCATTACATTTTTCCACTCGAATGAAATGCTGCATTGTTTCCATGCCTCTGTCATTAATTTTGAAGAGAAGTGAATAGAACTGCAGCAATAATGCCAATATGAAATAGAGGTTTGGTTTGTTTGAGCTGGAAGTGTTTTGGAATATGAGTGTAGGAACACTTTGCTGCCAAGTACAAATTGCTGCATAATTGATATTCAAGATAAGAACGGAAATTAAGTTAAGAAATGTGTAACTAACTGTAAATGCATTAAATATAAGATAATGGTTATTTGCCTTGAGTTAAGGTCATTTTGAAACAACCCTCCAGGTGAAGTGTTTTGCTTTATATTCATTCCCAGGATGTGGGTATCGTTGGCTAGGTCAACATTTCTTGGCCAGAGAGTTAAGAGTCAACTACACTGTGAATTTGGAGTCACATATAGGCCAATCTAGATTTAGATTTAGACTTTGTTGTGACATGTACCCCAGTACCAAAGTACAGGAGTGCACACAGTGCCATCTTAGGTACAAGTACCTAGGTACAAAAACTTAAGAACAAGGTAGAAGAAAAATGGAATAAAGTTAAGAGTTAAACATTACAGTCACTAATAGTATAGTGTAAAAACAAAATAATAAATTTAAAAGTTCAACCATTGAAGTCTTTCTTAAGTGCTTAGGCATGCTGGAACCACACTTCCTACAACGATTCGACCTCCTCCGCTTTGGCACACTTTCCCCACATGAGCTCAATCTCCCCTGCTCTCGTTGTCACTACAGATGTTGGAGCAACCTCCATCACCATTTTGGGCTCGCCCCTGGGATCTCAGGCATCCAAAGCCCCGATCCAGGCACTGTCCACACCGGATCCTGGCCTCAACTTTGGCCTATGTGTCAGGAGTCCCGAGTCAGGCCTCCAGCTGCTGCCTCACACTGGACATCTAGCCAACCACCAAATTCAATGATACTACTGCCATTGCAGCCTCTCTCCAGAAGGGAAACCAAGTGAGGATTAACATGATTCCCGTCCCTAAAGGACATTCACAAACCAAATGGCGTTTTACCCCAACAGGAAGCAACAATTTCACAGTCACCATTTGTCTCTTAATTCAAGATGTTTAGAAACTGAATTCAAACTCTACCATCTATGGTGGGATTTGAACACAGATCACGAGCAGGATCTCTAGATTAATAGTCTAGTGATAGCCATCACCTTCCCTTGCATTGGAATGGAGGCATTCACCGAGATCTCCACCCTCTCGCATACTCCTTTGGTATTCCCTCTTCTGCCACAGTCCCTTACCCTTGCACTTTGAAAAAAAAATTTTCCAGTTGCTTCTAAAATATTCTTCCATAAAGAAGCTGATTGCATTGAAAACAGAAAGCCATGAGAATCTTTACATCTTAACTGCAATTTGAAATGGCCTGTAGCAAGCCAAAACAAGCCTGTTCAAACCCAATTAGGGATAAGCAACAAAACCTAGACTTTCCAGCGACACCCACATCCCAGGAATAATTGAAAAGAAAATAAAACGAAGGACTGTGCATGCTCAATATGTGAAACAAAAACACCAACCTCAGTTTCTGAATTACTATTCCAATGACATTGTCATTGCACCCCAGTCTCTGACACTGAACATAAAGGGTGGAGAATATCCAGTCACAAGGACAGCCAAAGTGACTGTCTTAACAATGATCAAAAATGAAAAGGTTATGAACATAACTGCCTTTAACAAAAAAAACGGTGTTTCATACCTTTTGGAAGATTAGATTCTCAGAATAGACGGTTGTAATCAGGAGAGCTTTCACAAGCACTGAGGCACAATCCTGCTTGCAACAAATGTTACAATCATCAGATTTCCTCTGGTCGGTGTACCTGCAGCAGAATGCTGAAGAAACTCAGGCGAAATGACAGATTCTCATGATGAATAGTCCTACACTTTCAGCCGCATTGTTGACTTGTCCGCTTCAGGGAGGTGTACTGGAAAAGGCAGCACTGTATCTCTGATATAACACGGTATGGGGCTGGATGAACACAGCAGGCCAAGCTGCATCATAGGAGCAGGAAAGCTTGACGTTTCAGGCCTAGACCCTTCATCAGAAATGGGGGAGGTGAAGAGGGTTCTGAAATAAATAGGGACAGATGGGGAGGCGGATAGAGGATGGATAGAGGAGAGGATAGGTGGAGAGGAGGCAGACAAGTCGAAGAGGCGGGGATGGAGCCAGTAAAGGTGAGTGTAGGTGGGGGGGTAGGGAGGATATAGGTCAGTCCAGGGAGGACGGACAGGTCAAGGGGGCAGGATGATGTTAGTAGATAGGAGATGGGGTTGGGGCTTGAGGTGGGAGGAGGGGGTAGGTGAGAGGAAAAACAGGTTAGGGAGGTGGAGATGAGCTGGGCTGGTTTTGGGATGCGGTTGGGGGAGGGGAGATTTTGAAGCTTGTGAAATCCACATTGATACCATTGGGCTGCAGGTTCAAATATGATTTGCTGTTCCTGCAGCCTTCGGGTGGCATCACTGTGGCATTGCAGGAGGCCCAGGATGGACATGTCATCTGAGGAATGGGAGGGGGAGTTGAAATGGTTCGCGACTGGGAAGTGCAGTTGTTTGTTGCGAACTGAAATCTCTGTATCTCTGATTACTTCAGTCTTATGTAAGACAGGAATCACTCAAAGAAAGCACCCAAAATCAAGCTCAGAGATGGCAAGAACTGCTGTTGCTGGAGTCAGAGATAACACAGTGTAGAGCCGGAGAAGCATAGTCGGCCTGGCAGCATCAGAGGAGCAGGCGGCTTTCCTGCTCCTCTGATGCTGCCTAGCCTGCTGTGTTCATCCAGCTACACACTATGTTATCAAAATCTAGCTGTTCGCTTTCTACTGCTATGGTAGCTAAATGATGCATTGATAATGACTAATCACAGCAATTAATCTTTAGTAGTGAGTCTACAACAGATTCAGAAAACCCCAGTGTTCAAAAGTTATCCGGCCATTGATAACACACGCATATGATTGTTTCGACTTATTTGATATAATCTTAAACATTACAGCTAGTTCCCTCAACCATTATGTAGAACTACAAATATATCTGTTCATAACACAGACAACTTGATTAGATGCAGAAAGGTGATTTATATATGGAATGTAATTATGGTCCCAACCAATTATAATGCTATTATTAACTGGTCACTGTTAAAGGGCCATTATATTTGGCAGGAGAGTTCAAATTTCAATCCAATTTGCATCCTAATTAGAAAAATGACATACCGTGATCTTACGAAATAATAATAATGACATTTGAATGTAATTTATTTTGAACTATAATCTTCTGTGCATTTTGATGATGCTCAAAAAAATTGAAACAATCACGTATTCTAAAAATGTGAAATCAGGTCTCCATTCTGGGTTGCAAGAGAGTCATGTTGCAGACCCCTTTAGCCGAGTGCAGAGACTGTGAACTGTAACAGCCCTTCCTCATTTCTACAACCCAGAAAACACAATGTGGTCATTATTAACGTCTGGCACAGAGTGCATTTTCACTACCTGAATGATCAGAGGCCATGAATGTTGCTCAAAATGATGCAAACGGAAAAACAGAGTGTTAAGGTCTTTGAAAGCTAAAACACATAATATTTAAGAGTTGTGGAACAAACTGAAGTGCTGCAAAGTGACTTCTTTTCATTAAAGAAGATAGCAACTGTATGATGCAACGTAATTAAATAAAAGGAGAAAAAGCTGACTCAAAACAGTATCTGCAAGAAAGATGCTAGCGTTAATCGATATAACACTACCTTCAGAACTTCAGATAATCTGAACCTCTGCAGAGAAAGCTGACAGTGCTGCCTTTGGACTCTGCCTTTGCTCCCTTGCCGTTCCTGATTCATCTACTATCCCTTTAGATCCGGTTGCATGTGCTCACCATTGTAACCCAGCTCAGCCTTTCTGGCATCAGCCTTGACTTTGGCAAGATTATAGTCACTGATCCCCATGGAAGGCATATTCCTTCCTTAGGAAGATTAAAAAAAAGCACTAAAAAGGGACCAAGGACCAAGGATGTTGATCCTTGTAGTGTTCCAACTTTCTCATTGTAGTCCTCAGGTGTATCTCAACCTAAAGGCTTTATCTCTGCTATCATGCTGGATTGTTGCAAACATTATCACTTGTTTGGCAAGGAATTCCTTTATCTTAAATAAAAGTTAGATGTAAAAATAAATGTCATATGGAGTGTCACATCGTCCATCCTCACATCAAGGGCATCCTCCACTATTCAGTGTGGTATTACCAAAGTGTTACACCAAATGGTGCAGAAAAGATTTGCCGGGATGTTGCCAGGACTGGAGGGGTTTGAGTTGTAAGGAGAAGCTGGATTTAGGGGTCACCTTACAGAGGTTTATAAAATCATGAAGAGCTTGGATAAGATGAATAACAGAGGTCTTTTCCCTTGGTTTCAGAATTAGATGGCATATTTTTAAGGTGAGAGGAGAAAGATTTAAAAAGGACCTGAGAGGCAACTTTTTCATACAGGAGGTTGTTCATCTGTGGAATGAACTGCCAGGCGAAGCATAGATACAAATACAGTTACAACTTTTAAAAGACACTTGGATAGGTACATGAATAGGAAATGTTTAGAGAGATATGGGCCAAACATGGGCAGATGGGACAAGTTTAGTTTTGGAAACCTAGTTAACATGGACGAATTTGACTGAAGGGTCTGTTTCTGTAATGTATGTCTCTATTAACAGACAACATTGAGCAACCTCCCTAAATCATTGCCATTTTATCAGAGTGATTAGGATGGTCAATAAATGTTGGTCTTGCCATTGGTGTTCACATCCATGAACTATTCAAACTAATTTATGTTTATTTTTCTACTTGGTTGATAATAACATCCTGGATTCACTTTATCTTCACATTTAGTCATCTATATACTCCTTAATTGACATGCTATTAAGCTGCAGATTTCAAGGCTAATCTTTCCTTTCGGCTCATCCACTTCCCCTTGTGGAACTCTGATGAGATTCATTACCCCATACATCAGCTTCACATACATCCTCAAATGTCAGATCAAGTCGAAGAGCAAATAGTTGTTTCACACAGTGCGGAGAATTGAATAGGATACCAGTGACAATGGCAACAAAAGGAACAGTTGAAACATAGTGAAGAAAGTTTTGGAGAAGCACAGAAGTGAAAAATTTTAAAGAACTTTTTACGTCATGTCTCTATCAAAAAGACTTTCAATCTTATGCCCAACACTAGTTTAGCTAATCTGCTGCTGAAATCCTTATCTTCGCTTTTGTTCCTCCTATGTTGGATTATATGCAATGACCTCCCAGCTGGTTTCCATCTTATCTGAAATTTTGTTGCCAATAATGTTTCCCACACAGGTTCCCACTCACTCATTATTCCTATCCTAACTTGTCTTCCAGTTTCCTAAAACTTGCAATTTATACTTACTATCCCTATGTTTAACATCCTTTTTTTCTCAGTCGTCTCTATCTCTGCAATCATTTCAAATCCCATAACTTCCCTTCATTACTCTCCATTTCCCCTGACTTTAGCCTCTCACACTATCCTCACTAAAAACTGTCTAAAAAATATGTTCTTAAATTGACTCACTAAACTAAACTATAGAGGGGAGGTGACAGTCTAGTGGCTTTCTCGCTGGGCTGTTAATCAGCGACCCAGGTAATGTTTCGGGTGCCCGGGTTCGAATATTGCCATGGCAGATAATGGGATTTGAATTCAATAATTATAAAACAAAATCTGGAATTAATGGAATAATGATGACCGTTAATCTATTATTAGGAAAACCCATCCAGTCCGTCAATGCCCTTTAGGAAAGGCAACTACCTGGTCTGACCTACATGTGACTCCAGGCCCACAGCAACATGGTTGACTCTTAACTTCCCCCAGGCAATTAGGGGTGGACAGTAAATGCTGGTCTGGCTAGTTACAGCCTCATCCCTATCAATCGGTAAAAACAAAATCAACCTCTTCACTTCTTTTAAGAGCCCATAAAACATATGTCTTTGCCAAGCCTTAGGTCCGCACTTCTTTGCTATATTAAAACAAGTTAAAAGTGAATATTTATTTTTCAAAAGTTGCATTCTAGCTTTTTTTTCCCTTCTGCCCCTTTCCCTCATTGCCTTTCATTTAATAACTTCCCCTGCTGTTCATGTGCCAGTCTTAAAGGAAATGTTAATATGATATAAAATCAGAGAACAATAAAGCACAGAAGATGAACATTTGGCCCACTTTGCCTATGTTGTCACTTTGAAAGAGCTAACTAATTACTCCATCAATGTTTCTCTCTGTTTTAGGTATCCCACCATCCATTTTGCACATCTGTTCCACACAAAATCATGTTAATTTTTGATTGGTTGGAAAATTGCAGCTAAAAGCATAGAAAGACTGAATTAACAACAGGATCTTCAGAATAGCAAGTAAAACAGAAAGACCAGGGCAACACATCCATGGGAACACCCCAACTGAAAGCTCCCTGCCAAACTGCACTGGCATGGAACCATATTTCCAATCCTCCAGTGTCGCCGGGTCCAAATCCAGGAACTCCTTTCTTAATAGCATTGTGGGTGTCCCAAGGACCTCAACGGTTCAAGAAGGCAGCTACCACCACCTTCTCCAGGGCAGTTAAGGATGGGCAATAATTGTTGGCCAAGTCAGTGATGTCCACATCATATGAGTGAATGAATAAAAGAACATATATTGATGTAGCACCTTTAGTAGGCAAAATTCCTACGCTATTTCACTGGCGTGTTATCAAAAAACCATCAGCATAGGTAGGCCAACATTGTTGTATTCCTTAATGTCAGACAGCTATGTCTTTTTAAACCATCGTGGGATGTGGGCATCGCTGGCTGGGCCAACAGTTATTGTCCATCTCTAGCTGCAGTGAGAAGTTAGCAATGAACTGCTTTTTGAATCTATAAAGTTGATTTCATAGAATCCCTACACTGTGGAAGCAGGCCATTCAGCCCATCAAGTCTACACTGACCCTCTGAAGAGCATTCCACCCAGACCCACCTTCTACCCTATCCTTGTAATCCCACATTTCCTGTGGATAATCCACCTAATCCACCCATCCCTGGACACTATTGGGCAATTTAGCATGGCCAATCCACCTAACTTGCACATCTTTGAACTGTGGGAGGAAACCCACACAGACACAGGGAGGCCATGCAAACCCCACACAGACAGTCGCCCGATGGTGAAATCGAGCTAGTGTTCCAGGTGCTGTGAGGCAACAGTGCTAACCACTGAGCAACCATGTCACCCTTTGATGTAGGGAGACCCACAATGCTGCTAGTGACGGCAACGCCAGGATTTACTTCTTGTAGCATTGGAGGTCTGTAACTTATCGGTGTCATGTTATCCTTCTGTAGATTCATTCACAGTCAAAAGAGTTAGATGTCATTGACTGTTTACTCGGTTTGTAAGTATGCGAGTTAGTTATGTCTGTAGTGTCCCCTGATCTCCATAAATAATTGAGCATATCTTTAAGCAGAGCCTTTGAAATTGTTTTGCATCTGTTAAAATAAACTATAACTACAAATGAATTACATTTAATGCAAAATAAAATTATGTTGGCAATTTTCAGACTGTTAGCAATTTTATTGCTTTATTAATAGGACTTGGAAAACTGGACTCAGCTGGTTAGGCACATTTTGTCAGTAATGCGAATAAATGTTGCCATATTTTCTGTTGTTGATTTAACCCATTTGGTAAATGTTTATTGCTAGTGAACTGAAAACAATGTAACCAATTATCAGTAATGGATTGCCTTTGTTGTGGTGTGTTTTCCAATATTTTGAAACCACCTTCTGGGCCTCCTACAGTTTTCCTCATTGTAAAACAGATGATACATCGTGTCAGATGTTTGGAAAAAAAAAGACTCAAGTATATTGACTTTTTAATAAGGTTTGCCCTACATTTGACTTTTGAATCTACGGTGCACCTGATTTATGGTAAGCCTCCAGTTTCTTATATTCTTCATCAGTTTAACTTTCTATTCCTTCACCCTAAGAGATTCAGAAATATAATCACCCTACATCAGATATATTGACTCATTGTAAGTATTTCTCAAGTGGTCATTCAGCAAGGAGCTAGAGAGCAAGTGCCATCCACATGTAGAATCCACACCAGAATGGCACAATCTTTGCAGCGTCATGAAGCTGCTCTTTTGTGCTATACTTATTTTGTTCCAATATCCTTCTGAAAAGGCATTAAACCTTTAAACCATTGGCCTTTTTAGTCCCTTCAAGCGAATGGCTGCATCCTTTCTACAAGAAGCTTGATACGGCATGATGAGGTACATGTAAATTATTAGGATATAACTAACCAAATTATATGGGCAATACATTGACTCAGTGGTTAGCACTGCTGCCTCACAACACCAGGGACCCACGTTTGCTTCCACCATTGATTGTCTGTATGGAGTTTACACATTCTCCTCCTGTCTGTGTGGGTTTCTTCTGGGTGCTCTGGTTTCCTCCCACAGTCCAAAGGTGGATTGGCCATGCTAAATTGCCTGTTGTGTCCAGCGATGTGCAGGCTAGGTCGATGAGCCATGGGTAGGGGAGTGGTTCTGGTGGGAATACTCTTTGAAGGGTTAGTGTGGGCCCGATGAGCTGAATGGCCTGCTTCCACACTGTAAGTGATACTATGGTTGTTTATGACTTGTGACTGAACAACATGCACAAGCTGTGTGAATTTCCACCTTTGGCATGGGGATTGTAATCTGCTCCCAAGACACTGCAAGCTTGCTTCAAAGGCTGGGAAATTCCATGATCTGACTGGATCCGAGTGATCGCAAAATGCTCCCCGCAACAAATTGCTGGCCCTAACCATTAGCATAGCCTTTGAGCAGTTCCTTCTGAATGACTCAAGTGTACTGCCTTTAACACCTTGGTTCAAAGCCCGCACTTGGCTGACATTCACACTCTTTGATTCTTCCAGATGGCAGCATGATGAGTTATCACACTAGTCATCAGACAACACACAGCAGAAGTAAGGTGCAAAGCTGATAAAAAGGCGGAAGAATCGACAAATGTGCCACCTCAAGTTCGACTCCAGCATTTCTCTTCTTGGAAATGGTATTGTAGTTGTTATGATACGTTGACATTTTATGTACTGCATAAGTGTAGGTCTATCTCACTGGTATCATGCATAACCTTGAATTAGAAGTCTGTTGCTTCTTGAGCCATTCTAACACACAAACTAAGCTCAAACCTTAGTGCAATAAAGGAGGGTGCGTGTCACATCACAGAATTGCCGCGGATTAATTGAGACGTAAAGCCAAGTCACAGCCTGCCTGTGAAAATGGATGTTAAACAAAAACTAAATCGCTAGGCATTGTTGAAAAGATGAGCAGCACATTTTCACAGACCCTTGGCCAGCGTCTGCCACAATCATCAATAAAACATCAATAAATTGGCATTGAAATTTAGAGGAATTGTTGCATGCAAATTGGCAACTCTATTTGGAGATGGCAGTTCAACATTTAAACATTTAGAACATGCTGAGGATATTAAAGATGCTCCAAAGGGTTTCATTGATACACACACGAGTAAAATACATGTATTTTCTGATCTGCAGTGTAGAAATTCTAAATAGGGAAGTTCTGATGTAATAATGGTATCACGAGATGAATAATACAGACTCCTGGACTACTGGACTGGGCACATGGATCCGGATCCCACCATGTCACATGATGAAATTTGAATCCAGTATAACTGGGAGTTTAAAAATGCTGGCAAAAAAAAAGGAGCAAGGGATCAACCAGGAAACTTCAGGTTGGTTGGTCTAAACTCAGTTGTGAGCAAATTGTTGGAAACAATTCTTAGGGACACAATTAATCTGCTCTTGGAGAGGCACAGGTTAATCAAGAAAAGTCAGCTTGGTTTTGTTAAGAGGAAGTCATGTCTGACCAACTTGATTGAATTTTTTGATGATGTTATCAGGTGTGTAGATGGGGCAATGCTTTTGATAAAGGCACTGGATTAGTGGAGTTATCGCTCGACTGTTAATCCAGAGACTCAGGTAATGTTCTGGGCAACTATGGACGTCCAGTCACTATACACCTGTATTCCCCATGCTAATGGCCTAAAGGCCCTCAGCTTCTTCCTGTCCCGCAGAACTGACCAGTCCCCCTCCACTGACACCCTCATCCGCTTAGCCGAACTCGTCCTCACCCTCAACAACTTCCCTTTCAATTCCTCCTACTTCCTACAGACAAAGGGGGTGGCCATGGGTACCCGCATGGGCCCAAGCTATGCCTGCCTCTTTGTAGGTTACATGGAACAATCCCTCTTCCGCACCTACACTGGCCCTAAACCCTACCTCTTCCTCCGTTGCATTGATGACTGTATCAGCGCCGCCTCGTGCTCCCACGAGGAGCTCGAACAGTTCATCCACTTCACCAACACCTTCCACCCCAACCTGAAGTTCACATGGACCATTTCCAACACTTCTCTCTCCTTCCTGGACCTCTCTGTCTACATCTCGGGCAACCACCTAGAAACCGATGTCCATTTCAAGCCCACTGACTCCCACAGCTACCTGGAATACACCTCCTCCCACCCACCCTCCTGCAAAAATGCCATCCACTATTCCCAATTCCTTCGCCTCTGCCGCATCTGCTCCCAGGATGAGACATTCCACTCCCGTACATCTCGAATGTCCTCATTCTTCAAGGACCGCAACTTCCCCTCCACAGTGATCGAGAACGCCCTCGACCGTGTCTCCCGCATTTCCCAGAACACATCCCTCACGCCCCGTCCCCGCAATAATAACCAAAAAAGAATCCCCCTCGTCCTCACATACCACCCCACCAACCTCCGCATCCAACGCATCATCCTCCGACACTTCCGCCATCTGCAAACAGACCCCACCACCAAAGACATTTTTCCCTCCCCACCCTTATCTGCCTTCCGGAGGGACCACTCCCTCCGCGACTCCCTTATCCGCTCCACACTCCCCTCCAGCCCCACCACACCCCGCACTTTTCCCTGTAACCGCAGGAAGTGCTACATCTGCCCCCACACCTCCTCCCTCACCCCAATCCCACGCCCCAAGAAGACTTTCCACATCAGGCAGAGGTTCACCTGCACATCTGCCAATGTGGTATACTGCATCCACTGTACCTGTTGTGGCTTCCTCTACATCGGGGAAACCAAGCAGAGGCTTGGGGACCGTTTTGCAGAACACTTGCGCTCAGTTCGCAACAAACAACTGCACCTCCCAGTCGCGAACCATTTCAACTCCCCCTCCCATTCCTCAGATGACATGTCCATCCTGGGCCTCCTACAATGCCACAGTGATGCCACCCGAAGGCTGCAGGAACAGCAAATCATATTCAGCCGGGGAACCCTGCAGCCCAATGGCATCAATGTGGATTTCACAAGCTTCAAAATCTCCCCTCCACCAACCGCATCCCAAAACCAGCCCAGCTCATCTCCAAGATAACAAGCATGGGGCTGGATGAACACAGCAGGTCAAGCAGCATCATAGGAGCAGGAAAGCTTGACGTTTCGGGCCTAAACCCTTCATCAGAAATGGGGGAGGGGAAGTGGGTTCTGAAATAAATAGGGAGAGATGGGGAGGCAGATAGAGGATGGATAGAGGAGAGGATAGGTGGAGAGGAGGCAGACAAGTCGAAGAGGCGGGGATGGAGCCAGTAAAGGTGAGTGTAGGTAGGGGGGTGAGGAGGAGATAGGTCAGTCCAGGGAGGACAGACAGGTCAAGGGGGTGGGATGATGTTAGTAGATAGGAGCTGGGGGTGTGGCTTGAGGTGAGAGGAAAAACAGGTTAGGGAGGTG